>JAQMYJ010000009.1:6528975-6544556 GCA_030014305.1 Clarias laeviceps | reverse complement strand
GTGGGGACATATCTTTATGAGTACAATTTGACTGTATTATTTGTGTCCCCTTCAAAAATTGCTCATGAGAAATTTTACATTTATTGTCCCCCCCTACTGTTAAATGAAATTTACGCCCATGATCACCAAATGCTAGCTACTTATTTAAATCTTTGTACATAAATGATTTTATACAACTGGAACTTCACAAATTCCTCTGCTAAAAGCGTTTGACATAGTTGATAACTGCAACCATGAAAGCCAATGTAATGAGTCCACAGGGGGGAAAAAAGGTACTTAAAATTGTTCATGTAAGTTCTACCCATCTCCAGTACTCTTTTTTAGCAGTGAAATCTCCAGTATTGATGTGGTGTCTGCGTGCTCTTTTCACATTTAGGGTAAAGGGCAGCTGACAAATTGTGCGTAGCAGCAGATGGGCTCCAAAATAATAAAGGAGAAATATAACACCCTGGATTGCTCATTTTATTTTTCATTAGTATGATTAGCCTCAATCATCATCCGCAGTGAACCAGGAATAAAAATTATACTCTGACCTGGAGGTGATGGGCATTATGCAAATCACAATAGCCATCATGGTCATGAGGTCTGAATTAGGAAAGCACATCTGTAGGAGCTTTGATATCATTATTATTATTTTAAACTATACTATTTAACAACAAATTAAATGAATAAATGGGTTAACATGAAAACAGAACTCTTGGTTGCAATGTGATTAGATTTAATTGTTTTCCCACTTTTTCATCCGAGAAAATTTTAAGATATCGATCTTGGATTTAGAAAGGTGTGAAAAGTTATGAACAATTTGTACTCTTATTATAA
Organism: Clarias laeviceps; assembly: GCA_030014305.1. Taxonomy (NCBI): domain Eukaryota; kingdom Metazoa; phylum Chordata; class Actinopteri; order Siluriformes; family Clariidae; genus Clarias; species Clarias laeviceps. The sequence continues at coordinate 6,543,737 of JAQMYJ010000009.1, read as the reverse complement.
TCCTTGAGTTTATGGTTAACAGTATTTCTTTATTGTAATTAAAGTGAAAACAAGAACATGTTTCATGGAAATCTTACAACACTTAATGTAGCTACAAACAAAAAAAAAAAGAAAGAAACTTGGCATCAGAAGTGAGGCTGGTCTGTAGGGTTACAGTATTAATGATGTGAAAGCAGGATGCATTAATAACACTCTACTGTCCAATCTGTTTAAGTGCTGGCGAAGGGAGAGAGAGAGAGAGAGAGAGAGAGAGAGAGAGAGAGAGAGAGAGATTTAATAAATAAACCAAATAGTCCCAGTCATCTTGGCTTCTTCTTGGCTTCTCCCAGTTCTAATGTCTCATGAAGCTTCATGAGCCTCCAACATGTACCCTTTGGAGTACTTTTGGAGTCTGGCACTTTATAAGATTATAAAGTAGATATCCGTTGGACTGGTGAACACCATGTGGCGTGCCGAGAATGGTTATGGCTCAGCTTAAAAACTGAATGATGGTGGTTGTGGCTTTGATATCTTTCATGACATATAGCCCATTTAGACTTATACTCTTAAACTGCACTACATCAGCCGTTAATTAAAACTGCATGCATGATGAGTCAGTAGATTCACTTCATAAAAACTGCATGATACTACATATCCAGGAAGTATCTAGTGCTTGTAGAAGTTCCTGTTTAATGAGGTTTAAAAGTTCAGAGTTGCGCAGATGCTTTCCATCAGACCTCTGTGCCTTCCATGATTTATTCCACGCTTGTTGAGGAAATGCTTCCTTTTCTCTAAGCACACCAACCTTGTATGCTATTCAGTGTGCTATTAACATTTGGTGTTGTGGACCTCCATGAATTAACCCTCTTTCATTTAGTAAAATGCTATATGCATTAGGTGCATTTTAAGCAATGTAGATGACAGAAGAAGTGGGTTGAATAAGATTAGAGATGAAAGAATTAGTGGCAGCATAGTGGCATTGTGGCACTGTGTCATCGCACCTCCAAGGTTGAGGGTGTGACTCCTGCCTTGTGTTTGGATGGGTGGAGTTTGCATGTTCTCCCTGTGCTTGGCAGATTTCTTCCTGGTACTCTGACTTTCTTCCAAAGTCCAAACTCATGCAGTCTAGGTTGGTGTTTCAAAATTGCCTACGGTGTGTAAATGTGTATGTGCATGTGTACTGTGATGGTCCGTGCATCCCACACTGTAAATCAGTTACATCAAATTTTTTAAGGAATGATGTTCCCAGTTTTAAGTAAACGGAACTATGAGTTTTTGAGTTTGTTGTACTCATTCATATTAATTTGCATTTGCTTTACTTGCATTATTGAGTAGCCAATTATCTTTTTTTTAGTTGTTGCAAATCAAATAAATTGTTGGTGGTCTTTCAGCTGCTCCCGGTAATGGGTCGCTACAGCAGACAATCCGGTCCGCACACAAGCTTGATACAGGTTTTACGCCAGATGCCCTTCCTGACACAACCCTCCCATTTTATCTGGGCTTGGGACAGACACTTCATCCAGGTGTTGGGAATCGAACCCTGGCCTTTCGCATGGAAACACCTACCACTGAGCCGCCACTGCTCTATTGCCCTGATAACATCAGACACAAAATCGCTAGTTTGAAAGATTTTAAGTTGGCGCAACTTTAAGATGACAGTTACTGTTACTTAAGTACTTACAGATACTTAAAATATCAAATTTGTTCAGCTAACTTGAAAACTGTCATTTCTACAAATTTCTAAATACCAAAAAGTTCTAAATACTCATCAAGGTTTATTAACTTGAACTAATTGTAATTATTTAAGTTAACAGTACTCAATATGTTTAATTACTTTGAGCATAAGGGTTTACAGTGCATTCAGGGTGCACTCACCTCATGCCCTAAGTATAGATAATGGATGGATTCAGGAAAGGTTGTGCTCTGGTAGCTGATGTTTCCGTAACTTCCAGGAATCATTATAAGTCTTTAAACCATGCTTGCCTCAGCTTTTGTTGTCTTTCCAATTGTAATTTTGATTCAGCTCCCTTCAGATTCTGTATTTTCTGACATATGGAAGCACATTCTCTGCTTGGAACCCAGAACTCCAAAATATTTTGTATTTTTTGTCTCTTGAAACATTTACTATTGGTTGGTAGATTCATGGATCAAGTGGTAAATTTGCTTAGGGCTCAGAGAGATTTGAAATCTACTCCTGTGGCATTTAGGACTTTGGTTTAGAAAGCCTACAAGAGTTTTCCCAGCCTGCCTAAAGCAAGAGGGTTGCTGATTTTGACTTGCTTTAGAGTTGCACCTGATATGTCAAACTCAATTACATGCAAATTTACTATGTTTTTCTATAAGTTAACTGATATCCAGGAGTCATTCCACTCAAATGATGACCTTTATGTGCTGTGGAATTCCAGGAGCTTATCTGGTTTGTTATTTCTTGCAGGCTTTGACCCATTTCTTGCACCATTAGATTCTTCCTTTAGTTTTTTTATATTTACATGATTACTGCCAGACTGACATTGACATATCCTATTTAAATAATTCAGCAAGCACTGCTTTTTCAGTGCTATTCCACAGATATAGATTATTATTGTTGTTTATATTATTGCTAGTGTCTTTCAGTACCTGTAATTTACAGTATCTTTGATGTCAGACTGCAGGTTTATGAATTTCCATGAGTGACACCAATCTGATGCAGGTTAGAGCAAAGGCTGTGGGAGCCTCCAAGGTTTTGATCATATCATCATTCTTGTCTGATTTTAATTTAAGCAAAGCAACAGTACAAGGTTATTTCTTTTTGTCCCAGATTTTTGTATTGTTGACAGCTCACAATTCCACAAGGCCTGTCTACTTGTCTTTGTAAGACTGGACAATAGATTCCTCAGGTGGTTTGGCTTTTCTTTCAACCTTTCTTAGTTTTGTCTTCCCAGACATAAAGTTTGCCTACTCCAAAGTGTGTGTGTGTGTGTGTGTGTGTGTGTGTGTGTGTGTGTGTGTGTGTGTGTGTGTGCGTGCGCATCATTAATTATAATTGCTTGGAAAATAAATAGACATTTAAAAAAATTAATGGAGATTACACTCATTACCAAAACCCACTATGAAAACCAGTTATAACTAATAATGAGGTTATTAGTTATAATTGGTTATAACTAACAGTTTGTACAAAAATGTACACTGTAATTCATCATTTAATAATAATTAAAATTATGCAACAGTCTGTTACAACCGAGTAATCTGATTGGATGAGATGCTTTTCCAGAGTGCTGATATAGAGCATAACAGTACTGGTTTTCGGCAAGAAAACACATCTGAAAACATTATGTCATCTTAGACAACACTTTAAACAAACAAGTCAGTCTAAACTGCCTCAGATATAAGTATAAGTGGCTTCTAACACCTGGTTGAATCCCAAATCCCTCAATAACACCTCATATAGGGCACAAAGTGTTTGTACAAGGGATTGTAGACCCTTGCGCACTAACTCTACATTTGATGGTATTTGGTAAATATATGATACAACATCAGAACCCAGAAATTAGCTGACATTCTAAAGCAGATTAAGTACTTAGTTTATTCTATTAATCTTTTTCAGCTCAATGCTAGTTCCACAGTAAAGATACTGTACAGTATGTGTAAACTGTGGTTGTGTAATTAGTAAACAAAACATAATCTGTTGATAATAAATGCCATTTGTAGCGCTGTTGTATAAAAGAAATATCACACTCAAGTTCATGCTGTTGTACTGAATATCAGCACAGAGGTGATTTGTACTCGGACCACCTCATAGCTGTGCTGATATTCAGTACAACAGCACACCCGATTGTGTAATATTGCTTAGCTGTCTCATGACTGTATAGATGATCTTACTTCTCCAGTGCACTCCTCCATGTTTAACTTCAGTTTATAATCCCCGACTCTGATTTCTTAGCTTCTACTTTTATAATTGACACACTAGAAGCCACCACCTAACATAATAATAATAGTATTATGATAATAGTAAAATAGGGCTGGAAGTATTCAAATGCATGACAACCCACAGAGATTTTTAACTGAAATTGTTTTCAAGTAATGTGGATTAGTATGTTTCTTCTACATATTGTTCATTCAGTCTGATTAAGCTAACAAAGAAATAACAAGAAATATGAAAACCATGGAAGGACAAACCAATTCATTTGAAAAGCTAAGATGCAAAAACGTCCCATATTAAAATACTAATTATGTTTCAATTAAGTCTGTAAAAAGCTATGACAGACACATAGTAATTTCGTACCATTCCGTAGATTCTTATGTGATTATAATGCATAATTTCCAGTGTATATTAGTTGTAATATTTAACCCAGTTGAATCTGTGCACATCAATTATTTATGCCACTAAATTAAGCATGTTAGTTAAATCTTAATAGAGGCTTGCATTTGCAGAAAATGCATTATGAAAAAAAAGTTGACTTTAACTTTCCAGCCAAATCTGAAGCATTCTTCGCAGGCCTTAGGGCCAGCTATTATTTATTACCTATGGTTGTTCGTAATTAACCTTAAACATATGACTAAGACCTTCAGTTGTACTATTTTTAACAATGTGCAAGCAAGCTGGTTCCTGATCCCAATCATTCCTTACTGGCAACAAAAATGCTTTGGAGGAAGGATTTTACAATGTTTTAAAAATGACTATTTGACTATATATAGTAAAAATTACTAAATGTATAATGAATATCAGCACATTTAACTTGTGCTTTTTCAGGTGTAAAGAGTTTTATTTGTATATCTCTTTGTACTTCTTTTGATCAGTTTTACGTGCTTTTGCTTGAATTTTGTCTTTATTCTGTTGAATTGCACAGACTTTAAAGTCACGGGTGATTGAGTTACAAATTACACATTTATAAGACTTAGCATTTTCTATGTGCCTGAATCATTCTGTGTTTCAATATTAAACAAACCTAACATTTCTATGCACCAAAGATGGTGTAATACAGTTTAAATAAAAGAAGGACAAGACATTTAAAATGATTTCTTTGCATCATCAGACTCACTTTTACTACATTGCGCTTATAACATCTTATTTCAGCTACACATAGCCCAAGTGAATCTTGTTTATATTACCACAGAGAACATTCTGTCATTCACCATTTAATGACTATGACTAATTCCATGCACTCTTATATAAGCATTATTACATAATCAACAGTAAGCCCAATATAGCCACCTGACACCAGACCCATAAGGAACTGCATCTCAATGACTACCATTACTGTGGTAATGCGCATGGCACTTGGCTCTCATGTATCTGAAATTAGGAATCGCTCAGAACAGCAGCCATTCTGCACATCCATCTACATATTTCTAACATCTGGACTAACTTATTAAATGACACACTGCTTAGTGTAAAATAAGGCAATCACTGACTTTATTTACAGCAGATTAGGAAAATGAGGTTAAGCATGCAGCATTCCCTGCAAAGCCACAGTGTGTTATTTCTCAATAGAAAACAAACTGTTTAACATAAAACCTATTGATTCAGTTAAATGTATTTAATATTTCCTATTATAAGGTTACAATAAACCAGACATAGTCTGGCAGTATAACATAACATATACATCTGTTACTATTTTTAAGTTTTGCAATTTATTGTTCAGTTTACATATAATTTTGCTTGTTTCTAGAAAAAACGCTTAAAATTAGCAAAATGATCAGCCAATTGAAGAATACAGGACAATTATAATCTTGTAATGAACAAAAAGAAGTGGATACATTTGATTCAAAATATTTTTGAAGCTAAGGTAGATTGACTGATCTTTGATTGAATTCAACTTTTATTAATCTCTCATGAGACAATCAATACATTGCATACATAATAACACAGTTTACATAACACAGTAAACATAAGAATATTAAGGCATCATCTACATCAGTCTCAGTCTAATCCTCCTGATGTAAAAACTGCTTGCACTCTGCACTAAATATACATTCACTTTAAACATTATGTGACGGTGCCCTGCTTCTGGTTGGTGATCTCATCGCATGGACGCGCCATGTGGTCTGATGTGATGCATGTGTGGACTGGGGACGGTTCCATTTTACCATGAAGACGGTCCTACATCCGTCCAATGGTCCTGGAATTTCCTACATCCAGCCAACAAACTGGACTAAAAGACATCATCTGTTATATTGAACTTCCAGCTGCCTAACAACACTGTATGACTGCAAAACAATCCCTGCTCTACTGTACATTTCACCCAAATGAGGATTGGTTCCCATTTGAGTCTGGTTCCTCTCAAGGTTTCTTCCTATTGCCATATCATGGAGATTTTCCTTGCCACCATCGCCCTCGGGTTGATTTATACACATTTCATACAAACATTTCCATAATTTTCTTTTGATTCTGTAAAGCTGCTTTGCAATAATGACCATTGTTAAATGCTCTATACAAATAAAATTTAATTGAATTGAATGTAAAAGTCACTAAACACAAGGGTAAGGGTTCTGCTATATTTTAATGATGATGTAAAAGTGGAGAAGCATGGCAGACATTTTGAAAAATTTTATCGCAATCGGAATTTATTAAGATTATGTCCTTTTTTGTATTATGAGAAGAAAGGCGCACATCGTTTTTTTAGGTTTACAAGGACTAGAAGGTTTCCCCTATGTCAAAATACGCTGCTACCAGACAACTTGTTCAAACCTTTGGTCAAGACTTCCACGTTTGAATGTTTTCCAGAATTCAGCTGAAGGGACATTTGTCAGGTTTTCCCTGATCGCCTCACTCTGTGGTTAAAGGGATAGTTCCGTTTTTTTTTTAAGTCTGTCTGGTCATGAAAAATTATCCTGCGCTCAACACTAACTATGATGTATGTCACTTGGAACATGAGTACGAAGTAAGTAATCGGGCCAAATTCCACCAAATTGTCCAGCTGAGACTCATATGAAGCTTATGCAGTCCCACTAAGCTAAATCTTTTCTATTTCTAGTTCAAGTAAACCATAAAACTAATTCTGGTTATCAACATGGCTAGATCCAGAAAAACATGGCTAGAGACGGAAAAGAGTTTAATTTGTGCAAAATATACTGTAACTTTGTAAGACACCAGCTCGATTTAGTTCAGTGTGAATGGAAATGAGTAGATGTACTTTGTTACAGTACTTAAATAGATATTTCATGTATCTGTACTTCACTTGATTAGCTTTATTAGAGGACACTCTGTACTGTGTTCAAAGGTATAGTAGGTAAGTCTGTACCTAAAGGTATGTCTGTACTAGGATTGACTATGTGAATTAGATTTTTTAAGGGGTTACTCAAGTCCTGGGTTCATTTAAACTCCCTTATATATTATTTTGTCATTCCATCGTATATCTACAGTACCAGTAAAAAAAACAAAAAATTAAACTTCTAATTAATTCAGTGTTTTTGCTTAGTTCTTGTTTTGATTACATGTCTACATTCTAGAACAATACTGGATATTTCAAAATTATGAGAAAACAACATATGAAATCATGTAATCAAGTAACAACAACTACAATTAGTTGTTATTTCAAGACATGAAGATCAGCTGTTCTGAAATAGCTCTTGCAAGAACAGTATTGTGTCAACTGCATTTGCAAAACCCATCAAGCATCATGATGAAACTGACTCTTATGAAGACCTTCCCAGGAAAGCAAGACCAAAACTTACCTCTGCTGCAGAGAAGATCGTTTAGAGTCACCAGCCTCAGAAATCATACCAGCTGTTTCTCCTTTTCTCTCCTTTTTTCTAAACTGTGACCTTTATGGCTTTGACGTTCTATTCTCATATTTATTTACTTTTTTTATTCAACTAACTTCAGGACGTTACACATTTATTCATTCTCAATATTATCCTGAATACTTTCACACAAAGCAGTAGAATAAAATATGTCCATGAAGCTAAACAGTACTGAATGAAAAAAGAACTGAATGATCTGTGGTTTATTTGGTGGAATTTCGTAGTGTGATTTATTTTACTAACTGAGTTGCTGTACAAAGTTAGATGTGTGCTTTTTTTTTTCCTGCTCCCCAGTGTCACCAGATACTCAAAACCAAATAATTGCACAGAAACCCAAGAATAATTGGGTCAAATTATCATACATTAAACATTTGATTGCTTTGCCATCAGAAGCATTTGCAACACATATAACTATGTCTACAAAACAAACTGCAATACAGTAGATACTATTCCAAAGAAAGATGTTTTTGAGCATTGATTATTATGCCTTGCTAATATTCCCCTAATCCCCACCACACATAACAATGGTTACAGTGCAGCATGTCCCTCTCTGAGCCAGAAAACACCACAAATACTTACTTATATTAACAAATGACCAAATCACTTAAGCCTACTTGAGCATAAACAAACAAGTCAGTCTAACCACTTTGAATAAGAACTCCACACAACAATTAAAAAACTGCAAGAGTACACAAAGTGATTACGAAGCCAAGATGCATGAATGTTTGATTCCACTCTGTATTACCAGAAGAAAAATTTTCTGCAGAAACATCAATAATTACTGCATATAAATAACAAATTCTTTGGCCTCGATGAGATCTATGAATCACACACACACAACCACACACACACAGTCAGGTAATAGTCCTCGTGTATGCCCATCTCCGGTTCGTTCTGTTTGTTAATGCATTGACTTGACTCTCCTCCATACTCATTTACCACTTTAGAGTATCCTGTAAGTTTCCAATCTTTTGAAATAATTCCTTATCACGAAGATCTTCCTCTTGAAACAACTTTTATTTGTGAGCACCACTAGATTTCTTCTTGTCTGACATTTTGACCTAGCTAGCCACAAACTTTGCCTGCTGCTCTCATTTGAATACATCACATGCCAAAATTGTTCCTCTACATTCTGATAGGCTGATGTGTCCTGGTGCTCATGTGGGTCACTTGTATATTGGACCAGTCAGCAGCCACAAACCTGAGTATTAAATTATGAACAAAAAATGTGCAAATCACAAATGTGTTTTTATTATTGGTCCATGATAGGCCCATGGTCTTCCTAGGCTCTGGGGCTTTAGCCCAGGTAAGCCCGTGCATTAAGACTTAAGTTTATACAGTATATGATGTAAGATCTTTGACCCAGGCAGCACCACAGTCAGACAGATACGAGGTCTTAGAGAAAAATTTGAGCTTTATTAGGAAAAATGGGGAAAGGAAGGGTTTTTAAGGAGGGAGGAAGGAAAAAAGTAAGGACTTTGCACTTGTGGGTCCAGAGGCAGTGCCCAGCTGGCAGAGGGGCACTACACCACCGTGCCGCTTATGTGAGCTAAGAAAAGGCCTGTACTTTTGATACTTGAAGATAAAAACTTGTGTACTTTTACTCAACTACGCAAGTACACTGAGGACTTCTATTTATACGTAAGTAATATTTGCTATCCTTTTTTTTTTTTTTTTTAGATTTCTCGTCTGTCATGTTGAAGGCCCAGGTTCAATTCCCAGCCAATGCCCTGGATGCAGCACTGGATGCAGTGCCGGTCCCAAGCCGGGATAAAATGGGCATGTTGTATCAGGAAAGGCATCCGGCGTAAAAAAAAAACCTGTGCCAAGCTTGTGTGTGGACCAGGTGGTTATCACAGTCAGGCCAGGCTCCGAAAGCAGTCAGACACCACGCCCTATATCTCCAGAGTTCTAATCACCTGTCACCAATCAGCAGCAGCACATAAAACCACACTCAGCACCTCAGTCAGTGTCCGGGCTCGTATCTACGAAGTGGACTCAACTTCCTACGCTCACGTAAGAAGAAGAAGAAATAATATAAATTAACTTATCTGTGCTCTCGTTTCCAGAAGCAATTCCTGTTGCCATCTCCGAGTGATTGTCTCTTACCGTCGTGGTGCATCGTGTACTCCTCTCCAAGTCTCGTCAGTCTGGGTTTCCGACATTCCTTCTCCTCTCCATCAGCAGAAAGTAAATCATACCGTTTATCCTTACTCCTCAGTTAGTTTCCTTCAAGTTCCTGCTCCTAAGTGCCAACATAGCATCTGAAGTAAAATAAACTCACTTATCGTTACACTTACTATTGTGTGGAGTCTGTCTTTATTACAGTGGCGACCCCTTGCTGGGAGCCGCCGTAAGACCAACAAGAAAAACTTAAGTATAGGATCTGTGTACTTTGCCTACCTCTAGTTCCAGGTGACAAACATCACGGTCAGTGTGCAGTGTAGCATTGTTTTTTTTTTTTACCAAGGCCTATAGTTATGTAAATATACGTACTTCAATTTTATTTCAAACAGAACTATCCCTTTAAGAACAGATGTGGTCATATATCTATGAGCTGAACCCTGCATGATATCAACTTAGAGATTCACTACATAATAAGGTGTTCATTTTATGACACATTACTCCATTCCTCTTTTAATTGAAGGCTGAGGGTAAAAACCTGACATCCTGATTTCTAAGCTTTTAAGCAGGATGAAGAAAGTGCACTGTCAATCATAGTGAAAGCAGCTCATTACGGAGGAAAGAGTCAGTCGTCTCCTGGTGCATGGTCGATGATTCTTCAGCTGTCATTTATTGGGTCAGATTTCCTAACAAAATTGGCATCGATAATTAGAGCAGACAGTTGATGCCTTAAGACGTAAGATGAGTGTAAGTGTCCTATTCATCCCTTGGTTAGAGGTTAGAAAGCTCTATTCTACTTATTTATTCTAAATCTATTCTCAAGTACTTTAAATGCACTGTAGAATATACAGCTAAGATGCTGGTTTTGTTTTGGGATTGTGGATCTCCACTACATTCTGAACAGCTATATTATGATTGTATCATTAGCCTATTTCTATAAGACAAGAAATTGCTTGCGAATGGAGAACATATGAAAGTTATATAAATGATATATATCGTAAGCTATGAATCTCCTGTTCCACCACATCTGGGGAGGGAAACCAATCTCTTGTGCTTTATGACACATTTTATTGTGCAGTCTGTGGCATACAAATGATGCTTAATTGTGATAAACATGCCAAATCTGTATTAAGAAAAACCCTCTTCACACCATTACACCACCTCCTCCAGCCTGAACTGCTGACCCCAGATCAAGTTAGCTACTTGGATTCACCCTGATGATGCATAAATTATGATATTGAGATTCATCAGACTATTTAACAGTTCCACTGTAGCATGAGTTTCCTGTTCTTGGCTAGAAGGACTGGAACCCAGTACGGCCATCTGCTGCGTTGCATCAGGATTGCTTTGATGTTTTGTGCTTTCTGAAATGCTTTTCAATTTGATCCAGTTTAGATTTAGTTTTCTAGTATTTTTAACAATGGATATTGTCAAAAAGCAGCTTTACAGGACTGATAATTATTGTCATTGATTTTATCAATAAACAGCGGTTATTTTAACCATTCAGATGAGTTTTTTGTTTTCTTCTGATCTTGCTCATCTAAAACAATAAATATTAGGGTTAATATCTACATGTATTGTGCTTGTTTGCATTATATTATTACCATATTACATTTTCTTCAAAGCATGTATTATAGCACATATTTCATAATAGTAATATAAAAATTGGTATTGTATTTATTGTATTATGGAGATTTATTATTATTGTTATTATTATTGTTATTATTATTATTATTGTTTTTGTTGTTTTATTTTTTTATATTTTATATATTTTATTTTAGTGGTAGAGTTTACTCTGTTCTCTGGCATTGTTCTTGCGATTTCATCATCTAACAACGTGTCCAGGTGGATAAAATAACAAACATGACCACTTGTACTTGCTAAAATGTCAGTGAATGTTACCCTATAAATAAATTTCTGGCAGCTAGTTAAACTAATTAAACAAAGAATGACGTGGCAGACAGGATGTGTGGACCAATTAGAAGGCAGGGGGCTGTTTTTGTGATACCTGACAGAAGTGAAAGTTCATGTGGTGTGGAGGTGCTGTTGCTTTTATGTACGGTATTTCTGGTTCATACATGCTCCTGGTTATATAAGACAGAAGTTTGTTGAAAGCAAACATGATTACAAGTTTAAGACGTCAATTTATAATGCTAAAGTGAGTGTGTAATCTGAAAGGCTGCAAAAACTGCATCTACAGCTTACTGTATAAGTCCACATACAGTATATGCTGGAATTGTATGTTTGCTTAAATAAAGGATCTGCCAATCATGCGGTTTTATTATCCTGACCCTAAGATACCTTTATCTTTACGATGAAAGAAATTTTAGTCAAAGATATAGACTAAAAAGTCTCAACCCTTCCTTTTATTTGTATGAGCGATGATCAAATGACATGTAATCGATTCTGTTCTTCCTCTGGTTGAACAATTATATTGACATTCATTTTTCAAAAATGAGTTTTATAAAAAGCTTCATCTGCTGAGATTCAACCCGAACAAATTTTTAGATCCGAGACTTCTTCCACGCTATAATTACCCCCATATGCTTCTGACAGGAAACATGACAGCCCGTCAAACACAAGTGCACCTGAGAGCAGGCTGAATACATCGCCTTTCAATTCGATCTATTTCTGTCACAAAGCCCCAAGCCTCCAGTCACTCAGTAAAGACACTGGGGCTGCAGAGATACATCCCTGACCTTGGATTATGAGAACAAGATGCATCGCTTCCTGATCAATTACCAAACTCGATTCCCCATCATTCGTCATCCCAGCTATGCCCTGAATTTTACCATCAGTAATTAAGGCCGATCCTCTCTCTGTCAAAAGCACAAAATAGACTGATTGGACCCTCCTTCGCTTTTTACTGTCTTGTAGATTAGCTGGGCCTGCCCCATTTGGCAGCGTTCATAATAGCGCAATCATGAACATAATTCAGAACCATTAATTAATTGCAGGTTGTTTTAAATAGCACATATAAATCTTCCTATTTTGACACCATTGACTGAAACACTGATATGTATTACTTTGAAGGTCGGCAACTAGTCAGTGAAATCAAATATTATTTTAAAAATTACATTAAGCTGCTTTTTAATCCTTATAAGGTAAATAATTATCTATAAAAGCAATATAGGGGAAAGCACAGTCATCATGCATCAAGTGATGCCTGTTGCATTTTTGGATATTTTCGGTTTTTTAGAGATTGTCTTATCAGAGCTGTCCTCCAAAATGCTTTCTTGACTTTCCAAATGGTCCAGACAGGAGCATAAAAACTGGGTTAGGGTAAAGTGATATATTAGTCAATGGAGCAACAGGTAGAATGTGAAAATATTAACAGTGACTTTAATGACAGCAGATTTATACAGTAAATATTTAAGAGTAAATACAAACGCAAGTTTGTAAAAACAAAATTGTGAAAAAAAATTATATATTAATTTGCTCTTTTTTTTATTATTTATATTGGTTCTACATGACACCAAAATGTTTATTTTTTTTCTTCATGACACCGAAATATTTTTTCCATTATGTCCAAAACAATAATAATATGAGAGTTTTGTCTGAGTTGTGTGTTTTATGTGTGCCATACAGTATTCCTGTAGCGGTACAATTTACAATTTTTTTAAGTAATTATATTGTTTCTACATCCATCCAAATGCACAGTTTCATGTCAGGAGCCTCTCCCCCTTGACACACACCGGCAGGACTTCCGAATAAGCCATTTTTTATTTATTTTTTTAATCAGTCCTTGAGCAATGCTGTGTTGCCAGTAGAGATTCAGACCGCTTGAGTTTTAATGGTTATATACATCCCCAAGCAATTTTAAGACACAGAGTTCAGCCTTTCTGAAATAGTTCTTGTGAGAACAGTATTGTCAAGTACGTTTGCATAACTCATCAAGCACCATGATGAAACTGGCTCTCATGAAGACCATCCCATGAAAGCAAGAGAGTTACCAGCCTCAGAAATCACCAATTAACAAACAGCTCCTCAGATTAGAGCCGTTATGAAAACTTTACAGAGCATGAGCAGCAGATGCATCTCAACGTTAAGATTATTGCATATTTTGTGAAATAAAAGTGCTATATACTGTATATTCCCTAGCCCTGAGGGGCCAGGCCTGTCCATGTGGCACAAGGTGAACCTACACAATACTGGGCATAATGTTTAGCATTATAATGTTATGATCTGTGTATATAAGGCAAGAAATTGTCTGTAAAAGGAACCAAAAATTCCCCTAAGCAAATTCATTAACTTTCATCTGCTCAGCACTGCATTGTGCCTCTTTCTATACATTATAGAAAAATACTGGATTTTTTTCAAAAACTATGAAATAACACAAATGGAAATAGGTATTTAAGTAGCAACAACACCAGTCAGTTTTTATTTTAAGACACGCAGCTGTTCTGTTCTGGAACAGTTCTAGCAAGAGCAGTATTGTCAAGTGCATTTGCGAAACCCAATAAGAACCATGAAGAAACTGGCTATCCTGAAGACCGTCCCAGGAAAGCAAGACCAAAACTGCAGAGGAGAAGTTCATTTAGAGTTAACATCCTCAAAAATCACCAATTAACAAACAGCCCCTCAGATTAGAGCTGTTATAAAGACTTTACAGAGCTTAAATAGCAGACACATCTCAATTTCAACTGTTCAAATGAGATTATTGCATATTGTGGATGCCCTCAGCATTGTTTTATAATGTAGAAAGAAAAACAACGGAATAAGTAGTGACAGCTTTTGACTGGATGTTTAAATCTGTGACTTCACTAAAGTTACCTCTTCCTGATTAGTAAAGTTGCTATATATATATATATATATATATATATATATATATATATACACACTACCATTCAAAAGTTTGGACACTTGCAAATTTCTTTGTTTTTGTTTAGTGATTTATTTTCTACATTCTACAACAATACTGGAGATTTCAAAACTAT
>JAQMYJ010000009.1:6512014-6526393 GCA_030014305.1 Clarias laeviceps | reverse complement strand
TCCATATGTGTTATTTTATAGTTTTGAAATCCCCAGTATTGTTGTAGAATGTAGAAAATAAATCATTAAACAAAAACTACGAAATTTGCAAGTGACCCCAAACTTTTAAATGGTAGTGTATTTCTTACACACACACACAAACACACACACACACACAGGAAAAACCCTTCCCATCAAAGTTTGACTGGTGGTACTTCTAGTTAGTAACCAACTGGACCAGCGTAAGGATATATTTATTGATGGAAACTTCAAAGCATTTTTGTAAGTCGCTCTGGATAAGAACATCTGTGAAATGCCTAAATGTAAATGTAAAGCACTGCTGCATTACTCTGTTTAATTAGAGAAGATACCCTACTTCTATTATCGGAAATGCATGAAACAAGTCAAAATATAACAATAAGAGATGATTAAAAAATGTTTCTGAAAATTTATTTTTAATGCATCACATACTGAGGGGGGGAAAGGGATCAGAAAACAAGGTAACTTAGCAACTAGGAGATCAGAGCCATAGTGAAAACTAAGAAACCAGAATGTAAAGAACCTTCAAATTACAGCAAAAGTATTTTCTTTGTATGCATGGCTAGTTGGGGGAGTCACAATGCAAACAAACGACACAATTACAGGTGTGAACAGTTTACAGGGGGTGTGGTCAAGGTGGGGCAGGAACAACCAGAAAGCAAACAGGAGAGCTCTTCAATACCAATTTCAATTTCAATTCTGCAACAACAATAAACATCCCTGAATTTAAGTCAATGAAAGAAACATCGGTTTTAACAGTGTTTGCTGTAAAGTTAATGAGGATATGACATTTTTGGGACATGTTCTGGCACTAACATTTTATACATGTAGTAAAATAAATCTATCATATCCTTCTAAAATAAATAAATAAATAATCCAAAGAAGAAACAAAACAGCTTAAACTCTTCTCTCTGGAAAATTTGTTGTTGTTAATTAGCAGAAAGTGGATAGAATCCTTTGACGTTTAATGGCAACACTTCACCATTAACACCACAATTTGATAGCAAATACAACAAAAACACAACAACACGTTTTTTTTTTCATTTTCACATTGGAACAACTCACTTGAAAACATAGTTGCAGTAGCAGGCTAAACTCTAAAATTTAATCACATGTCTTGTGTTCTTGGCTCATTTGGCACTTCATCCCATCACTATGCGATCGCTCATTCAAAGAGCTTGAAGTCTGAGCGCTTAAAATGATTCCGTATGATAAATGACAATGCAAAAAATTAAGGGTGCATGGAAAGTTTTGCAGAAAACTAGTAGGGAAGAGAAAGTTTTTGCTAACACCACCATTATTGTTGAAATATAAATAACAATGTTCAAATAAAATTTAAAAAATGGATCCCAAATACCTTATGCTGAAATAAATAAAATGCAAGTCACATTGTTAATTGTTATGTATAACTCATTGTTGTTGTGAGTTTAATAATGCATAAACATGTTGATGGAATTAAATCTGCATAATTTTCCGTAGGTATATTTGTATTACTTAGGATAAACTTATCTTCTATTATACTGTGATATATAACACATATTTATGCATTTATATTTTACACTATTATATATTTATTCTCTAATTTCATTTTGTTTTTATTACTGACATGTTTAGCAGCATACTTTTTTCACAATCTAATGTTCTCTTAGTCTATTTCATATCAACCCATGTATCCAAACTATTGTATTATTTCACAAAAGTATTATTATCGCCTATACCCTTTTATCGTGCAGGGTCACGGGGGGGGCTATCCCAGGGGACAGGATGGGGTACAACCTTGGGGGGGGGGGCACATATACTCACATGCTCATGTATTGAGAACGCCAATTAGCCTAATTTGCATGTCTTTGGACTGTGGGAGGAAACTGGATTACCCGAAGGAAACCCACAAAGCAGGTGGAGAACATTAACATTCTACATATGCAGTATCTGCATCACACTATACACTGTATATAACTGCAGCAAGAACATTGTTCATATCACACTCTCCAGTGTCACCAAAATGAGGATGGGTTCCTTTTTGAGTCCTCTCAAGGTTTCTTCCTCATACCATCTAAGGGAGATTTTCTTTGCCACAGTCCCCTCAAGCTTGCTTACTAGTGATTTTATCTAACATCTAGGACTTTTTGCACTTTTTTTGGGGGGGTTCGTACATTTTGTAAAGCTGCTTTGAGACAATGGTCATTGTTAAAATTCGTATACAAATGAAATAAAATTTTATTGAATAAGTTAATCATTTCAGCATTTTTGACGCTGTGCAGATTCATGATAAAAACATACAGGATTTTTTTTTTTTTTCGGAGGTGGGGGGGGGGTAAATTAATACAAAGCAGACATAAAATCTGTTTGTTTGTTTTTTTCAAAATATGTATGAATTGAGCCAATTGCCGAAGATTACTTTTTGCAAGTATATTCAAAGTGCGTAAAAATCACTGGCTGCCATCTTTCACACCGGTGTCCTGAGTGAACTCTGATTAACACCAGTTTGGTGCCACTTTATGTCTTTTACTGCTACTTTTTATGTCATCATTTTATTGACAAGAATAATAAACCCAAATATAGCTCATACAGGACGCTTTATATTGCTTCTTTGCAGGATTTGCAGAATTGTGTGTCTTTCTTTCCCACTAAAGTCCAGCCATGTTTCTTCTTCAACTCTTATCAGGTCACGTGACTAACCACGTCTTCCGGAAACGCTCGGAATGTTCGCGAAACTTTTACACGCTAATAATAATACTTTTTACACATTTTAATGCAGGTATTTTGGGATTTGTCATGATCGTCTAATTGTTTTAAAACATTTTAATCATCGTTAAAACATGTTAAAGTTAGAAAAGTTGCAAAAAAAAAAGTCAACTTAGACATTTTTAATATATATTTAATTATTATAAAAAGCATACTAGATCCTTTCTTTTTTTTTTTCAGGCATTTCACGCTTAACAGGCGGAAAAGTGTGATCTTCATACATGACTATGAGCCAAAGGGGGCGGGGCTTAAAAGTGCTAACTGCGTTGAGTGAATGCGCGAGCTCACAGTGAGCGCATGGTATTGGTCGAACACGACGACGAGCGACCAATCAGAATTAAAAGCGGGGGGTGTATCAGGGTTAGAACTGATCAGCTGTAGTAAAGTTAACAAGGATATTGTGATGTTTGTATAAAAACACTAGCAGCTGAGTTTTGCTCTAGAAAAAAAGTTGCCACAGTGGGGTTTTACCTTCGGTTTTTTTTTTTTTTTTTTTCAAAAACCTGGAGATAAGAATGAGGAATTTACTGCTCAGGTAATGATGTGTTTCTAGTTTGCTTAGTGAAAAATGATGTGCATGCCAACCTTAACCTTAAGTCTATGTGTAAGTTACATATGTGTTGTTTTGTACTTTAGTAAATTGTTTAACAAAATGTAGCATAGTTCTTGGAATAGTAATGGTTTGGACTATTAAAGTTGTAAAAATATGTAAAGTATTTTACAGTAGTTTGATGTTTAGATCATGTGGATGCAACAGTATTATGTTTTAAACATGTTACATTGGACTATTTGGGCATACATTTCACTAGGGACCACCTTGTACGATATTATCATGATACCCATATGTCGATTAAATTTGTATTGCAATTTTCGATGTCACGTTTTTATAAATACCACAATTTTTTATATATATATATATATATATATATATAAGTAATTTGTTCCTACTACATATGATTCTGTGCTGTGTGAATAGTTTAATGTGTGCCGACTGCAGGATTATAGAGGAACATACCATCTCAAATGCAATATTCCCCCCTCCCATCTAATCTATTTAGTATAGCATTGTATAGTCCAGATTAGGTATCAGTTTTGTTACAGTAGTATGTTCTATGGATTAAGTAAAATGTTATATTATTTGGGGGGGAAACAGTATTTTACAGTATGCTGTCATACTGTTTTGTCATACATTTAAGGGTGGTACAGTGTAGGAAGTCTTGTGTTATTTTGGTCATATTTACATAGTTAATGTACACACTATTCTGGCCTCCCATTGAATCAATTACAGGGTTAAATTTCTATACTGCAGTAAATGTTCTAAGCTAGTATCACTTCTGGCGATATGTTTAGTACAGCAGTAAAGTAAAACAAAGAGCATTTGAATTTGCCTCTAACAGATTTCCTGTTCCTCTACAGACTCCTGCTGTCTGCAGCTTTCGCTTGCCAAACACTCACACTTCAATCAGGTAATGTATCTTCATGTCGTTTCTATTTTTACACTGTTTATTTCAATATAGCAGGTTGTCTGCTTTATACAAAACTCTAACATGGCTGTAAATTTTTTTTATTTATGTTTTTTCCCTCCAGGTTGTGAAGGTGTAGGATGCAGGAGTGCTAAGGCATCGGGAAAGCGTGATCAACATAGCGAACAGCTGAATCGGTTTAACGAAATGAATGCACAGTCTGCAGCTGGCCAGCACCGGGGCTCTGGGGCCGTGTTACCTTTTATTGGACTGACTGGAAGTAAGTGATAAGCCATGCGCTATTTATGATATTTTCAGAAGCACCCCAAGTCGTATTCTGTGCGTCCAAAGTCCGAGCACAGTTTAGTGATTCCCTGCTGGTTTGGAACTAATGAGCTATATCAAGCCAAGAAATCTTCAAATTCTGCAGGACTAAGGACTTTTTTTTTTTTTTAAAGCAATGTGCTTTTATACTCGAGGGATGGACGCATTCAGATCTATTTTGGCTCATCTCTTTCCTGCAGTTCGTAACATTATCATATTAGTTCTTATGTTTTTGTTTTGCCATTTATTATCATGTATCATGAGATGCTTCTGCCACATTGCACATCCTAATTAGGAACTGGAGTAGGACTCAAAATCTGGATTGCTTTGGTGCCCCTGAGGATCTTAGAATCAAGTGTGTCGGGGAATAAAAAAAATTTCAGTTTTTTTATTTTTTTTTATTTTTTAATAATAAAGTAAAAAAAGAAGAGAAATTTGACTGTACGCTGTAAAATATCTCCACGTATTAATGCACCATTTAACATGATTTTTAAGCTATGCCTCTTTCTGTGCAAATCTAGCAGGTAGGAAAGAAAAAAATGCATTCACTTTATTTATTTATTTATTTCTGTTGTTAAAGGTGCTACACAGAGTAGAAACTGCTGTAAGAACGGGGGTACTTGCATTCTAGGGAGTTTTTGCACTTGTCCAAAGTACTTCACCGGACGGAGCTGCGAGTACGACGAACGTGTCAGGTAATCAACCCACACACACACAGACAGCATACGTTACGATTCGTAATCCCATGACACATGAAATCTAACAGTTTGGTTCGGCTTGTTGTCTCTTCACAGGGACTGTGGAGTTATTCCTCATGGAGAATGGGTTCAAAAAGGCTGCTCATACTGCAGATGTGGATACGCAATGTTGCACTGCTTCCCTCAGGTCTTTCATAGTGACTGCGGTAAGCACAACGATCGCACTGATCTCACTTTATTTGGGTTTGGTTGTGCTTGGAACTATACCACAAAGTAAGCCAACCTAGTGCAGTAACGTTTTGACTACAGCCGAAACATAGTAATGTAAGACATAAAATGGCAAAACCGATCTGATAACATGTAGAATGTATCAGGTAGAATGTAATTGATGTAAAAAATTATAATACAAAAACAATGTACCGTTGCAACAAAATGTATGACAATATACAACGTTAATAGACTTTTTTCCAGAAGTCCAGAGCAACATAGCACTAGATCAAATTTGCTTTAATATTTAGCGCTATACTATAATCCAATTAGTATTATAAGAATTTTAACACCTTAGACAATGTTTAAATGCCTAAAACAATATACTGCTCTAAGATACTACCACAAGATGTACTATTTAGTAGTAAAGAGTATCCCAAGATAATATAGTAACTTTTTGGCTGTATCTAAATCATCAGAGTGTTGTACCAAGTGGTATAGCAAAAGGAACTACAAGATTTTAACAACATACTACTGTAACAAAATGTCTACCCTGGGATTTAATGCTTGGTGCACAAAAGACTATCACAATAGTTGCTGCAGCTGAAACAGCACACTGTGATGCCAATCACTGATATAGGAAATGCTATCTTGTATAAGGTCATGTATGTTCTGCTACATTTCACGGGACTGGGAATTCATTCATGTATATTTTGAGCTCTTACTGTCCACCTCAAAGCTCTCCATGTCAGACTTTTATCTCGCTCATTAATATCGTGATAAGCAAGAGAGTCATCCACGGAGCCAAACCACTCTTTATCAGTAGTGATAGCCTGGAACAGGAATAAGCTGCAAAAGAAAAAAAAAAAGAAAAGGTCTTCACACCTCATTCACTGGCCAAATAGAGTTGCGAATCCCCACTGGCTGGCGCTTAATTCCAGAGACCCCTTACAGGATTAGTCAGCGGGGGCTTGTTTTTCAGGTCTAAGCATGTGTTAATGGTCCCATTTCCCCCCGACATGAATTTCAAATGCTCAGGGTATGCGTGTGCATGCACTAATTTCGTGTCTCTTTATTCCTTTCTGGTTTGCAGACGATTCTCAGGAAGTGCGCTGGTTTCGTTCGAATGCCCAGAGAACACTATTGACCGACAGTCTCATGTGTTTGGTGCTGCTTCTTTCATTTCTGCTTTGAAGATGACTCCAGGACTTGTTTTGATATTCCGCTTAGTCTTTCGAGCTCAGATGTTTTTAGGAAGGAAGGATGAGAAGCAGACCATACAAGAAGAAAGACGTTTTTATGAATTTATATATCTCTTTGTTGTTGTTGTTTGTTGTTTTTATGCAGCATTTAATGACAGCACTGATATATTTTTTTTTCTTCCAGTGGAAGCTAAGTTTTAATGTGAAGGACCCTCTATAAAGGATTTATATAGAAAATCTATTGTACTTGTGTCAGTGTGAATTTTGCCCATAGAGATGTATATGTTTATGATGTTTTTTTTTGTGCCATGAAAGTCCTGTCTTTATATGTAGTCCGGATTGTTTGTTTGGCACCACTCTTGATTGGGAGAGAGTGTGATAATGCTAAGATAACCTCAGATTGTTGACCTTTCCATTATTATTTTTTTTCCTTCCCTTATCTTAAACAAACAATTGCTCTGGCCAATCAATCACATTGGCCACTTTGACCTATCGAGTTGACCTGATAGATTATGGAAAACATGAACTGTATCTGTCGTTGTTATTAAAGCAATGAAATTGTCTCACAAAGATAATTTTCTCATTATAACCTCAGATGGCACATTGTTTGCTGTTTTTTGTTTACTAATTTACCTGGAAAGCACAACATGATAATTTTCATATGGAGCATGAATTCAAGATGTACAGGGAACAGAAATAATGAATGCCATGTGCAAATAAATAAAAAAAAGAATGTGGTTCTTATGCCTTTGTATATTGTCATGGTTATATTCATTCTTCTGTTTGTCATGATTCAAGGTTGTAAATGTTACTGTATTTGAAATGCCTATTTAACATAAAGTCTTCTTTAAAAAAAAAAAACATTCTTTTTAAAATTCAGCCACAAAAGTCGAGTCTAAATTTTCATTGGTTGGGATGTGTTGTATATTTTGTAAAACTGCAGCTCTGGCATGAGTTTCATTAGTGTATTTCAAATCATAGGTTTATAATGACATACCCAATTGTTTCTATTGTACAACACTTACTCAGGGACTTCAAAATGGTATGTTGGACTAATATTAAAGACATTTGAAGAAAATGTTCTTCACACCTCAGATACCGGATAATTAATGACGTTTTTTTTAACATATCCTTTTCAGACCTGAATGTCCTCATATGATGACATCATTTTCTCCCAACTACATTGTCTTATACTGTATATCCATGTAGTCATTAAATTAAGTGTTTTGCCAAATATCTTCCTGTTTAAGATATTTGGTGCTAATAAAGAGAACTAGTGAGGAGGAGTTGCAGTGAACACAGCAGAATCAGGGTCTCAGGAGATTAAGGCAGAATGCTCAAGTGTCAGCAATTTGTAACAATGATTTTTTTTTTCAGCAGGATTCTTTCTGAGCAACTTGACAAGCTGTCTTTTTTATTATTAACATCACCATTAAGAGAAAAAGATTGTGAAGGATATTTCATCATTTAACAGCAGCTGTAACATATGTCATAACTTATTTTAGTTTTTATTAACTTGTTTTGCAGATGATCCACACCATATGTAGTCACAATAACTGAATAAAAATTACTGTCAGTCTTGAAATAATAAAAAAAAAATGTATTGTAGTCGCAAATTGTAGTGAAGTAAGTAGAATAAATCTTTTCACTTCGTGTTGAGCCACATCACACCACTCTAGTTATTGAATATTTTCCTATATCACTGACTCCATGCACATATTCCCATGTATTTCCATTATTTCTCAATTTCCTTATGGTACACTTTTACAGCCTGACTTTACTATACGATCAGTAGCGTTTTTCTATTAATATCCGATTAGCCGAGGGACAGCTACGGATCCCACACACCATATTTTCACCTTTCTATTTTTTTATATTTTTTCTACCTCACAGTTTACAATCACATTTTGTACATTCTGTAAATCTTGTGTAATTTGTTATTTATTATATAACCTTTGTAAATTTGTATATTCCAACCTAAATTTACATTTTAGTTTTTAATGTAATATTTGCTTCAATTGTACTGGTGAGTCCAATTTCTTTACATTGTAGTGAAATGTCCATCTCTCTTTCTATTTTAGGTCAAATACAGTTGTATAAGCATTTCACTGCATATCATATTGTATATCATATTGTGTACAGGTGTGTACGGGACAAATAAAATTTCAATGTTAATATTACATTTCGAATCAGCAAGAGAAATATGAAAAAGGCGAGAAACTGTTCAAATATTAAGCTTGTATTTATCTAATTCAGCTAAACGTTACAATATAATTGCTTGTTTGATATTTGAAATTATAATTAATGATTAATTGGGGTGTTAAACTCTAAGAGATCTGTATACTGTACCTACAGCTTAAAGAAGGAATTGTTTACTCAATCTTTTCTTTATACTCTTCCTTCTAATGTCTGGCAGTGAGATTATTTAATCTGTTTCATACAATAATGTGCAATATTATACGTTAAAACATCTTAAAAGATAAGAATAAATAAGACTATAAAGTCTGCATTAAATGTACGATGCCACATTTAGATACAACATTTGAATGTAATGTTAAATAAACTGGTTCAGATTCAACTTAAACACTTATACTGATTTTATAGCCTATTAGAAATCTTATTATTCATTTATCATAAACATTAACTGCAATATACAGTAGGTTTCATTTGCACGCAGTTTTGTTGCTAATTCCTTATAAATGGGGTTTGCATGCTGAACCTCAAAGTCTCTAAAGTCTGTCTTCCTGCTAAAGACTGGATAATGTGTAGCCCAGTGGTGAGCACTCTGCACCTATTGAAATGCATGCAGCCTCTTTTATTCTGATAACAAGGGCAGGGTGGGGTAAAGTGCTCAGCACATTTTCAAGTCCTGCAACTTCCCCATCACTATCAGCACTCACAATGGTCTCTCTCTCTCTCTGACTTTTTTATTCTACATCACAGTGGTTTGCGAATGAGTCAGTCCTTTACCTAGGGAGCCTTATTAATGTTAAATGACTGAGCTTAGAGAAATCACGATGCGTCAATGGCGGAACATTTCCTGTGTCTTTTTGCTGCTCCCATTCGTGGTCACTACAGAGAATCGTCAGGTCTGCATATTTGATTTGGCGCATGTTTTATGCCAGACGCCCTTCCTGATGCAACCTTCCCCAATTTATCTGGCCTCTGGAACAGCAACCGAACCAACTTGTACTTTAACTGTAAACCATGTTCTGTTGGATTTTTACTAGCAAGTAAACTCGATTGTTTTGTTGAAACTGAGACACAGGATTAACATTCTCGGTTATCTTAGCACGACAGGTAATTATGTACCAAATAGTTTAATCTCTTAGACAGAAACGCCTTTTCTCAATAGTTTTGGTTCACTTCGAAACCTCCAGGCACCTTAATCCCCAAAACAATCCTTTTTTTCCTTTTTTTTTTGGCTAAGAAAGGTTTTCTTCTGCTCTCCTTAACCTCCTTAAGCTTCTGTAATGTCTTTAGTGAACAAAGCCATTTCTTTGGACGCTCTAGGGACAGATGCGAATACAAATCATTATTCAGAAGAAATAGATAACACGTTCTAAACAAATACAAACATGAAAGTTTAGTATTTGGACTGAGCTCTCACAGCACACGAGCGTGAGTTTTTTTTTTTTTGTTTTTTTTTTTGCTTTCACGCTGTCAGGTAGGAAGCTTGTTGAAAAATCAACCATATTAATTAATTAATGTAGCGTGAGCCACTATGTAATGCATCCATTAGTTCATCCTTAGCAACTGCCTGGTTTAAATGAATAGTTTGTTTATATATCTGAAAGTACAACCAAAAGTGTTTTAAGGGAGGTACAAACTAAAATACAATAAGCACAAGCAGAATTTAAAGAGAGTTCTTGATTAGTGTCAGAACTCAAATTTGAGAATTTTCTTTTTCCTCCAGGGGCGTTCGGGTTTAAGCAACACTTTCTAAAGTCTCCAAAATTCATGGAGACTCTCAGTCATGCTTTTCCCAACAGTGCTGTTCAATGGCAATTGGATCTGCTTAAAGTTTTTGAAGTTTCAAGAACTGAAAGTAAGTCTAATTGCCAATGAGCAACACCATTGGGAAATGCTGAGAAGCTCACGATCACTCTGGAAAGAAATGAAAGTTCAAAAAATGAAGGAAGGGAAAAAAAATCAGGATTCATTAGTGAGTTGAGAAACTAATACTCTAAGGATCTATAGTAACTCCCATTTGCCCTCCTCCCACCATTAGCCTATCCTCTTATCCCAGTGCTCCCTATGCGACCCTTTCAACATAGCCAGTTCATATGCACAGGCTCTATCAAATCCCTTTGATAGAAAACCCGGCATGTGGGTTCCGCTGGGCTAAACCGACACGGCAGGTTACACCGAAATGAAAAGCTCGGATGTCTGGGATTACACACAGGAAATCTGCCACTGTTTTGTTCAAAAGGAGTGGACATCTCACTCCAAGAGAGCCACAATCATCTCATCTGTAAAGTCCGACACCAATTAGACTCACTCGGATCAGCTTTGTCAGTCAACTCAACCGTTATCTGTTTAACGGGATCACCTTGGCAGGGGAAAAGGAAACGATAATGCAAACATGGTATGCAGGGGAAAAAATCATAATAATAATAAAGCTCAGGAGATTCCAAGCGAGATCCATTTCCTCTCTCTGCGGGTGTTCTTTGTTGTCCATGTCCCTCTTTAAGAAGGTTTCATTCAGGTTTAATGCTAATGCTGACAGCTGTAGATTTGCAACTCAATCTCAGCATAATGAAACAAATCTCTTCGAGATTTCATCCAGTTGTTGTCTGTTTCTGATAGAGACATTTTTGTTTCTTTAATTGTAGGCAAAATGAGTGCAGCCTGGTACTTCTTTCAATATCATTCAGTATCATAACAAATTCTATTTCATGGTGTATTTAATTTTAAAACAAATTACAGGCAGTCGTTTGACTACTAAGTGCTCATCTCAGGATCTCCATTAGTTTTGGTTACACCACTTCAAAAACGTTCATCTTTTCCAGCCATTCTGCTGTGGACCTGCCTTAGTGTTTTGAATCATAGCTCCCCTTTATGATAAAAAAAAAAAATCTTCCATTTCCGCTCCACCTCATGAAAGATATGATCAGATATTCCCTTTTATAATATTTTCTGACATCGAACAGAATTTATTGGTCCTCCGGTTTCACACGCCGTCTTGTCGATTAGCACCGAGAGCTATTTTAGAAATAGATGCTTGACTGGAGCCAAAGAATTTAATTTGCTGAGTGTGCACTGAGGATCAATACTTTGTAGTTATTAATCTTTCCGCATATGAACATTAGAGATGAGGTTTGAAAGCTGAGAATAGGAAGGAGATGTGATTAGGGTGGCTGTGTTTGGCTGAGCGAGAGGTTTTGATTTTAAAACGCACACTTTGAGTCCTTTTTCAATGAACGTAGGGCTGAAATCAGTAAAAAAAAAAAAAAAAACATGTGGATCTTTAAAGTCAGCAACAAGATTCAGAGGTCATATGACAAAGTACGGGTCCGTGAATGAAATATTAACGGAAATGTTTAAATATGTTATCGTTTCCATAGTAACAACTCGTTCAGAGGGAACTGTGATGCACCACATAATCAATTAATAAATAGACAAATAAAACCGAATAATCATTGAACTGGTGAGGGTTTTTTTTTTGACAGGAGATCTTTAAAGAACTATGGAAGGAGGCTCCAGTGTGAGTGTTTTGTTCTTGCTGCTTTTTTTGCCATGGGAAAGTCGAACAATTAATTCTTCATTTCATTAGTTCATCTTCTATACAGCTTATCCAGTGTACTGGATTGAGGAGGCCTGGAGCCTATCCCAGGAGACTTTGGGCACGAGGATGGGTACAGCCTGGTCTATCGTAGAGCACACACACTCTACGGGTGTTATTCTATTCTATTTAAGAATACCAGTTAGCCTAATCTGCATGTCTTTGGACTGTGGGAGGAAACCAGAGGAAAGCCACCAATATGGATTTTATCAAAATCAAGAAAGAGAAAACAAAGGAATGTGATGAAATAACTTTGAAGCTGGTGAAAGCAATACCATGAAGTTGTTTGCTTTGCGGATGTTTCAAGGCATACAATATAAAATATTGTATAAAAATATTTTTAAAAGTATGTCGTTCTTGGATGAATAAATAAATGCGATTCCTTTTTTTGCTTTAGATTAGACATGTTTTCCAACACAAATAAATCCACAATGTCTACAAAGCATTTTCCCAATAGACACTAAACCCAAACCGTAAGGGACACATGAAGACAAATGATTCTTGATGAGTTCCTTATGGTTAACACTACATTCTGTCTTCTTGCTCTCCCATGGTGCTCATTTTTTCATCCATTTCTGAAGGAACAGTCACAAGCACTAAACTTAATGGAAGCAAAAGAAGTCTTGTGAAGAAATTTTGCCGAAGTGACCTCTGGCAAAAGTCTCGAGAAGATTCACTGCCCACTTCGGGAGACTGTGGTTTAGTGTAATCGTGGGACTTAGAAATGGCGTTGTTGCCCTTTCCAGCCTGATAGTTATCATATTATAGGCCACTCTGGGATTGTTTTTGATTGAGGTGTAATGTGTGGAATTTCGGCTGCTGGTGAAACTGGTAAGTGTGAAAATCAGTGAGGTGTCCACTGAGCAGAGCTGGCTGTAATCAAGCCAGGCTGTGTTCGGTCAGCCGACTCTAATGGTCTCTTTAATTGGGTTGATTTAGCATGCCGACAATCAGTTTGGGGTTAATTGATGTTGGAACAAATTGCTCACTAATTAAATAAATAAAATCTGACATTTGTTCACTCAAGGTTTTCTTATTATAATTCCTTATTTAAATTCTTACTTTTTAAATTTTCATGAGTAAATAAAATTTCAAAGCATTATAAATCCTGATCTTTGCATTTTATACACTATGCTGTATATAACACGACAACAATGTTAATCTCACATCTTTCTTTTTTGTCCCATTTCTCTGTCTCCTCCGTTCTCTGAACTGCAGCAACAGAATGCATTTCAGCAGTGGCAAATGCCTCTTCTCTGTGGCAGTAAACAATACTGGATGGGGTAAACAAACCCCAGTGACCCGCTCTAACAGGGTTGGAATGGAAGGTTAGCAGGAAAGTGTTGTCTGACTTACACTCACACAATGAGAAATACCATATATCACACCAGAGAGAGACATATTTACCCTTAACAAGCATGCGGGGGAAGGAATTGGAGATTCATCGACCAGACATAGCACTGAAAGCCTGCTGATGTTGGATGCATTTGTTAACTGATGCAATCAATTTAATAATGCAAATAATTGAGCTAAATAAAACAGTTATGTTAATAGGTTTCACAGCCGATATTTGCCAGTTAATTACTGCCCTTCTTACAAGTACTTATTTGCATTGCTGTTGTTTTTACAAAATGTTCAACCAGGTATCCAAATGAGACTCTGTCTGATTGATTATGCACACATTTACATGATTAATAAAACAAAACAATCTCTCTCCTGAAAGACGGACGATCGTTTATTTTATAAAGAAAACTTAATTGTAAAATTTTATGTAAAATTAAATACTTTCTTTATTGAGAAGCAAAAATAAAGCTAGGTGCGAAGAATTTCCATAATCACAAATTTGAAATTTTCCTAAATATTGATATTATCACTGAAAACTAACACTGAAAAATTATTTTACTAAGACATTTGCTTTATTTTTTAAGTACGTACGA
>JAQMYJ010000009.1:6485172-6502404 GCA_030014305.1 Clarias laeviceps | reverse complement strand
TGTTTTTTCGTTCATTTATGTTTTTTGTGTTGGTTCGAAAGAAATTGATATCAAAGAGAGAGAATAAAAGGGCTCAATCTGAATTTCTGCACCTGTGTCCGCCTTCTTCTCCCCGTGAGACATGTCAGTTATTAATTTTTTTTTCCGATCCACACAAGTATATACTTAAAATCCAGTACACCCTGAAAGTTTTATTATTTGAACTTCTCCAGACACAATTGGGATTCTATAAAATATTCCATTTTCTCTTCTTCTTCTAAAATTATTATAGATTTTATTTTTAATTTAACGCTTTTCTCATGCTTATTTATCTCTTAAATGTGTAAAAGATTTGAAAAGTTTAAACACAGCATACATTCAATGACACACACACACACACACACACACACAGACAGCTCTATAATCTGGACTACTCCAGACGTGGGATAGAGTCTGCACAGTTGGAAGTCGACATAAACTTCAAATTGCTGTCAGCATACTGGGCTGGAAATCCTGTACAAACCTGACAAATCTTCACTCTCCAGTCTCCAAGTCTCTCTTCATGCATCTGAAATGCCCCTGATGCATGAGCAAACTGTCGATAATAAGCCTCCACACTGTGCACGAGAAGTGTGTGTGCTCAGGGAGAGAAAGAGAGATTAACATATGCTAAACATCTATGGATTCTCTCTCTCTCTCTCTCTCTCTCACTCTCTCTCTCTCTCTCTCTCTCTCTCTCTGTCCCTCTTGTTCCTGGGAATCGATGGAGCTTGGCCATCATTAACTGCTTGTCTGAGGCATGGGTCATTGCACTTTATCCAGCTCTCTTCTCTGCCTCAGCGCGCACAAATTTGATCAATCCTTCAGATGCGTATGACGCCGTCATTTCAGCTAAGACTGATTTATCAGCACCGTGAGCGCCAGAGAGCACAGAATACAAATAAGTTTTCCTTCTATAACAACAGCTTACCACTAAGAGCGAAACGGTATGAAAGTTTAATGGTATAATAACTGCGGAACTTTTATTATTACAGTAGTATTATATCTGAGATTTTATTTCTGCACTGAGGTGTCTGTGGAAAGCTGCAGCAGCATTGTTATCTAATTTGTTACATATAGATATACCCCATGCTGAACTTTATTGCCACTTTGTGGTGATTTTATACATCATTTCAAAGGACATTTGGTAATACGTACAACAGCGGACAAGAAAACAAAAAGTTTGTCCCAGAGGTCAATATCTCTATTCTGTAGTTGTTTTTTCTTCCCTAAATTCTTGGCTGAAAAAATAATTACCCAAGCAGGTTAACCTCAATTTTGATACATACTTTTTATTTTAATTTTTATATTAATAATTATATTAATACAATGGTTTACAGTCATTTGTAGACTTTAAAATAGGTTAGAAACAAAAAACATGAAAGAAAAAAAAAACATTTAATGCATTTTGTCCTTTTTCCATTTGTGCCAGGGCTTAAACATGCCAATTAGATAATCCTCCTAATGTGACCTCATTTAAGGAGATACCCTCCCTTGGCTTGTTTCTCAGCTCCACCCGGCTGTGCGTAGCTCTTATGTTCTCTTCTGGAGGCGTGGTTTGACAGTAGCTCGTTTACATAAACACTAAAGGAGTGAAAAAGTAGATTACACAAAAAAAAAAAAAAAAAAAAACTTTTTTAAGGTTTATTTCAGCTGGAGCATTAACAGACACACTTATGGGACTATTTAAAATTAAAATGCTAAATTATTGATATGATGAAGGCTTCTGCGAGAAAGCATTTAAGGAAGGAGTCTTCACTGCCACTGTCAGTGCAATGCGTAAGATTTCCACCATGGGAAAAGATTTCCAAGCAAAGGCTGACACTAAAAAGAAACAAAGGTTTATAGCTGGTATAAGATGAGTGATGATGCTTATATCCTGCATTAAATTTAAATTAGAAAATGTTAGATGTATTATTCATGAATACAATTTGCATTGAAACTATTAAATCAAGATGATTAAACAGTTGTGCTGATATTTTAAAACAGTACCATAGTTATAGATTATTTCATTATAACAGCACACACCAGCGGTGCAGCGGCTTAGCGGTTAGCGCTGTCGCCTTGCACCTCCAGGGTATCCCGGTTTCCTCCAACAGTCCAAAGACATGCATATTAGGTTAATTGGCATTTCCAAGTTTGGTCATAGAGTGTGAATGAGCATGTGAGTGTAGGTATTTGTGTGTGTGCCCTGCACTGGATTGGCCCCCCCGACCAGGTTGTACACCGCTTCATGTATCCTGGGATAGGCTCCAGGCTCCCCGCAACACTGTACACAGGATGACGCGGTATAGACAATGAGTGAGTCAGTGAGCGCATGCATCACTGTGAACAGTAAGAACTAATGTGGCTGAAGTAGTTGGGTTAAGCAACCACAAGGGGACCCAGTGATTTTAAAAATAGGCAAGAAAAAAGTGCTTTCATTGGGAATAAATATTTACGTATTAAAACAGTGTTTCCAATACAGTGCATCGTGGGCCCCTGGTGAACCATGAAGGTACTGCAGGTGGACAAGGACTAGTTGCAGGAAATAATTTTATAAAACATTTATAATAATAATAATAGGTCTAGCATTACCATAAGAAATTTCTGGTTAAAGATTTCCATTTAAAAAGTAATCAGAGCCAGTAAAACATTTTAAAAAGTGCATTTTAATACAAAACAAAATACTTAGAAAAGATCAACTTAAATGTACACAACTAAATAAGGTTGCTAACGTAGCAAATACAAAACAATCACAAAAAAGCGGTCACCATGCAGTGGAACCAAAACACCAGTCAGTTTGTCCACGTTCTCGGCTCCACTTGTTGATGTAACTGAAAGGGACAAAGTTAGTGGCTATTTAGCTATCCAGAGAAAGAAGCGTTCGCTAACACATGTCAAGTTGCTAGCCTGTTAGTCCCTGCTGTGACAATTATCATGTTGACTCGTTCACAATAATAATAATGTATTAACTCCATCAAATAAACTTCTTTGTATCATATAAAAGCAGACTTGCAGTGCAGCTGGATTTTGTTTAAACAAATAACACTATTTTTTTTTTCCACACACAGCTGAAAAGCCTCTAGGTATCAGTCAAGCGGATGCTACTGTAAAGCTGGAAATGTTCTCAGGAGAACCCATCCTAGGGGAAGACGTGCTCTTTCTGTTGGAGCTATGAAGCTGTCACTGCTCTCCTGCCATCATTTCCAAGCACGCCACTGCTCGAGTCAGGCTGGCAGGGGCCCGGGCATCTGTCAGCATATTTGGTGTCTTTCCTATTTGACTAAAAAAAAATAAAAATAGACCCATAAATACTAAAGTCCTTCCCTGAAGGAGCGTAGAGACGGAGGGAGCCGACCCGTTGTAAATGCGGCCCTGCTGTTGTCTGGAAATGGCAGTGATCAGCGTTTATGAGGAAACACGAAGGAAGCGCAGGGCGTGACTCACACAAGCCTGCTGCTGTGCTCTTTGAAGGAACGACAAAGTGAAGTTCAGGATTTTAGAAGTGATCAGTTGGAGAGGATGGAGAGAAATGTAACACTGCCATCTAGGGGATGGATGGAAAGCGCCTCCACGGCATGGGGAGGGAGATTAAGGAGTTATGTTGCATATTCGATGTAAATGAGAGAACGCGTGCCAGTAAGGAGGCGCTCGGATGCCCTTGGTGTCTCTCTATCGGGAGTTACAGGAGCAGGAGACAAAGCTGCAGAGCCAAAAGTGCAGATGCACAGTGACTCGTCTCACTGCGACAAAAGAAGAGGAATAGTAGAGGAAACAAAAGGCGGCGAGAGAGAGAAACAGAGAGAGAGAGAGAGAGATGAATAGGCAAGGAAGTATAAAATATTTAGGCAAATAAAGAGAGGATGAGAAAAAAGAGACAAATATAACAGAGAGGGAGGGGTCGAAGAAGAAGAGAGAAAATTAGTGTGAGACACTGACTGATGGAGAAAGAACAGGAAGGTGAGGCAATGAGGGGAAAGAGGAAGACATGCAAGTCAAAACGAAGACAAAAGATGGAAAGACAGATTGGGTGAGAGTAAGAAAATGGGGAGGAATGAAAAGAAAAAGATCAGTAGATTGGAAAATGAAAGTGAGTGAGACTGAAAGAGGCTAAGAGAGCGAGAGAAGAAAGGAAGATGAGAAAGTGAGAGAGAACAAGAGGAATGTGAAACAGCAAGAGAAGGACAAAATAGAATGGTGAGAGAGAAGATGGATATCTAGAGAGAGTAAGAAAAGGGAGAAAGGAGTGGAAAGGAAGAAATGTGAGTGTGTGAGAATGAATGAGGGGGAATGTGAGGAAGAAAGGAAGTAAGAAAGAAGTGAAACAGCAAAGAAAGGAGAGAGACAGGCCTTTTAAAAATATAAGAGAAGAGATAAAGATGGGAAGACAGACAGAGACAAAAAAGAAAGAGTTGAGAGACAGGGAAGGGGAAAGGAGAGATTGATGACAGCAAAAAGGGGTGAGAAAGAGATAGCAGGAGAGAGAAAATAAGTACATGAGAGAGACGATGCAACAGAGAAAGAGAGGGAGGGATGTGCTAGTGGAAAGGCAAGAGAGAAGCAGTTGATGGACAGATTGGGTGGGAGTCAGAATGGGGGAGGAATGTAGAAGAAAGAAAGAAAATGAGAGGGAAAAACAGAAGAAGTGATAAAAAAAACAGGAAGAATGAGTACTGGTAAGTGTGAAAGAAAGGGAGGAGACAGAGGAGAGTGAAGACGACTTGATGACATTTACGTCAGTAAAAAAACAATTGTGATAAATTGCTCTAGAAACGCCTCTATCGAATAAATAATGGAATGATGAAAATGGAACGATTTCTAGCTTCGGTTTAAAAACGCGTTCGGCTTTTATTTATGGATGACGAATGTGTCCATTAACTACAGCAAATTAAAAATTAGGACTTGCCTAATTTTATTAATATGTGCATCTACTCTGTCCACACGCCCTGCTGTAAACACTGTTTAAAGAAGTGACATACGACCAGGCGTTTAAATGGCTGATAATAAGCACACACTGGCTGTTTTCTATACATCGTCAATGACAGTTTAATTTGTCGATTTCACTTTAACATGATATTCGGCTGATTCTGTAGTGTATAGCGCCTGACTAAATGCAGATGTTTGGGTTTTGTAGGGGAAAATGCTGCCGTAAGCCTTATTCAGATAACATCTGAATGTATTTATTACTGGAATATGTCTGAGTTCGGTCTCTGATTTTATTCATTTTTTCTTTCGTTCCCAGGTCTGGAAAGATTAGGTTGTATTCGTTTACCTGTGAAAATAACTCCGGGGAATATACAATATTATCGTAGAGTCAGATTCATTTCAGGGGATGAGTCATCTATGTGTAGAGTGAATCAGACCACAAGAAACAGTTTAATGATAAATATCAATAAGACATCATCAACCCTTTTTCATTTTCATTTTCGCAGTTCATTCTGATTGAACAAAATGGATTGAAAGCCTACAAAACACATGAGCAATTTATTACCAAAACAGCTTTCTCATTTATGATCACTTTTCAACTCTTTTCACTCACTTTGGAAACTGATTTAACTGGGCTATACACCAAATAGCATCTGTATATCTATACACATATGATAGCAAAACAAGATAAACATGGCTTTTGAACTTTAAGTCATTTTTGCTAATTATTTTCCACCGGCATATACATGTTTCACATATATACATTAAACATGAAATTCAATGAAATATTTAAAAACATTTTCTTCTTTCAAAGCTTTCGATTGTCACTAACACTGGGTTTGATGCATCTGGAAGCCATGAAGAACTTTAATATTTTCGAATGTAATTATTGTGAAAGAAAACTAAGCAGCGTGATTAATGCTACAAAACTCAGGAACCATTCAAATGCTTGGCCTTGGTATGCCTGGTTATGTCTGCTATGCCCCGATCTCCAATCAGGATTTCTGAATCTTATCCCACCACAGACATACAGTACGTACTGTATATGCATTTAGTTGATGGTCGATCGGACCACATATGGCGCATCACTGTATACATTAAGTCACTGTCTTCGAAACAGAAGTGAAACCTAATCTGGTAGAGGAAAGACTCTGATAATATTGTAAAAATTTGAGTGTGACAAAACTTCACACCTTTTTTTCTTGTTCCCAGCTGTTGCCATGACTCACTACTAAAACACAACTGGGACTATCATTCAGACTAAATTGCATATCGTACTGCAGGATGATTTATCCACTGGGACAAACCTGTGGCAGATGGAGTTATAGCGTTTTGCAAAATCACACAAAATTCACACTCATATAACCAAAACGATTTTGACATAAAATTTCAAAACACCCTTATAACTCAAATAAACAACACACATAATATTTTCGAACAGCTTGGAATACTTCTGGCTTGTTTTTTTTTTTCATTTTTAATTTTTTTCGAAAAACAGCCACAATGGAAATACCTCATACTGTCAAACTGGATGCTCATATGTGCTTGTTTAACATCCCATTCCAGAATGAATCCTTTGATATTTTAATAACCTTAAAAGTTAACAGATAAGTTTTTCCAATCAAAACTGGACAAATCATGAATTCACAGAGCTCGCTTTGTGCACAGGAGCACTGCATTGCAAGACGTGGTCTGGGCCTCTCAGATCCAGTGAAGGGAATTTGTAATCCTGTATTAAATGAAAAAATTACTTCTGTATTAAATTAGGAAATACTATACATTATTAGCACAATTAAAGTTTATAATGCTCTATTTTGCCTCCTACTGGGAATAACTGAGATTACGCTCAAATGGGCTCCCCATTCACTATGTATCGTTGCTACGTTTCTTCCACTTGAAAACCAAACTGAAACTCAAGAACAGATGATCATTATAATAAAACAACAAGTTTTCATTCATGTGAATGTTTGAATGAACATTGTATGTATATGTGTATGTCATGAGCACACACTCATACTTCATACAGGAACCTCTTATCCTCTTACAAATTGATTACAATGTTACTTAACAGACATATGACCCAAAATAGATTCAAATCCAATTAGTACCACAAATAAATTATTTTATTATGTGCATCTACTTTGAGGTGAACGTTGTAAAAACAAATTGTATAAATTAAGAACTGTACAAACTTAACAAATCAAAACTCTTCATCCCAATGCAAGTGGTCAGAAAACGGACACTAATGAAGGATAAGGAACACAAAATAGTCCCTCCGACCACTAGATAGCACCATATGGTAACAAGTGTGTGTCATTTCATCAGGACTGTAGATCTGAACCAGGAAAGTGGCCTGTTTGATATGTGGCTTGGATTGGTTTCAGACTGCCTGCACACTATTATTTTTTTTTTTGGGGGGGGGGGGTAGTTGCTTAAAAAGAGTACAAGACTAAAACATAATTTTGTTGATAATTATATAGATAACTAGTGCAAAATATTTGGCTCAGATAGAGATTTATGAGGTGATGGAATAAGATCAGATGGTACAATTAGTTTTTTCAATTTTAGTCTTTTTGAGCAGAGTGTACAGATAAGAAGATGACCGGGAGAACTATAATGATAGTAATAATAATAATAATAACAACAACAACAACAACAACAACAATAATAATAATAATAATAATAATAATAATAATCATTTGTTTTTACATCGCTCTCTTTTGGTACTGCTGTACATACAGTATAAAGCAATGCAACAGGTAGTTGAACTGCATTGTGGGTAATGCAGGAAACCAGAGTGAATATGAAGTAAAGACAGAACGTCTTAGACTTGTTTACATAAATGTGCATGTGGTCAGGAATGGAATTGGAACCACAAATAAAGACAATTGGACCTGTGACATAATCCTAAAGATAACAGATCTTTTACATCAGCACATTTAACAAAGACTGGGATGGTAATGTCAGATCATTAGGTCGATAACTGCAGCCCAGTTTAGGCCATGCAGGGCACTGGTGGCTCAGTGGTAGGTGTTTCGCCTGCCATGCGGAAGGCCCGGGTTCGATTCCCAGCCAGTGCCCAAACCCCAGCCACTGGACACAGTGCCGGTCCCAAGCCCGGATAAAAATGGGCGTAAAACCTCTCCCAAGTTGTTGTGCGGACTGGATATTTCGCTGTGGCGACCCCTTGCCGGGAGCAGCCGAAAGACCAACAACTCATCTCTATCCTTAGACATAAGGAAGGTTCAGTGGAAAATGTTTACATCAGAGCTCAATGCTGCCTCCTTGTGTTGAGTAAAGGAAATTAATTTTGTCATCTTATTAACCAGGCCACCAGATGTCAACCCAAATTACAGATTTATTCCACAGATTTATTTTAAACACTTCCACATACAACCTGTATGGTTTTAATGTCTCTACCGACTACCTTTCTAGTCAATGCTTTTTTATTTCCGTGCTTTACAGACTGAGAGTGCCTAGGAGTTTATTATCAGTACCGGCTGATTAAAACTATCAGTCCTGACTGTGCAGACATTCTGACCTTTTAGAGATAGACAACATCTCTCTTCTTTTTTCTATCTCCATTTTACCCTCCCTTAATCAACCAACCCACTGCTGATTAGGGCCTGACAGGTTGGCTTTGTGCTTTTCATTTACAGTCTTATTCTTTGCCACTCACTCATGTCCTGCTCTGTAGTATCCTGAGGAAAAGTCAGCAAGCATCAGGGGCCCAAGCATCTGTGAGGTATCTACAAAGCTGGACACAAAAGTAA
Source organism: Clarias laeviceps (assembly GCA_030014305.1). Classification (NCBI taxonomy): domain Eukaryota; kingdom Metazoa; phylum Chordata; class Actinopteri; order Siluriformes; family Clariidae; genus Clarias; species Clarias laeviceps. The sequence goes on along the minus strand of JAQMYJ010000009.1, from coordinate 6,493,705 downwards.
TTGAACTTTAATGCAATTTAAAGCAGCTTTACACAAATCAGGGTGTATCTTTGTCTTCAGACTGGGAGGAAACCCACCATGCACGAGGTGAAAAAGCAAACTTCACCCACACAGACCTAAGGCAGGAATTTAACCCTCAATCCTGGAGGTGTGAGGCCACAGTACTATTTTTATAATTTTTTAAAAGCTATGCTTTGATTTTGTTTTTGTAGTTTTGAAAGTGATTTGTAACAAGAAAAAAAAGTGTTGAGTTTTGTTGCATCATCTCATCATCATCATCATCATCATCCTCTTTCTTCTATCATTTTCAGTTTTAATTGTGTGCTAGTAACAGATTAAAGCCTCTAAAAGAAGAATGTCAAATGATTTTCAAGAGAAATGTTTTGTAGATATCTACGTGTGCCTGCCAAAAAAGTCCAAAAATGGCTTTTATCTCGTTTTGCTGTCAAACTGTTCAGATTTCTCACACAGCCATTTGAAGATAAATTAAGCCTAAATTAAGTAGAGACATCTCTTCATGTTTTTTGGCAAACGAAACATTAAATCGTGTATAAAGAAGGAACCAAACACAACTCTGTTTATGTACCTAATAAAATCTTTATAGTTGGAAAATTGCTGGGGTGTAAAATGAATAAACCATTCTAGGGAGTGTGCGTCTATAAGAAAACAATTAACAATAGCGTTGATGTGATATGGAGTAGAGCAATCAAGAGTTATCACTTAAGCACATTATAGTTTTTATTCTTTATAGTTACATTTAAAGTTGTAGAACATCCACTGAACAATTTAGTTCTTTATTTATAGTAGACGTAAGTCTCCTATAACATAATCTGTCTGAGTCGCTGTTAAAGGAAAATGAATCAACACCTTCTGACCAATCAGGACGAAGAATCCTTGGGCTCGGTGGTAAAACGAGTAATGACAAATCGAGGTCTACGTCATACTGCTGGCACTTTATACCCAAGTGGCATAATGATTAACGTACGCTTTGTTCTCACTTACATCAGCTGTCGTTGGGGGTGTGAGATAGTGTGAGACAGGTCAGTCACTGATTTGGCCTGCAAAGCCTTTAATTCACCCAACTTTCCAGTGGATTTAGAACAAGGAAAGTTTGCAGTTGTTGTTATCATCGTTGTTAGACGTGCTGTCACCTATCAGAGATAGAAGCTACAGGCAGGGAGTTTGGTATATGTGTGCACTCTTGCAAGGCGGTGTTTTTATTGGGCCTTAATGAATTCCACATGCATCATAAAGCCAGAGCTATATCCCTACACACATCTCACTGCCTGTGTGTGTACCATCTGTGTTTACAGCTCCTGGAGCACACACGTCAGAACTGGCGACACTCAGGCAGAACCTTACACTGTGAACCGTGAGCAAACATCATTATCGCTACTGGTGATGGTTGAAAGAATGATTGTGAATACTCATTTTGCTGTAGGAATGATTTACAGACTATATATTTATATGTCTGGAACAACAATCACAGACTGTGGCTGGCTTCTGCGTCTCACACCCAAGAGGATTCCCAACACCAAATCCAATCAGGCAGCTGACTATATCACTCCTGAAACATCAAACCACAGTTTTGTCATGCCTTCTGGGCGACTAGACTCACTAAGGGAGTAAGATGAAACGCAGATGAGTAGCGCAAATGCGTAAATACCTCTAGTGTGATCACATCCAGTCACATTGCCAGGTATACAATCCCTAAAAGAGAGAATGCTTAAAATGAATATTTGCAAATCGAAATGTGATTCAGAAGAGGACGTGACATCATTAGTCAAACGCTGTAGAGCAGCAAACACTTAATTGCTGGTAAGCGCTAGAATTAAACCTAAAAATATACGCCCAGGGGGAAATGATCATTTTGGTTTCAGCACGTTTTCATTTTTGATTTTTGTACATTACCTTTTAAAGCTTCAAGACTTCCAGATTTTGTATAACACATAGGCATTTTAGTTTGCTCTTTATTAGTATTATATTTCATAAAACATTATTAGTATTATATTTCATTTTTATCACAATTCAATTAACTACAAGCATTCAAGTCAAACCAGGACTTGTGATGAAATTTCACATGAACGAAGACATAAAACACACAACGGTGATGAGACTCTTAGCTGCAGGAAAATATTTGAATGGTGCAAACCAAAAACAGGCAGTAAGTCTGTGAAAGATGATCCTGGCTGAGGTGGCTCAAAAGCACACTGCAGTCGTTCCTGTGAAGATTAAATAAGATCAAAAACAAATCAAAATTCAAATCAAATTCAAATCAAATTCAAACTTTATTTGTATTTGCCATACACAGTATGATATGAAGTGAAGTGCTTATACGACCGCCCGTAACCTAAAAAGAAGGAATTTGTCCCGAGAAACATACAGTACTGCACCGGAGAGTATAAGTAAGAAAACAAATAGAAAATTCAATTAATTAATAATTGTAATAAATGTGAATTTTTTTTTTTATATATATATTCAAATATAATTACAATTAAAGTGTTTTTAGGGTAGAAATTATGCACGATAATTTACAGATTGTACAGAAAAGAATTAGCAACTCATGTAAGCAATGTGCAAATGTTTACCGTGATAAGTAGTGTGTTACATCCAGACTTCATGTCATGTTATTCTGCACAATGAAAATCCTGATTTGACTTGAACACCCCTCGAATTAATAATTCGAGGGGTGTTCAAGTCAAATCAAGATTTTATTATTTCTTCAGGTTCATTGTCAACGGACATTCAGGTTGCTGACATTAATTTAATTTTTTTTTTTTGACATCATCACTAGTTGTCCCTGTGCTAAAGACAAAATGAGGTTGATTTCTCCTATTTTCCCTAAGTATTTTAGGCTTGAAATAACCTTTAAATAAAATGTGAAAGAGTGAACAACTGGTGCGTTTTCCAACACAGTAAATAAATATGCAACATATTGCACATTCTAATATACACAATTAAATACAATTGCACATTTATAATTTAAAGTAGAAATTTTCTAAGTATTATTAAAAAAAAATAGCTTGGCTTGTCCTGATAAACCTGCGTCATTTTAAAGGGTTAATTTTGTTCAAGTGAAAATTGTCACCAAAATCTCTTCCCTTTCTATGGATTGTTCAATTTCAATTTTTTTCCAAACACACAGAAACTGGAGCAACTCACAATGATCAGATGCCAATGCTGGAAATACACTTCATGTAAACAAACTAAAGAAAGCAATTAGAATAGTTGGAGTTTGGTGAGAGGAGACTTTTTTCTTTTTTCTTTTTTTTTGGGGGGGGAAGGAGTCACCAGTGTCTGCATTCAGAGACAAAGTGATAAGTTGAATAACTCTGAATAACTTCTGGAGGCAGAAAAAACTGAGCATAGTTAAATAACAACTCTTTACAGCTAATATAATTGGATTGTGGATATTCCACAATATACACTGTAACTACAAGAGGATTAAAAGCATAATGTGCTTTTTGTGAAAATAGTGAGTTCCTAAATTACTGAGGCACAAAAGAAATAAAACACTTAAAAAAAAGTGATACATGAATGCAAAATCCTTTATATGATGTTCATATCAGTCTTTCTGGTTTAGTTTTACAACCACATATTAAAAAAAAAAAAAAAAAGTCCTGAGAATCACTCAATATTTTTAAACATGTAAATCTTTTCAGTTTCAATTGTAAATCCATTTTTGGCTCTGAAACTGCTGCTACACACAGATGCTTCAACCATAATTTCTGATTTTAAGATTTTCTACTTCCCCTTCGCTTGACGCTGCTATCTGAGATCAATATTCAGAGTTTACAATAGTGTTGTATGCATGACAGTGTTGTATATGCATTTAAACTGTATCTAAAGCAGAGGCGGAAAATACATGGGTAATTGTACGAGGGATGCTATGTTTTTTCACATATTAAAATTTTACTTGATTTTCACTTCTTACATTTTGATTCAAGCTTTTTTTTTTCATTTATCGGTAACAGTTCAATGTAGAATCCAATCATAAAATAATGAGATTCAGTTACCTGTCACATGTACCTTACTCCACAGAGAAATGAAATCCAATTCAGTTAATCAGTGAAAACATTAATGTCTTACTTTCACTTGGATGTTTTTCTTTTTAGATACTTCCGCTTTGAATTACTCAAAATCTGACAATATTTATTTATACAATTAATAATAGTTTCTCAGTACATTGTCCACTAATCCTAACAGTAAAGAATACATATTGAGAGGCGAATACACAATATTAAAGGCGAGTAGAATGAGAGAAAGCCATGTGTGCATGCAAGCCTGAAGGGGCCAGACATTTTCTGTTTAATCCTCCTGTCATCATGAGATGTTCTGTGGCACGGCCTGGTTGGCAACCCTGACGTTCCGCTTAGTCGCTCGTGCCCCTGGCTCTGATGGGGTGCAGCTTGGCATTATTGTTGTAGCTGGTCCAAAAAACTGCCTGTGTGTGACCCATGTGAATAGACACACATGAACAAGCCCGGGTCTGCACAGATACGCCCGATGTATTTCCAAGATCTCTGTGCGTCATGCTTTTATCATCCTCTGTGCCGAATGCGATACTGGGGTCTTTCTGGGCTCCGCATTGCATCAGTGCACTCAGACTCCGGCAAGGATTCGCACAGAGGTAGGTGTCATGTCTTATCAGTAAGGTTTTATTAAACACTAAACGGTGGCAGTTGTGGGCCAGTAGGAATAGTGTTTATTAGTGGCTGGAAGCTTGTCTGTTCGAATCCAATTTTCGAGAAATGCTGGATTGGATTGATAAAAGCAGCTGTTACAAGACTTAATGGCAGCATTTTTACGATAACGCAAACACTGAGCACTTTATTAGAAACAAAGATATCTGGTCATCCACTTTTGTCTTTTGTGGACAAAAAGAGTCTACAGTGGACACAGGTTTGATAAAACCGAACAGTTGAGGATTGTATAGCTTTTTTTTTTTTTTTTTTGTCTCTATTCTTGTTGATTATGTCCCTAGTGAAGTCTCAGATTCCTGTTGTTGGCTGTCAGGAGAAGAACCAGATGTGGTCTTCTGCTGTTGAAGCCCAGCTGCCTAATGCTGTGATGTGTTGTGCATTTCTTTTCAGCTCACCATGATTGTAAAAAGTAGTTATTTTGAAATTGAGGCTATTTATTATATATTTCATTTGACTTTACCATGGACCCTTAATAATTAAAATGATCCTGAAAGTCATTGTATCCATTAATCAAACACATTATCAGTTAACATAAAAGTATATGCTTCATACATCATCAGCTAATATACAGTATCCGTCATTATTGGCGTATATACTAATGAATTATTGTATTTATTAATTCCTCCTTACTCTTAATCCATGCATACTTGTGGGCTTTACTGTAAAGTGTTACAGAATCAATCTTCCTTACATGGCTTAATGAAGTACAGTATGCAGTAAGGCACTTATTTATGGCTTTAAAACATGCAAAGCAGTTATCTTACTGATCTTTATTTTATTACTGATTTTATTCCCCGCTAGTAAAAATCAGTCCTTGTAAAAAGAGTTTGCCAATATAAGGGACAAAGAACCTCCTGAAGCATTATGGCCAGTCAATACAAGCCATAATGTCTCAGGCCATAGCATTAAAGCCGGTTTTAAAGGGTCTTCCTGTGTCTATCAGTCACCTTAAACTATTTTGCTCCCATCCACACAGGCGATGAATTTGGCAAGGATTCATGACAAACAAAAGCTAAAGACATTTTGGGAGCAGAAGATAGAGAGACACCATCAGATGACTGGGAACGAAGAAGCCAGGATGAAGAGGAGCGCTTTATCAAAGTACGCACGCCTGCCACATCGTGCACGGGCTCAGCCTAAATGACTTTCCGTAGGGAGAAACCGTTCTTTATCAAAATGGATTCTTTGTTTCTGTCACAGGAACCTTTTTCAGGGCTTATTACTGTCTGGCAGGGGTGATTACCAAGGAAACCGCTGTCTATTAAATCAAAATTGGAGATTATCGTGAAAAACGACTCAGGGTCTGAGAGCCATATGTGCAGTGAAGGAATACATGGTGAAGATCGCAAGGGAAGAATGAAAGATTAGATTTGATGTAGCCTTTTTTTTTTTCCCTTCTTCCCTTCATTCAGGTTTAATATGCACCTAAAGCCGGCACCAGTTGGCCTGTTTCAAAATGAGAATTTCCATGACCATGTCTGTTTCTAAATCTTTCTGGGTCTACTGTAACATCATATTGGGCTGCCTCTATTAACCATTAGGATAATGCTTTCATAGATGAATGTAAGCGTAATTCCATGTTTCAGAATATCATGCATGTTAATATTATATACAAGAGGTATTCAGGTCAAATTTCGCATGAATGAAGGCGTAAAAACAATTGACATTTACAAAAGATTTCAAGAACAGTACAGTGATGAAACTCTCGTTGAAATTCCCTGACTCATTATCTATATCGTCGTGGGTCTCCTGGAGCCTATCCCAGGAGACTTAGGGCACGAGGCGGGGTACAATCCATCGCAGGGCGCACACACACACACACACTCATTCACACACAACAGGCAATTTGGGAACACTAATTAGCCTAATCTGCTAAGGTCTTTGGACTGTGGGAGGAAACTGGAGTACCCGGGGGAAACCCTCCAAGCATGGGGAGAACATGCAAATGCTATGCACATAGAGATGGAAATCGAACCCGAACCCTGGTGGTAAAAGTGCTAACCACTAAGCCACCATGAGAAATCTCACTACAAGCCCCATTTTGACTTGAATGCCCCTCATATTATAAAGATATAAACATATAGCAGGTTTTATAGTTCTCCCTGTGCACAAAACATGTGATATCAGTAATTAGTTCTTGGCTGTAGTTGTGCTAATTACAATCAGCTGGTTTAGTTAATAGATGGAAGAAATATGTGGCAGGACCTTTACTCTTTGAAGCCAGAAGATTGATTTCTCTCTAATTAATGTAACTCCAAAGCCTAGCGAATCCTTGACTTGGGTGTGTGTAGATACACTGTCCTGTTTCTCTTTTTCATCCTTTCATCTCTCTTGCATATGTCTGATATGGATTACAACATGCAATTTAAAAACACGCCACTAATTCCCTTGCTTTTGGTCCCCTGTTTTTTACGACAGCTATATATACAGTACTACAGCTGCCCTTGGAAGCCTGCAATGAATGTATAGATTGTGATCCAAAACAACCAGTTTCAAGGCAAGTCCTTGGGTTAATTAAGAAGAGGAGCTACATAAAGTGTAAATCCTTTAAAGTTACACTTTTTCGCTTGGGGTCAGAGTGCAATATCCTGAAACATGCTTAATCATAGTTTAGAGGAAAAGTTAACACTTCCCATGGCTGAATGGAGATAATGTTTATCTACAATCTACTTACAAAAAAAAAGAAAAAAAAGAAGAAGTTAAAAACTAATTGTGGCTATATCACACAGAAAGGCAATAATTTCAAAGTTAAGGAAAATTAACAGAACTGTAGTTTCTTCCTTCTGCTTACAGACTAAATTTGGAGAAGGCATTGGTTGGAAGGAAGAGGTGCAAACTTTTGACAGCTGTTCAAATTATAATATGTGTCATTTGACCAATTATTATTATGTTACTTATAGTAATGAAGGAAGCGAACATCTTATAAATATCTTTGTTGCAAATAATTTTTTTTATTTTACTAAAGTCGCTGAATGCTAAAATTGTGTCTCCTAACAGACTTCGAAAGGAGTGGATTCAACGGCTGCTGGTTCGGAGCCCAGATGTGAATGGATATCTGAACACAGAGGAAATGAAAATGGATTGAAATACAAACCTCTTTTTAGGACTGAGTATAGAAAACTTTTAGATAGAAGTTTATCTCCCTTTATAGATGTGTTCAGTTTCACTTCATGTTGTAAATGAATAAAATATAGCCTATGCATGAATTTGCAGTCAGGTTGTAGCTATGTGACATGTGAATTTAGATTTGTAACGAGTGTTACACAGTAATACATTTTACTGTTTACCGGAATATTTAAGTTAACATATTCAGTTCAGTAGCTGTGTTCTTTGATGGACCACCTGCACCTTTACCAAAATGGAGAAAGGAATTTTCCTTCTGTAAAGTGACATAATGTGACGGATATCTTTTTAGCTCAGAAATGTCATGATTTGTGCCATGATTTGTGTCTCCAATGTTTCAATCGATCGATCTCCTGGTCAGAGACTTTATTAATTTATAATCAATCGACCTTTTGACTGTGGCTTATCATGCCCACGCAGGTACATTGACCAGTTCTTAGACGTGGCTACTACTACTAATTTAGTTGTTATCTTTTACAAGGTATAAAGTCACACAGTGCCAAACAAATGTGTGTTTACAATTTTTACATAATGGGTATACTGTCGAATGTCTATACTATACATATGGGTAAAGGTTTGTTCTATCTGTTCGGGTGCCATTTTTGGAACTGAGTGTATATATATACACACACACTACCGTTCAAAAGTTTTAGAACACTTGGAAATTTCTTTGTTTTTGTTTAGTGATTTATTTTCTACATTCTACA
>JAQMYJ010000009.1:6461541-6485072 GCA_030014305.1 Clarias laeviceps | reverse complement strand
TGAAGTCTTTACAGAGCAGAAGTAGCAGAAACATCTCACTATTAATTGTTCAAAGGAGATTAATGCATTTTTGGACGCCTTCAGCATTCCTTTACAATGTAGAAAGAAATAAAGATCAGGAACAATCATGGAGTTAGAAAGTGTTCTAAAACTTTTGAACGGTTGTGTGTATATATATATATATATCCATTCAGTGTTCCCAGGATAGACATTGAATCTACCACTGCCTTGAGCCTTGACAACAAAGGCCCGGGTTCGATACCCAACCAATGCCCAAAACCCCAGCCACTGGATGCAGTGCCGCTTCCAAGCCTGGATAAAATAGGAGGGTTGTGTCAGGTAGGGCATCCGGTGTAAAACCAGTGCCAAGTTCTTGTGCAGATCAGTTGGTCCCCTGTGGAGACCCCTCAACAGGAGCAGCCGAAAGACCAACACCACCTTGTCAACATGAATGAGTTCCTCATTAATACCTTCAGTACACGCACCACTAGGTGTCTGTTTACAGCTTGGCTCCAAAAAATTTTTTTTCTGCTACCATGTTCAGTTCATTTACATATTAAACTAAAAGTACAAGGCATATGTATATGCATAAACAAACTTGCATAAGTATTCATTTTTGTAACACTACAAAACCACATTTTGTCGTGTTACAAGCTGGAAATACAAAATACTTAATTACTATTATAGCTATAGTATTGAAGTGCTGTGGAATGTGTAATTTACAATTTAGTAATGTTTTCACTGAATATGTTTACAAATAACCTTTTAAAAAGTTGTGATTTTCTTAAGTATAAGTCTATTTAAAACCTTACTGTATGACCCATGATAGCAGAGGAACTAAATAATGGGTTTGACCGCATATGCTGGATCTTATGCAATCAGAACATTTCCATCGCTTTATTTAGTTCTGTTTTCTTTGCAAATGATAATGATTTTCCATTTCAGTATTATTGCATGAAAAAGGAGTGAAAACTTAAACAAGGCACTATACAAGATGCGCTTATTCACAAGTCTTGGCTTGACTTGAACACTCCTCGTGTAGGATTAATGCACTTTAATGCATACTGGATCAGATCAAGATGCATGTGCTTGTATTTTAGGTTTGTAGACACAATGCAATGAACGGACTCCAAAAAAATTATAATAAAATTAGGGGCTGCCAAATTAGAATATCTGATTTTTTTAAAGACATCTTTGAAAAATGAGAGAAAGGTGAGCGAAAGTTACTAAGAAGTTACTAAGATGCTTGTTCAACAGAACTGACAGAAAACTTTTTTGTTTGTTTGTTGAGAAAGTTACAGAATGCACCAGAAACAGGAACTTCATCAATAGAGGAAGGAGTGCAGAAGAGAAACTGTCTTCACTTTCACAGGGAAGAAACAGCTGTGGATTTCTGTCCTTTTTAAGCACATGAGCAGTTGACCGCTAAACAAATAAAACAGAGAAACATTCTATCTGGACAAATGCTTGACACAGCAAGAGAAAAAATATATACAGTATTAAGCAATTAATTACTACTACTAATAATAATAATACAGGTTTTTATATATTTGTCTTTTGGTGCCACCAAGTGGATAATGCAGAATAGGAATGGGAGTTAAACCTTGACCAATATTGATTCATCTTTATCATCTTATCCTGTAGTTGCAGAAGGTCTGGAGCCTATTGCCAGGAAACTTAGGGCACAAGACGGGGTACACCCTGGACAGGGTACCAATCCATCGCAGAGCACAAATGCACAAATCACACACTCACACACTACGGGCAATTTGGGATAGCCTAATCTGCATGTCTTCGGACTGTGGGAGGAAACTGGAGTACCCGGAGGAAACTCGCCTTGACCCTGGAGGTACAAGACGACATATGTTGGATGTCATATGTCATGAAATTTGGGCAAACACCAAAAAGTAACAGGGTTCTTCAACTCTTTTTTTTTTTTTTTTTAATTGTACATATACATATACAAAGGGTGTTGAAAAAGTCAAAACAAGACTTTTGATTGTGCAAAATAACAGAGTGAATAACAGAGTAAAATACAAGAGTAAAAACCACTGTTATTTCTCTATGTAATCCCCTGCTACACTAATGCACTGCCAGCATTGGATACGCTACTTGGATATCCACAAGGTAGAAACTTGAGCCTCCCAGGAACTGCTTTAATGGATCTAAGTTCTTTGACTCAGGGCACACCACAGACACACAGATACGAGGCGAGATCTTATGGGAAAAGGGTAGTTTTATTGGAAAGAAAAAGGGGAATGGAAGGGATTTTTAAGGAGGGAGGAAGGAAAAAAGGGGAGGAAAGAAGTGAGGGTGTGCACGTGCGCATCCAGTGGTAGAGCCCAGCTGGCATGAGGGCACTCGGCTGTCGAATGATGGTGAAATGGACCCACGTGGTCATTGGCTCCTGCAGGCTCCTCAACGTGGCTCTCGCAGTTGCAGCCAACCGGTCTTGTCCAGCCTTTCTCAGATCAATGTCAATGTCGGCTGTCGCACCTTCAGGAACTGCAGCCTGAAAAGGAGACTTTAACAGCGAATGCAGCAGCCATTTCCTCTTCGGCGGCTGGATCACGGCTCTTGGCAAAAGTGAAAGTGCCACAGCAGCTTGTGCAGTTCCACCTCAAGTGTAACATCCACCACGTCCATCTCGCTCCGGACTCTGGACCCTAAGCAAAACTCCACACCTCGCTTTTATAGAGTGGAGCAATCCCAAGATCCATTAACAATTATCTTTCACCAGCCCTGCTTATTTTAGCAGCCCCGCCCCTTAAACCACACCCGCTGAACGGGAGGCCGCATGCCATTTTAGCCTTTAGGTGTGATCGAGGGGCCAAAAAATATTTAAAGCCAGCAATTTGTAATAACTTTTCAAACTGCAGCCGATTGATAGTTGAAGTAATGGGTGAATAAATTAAGTACTATGTCCGGTCCTGTGCACATCCATCACCATCTGTACAGTAAAAACAAGAGAGAAAAAAATGCACTCTCAATGAGGAAAAAAATCACAGACGCCTCACAACATCTCCTTCATTCTGGCAGGCAATACAGAACCTACAGTACACCATGCGCTGCCATGCACAGGAACACTCAGGTAATCACCATCACAAACAGTTGACACTGATTACATGTAATCTACTGTATATGTGTTTTACAAACCTCTTACACCCTGCTGGACATTACTGCTATTTGCACTACTCACACATCTTGTACTGTGTATTGTGTATTTTACAACCAGTCATTCAACAACAAAGAAAAAACTCCTTATTAGATGTGATGCACACTACAGTTACTTGCATTACCATGAACACTCACTTTATGTACATTGCCGATCTCCAACATACAGTACTCTGTATATTATTTGTGGTCTTTATTTAATCTCTATAGCTCTTGAATGTTGTGCACAAATGCACAATGTTGTTATGTAGGTCTGTACTTTGAGAGTCACCAACAGCTGGAATTAAATTCTGTGTCTGTGTCAATGTACTTGCCCAGTAAACTTGATTCTGATCCTAAGAAAGCAAAGTCTGAATGGAACCTTATACATATTCACCAGCTGCATCGCCGAGTAGCTGGTTTGACTATTTCATAAACCGCTAATCTCCTGGAATTATCATGCTCTAGAGTTTACAAAGAATGGCACAAAATGCAATCACTACAACATTTAATGTTAGACAGTTATGTTTGTTTAACGACTAGTTGATGGGTGGGAAAAAGAGCGGACTGGATTGAGCATACAGGAAGACTCAAATAACCATTCCTTTTTAAAAAAAATTATTTATCCTTTATTTAACCAGGAGAAGCCCATTGAGATTAAAAATCTTTTTTGCAAGGGAGACCTGGAAGTCCTTATAACCGTGGTAAGAAGAAAAGCATCTCAATTTACACAAGTTTGTCATATGTTAATGTAAATATAGATAATTTCTTCATTTACCTAATATAATGTACTTTTCCTTTTCTTATCTTTGATCATTTATTTGCTCAATTCACCGAAAAATAAATATCTTCATAATTCGATTATTATAAAATGTCATTTAAAAAGTTACAAGATGAATAAAAGGATGAAAGATTAGATTCAGCCTCTGTCATTCAGGCTTTTTTTAAACGAAGAAGAAGAAGAAGAAATGCGTGGAACATGCAATGGGGAACTCTCTATATAACCTCTGGCAAACAGCCCATTCAGCTACAACACACTTTCACAAATCAGGAATTCACTGAAAATAAAAAAAGATGCTTTTGCAGAAATTATTTATTGAAAAGTTCACTTAAACTATGACGTGATGATCACCAGATATGTTCCTTAGTCAGGGTTTGAGAAAGAACAAGAGTTTCATTCGAGAGAGTTTCTGGTTTCTAAACCAACATAAAATGCATAAATGGTAAAACCATTAATCCTCAACTACTCAGCTATGTGATAGGATTATATACTTTACTAAAAAGTTGTCTAATGCTTTTTACTCACTCACTCACTCACTCACTCATCGTCTACACTGCTTTATCCTGTATTGAGGGTCATGGGGGGCCTGGAGCTTATCCCAGGCTAGACTTAGAACACAAGGCAGGGTACAGTACATCCCGGACAGGGTGCCAATCCATCGCAGGGCATGTACGCGCTCACACACACTTCCATGCTCATTCGCACACTACGGGCAATTTGGGAACGCCAGTTAGCCTAATCTGCATGTCTTGCACCTGTGCACCTGTAAAAGTTTATGAACTTATCAGAAGCTGACTCCTAAAACCCTAAATCCTGGTTATACCATAAATGGGTGTATGGGCGGAGCAAACAGCACGTGGTTGTCGGTTGGAACACACCTACTTATCTTAGTTATCACAAGCTAGATAGCTTAGCTTTAGCTACCTAAAATGCTAAGTTGGCTAATGTTGATTTTTAAGATAATATTACTTTGCATTTGATTGAATGCTGTCATCCATACCCTACATGTCGTCCAGAGTCAACTCATAGTTTTTTTATGGAAAGTTAAACTACAGCAATTCCAGTTAGCTGGTTGGCTAAAGTGATGTATAGCACCCAGATAATAATTTGAAAACGGTATCACAGCTGTCACTCAAATCGGCTATGCTCCAAATTTGTATAATTTTATGGTTTAATATAATTTTAACTGATATGTTACATAAAACATTTTTTTTGTACCAGGTTGCAAACATTTATTTCTGTAGTAAAATTTTCCATTTTAACATGGGGGTCTAAGGAGATTGACTCACTTTCAGATTCTAGTGGTCATTCGAGGAACTGCATTTTTTTTCTTTTTTGGAACATCCACCTTTGCTTAATTTTTGCAGAACTGGAGGTTGCTGCTTAATGACTAGTTGGACATGTTGGTTTAGCACTTGTTTAGACAGGAGAAATAGCATCTTTGCCTAATAATGAAAGTAAGAGCATTTCCACATGCCCAGTGCAATAATCTCTGTAGCAGAGAAAATTACTTGTGAAACTAATTTTAAAAAAAGGCTTCAGTTTTCTAGGGAGCATAAAGATTGAATTTTATAACGATGGAAAAAGGTTATATGGTCTGATGAGTCAGCACTATACATATATAATGGCCACTGTACAAGCTTCTGGAGGCAGTGTTATGATCTGGGGTTGCTTCAGTTGGTCATGTCTAGACTCAGCAACGTTATGTAAAATAAAGTCAGTTGATGACCTGAATGTACTGAATGACCAGTTTATTACATCTATGGGGTTTTTCGTCCCTGATGGCATATTCCAGGACTCAAACAGTGAAAGAGGATCATGAGGAATCATTCTTACACATGAACTGGCCACCACTAAAAGTCTTTTGGATGTTCTTTAAGGAATGGTTTGACTCTCCCATCGTTTCGTGCCATATAGAAGGAAATGGGGGGGAAAATTTGGAAGACTTTACGTATTTAGATGGGTGAGAGTAAATCCTGGTCAGTATAAATTCACATCTATGAGTTGATTGGTTTTTAGAAGTACACATCATTGTTGTTTATTTCTTTCTAAATTCAATTAAGAACAAATGATTGTTAAGTAGCTAGCAAGCTTGTTAGGTTTTTAATACTTCCCACATTTTTTGAAAAATCTAAATCTGTGCATGAAAGGCAAGCAAATCCAAAGCATAAGGGTTGGACTTTAAACTGTTTTTACTGAAATTTAGCTAATGCTGTGTCATAAATATGTAGTAATGATTCATTCTTAGTGTCAGTGTTAGTATAAAATATTTTATGTATCATTTTAAGCTTGTTTTAAACCTGATTGTTTTCATAATGAGGATGCTAGTGGGAAGTTTGAGTCACTGTGGTTCGTGAGTCAAAAGGGCAATTTCTTTCTATGTATTTTTTTTTTCTTTAAACACCAACGCACCCAAGGTCCCAAACACCAACACAATCAAAAACCAACGCATCCTATCACTCATCAATTGAACCCAAACACACACCAAAAATTATATTTAGTGTTTTTCTTTTTCTTTTTCTTTTTTTTTTCTTTTTTTTACATCAAATTGACCTATTAGAAATATTTTGGAAGAACATTTTTAATTTTTAAAACTAATTTACGGCCGATGAGATCTTGTTTGAAAGAAAATAAACAGAAGTATCTCTTAGCATAGGCTGCGATCTTTGTTATATTTCTGTAAAGATGGTGTTACAGTACATCTGCAAAGATGGTTGATGGTTAGTTAATCTGTTGTCTGATTTTTGCTCAGTGTGACTTCCTCACTGAGTTATTAGAGAGCTACAAGTCAGAGTGAAACTCTGTTGCAATTTCTTTATGATGTTGCTGTGCCACAGTCAGAATGAATCTTTAAATGTTATTTCCTCTATTTTACTTCTGAGGTCATGCTATAAAAAATAACAAAACAGAATCATAATTAAAGAGTCCTCGGTACTTTATAGTTTCTACCATGTAAAGGATTTTCCCAGCCGTTTGAGATTTCACGATTCTGCGCCATCACCTTTTTTCTTTCCTTTAAAAAAAATAAAAATAAATAAGCATAATAAATTTGGATAGAATACTTTGTATTGTAGAACATGTTTTGTTTTTACAGGAAATATACAGTAGTAGTTGTAGTATAATACTATAATATGGTAGTATAATCGATATAATAATTTATAGTGAATAGTATATATAATAATTAATAGTGAATTTATACTGAGCAGGATTTACTCTCACCCATCTAAATACATAAAGTCTTCCAAATTTTCATTAAGTTTACTCTGCAGTCTTTTTAGTTCACACTGCCTGAGTTTATGTACTATTACGAACGACAGAAAATAGAACAATGCACATTTTCCACTGGCATGATCTGAGAGGATGTTTTTAAAAAAGTGCAAAGACACTGCAATTAAGATAGAAAAAATAAAAATAAATAAAAACATGCACTGAGTAAGCAAACATTCTCCTCTCTTCGTCATCTATAATTAAACTTTTAGCCCATGCAGAACCAGAGTCCAGACCAAACAGAGCCTTTCAAAAATATAATACAGCCTATTTAAGGTCAAAAAGTGTCCGAGTCTGACCAACTGTTCAAGAATGTTTAACGCATTTATTATGTCATGAACTTAATCACCCTTCCTGGAATCTGTTTGGATTAAATCATGATTCAGGCTGACGAGGTTGAGTTTCTTGGAACATGAAAATGTAATTACTGCAATTACTTACTTTGTAGGCAATTAAACATCTAAAGAAGTGCTCTTAATTTAGAAATTGTTTATTTATTATAGGGATCTGTCTTGTCGACATGGTACAGTATCCGTTTGCATCTGTTAAATTAAATCTAATGTCTAATCAATTATTAGAATAATAAAAGGCATTATAATTTAAAATCAATAACAGGCATTGATTATGGTATATACAGTTTCAGTCAAAAGTTTAGACATCAGTTTGGATTTATTTTTCCACATTCTAGAACAATACTATAGATTTCAAACCTATGAAATAATACATATAGCATTAGGTAATTAAGTAACAACAACAGTCAGTTGTTATTTTAGGATACAAAGAACAGTATCATCAAGTGCATTTGCAAAACCCATATACACATTTAAAAAAAAAAAAAAAGGGAAGACACTTTGTCCCAGTTTGACTTGAATGCGTATATATATATATATATATAAGGGCTCGAATCACTACTACATGCGGTGCCGATCCCAGGCCCAGTTTAAAAAATGGGAGCCCTGTGTCAAGGATGGCTAGATTTTCCGCTATGGAGTCCGTGTGATGTGAGCAGCCAAAAGAAAGTATACTTACGGTAACTACACTTACTGTAATCTAACAATAATGTTAATTGTAAATCCTAAAGAAATTATAAAGGACAAAAATGTGCAAGGTGCGAGGTTTAAAGAAAAACTCCATCCTCAGACATTGAATACATTTACACTTACGTCCACTTTAATAGGAACACCTGTAGTCACCACAATGCAGAAAATAATGCCGAGGTTAAGCTTAAATATGTTCACAGCACAAACCAGTTGTTGGTGCCAGATGATCTGGGTCGAGTCTTACAGAAACTGCTGATCCTATGGGATTTTCATTTCAGGGTTTACACAGGATAACTGCACAAAGAAGCAGGTGTACAGACGTTCCTATTAAAGTGGACAGTGAGTGTAATTTATTACTATTACTTATTAAAGTTTTTTGCTGCTCTAATGTCACAATGTTGTTTTATATCAATATACATTTCAACAAACGCAAGCCATAATGATTAACCGTCAGGTGTTTTCTCTTAAAACTGTACATACTGTGCATGATGGCAGCATCGTGTTTCCTGCATTTCTTGTGCGCGTCTTCATGTTTGTTTACTTGCAAAACTGTCTAATTGAACCCTCCTGTGACATGCATAGTATATAAGGAATAAGCATAATGAATGGAAATTGAACTCATAAGGGAATTGTACTTATATGGAAATTGTACTGTACTTATAAGGTAAGTACAGTATGCGTACAATGTTACCACCTGTCTACACGAATGCATGGTTTAACAACAGCAAGTATATTGTGGCCCTAAACACGCTCCAGCTCAATGTCACTATCACAGCTGGGCATCTGAGGAGTTGGTGCAGCGTGACTGCTGTCCTTTGGAGCTCATGGACAATTGCGTATCTTCACTAAAAGCCTTCTCGAAGATCCGTCTCAAAGAGAGTTTAATTTTCTCTTTAAAGTCCTGTCCCATAAACACGTACAGTATCGGGTTCATGCAGCTGTTAACATATGCCAAAGAGATAACCAAAGGATCAATTACTTTAGCCAGCATGGCATCCTGTTTTCCACCATAAATTTCTACCAGCGCCACCACATGGTAAGGAAACCAGGAGAGAAAAAATGCCACCACAACAGCGAGCATGATACGGAATGCTCTACCTGCACGAAAATGGCTGCTCATAACCTTCCGGGCGATACTGGTGTAACAAAACACAATGCACACAAGGGGTATGAGGAAACCGAGGACAAACCGGGTCATGGTTAGCGCCTTGTAAGAGGCACCTATGTCAGTGCTGAAAAGATATTCTGTGGTATTTATGTTACTGAACGTGCAGAAGGTGATGTTAAATTCCTCCATGGTTACCGTTTTTCGTAGGATCATAGTCGGCAGGCTGAGGAGTATGGCCAATGTCCATGCCACGGCACAGCATCCCCATGCCAACCCAAGCGTACGATTATTTTGAGACCAAACAGGTTTAACAACCTGAATGAACCGATCCAAGCCGATGAAGTTCAGGGTGAAGATGCTGGCGAACATGTTGACAACGATGATCGCAGGTAGGACTTTGCACATAGTCTCTCCATATGGCCAGTGAGGTTCTAGAAGGATTTCAGCCACAGCAAATGGTATGGACAGGCAGCACAGGAGGTCAGCGATGGCCAGGTTCAGGAACCAGATGGTGTTGACGGTCTTTTTCATTTTCACACCAGCAATCCACAATACGAGGGCATTTCCAGGAACTCCAAGGATGCACGTCAGGCAATAGAGCACGACCACCGTTCCATGAATGGCTCTCCTTGATTCCTCAGAGAAACCAATGTCACTGTCATTGTCATAGACCAGTTCAGAGTCATTGTCACAGGAGTAATTTTCACAGGAATAATTTTCATAGGAGTCGTTGTTCATGTTGTTGCTTCTGAGATTTCCAGATGGAATCTCTAGCATCACTGCTGGTTTGTTAGAAAAGTGTGGAAGCAAAAGAGACAGATTTATGTCAAAATCCATGCAATAAAGTTTAAATACTGTTGAATTCAACTATTAACATATTTAAAAAAAAAAATGTATTATGCTGCTTGGATTTTAAAGAGTTTTCTCAGATTAATATTTTAAAATTAATGTTTTCAAACTATTCAGGAAGTTTTTTTTTTATTTTTTTACCAAAATTCAGAAATTCAAGGTCATTGATTAAATTATCAAAATCCCAGGTTTCTCACTAATATACAGTAGTTTTGTGTTATGAATTCAATTCATAGGTGTTAATTTTAAATGTTAATGTTAAGAAGCATTTAACATTCAATTTAAACCTTCTATAGAAAGGAAAATACTATTCAATACAACAGCACCATCCATGTTGAAGACGCTACAAATGGACATGAAGGGAAGACAGAGTCTTATAAGAACACCACGATGTCCCTGTTACAGTATCTTATTACAGATTAGATGTTAAAAATACAATTATCATGGTCATATTTAATAAAACAATTTAACAATATATATGATTTAATTATTCCAGAAACAATAATAAAACCATACAAATGTCCAAATTAACTTCTTTACATTGAATTTAGTTAGATTTTTATGCTTCAGATAGTACAAGAGCTGACTTACCCTGCTGATACAGTGCGAGTTAAAACCCAAATTCTGGCTACGAGTTGAAAAGGAAAGAAAATGAGATGCAAAAAAAAAAAAAAAAAAAAAAACAGGAAATGCCTTCAAAATCTGTTAACAAAAACTGGCCACATCAGCTTATCGGGCGTGAGGTCTTTACTAGAGGAAGTCGAGAAACCACGGAGGCAAAATATCGATGCGGATGATCCAGTGGTTTCTTAAAAGACACTTTTTGTGTTGTCAGTAGAAACAGTGTGTCATAAGTACTATGTATAATGTGTGTATATATATATATATATATATATATATATTGTATTTAACAAAAAATTATCCTTCCTTATTTTCTTATTGTGAAATTCAAAACCCTAAGATTGACACATGCGGCTCACTGCGCTCTCCTCCAACAAGATACAAAAACAGAATTCTTTATGGATCAGAAGTTAAAATTGACTGTTTACAGCAACTACACCATCAGTGTCCACTTTGTGTCCAGTATACAGTGTGTGTATATTACACTGTTTTTGTTTGCACCATTTTACCCTGAATGTCTGTTTTTATCTTGAACTGCAATTGCAAGTGAATCTTGAGTTATTCTAAATAAACTACAAAGAAAGAAATGAAAGAGAAAAATGTTTTTGTCATGAAATTATTTTCTTGTAGCACTTTCCTAAGTCACATACCTGACTAAAAGGGGTAATTATGCAGCTCATTATGCAGGTCTTTGTCTTCTCTGGTCTGAATTACAGCATTATTCATGATTATTCACACTTCCTTACATATGGCGTTTCTAAACAAAAAGTGTCTTAGAGAATGTAAATGTATGTATTGTTTTCTGTAAATGAGTGAGCGAGTTGATTGTCACATCACTTTGAAGTAAAACCTCTACACTACAAGATCCAGGTCACAAACGTCTTGTACACAAATGTCATGAATGTGTTTTGTGGTCCTATTTCAGTGACTTTTTTTGTTGTTGTTTCCAATAATCAAGCATAATTTTTTTCTCCAATATACAAAGACGTACATACATGCTGCTCACATATTACTGTAGCCCAGTTTGTGCTGAACACAGTGTAATCAGACTTTCAGGACATATCAGAACTTCTTCAGGGCCCCAAAACACCTTTAGACTCCTATTGGTTAAAGAAGCAAAGTCAATGATTGGTGTGACAACCCTTTGCTTAAAATATCTTCTCGGCCACAATTTGTGCAGTTTGTTAGTTTTACTGAACATCCTGCAGAACCAGTCACAGTCCTTCCGAGCATTTGTCACACCTGCTTCTTTTTTTCATGCATGAATTATTTATTTTTTTTTTCGGTCTGAAAAATTATCGCTTACATAATATGTGGCTTCCTTTTTCACTTACTCATTGTCTGTACCGCTTTGTCCTGTATATGCCTGGAGGCTTGGGGTACGAGGCCGGGTACACCCTGGGCATGGTGGCGTTCCATCCCAAGGCACGTGCACACACACATATATACACACATACACAGTTGGCCTAATGTACATGTCTTTGGACTGTGGGAAGAAATCCAACAAGCACACAGAGAGCTTGTTTTATTTCTTTTGGTTTGTTTGTACTGACTTAATAATTAAGTCATAAAACATAGTATTACAAAGTTTATTTTAAAAAAAAAAACAAAAAAAAAAAACAGAGGGTGTGCAAGACTTTTGCACAGTACTGTAGGTCAAGAATTAGTTATTATTCACAACAACAAAAGAGCAGAATGAGGAAAAAACGCCTTCTGTCTTCGTGACTTTAAACATGGGCTGGTTTAAGTATTTTATATAAACTACATGCAGTCTTTCAGGTTTACATAAAATGATAATAATAATAATAATTAAGCTGCAGCCTTTTTGTCTATTTGGTATTTACCAGCGGTTGGCATTCACTATGTTGCATTACCACCACAACAAGCAGCAGTCACGGCCTGCCCTTGTTAAAGAATGGCCATTTACATTTAGATAATTTGGCACTCCAGTGCGATTTACACTTTATCTCATTATACATCCAAGCATTTAAGGGGTTAAGGGCCACTGAGCTACCACTGAACCCTGGCCAGAAAGGTTTGTAAGGACAAGAGCACCACTGTTCTCCAAATAATCACTCTCTATAACCATGGCGACCAGAAAACAAGACAGAATGGACAGCTTGCCGAAGCTCAAGGCAGATGGGCTCCATGAATGATTTTATTCATTGCACTTCTGCCACACAAATGGCTAATTTGAAATCACAGGAATATGCAGTTGTAAAAAGGGCTCCTAATAAAGTAAAAGTTGTGGAAGTCGGCATACCTACAATTTTTGGTGTATTGTTCCAAACCAGCTGTAAATTCATAAGACAAAGTGCCATGGTTTAAAAAGTTCAGTCATTGTCCCTAACTTTTTTTTTTTTGCTGGTGTGAAATGTGTCCATTTCATCCTGTTTTACTTTTAATTAATTAATAAAATGCATAATCTTTATCAATTACTATTGATAAACATTTTAAGGTATTTTCTGTTTATTTAAACTTCATTTTAAAGCTTTTTAAATATACCAAATTCATTATTTATTTATTTTTTATGGTGGTGGGGGTTGTGTTGACTGGCAAAAAATACTATCCATAATTGCTTGACCACTAAAATAGAGGCGGAAAAAAAGAAGAAGGAAAAAAGTTACAATTTCAAAAGAAAACACCTAAGGACATTTTAAGAACACGTCAACACATTAACAAAACCTGGAAGGATAGTGCTGAACCGTCAACAGAATGCAAACTAACAATTGAAGTTGAATTGTAAAAAATCAACAGTAAAAACCATAGCAACATTTACTGGTCAAAGTAAGAGCATGTCTTTACATACAATGTGATGAAAATTGGGACTAAACAGCTGTGTGCAATAAGAAAACCATGTTAGTGAGACTCATCAGAAAAAAAGGCTTCAACTTGTTAGGGATTATAAAGATTAGACTTTGGAGCAAAGGGAAATTTTATTTGGTCTAATGAGTGATGGAAGGTGTCAGGGTGAGAACAGAAGCACATGAAGCGATGCACCAATCATGCATAGTGGCCACTGTACAAGCCTCTGGAGGCAGTGTTATGATCTGGGGTTGCTTCCGTTGCTCAGGTCCAGGCTCAGCAACATTATGTGGCATGAAATGTCAGCTGATGACCTGAATGACCAGGGTTTCACATCAGTAGAGTTTTCCTTCTCTGATGGCACAAGCATATTCCAGGACACAAATTGTGAGTGTGGTTCTGGGAGCATGACGAATCATTTTCACACATTAACCGGCCACTACGTTCCATGCAAAGCTAAAGGTCACTAAATGAAACTCAAGTTATTAGGTTGCATACCATAGGTTACAATTATTTACATATTTAAGCAAACATTAAGAAGAAAATAAAAATCGCTGGGAAAATGACAATGTATGAAATAGCATGAAATAAAACTACGTAAAGACGCATCAAAAAGAAAAAAAAGATTGAGAAAAGGTTTGTATAAGGTGCAAATATAAGGACAGATTCAATGATAAAATGCACAGGAAGCAACTCTCACCAAAATGGTGTTTATTACATCGATTTGTCATTTGTAATTTTAAAAGTATGTCAAACATCAATTAGCTTACTTAACTGTATGAGAAAGGGAAAAATGGAAAAAATGTGGCATTTTGGTAAAAGAGTATATCCAATCATGTGCTTTAACATGTCTCTTTAATGTCTCTGAATAACATGTAAAGTAAATGAGGTTTTATAAAACACCAAAACCTACAATAAATTAATTCTATCGACTTCAGTCCTTCTGAGGCCAAAGTGCCACCTTAACACTCACCTTAACTGAAAATGTTGTAGACAAACAACAGAGCAATGATTCTATTTATTTTTGTACTCTATGTCCATTGTAGATATCGTCCAAAGTATTTGTTTATTGTAGTTTATTCCTTACTTTCAAAAAGCACAGACAAAAGTGTAAAATGTTACACTACAGCTATCAGCACATTGTGTGTCCATACCAATGTTCGACTTTACTTCAGGAAATAGCAGAACATTGGATGAGGTCATGCAAGGAGCAGGAGTCATAACATACAATATGTGGCAGTAAAAATGAGTTTGACATTTGAATTAATACAGGTGTACAGTTTCTGAAAAATCAAACGCATTAGTAAGGAGGGTGAACCAAAAAAAAAAAAAATCTCAAATATTCCACTGTAATTATCTACCTCAAGTCAGGCAAGATATGATCTTGTCACCAGTTTAAATTAAATATATACATAATTAAATCTGTACAAATTGACATACAATATCCCGTCCCTCCTCTTCAGATAATCACGTGTGCCTGTCACAATTCTATCAGCAAAAAGTACACAACCGGATATTTGCTTAGACTACAATATGTTTAAACAGTTTCTCTCCCACAACGATGAACAAAACACGTTCCAAGTATTGTCCAGTCCATTAAGACAACTTTTACACCGAGGTGACAATATAGGACCCACTTTCTGTTGTGTCTCCTTTAGAGTCTCTTTTTTTGACACCGCTGTTTACTGGAGTTGGGATCTGAGACGGCCTTGGTGTTGTGCTGTCAGCACTGCTCTTTCTAGGGCTTGGGGTATAGTTAAATGGACTAACCCTTGCAGCAACCGCACCACTAGGGGAGCTGTGTTTGCTGGAATTGGTTGAGCTGAAAGGCGTACGCTCAGCAATCGCAATTTCATGAACTTCTGTAGCAATATTTGGAGTGCTTAATACAGGTTTGATGTCAGTCACTTTTTTGTCCAGACTCTCACTACTTCGGATTAAGTTCAAATTAGTTTCTGAACCGAGACGTCGACTGGCTGCATGCTCATTGGCTGTTGGCTGCTTATGATGCATTTCACTCACATCCCAATTACTAGGATGTAGTTTTCCAGGCAAGCTATCAATCACTGGAGGTGTATTTGCTGTCGGTGACTTACTGGACCTAGGGCTGTTGATAGGACAGTCTTCAATCCTCACCCAGACGTCCTCATTTTTAGACTCTGTGGTACCCGGCGGATGTGCCGTGCGTACATCTGTTGGATCGGGTAAATCTAGGGTCATTGAGGGAGCCGTTTCATGATCTTTTATTTTCTTCCAGGTCCCTTTCCTTTCTAGTCCCCCATCCTTGTTTTGTCCAGATCGCTGAGGTGGATTGGGGGTCTGACGTTCATCTTCACTTTTGCCCTTTTCACTAGATTCAGATGATGCGGAGAGTATTGAGGAACTGCTGCCTGTTCTTTTCCAAGTGCCTACTCTTGGGAGAGAGGATGAATGTTTGCTGTGCTCCCTTTTCCATGTCCCTCCTCTGTTAACTGGGAGTCTTGACGGGCTCTCTGAATGGGAGCGTGAGATGTCATGACGCCTAAGTGATTTCCCATCACCATTTTCTGAAGAGTTCTGGCTTTGAGGGGATTTTTTCCAGCCACTTCCTTGGTATGGCAGAGTGAGAGACATGTCTGGTAAGGACGGACTTGAAATAGGTGTTTGAGACTGACTAGTAGAGGAAGGAGACAAAGACTCAAAAGAAGCAGACTCCTCTAATTTCCGTTTCAGGGTAGGACTAGGGGCTTCTTTAATGAATGTGGATTGGCGAACAAGTCCAGGTTTCTCTGATCTGTCAGACTCGCTCCCACTTGACTTTGTGGAAGACATTCGAGACAGCTCTGATTTTTTGGAAGAGCTGGTGGCTCCACAGTGATTTAGAATTTTTGAAGCAGATTCACTTCTGGGTATACCACTCGTGCTTCTTGGCAAGCCACTATGTTTCGGGGGTGTTTGCTGACCCAGCTGCCTCCCAGGAGAAGGGTAAGACATTCGACCAGACCCAGGTTTGGAAGCTGCACTTGGAGAAACAGTACGAGGTATCTGGGAGAATTTGTTGGGTGGAGTTAGACCATTCCTACCTGGTGAGGCAGAGGTACGACCAGGAGACTGCATAGGTCTAGCTAGTGATTGCTGGGGTGGTCTAGATGGTGTGGAATCCCTTGATCCTGATCGAGAAGAGGTTTTACTTGATCCTCCTTGGGAGACAGCTGGTTCTCTGGCAGGACTAGGGTCTGATTTAGATGTTGTCTTTATAGTCCTAGGAGAGTTTCCAGAATTTGGTGCTTGAGGAGCTGGGGGTTTTGTGGTTTGTGCACGAGTAGGAGGCTTTTTCGGAACAGGACTGGTACTGGGAGAACTGCTTCTCACACCAGGCACATGAACCATTGTCCTTCCTCTTGAAACTACAGGAACTTGAGCTTGTCTCTGTTGAGATGTCATGGTCTCAAGACTAGGTCGTGGTTTTCCAGTGATGAGACTTTTATAAACTTTCTTACCACCTTTTAAGCTTTTTGCAGCTTCTTCCTCTTTCTTTTTTGTCTCTAAAGTGCTTTTCTCACCAGGTTTCAATATTCTTGCTCCCTTATTGGCAGGTGGCTTATTCTCATCTTGATTTGAAGGAAGGTGGAAAGGGGATCCGATGGAAATTCCAGATTTGAGAGAAAGGATGGAATCGGAATCAGATGATCCTTGCCTGGATAGACTGGCTGCAGCCTGGTGCAGACTGCTAACAATTGAATTAGCACCTTCTTGGATGGCTTTCCAGTCAAACGATTCAGAGTCTGGAGACAAGGCTTGCTCTGAAATAGGACTATGAGTATCTGTAAGATCCAGTATGAGGTCAGGTTCCTCTGCTAAAATGCCATCACCTAACATGCCTTTCTCTTCCTTAACACCTTGGTCATCACTCTTACTTCTAGGTGGTTGCTTCTTTTTCTTTGGCATTGCAGAACTGATGCACTCTTGTAAGAGGTCATCCTCAGAATCAATACTGAGTGAGCTAAGAGAACTATTCCGAGAGAAACATACAGGAGTATCCTCCACATGAAAGGCTTTTGGTGCATAGCCAGAGGCTTGAGGCCTAGGCATTTTTACTTGTGACGCATCCTCTTTGTGTGAGCAATCTTTGTTGTTGTTTTCTTGGTCAATGTCACTAAGAGAACTGAGAGAGGAATTTCTTGAGAAACACACTGGGGTGTCCTCTATTGAAAAGTTTTGCTTTTCATCAGGCACTGTTCCAGTACTTTCTTTGGATGCAAGTGAAAAACCTGGTTTTTGAAGGGCTTTTGCTGGGGCGCTCTTAAACGTGGTAACTCTGCTGGTGTTTCCAGAATGCTCGCTATTATTCTTTGAAAGTGGAAGCTTTCTTTGTTCCTTATCTTTCCTGAGCTCAGCTTTCTCTTTGGAAAGGTCAAGATCGTCGTCCTCGAAGTCCAGTGAGCTTAATGAATCGTTGCGAGAAAAGCAATAAGGAGTACCTTCAATTGGTGTGTAATGGTGCGGAGAATCAAAAGCAAAACCTGGACGGGCACGTTCTTCAGTATTCAGAGGTTTATCTGCCAATGCTCTGGGGCCCGGTTTAGACTCTAGTTTTTTTGATTCTGTGTTTTTATCAGGATATGTTGCTTCTGGTAGGTTGCTAGAAGCATCTGGTCGCTTTAGCATTCTTGCTCTATATTCATTGCTTTGTGGCATCGGTTTTACAGGAGAAGTTGGCTTTTTCTTTTCAAACTCTTGCTGAACTACACTGCCAGTAGCACTAGGTGGATGCTGAGGTTGATCAGACATTTTTTGCACTCGAAATGGCTTGTGCATTTTCCCTTTTGGCATTGCTGAGTTTATGCATTCAGCAAGAATGTCATCCCCTTCATTCTCACCAGGAGAACACTGCGTGTCAAAAGCTGCAGCGATGTCCGTCGTTTCTGCACTTTTACCCTCTGGGACGGTGTCTCGTCTTTGATTTGATGCCTCAGTTTGGGGAGCTGAAATTTCAATGGTAGCCAATTCATTTGGAGGTGAATCAATAGTAAGGTCACTAAGAGATGTTGCTGTGGAGAAGTTAGTAGGCGTTCCTTCTACACAGTATACCCGAGGCATGTCCTCTCCATGGCTTAATGCTATATGTTTTTGAAGCGGTCCTCTGTTTTGTGAAGGGAGTAGTTTGTAAACAGGGAGCTGGCTTGGTTTACGGACCACTGGTGGTGGTATTCTTGAAGAAGTGTTTGGTGGTGTTTGCTTCTTGGGTTTTCTGGAAGACTTTGTAGGCATGGCTGAATTTATACATGCTTCTAGGATCTCTCTATCATCATCGTCATCGTCAGAGTCATCCAATATGTCTTTCTCAGTTTCAGCAGTTGCTGAAGGCTTGTCTTGCCTTTTACACTCATTAGTGTCTTCTTTCTCTGGTTCGGGCTTGTTTCCGTGGTCATCCTCATGAAGTGGTGGCATTATCTTTAGCTCAACATCCTTTTGAATAAAGGGTTCATCCAGGCTTAATGCACTGAGGCTAGAGGCACATGAAAATCCCTCTGGAGTACTCTCTGTAGCAAAGTGTAGAAGTGTGTCATTATCTGGAAGCACTTGCACTTTTTGTACAGCAGCACTAACAACTGCATGCCTTGGCGCCAAGTCTCGTTTTTCAGCATGTGGCGGCACGCTAACTTTCTGCTTTATGGATGTTGTACGTGGGGGTGGCGGTGGAGGTGTCTTGCTACGACTGGGTGGCATTGTTTGTCCGGGGCTATCAGGCAGGTCACTAGGGCTGATTATGCCACTGACCATTCCACTGTATGGTTCACTCTGTACTGAGCTTGCAATGGAGTGGCTTTCAAAGCTGTCAAGAGAGCTAACAGAAGTGCATCTGCTAAACACAAGAGGGGTTTCTTGAACGTAATGTTCAGGGGGACTTTTGGGGGTCTGAGCACCACTTTTCGAAGGTGATTTTGCACCGGATGAAAATTCTACTACTTTATGCCTGGGACCCTCACCATGCCCAACATGAGCTCCTTGGTGTCGTGGCGGCTTCATTCTGACATAATGGCCGGATGAAGGACCATCTGTTGTACGCTGATCAGGAACATTACTGGATGATTTCTCAGCAACTGGCAAATTTGTGTAGTTGCTAGATGCATTGACATTCTGTTTACAGCTCTCCATTTCATCTTCAGAAGATAAAGATGACAAGGAGCTCCCTCTTGAGAAACATATAGGTGTATCCTCTACACAATATGTCTGCAATGTTTCTTGATTGATTGTAGAAGGCTTGCAAGTGGTTTTCTGTATCGAACTGCCAGGGCCTGGTCGATTTTGAGAAGAGGGTTGCGGGAGCTGTTTTTGCCTATTCTGAGTTTTTATTGATGAAACAGATGATGAACTGTCCTGGCTTAGCTGGTCCTTGACAGAGCTCTGTGAAGACGATGCCTTTGAATGACTGAACACTGACTTTTTGGAAGATGCATCAGAATATTTTAAACTATAATCAATAGGTTGTTCTACATGGTGATCTTCATTGTATTTTATGCTGTAGTTGGTAGGCTGTTCATCAAGTTGTTCCTCTTCTGAATAGCGCTCACTGTAGTTAGTTGGTTTGTCATCGCCAAAATCATCCACTGTACAAATTGTTTGGTTGATTTTTTTGTTCATTCCATGAGCAGACGCACTGCTTTGTTCATTAGGTCCCCTGGAACGGAATCCACCAGTCATGTCCTGTTGAACAAACAAGGGCTGGTATTTTTTAAGCTTATCTTCACTTTCACCGGTTCCCTCCGTGTACAATGGGTACCCTGGGCTCTGAGACCTGGGTGGGTTGTGCTCAGAGCGTTTCAGTTCATCCTCTAAAATCTTGGGCCTCGCCCACCTCTCACTCTGGCTTGGGCTTTGTCGACCAGAGTTGAGCTGCTCATCTGAATACTTTAAACTATAGTTAATCGGGGTGTCGAGATCCCCATCATCATCCTCCATATGATTTGCATTGTGTATCTTATGGGCAAGATCCGCGGGGTATTTTCTATAGACACACCATTTTCCTTCATCATCTTCAGAGTATGAATCCACAGATGGTTTCATCTGACCCCTTTTTCCATAGCCATCAGTGCTGCTGACACTATTAAGGCTGTCATTAGACGCTCTATACTCCAGTTTAGGCATAGGGCAAGGTCTACCTGATGTATCTGGTTTACTATAGTTGAACATGTTTTGGTGACTGTGAACCCCAGTCTGACGTCTGATGAGATCATCTTGAACTATGTGAGGGTCAGGAGTGGATCCAGCATTTCGTTCATCTAAGCCCAAGTGCATACTTTGTACTTCTTCCATTACCATTGCTATCTGTGCTGCAGTGGTAGGCATTTGCATTCCCATCCTTTTAGCCGAGTCAGGATCTGGGTGGACACCTCTTCGCTCCCGATCCAGACTCTTATCTCTCTCAGACCTAACACTGTCCGCATTTCCCCTGTTCTCCCGAGAAGATGGACTGGAAAGCACCGGCGTGTTCATGTAAGGAGAGCGAACACCGACACCACTAGTGTTAAAACCATCTGACCTGCAAACCGCATCGTAATCGCCGTAAACATTGTGCTTGTGCCGAGGCTTGGTCCTGTGAGATGCCTTAGGACTCAAATTATCTATATTGTCAAAAGTCTCAGAAAGATGCTGCGCATCCAGTTCTTCAATTAGTGCTTTCTGTTTTCTTACATGTAGTGAAGGCAGGCTAGATCCAGGAGACATTATGTTTGCGTCCTTGTATTTGGCAGGCCGATTAGCCATGAGGTTTCTCAGAGCTGCAGCACTACCCATAGCAATCATTTTGTGCTTGGAGTGAATCAGATTTTTCAGCATACTAACTGCACCCATGTCCCACAAAGCCTCCTGGTCTTTCGCATTTCGAGCAGAGAGGTTCCATAGAGTTCCACAGGCGTTGCTCACTATTGTTAAGCTGTGAGATTTGAGATGCTGAAGAAGGGTCTGCAGACAGCTGCTCTCCCGCAGGATTTGCCTACAATAAAAAAAATATATATCATAAGTGAGACCGTTATTAGCATTTGCTAATATGACAGAAACAATATGCTTATGACAGAAGAAGGAATATAATCTTTCACCTGTGCTCCTCATTTGTGGCTATAAGACTTGAAACGTTCCTCAAGATGCCTCCACCACTTTCAATAATGGCAAGGGTGTTGGTTTGGCTTCTGTAGGTTAGAGTGCTTACTAAAAAGGCCAACGCACCAGCCACAGAGCAGATATCAGCCTTGTTTTCCGTGCAATGAGCAGATAAGTTCCAAAGAGCACTGAGCACACTTTTTAGTGTTGATTCCTATAAAAGCAAAAGGATTCAGATATGATAAAAAATAAAAAAAAAAACAGTAATGTTTATTTAATTTATATATACTGCACTTTAAACAGCCCTTACCTTCTGAACCTCAAGTGCACACTCCATAAGAGCCCTGACACTGCCAACCTCACGCAGTGTCTTTTTACTATTGACATCAGCACGCCAAGAGAGGTTTCTTAATACGCTGGCGATAACCTGAAGGAATAAAGATAATCAAATAAATAATAATAGGACAACCCTAAGATAGGTATACCTACAAAACTAATAAATGATAAAATCAAAAAATTTACCTGTTGCAAATCCTCACTTTCAGATTTCAGTTGAGCTACCATGGCCCTCATACAGCCCTTCATGGAACAAAGTGTGGCCTTGGGGGGAAAGAAAACAACATGGTTATTATTAATAAGAAAGAAACAAAGAGCAACAACTTGTCAAACTAAATTAAATAAAACCAAGTACCTTGTTGGCTACATCTCCAAAAGTTAAGTTTGTTAAAGCCATGCCAGCATATCTTCTAAGTGTAACACTGTAGTGGTCACTCGTAAGGCCATAAATTTCACAGTCCACCTGCAACAGTTCACCTATAGCCTGTAGTCCACCTACAAAACAGTAGCCACTAAGTACACCTTTTAAAATGCACAGGATTCTGAAGAAACAGGTCTCTGAGAACTCTATTTAACAGCAGTCTTCGGTTTAGCAAACGTACCAAGTTCGTTCATTGCATGTCGATGCTCCTCATCAAAGGACAGCTTCATGAGAACACAAACAGCAGGGCAGATCTGGTGCTCCATAGGGGAAGGCACTAAAAATCAAAAAGAAATAGATTAGCAAAATAAAACTGGCTCTTAAACTGTCTGGTAAAACTCAGATGATACAGGGAATAAATGTAAGCCAGGCTTACTTGGGTTTTTATCTTGGTCTACTCCACGCTCATGGCTCTCCTGCCATTCCCAGCAGGTCTCGCAGTACGCCCTGATCTGTTCCAGCAAGTGGAGAACCCGGATCTCTCTCCGGCCGCGCTTGTCGTCCGGCTGCGAGTGTATAATGTTATGCAGAGCAGCACTGGCCCTAGCCCGGGCCTCTTTGCTTCCTCGAGAGTTGCCGAGCAGAACAGAGTCCTTGTCGTTGCCATGCAGGAGCTGGATAAGCAGCGGCAAGCAGCCAGACTGACGCATGGCTATACAACTGTCCTGAGAACTGGACATGGCCAGAAGAGTGCGAGACATGTCATCCTTATCATGAGTACCCAGCATGGACAGCAGAGAGTACACCATTTCCACCTAGAGAGTAGAGAGAATAGGGGGGAAAAAAAAATAAAAGTCTTTATGCTAACTGAACATTGTAGGTGCAAAAAAAAAAAGTAAAGTAAAAATAAAATTATGAGTATTAATAAGTCTAACATTTATTTGTTTGCCTTACTGACAAATGTCAGAACATGTTCAAAACTGATGAGGTTAAATTCTTTTGGTTAAAATTTCCCAATGAAAACTGACAGTTGCATAGTAATTTTTTTAATTTAAATATACTGGTCCTTCTCAAAAAATTAGCATATTGTGATAAAGTTCATTATTTTCTGTAATGTACTGATAAACATTA
>JAQMYJ010000009.1:6421587-6432133 GCA_030014305.1 Clarias laeviceps | reverse complement strand
GGGCTTCGCGGTCTATTTTGGTTCGTTTAGAACTCTGCATATGTGAAAGCAAACCGTACCCACGTCTGTTTACTACACTAACATTTTTCTGACTGGCGCGGACTAAAGCAATCGAACTATAGGTGTGAAGGCACCCTAACTAACAGGTTCTCAAAATGAGTACAAACAGTCCCGACTCAGGAAAATATCAGGAATACCAGGATGACACTCCAGCCTGATTCATCTGCTTATTACGTAACAAAAATCACTCAGGAGACTCTACCGTGGTTCGGTCTCTCCCATGTCGGACACCCAGGACCGAAGTGTGCTTTGTTTACCTACACAGGCATTAAGGTGACAGAATCTCTGCGCTATTACTGTTACTGTAGCAGAACTAGAGCTCTGAGAACGGCGTCCTCTGAATAAGCCCTTGTCAACATTAAGCTGAAGCGCATTCAGCGGCCTTCGCTTTCTCTTAAACCGAGCGAATGAATGGAAAACCTGGAAGGAGGAGGATGTACTCTGGTGTTTCCCCCCACCCCCTTTTTTCCTTCCCATCCCTTCTTTTCATGTAAATGAGTTCCAAATCTCTGAAAAGCTTAAAATGAACACTGGCAGGGACTCTTGTTCAGCACTCTTCCCTCTTAAAGATGCTTCCTAAAAGAGCTGAAGTGTGGGAAAATGAGCGATTTGCAAAGTATTAGCGAGTTTATGCGGTACGGTGAAAAACTGAATGGTTTTTAAAAAAAAAAAAAATGTTGAAACTGGCCATTGTGAAAGTAACAGTGCAGAAAAGTGTGTTTTGTGCACTGTAAGCACAAAGTAAGTAAAAAGAAAAGCCGCATGAATAAGAAAGGTATCATCTGTAATACATACAAAATGTACTGTATTTAATAAAGGTGGGAGGAAAAAAAAATTATAATATTGATTCAGTTATCTATCTTGATTCTATTGCATGGAAATTCATGTAGTGCAACATTGACTCCATTTATTTCTTCTTATTCTTATTATTATTTCATTTTATTTATTTTTATTTTTTTTGATTGCATTTGAGGCGGTAATATCGTGCAGTTCCTGAATAATCCTAAAAACAAACCATTTACACACTGGCCATGAATAAATAAAATTAAGTAAATGGAATTAAAATTGGGATATTAAAGAATCGCAATACAAATTGAATCCTGCAGTAGGTATCGTGATAAGATCGTATCAGCTGATCCCTGGTGATTCCCATCCTGAGTATTTAAGGCACATTACAGTCTACAAAATATTATTTAGTAAAATACGGCACAACGAAAGACCGAATCACCTCATTCGTGATTTGGGGGAGGGGGGGGGGGGATGGGGAACAGTATAGCTTCTTTTCAAATTGTTAATTAACATTAAATATGTGGGGAGAAAAAGAAGAAGGAAAAAAATTTTTAAAAAAAGAACAATTTGGTTAGGTATCGAGATTTTTTGTGTTTCACAATTCATGCATCACCACTGAATAAAATAGATTTTTTGAAATACATTTTTAATTTATACGCGAGGTAAAATGCTGCTGTTCCTTTATAATCCTTCAGGTGGTGCAATATTCACATAGTACAGAATTCTGTGTATTAGAAGAAAATTATTTGCTGAAATTTTTTTTTTCTTTTAGAATTGTAACGAAATTCGCAGGGGAAAAAAAAGTAAGATATTTATAAAATTGTGAGATTTACAGCATCGCAATACAAAACAAATTGATGCCCAAGTATCGTGATAATATCGTACCGGGAGCTCCCTGGTGATTCTCGTGCATAATTATCATTGTGTTCAGGATTCAAATACTTATAAATAAATAAATAAATAAATAACTGGCATGAACCCGCTAGACGTACATCATCATGAAAACACGTCCGGCTGCGAGGTTCATTCCCTGATGTGCATCCGTTTTACAACGGTGTACTGATACTAAAACATCCCACAGTATTAGAGTTCCAGCATTTTATATAAACAATCAATACTTTCACTATGTCAATGTTCATTTGATCTGACTAACAGAAATCTGTCTTTATAAGTACAGCACTGCCAGCAGTGACGTGAGCGAGACGTAGCTCGGAAAAACCCAGACAGAGTTTGTAACCCGAGCTGCAGGAAGCATTAAATGAATCGTAAGCAGAGACTAGACTTGAAAAGGTGGCAGGAGCAAAGTGGAAATATTTGGAGATATTTCGGTTATAAATTGGTGTAAAGTCAGATTTATACTGGCACAGTTGGTGCAAATTCGAGGTTATTGGTTATGGAATAGAAGAGAGACACCAAAAAAAAAGGACAAAGTGTGCAGTCCTACACAGGAATGCAAACAAGTACAACTCAATATTTTTACATTTTCCCTTGTTAAGTTAAAGTCTAAAGACTCTTAGGGACCGTCTGAAAAGTGCGACACCTGGGCAAGTCGTGTACATCAGTGGTCCCCAACCACCAGGTCTCCTAAAAAGAATTTAATATAAATACATGTTTATTTTATTGTTTTATTTTGGAGAATGATCAGATCATCTCCCATTCACTTCCATCTGTACCTCTTTCACACATTTCTCCCCGTTTCGTGTTTAATACCCGATAAAATTTAGCTAATGTCACAACCTAAATCTAGCTAAACTGAATAAAATCAAACATCTCTGGAAAAATTCATTCTTTGAAAAATAATGAGACAGCGGATGAGACTCCGAGTCTGCCAAAACAAAAAGAAAGACTGAGAATCCTCCCTCAATTACGGGTTTCTCGCAGCAGGTGGGTCACATGCTCCGGACCTGCTCTGTATAATAGATACGGCCTTAAAAGTGTGTATGAGACAACGTCAATGAATTAAAATCAAAGCGGAATATCCAGAGATCGCCACAAAAGCGCTGAAAACCCTGCTTTTATCTCCAAAAACCTGTCACTGTGAAACAGGATCGTCTGCAACGGAAAGGAAATTACGGAGCAGACTGGACATGAGGAATACACTGTAGGTTTGATTGTCCCTCATCACTCGGAGATGGGCTCACACTGATTCTGCATTATATACAGCAAGTTCCTGACTTACAAACATTCAAGTTACGAACAGACCGTGGATCTACGAACATATCGCAGAAGTAGCTCACGTGTATAGTACAAAAATAGCCGTCCTGTAAAGCTGTCCCAATGGTGAATAATTCAATACAGCTCTGAGACAAAATGGCGTCCGTTCTAGAGCGCATTAAACAACATGTAGCGTTGTCCACCCTCGACGTCTTTCCAGGGATGCCGTTAAAGGTCAACTGACCCCACTGTGGCACCAGGATTCCCCTCACGATTTGGAAGCGCGGAGAGCTTAATGCGAAACCAAAATACCAAACCTGTGGGTTTTTATGCTTTACATTGTTTATTTGTGACAAAGGCTTACAAGACCGATTGTTATCGGACTTACAAACGCGCTCCCGGAACAGAACTCGTTCAGAAGTCGGGGACTGTAATGTGTTGTATTATTATGCACTTTATTATGTTACGAGCACGTGTTGGCCAGTCTATAGAAAACGAAAGAAAAGTTTGGAGACGACTGCTGTACATCACAGCTTGGGCCAAGTTCATTTCTCCATATTATATTCAATTAAATTATGTAGTTTAAACGAAAGAAATGAGAAAAATGTTTTACAGCGATGCAAAGTGCCTTGTCTTGTCTGTTCCAACCACTCAGCATCACCAGTATACTAATCACCTGCCTGATTATCTCCCTGGTTCATGCCTTAAGTGAGATGGTTTTTTGCTTGAACGATTCAGATTCAGGAACAGGGACTGAAAATGAGAGTCTGAAAACTGAAAACTATTCATCAAAACTAAATTGAAAAAATAATAATTAAAATAAATTAAAAAAAACACAAGAAAATCTGACTCTTCAGAAGCAAAATATGAACACAGTACTGCATATGAAGAGGACGATAAACATCTACCTGCCTCTGCATACAAGAACAAACCAGTGAATTATCATTAACCGAGGATTCGACTCATCCGCGGCATCGTTGTGTTTCAGTAATCCTAAACCAGAATCTTGAGAATATAAAACGCACGGCAGGCATGGAGTTAAAAGTTTTGCGGCTTAGAATAGACACTGAAAGACGATCTGTAATTTCCTCCTCTGCGAATCCATTAAGAGCGTCAGAAACTTGCCTGGTGGAGGCAGAAAGCCGATACTTTTTCAGGTCCACTCACGTGTCGGTATAAAGAGGCAGAACTTAAACGGATACACTGAATTATAAATACATAAAACAGAAGGAGTGTGACGAACAGGAGAGAGATCTATTTTTATTAGTGTTTGGAAGGAGTCTCCAGTGTCAGCTTGCAGTGTGGTGTTGTGGGTTATTTTGCTATAACGGCACAGGCTGTGAAGTATTGCTTTATTAAATAAACTGCACAAGTTCCATGATAAAGTATATATATATTTTTTTTAACGTAGCATGTATTATTAACTACACCGATCAGCCCTAGCATTATGACCACCTGCCTAATATTCGGTAGGTTCTCACTTTTGACACCATAACTAGCCCTTCTATTACATCGGACTATGCGGGACGGCTTTCGCTCAGTGAGCCTTAGCCACCCCTGACCCTGTCGCCAGGTCACCGGTTCTCCTTCCTTGGATTACTTTTGGTTCTCTCCTGACCACTCCAGACCAGGAACATCCCACAAGAGCTGCAGTGTTGGAGTTCTCTGACCCAGTCCTCTCGCCACCACTATCTGGATTTCACTCAAATCCTTACGCTTGCCCATTTTTCCTGCTTCCAACACATCAACTTGAGAAATAAAAAAGGTTCACTTGCTTGCCCCACTTCCAGCCACTGTTGTAACAAGATATTTAAAATGTAGCTACTGTGAGAAGGATCAAACTGGTAACCAGGTCAGGGCAACTCCAAAACTGGAGCTCTTGTGGGACGTTCCTGGTCTACAGTGGTCAGGACATACCGAAAGTGATCCAAGGAAGGAGAACCGGTGACCTGGCGACAGGGTCAGGGGTGGCCGGGGCTCACTGATGCACATGGGGGGGGCGAAGGCTGGACCGTGTAGTCGGATCCAGTAGAAGCGCTCATTGAAGAAAAGGTCAATGCTGGTTCCAATAGAAAGGTGTTGGAACATGCAGACCATTATTGTTTTGCTGCGAAAGGCGGAAAGTGCGAAAAGTGACCAAGTTGTCTAGCTATTACAATTTGAACATTCTCACTGTAGCTACAGTTTGAATGTATCATTACAATAGCGTCTAAATGTGGGTGTGCATTAAATAAACCTAAGGTTGATGTGTTGGATGCGGGAAAAAAAAAATAAAAATGGGCAAGCCTAAGGATTTGAGTGACTTTGACAAGGACCAAATTGTGATGTCCAATAGAGGACTGGATGAGAGCGACCCCAAAACTGCAGGTCATGTGGAAAGTTCCTTGACTGCAGTGGTCAGGACGTACCAAAAGTGATCCAAGGAAGGAGAACCGGTGAACTTGTGACAGGGTCATGGGCGACCACAAGGCTGGGACGCGTAACCCAATCCAACAGAAGAGATTATTAAGGAAAATGTTAATGCTGGTTGTGATAGAAAGGTGTCAGGACACAGAGGGGCACAAAAGGAGGGAATTTCTCACTATTAGGCAGGTGGTCATAATGTTGTGGCTGATCATGAAAGCTAAAATTATATTCTGAAGCACTTTCTGGAGATAAATTCCCCTGGACACTTGGGACACTCAGATTTTTCAGGATGGAGGGAAGTTTGGATGCTTTAGTTCGTCCAGTCGTGAGCTGTGTCCCAAACACACCCGAGATTCACCTAAAGTGCACTAAGCGAGCCATTAGCCCTGATCCGATTAAGTGCACTTAGACAGGAAGGCAGGATCGATTTGGCATTAATCCCTGCTGAACACAAATAACTTTCGGGAAGAGCAGATGAACTGAACTGAACTCACAATAAAACGCGAATTTTATCTCGCAAATTTCCACGAATTATTTTTTTTTTTTAAAACAAAAACACCAAAACGCACCATCCATCACTTTATTGTTTGTTAGCTTTAGCTTTAGCCTCCGCGCTATTATGAAAGGTAGCGTTAAATCTTCTCACCTGCACAAACATTCGTCCAGTTCGCCAAGTTGCGCGAATCTCTAACGCACCGTCCGGAAACAATCCATCACACACACACACGATCACTGCTCACAAACAGCGCTGAATCCCAGCCACCGGACTCACTTCTTCGCTTCTGGATACAACTTTCTCTTCTTCTTTTTCTTTTGTGTCTGAATTTCCCCTCCTTTAACAGCGTTTACTCCGAGGGTTACGCCATATTGTGAAGCAGGGGGCTACTCGTGCGCATGCGCTCTGCACTGCGGAGCTGAGCTCAAATCTGCCATCTTGCGGCGAGCAGGCGGAACTGACAGAATTCTCATCTCACTCTGGTTCCATTACAAGCAGGGGTGTTATAAAAACTGCATCCAGAAAGAGATCCAGTGTGTGTGTGTGTCTGTGTGTGCAGGGTTTCATTCCAAACAAGCAGAAGGTACACCTGAGACTACTGAAAGCCAAGAACGACTAATTAAACAGGTGATATCAGGTGTGGCTTCTGCTTGATTGGAATGAAAACGCTCACCCACGCTGTTGAACCCTATCTGGTTCCAGTTGGACACCCCTGCATTACAGCGTATTCCATTTTCTCTTCTCTTGTAGTCTCGTTCCTTCTTATTCCACTTTATTCTCAGCTTTCCCATCTTATTTCAGCATCACTCCTTCTTGTTCCATCGTATTCCCGTATCATCTTGTTCCATCTTGTCAAGTATGATTCATATTATTCCCATCCTATTCCAACCACTCAGAGTCCAACTACATCGTAGTCTATCTTATTCCATCTCATCAAGTATCATTCCATATTATTCCAACATATTCATTTTCATATATTTTCATATTATTCCCATTTTATTCCAACCAATTTGAGTCCAAATCCATGTTAATCCATCTTATTCCCATTTTTTTAATGGCTCTTTCCATCTTATTGCCATCTCTTTGAGTCTCATTATATCTTGTTCAATCTCATCAAGTGTCATTCCATATTATTCCCACTTTATCCAACCACTTTGAGTCCGATTCCACCAGACTCCATTCCATTCTATTCCCATCTTTTAAAATCTCTTTTCCATCTTATTCCACCTTATTCCCATTTCTTTGAGTCTCATTCCATCTTGTTTCATCTCATCAAGTATCAGTCCATATAATTCCAACATATTTATATTCATATATATTGATATCATTCCAACTTATTCCCATCTTTTAATATCTTGTGCAATCTTACAATGTTTTTCTTTTCTTTTTTTTTTTTTAACAGCTAAGACACTATTCATAAAACAGTGTCTATTTATACCCCCAAAACCTTAATACATTTTCAAAAGCATACACTCATCTGTGTAAACCTTAAAGGTTGATGTCAAAAACAAATAAATCCCCTGGAAACATTTCTACAATATTTTACAGTAACCTAATTTGTAACTGATATATATAAATGTCTAATTAGCCAAGCACATGGCAGCAACTTCAGATATTTTTTCATGTAGACATGGTCAAGGCGATCTGCTGAGGTTCAGACCAAAAATCAGAATGGGGAAGAAAGGTGATTTCAGTGATTTCAGTGACATTGAACGTGGCATGGTTTTTGGTGTCCAATGGACTGGTCTGATTATTTCCAAAACTGCTGATATAGTGGGATTTTCACACACTGAAACGGTGTGAAAAAGAGATCATTACCTGTAAGCAGCAGTTCTCTGGGCAAAACTGCCTTGTTGATGCCAGAGGGCAGAGGAGAATAGCCAGACTGGTTCAAGCTGATAGTAAAAGCAACAGTACCTCAAATAACAGCTTGTTACCATTGAATTATGCTGAAGAGCATCTCTGAACACACAACACATCGAACCTTGAAACAGAAGCAGCAGCAGAAGACCATACCGAGTGCCGCTCCTGACGGTTAAGAACGGGAAACACAGGCTATAATTTACCAAAACCAGATAACAAAAGATTGGAAAAACGTTGTCTGGTCTTGATTTCGACTAGGACATATGGCACGGATCCGACTGCCTTGTTTCAATGGTTCCAAGCCGCTGGTGGTCGTAGTGTAATGGTGTGAGAGAATGTTTGCTTGGCACATTTTGGACCCCATTGTTTAATTGCCCCAACCTACCCTAGTATTGTTGCTGGACATGTCCATCAGTTTATGACCACAGATTAACACGCCATGTTACAAAGCTGAAATCATCTCAAACTGGTTTCTTGAGCATGACAATGAGTTCACTGTACTCAAATGGCCTCCACAGTCAGTCGATCTCAATACAACAAAGCACCGACAAATCTGCAGCAACTGCGTGATGCTATCGGGATGCTATATGGACCAAAATGTCTCTGAGAAATGCACCTTGTTGAATCTCTGCCACAAAGAATTAAGGCAGTTCTGAATGCAAAAAGGGAGTCCAACACCAGTACTAGTAAGGTATATCTAATAAAGCGGCCAGTGTGTGTATTTTGTTTATAACTTACAGTGTAGCATTTATACAGTAAATGTAAATTGATATGCATTTCAACCTTATATATTTTCAAGTTTTGATTGGTGAGTGAATAGTTAGTGTTCATACCTGGAAAAACTTCAGGTTGTCATGACTTGTGTTAAATATTTTGGTTGCTATTATTTCCTGAGTGAAATCAGAGATACAGTACATGATGACACTTGTTACTGTAATAGGGTTTAGATCAGGGGTCCAAGAAGGGTCAGTGTGGGTGCATGCTTTCATTCCAAGCAAGCAGAAGACACACCTGATCTCCACCTGTTTAATTAGTCATTCTTGGCTTTCAATAGACTATCAGGTGTGGCATTTACTCGGCTGGAATGAAAGCCTGCACACACACATACACACACACTGGAACTTTCTGGTTAGGTCTGGTCACCCCTAGTTTAGATCAGCTTTACCTGTGGAAAAGGAAAGTGAAATGTGTTTATATTATTAAGGAAAGTGATCTACTGAGAGCTGAAGTACATTTTTTCCCAATTTTGATCCCAACGTTATATCTAAGGTGGCACGGTGACATAGTGACGTAGATCTAAGTCTCAGTTGATCATCACTACTGTACTAAGCCTTGCACCTCCAGGGTTCCCGCCACGGCTCAATGTGTGTGCATGTTTTCCCCGTGCTCGATGGGTTTCCTCCAGGTACTCTGGTTTCCTCCCACAGTCCAAAGACATGCAGATTAGGCTGATTGATGTTTCTAAATTGCCTGTAGTGTGTGAAAGAGTGTGTTGTGTGTGTGCATGTGTACCCGCGGTGCGGTGGATTGGCAACCTATCCATGGTGTTTCCTGGGACAGGCTTCAGGCTTCTTCCTTCGACCCTGTACAGGATAAGCAGTATTGAAGATATAGAAGAGAAAACACTGAAGGAGATTTAGTAATATCTAACAGGTACTGCCACAAAACGGGGGTGTGGTTACCATATGGAAGAGGGATGAAATGCAGATCTCTCCTTCAGACCAAGGGGCATTTGGAAAGGTTGAGTACACTGTGAAAAGTATATTAGAAAATGGAGAAAAAGAAAGTATTTGACAAAAGAGGATTTAAACTGAAAGGAAAATAAAGGAGATCAAGACCAGAAGGTGGCGTTAATGCAACATATTGTATGCCAACCACCATAAAAAAATATATTTTTAAAAAACGATCAAGCGGTGAACACATCTTTTGTTTCAAATTCACGAGGACCAAGTTGCACTTTACAACATGGACAATAACACTGCTGCTGACACACACACACACACACACCACTTTATTCCACACCTCATGTTCCTCTCATGGAACTGCTGCTGTCAGAACTACACACCATCCATCCATCCATCCAGGAACCCCTATAGTTCAATTAGGGACCGTATCTTACTATACTGCACACTGTGCAATCACATACTGCAAATCCTGCTTAACTTGTATGTTTACATTTTTTTGTTTAATTCTTTTTTTCTACTGCAACTTTGTAAATTATAAATTATAATTGTGTACACTGACCCAATTTTTTTATTTTTAAATTTACATTTCTCCCAGTGCAATTTGTTTTTTACTTTACTTTATCTTTCTATCTTTCTATCTGTCTACTCTACCCTATTTTTTTTTTGAAGGTCATGAACAGTCGCATAAGCATTTCATTATATATATATATATATCATACTGTGTATGTTCATGTATGTGACAAATAACATTTTTATTCAATTTAGTGCAATTCTCTATAATTTCCGACAGATGGCAGTAAAACTGTGCTTCAGTTCCATCGCTTGTCATGTTATTCCACTTTATTCCGAGCTTTTCCATCTTATTCACATCTTAATTCAGCATCATTCCGTTTTGTTCCAACTTATTCCCATCTTTTAAAGTCTCTTTCCATCTTATTCACATATTATAATAAGCATCATTCCGTCTGGTCTCATCTCATTCCCATTTCTTCAAGACCCATTAAATGTTATTCCAATTTATTCCAATTTATAGTCTCTTTGGGTCTCATTCCATCTTGTTCATCTACACTGCTTTATTCTTCATACAGGATCA
>JAQMYJ010000009.1:6406379-6416563 GCA_030014305.1 Clarias laeviceps | reverse complement strand
CTTGCTGGTTTCTTCTTCTCTTGGCTCGCTGATATTTTTATCGCTCTCTTCCATTTTGCAGCCCGCAACAGAACGCTTCATCAAATCAATACACAGCTAACTGTTTGCGTCTCCTTTCGCTTTTTTGGGTGACGTAAGCGCTTCTTCTTCGTCAGTGTTTAGTGGTGGCTTGCATCCGGAAGCGCGCTGTGTCACGCCAAACAAATAATTGTGCAAAAACATAAGGAATCGTTTCAGCCCTAGTGTGTGTGTATGCGCATGCGTGTGTGTGTCCCTGTTTCTGCAGCCTATTTGTTGTTAAGCTCAGTCTCCTGTTCTCGCGCTCTGTGCAGCGTGCTGCGTTGTGATATATGCGGTTCAAATAGCATACTGCGGGAAAAGTCAGAAGCGCGCAAAAGAATCACGCTGTAAGGCGATTTAGAAATCGCGCATATTCACATCGATACGATTTCAATTA
This sequence comes from Clarias laeviceps, assembly GCA_030014305.1. NCBI lineage: Eukaryota > Metazoa > Chordata > Actinopteri > Siluriformes > Clariidae > Clarias > Clarias laeviceps. The sequence continues at coordinate 6,416,106 of JAQMYJ010000009.1, read as the reverse complement.
ATCGCACAGCCCTAGTCAAGACTATGCTATTTGACCCTGGGGGTGTGTAGACTGGTTATATATTATTCTATTATGATTTCACACAAAACATAAGAATGAAATATGCCTGCAAATCTAAACACAACAGTATACAGTATATTCACAGTATTATGGATGAACTCTAGTTCATTTGGTATCATTTTATAGTGTGATTGATTTTATTAATCACATTGCTGTACAAAGTTAGATGTGCATTTTCTTCCCTGCTCCCCCGTAGTACGGCTTCCAGTGGCGACAGTTTAGCTGATGGCCACCTCCCTTCCTATTTCGTACTTCAGAGTGAGAAAACTTCCCATGCTGTACCCTGCTTCGCTCACAAAGTGAAATCAGGGTGCCAGCAAGAATAACTGATCCCGACAGCACCATGCAAAAACTCGACATGCAAAATTGTAGTATAAAACCTTTGATACTTATTCTTTGTAGGATTAAGTTTCCATTTGTGATTTATCTATGGACATGTTTAGATTAATTGGCAGGAAGCCTGAGGACATTCCTTTGTTCAAGTGAATTATTTCACACCCATTTCTTTCCTTACAAGCTGCATTGTTTACATGTTGCTTGCCATTGTCACAAGATTTATTTATTTTTTTAAATAATTTTTTTTGACAATAGTTGCTCTGATTAAGTATTTTGAAATGAACAAAGTGGAGATTGTGGAGACAAAGTACTTCATAACCAGCAAAGATCCATCTTTATGTAATACTGCAGAAGGTGACAGGAGGTACTAGGTTCCCTTGTAGATTTGTGCTTAACAATCAGCGCTTTCACCAGTGTGGCCTGGGTTCAATTCCTATCCAGGAGACCAGCCACAAGGGGTTGCAGAAGCCAGTGCACTCTTAGTGCCAGTCTAAAGCCTGGATAAATAGGGAGGGGTTGTGTTAAGAAGGGCACCTTGCATCACGACTTCCACCCAGTAGCCTTTCTACAGAACTTCATTTCTATAGTTTACTGATAAACTTGGAAACTGTAGTGCTATAGGAGTTTTGTTTGCTTTTCTTATAGAAATTCTACATATTTTTTTTATTTAGGAATTCTCTCCCTCTTGATCTCAGTCGCTTCCATTACCATGATTGTTCATATTGTATTTAATACTTTAATACTTGTAATTAAATACTTGTATTTAATAGCTTATTTTTCTATTTCCTGCATAATTTTATTCAACATTTAATTCTTGATGTGTTTGCTTGCAGCAGTAATGCAGTTACAAATTCAGTAAAGCCTGTCTTTTACCTGGCTGTTCATTTACAAATTCATCCGTCTATTCAATTTACCAATGATTCATTCAACTCCCTGATCATCCCTGCATCTGTCTGTCTGCTCCCGGTGCATGCAGGAGTTATTTATTAAACCTGCAATATATTATATATTGACTAAAATGAAATATTAAAGGTTAACAGGTTATTTACTATACACTGCAGCCCAGTTTTTATAACTGATTCCCTTACTGAGTCTACAGACTTACCATCATGTAAGAGAGATGGTTGAAACCGAGACACAGTAATACATGTAAGGAATAAGACAGTTTCAGGGCTCGCTCATCATGTCATTTAACTATTTGTAGTTACATTTAACATTGAGTAATTTACTCAAAACTCATTCTGTTATCACAGGCATTCACTGATCAGCCTCGATTTTTTGAAAGAAGAAAACACCGCTCGTGATGTTACCAAGAAACTGCAAAGCTGAACTCAAGTCACTTATTTACCACCAATTATCAGACTGAAGCACTGACACTGGAGATTCTACAAAAGTTACAGCAATACATTTATTAAGTCTTACTCTTACATGTATTACTGTCTCACAGTTTCAACATGGTGGTAAGGCTGTAAGTCTCTTCTTTGATTCAGGGGCGACACGGTAGTGTAGTAGTTAGCACTGTGGCCTCGCACCTCCAGGGTCGAGAGTACTATTCCCACCTTGGGTCAGTGTGCATGGAGTTTGTACGTTCTCCTCGTGCTTGGTGGGCTTCCTCCAGGTATTTCGATTTCCTCCCACGGTCCAAAGACATGCAAAGTAGACTAAATTTCCTTTAGCATGGGAGTAGAAGTTTGTGCTTGTGTGCTCTATGGTGGATTGGCACCTCATCCGGGCTGTATAATCTCTCTTCCTCCTGTGTCCCCTTAGGCTTTCCAACAACCCTGTACAGGAAAAATGGTATAGAGAATGAGTGAGTGAGATCAATTCAGCCATTAATGGCTGTTGTAAAACATCGCCTATTAATATTAGTAAAATGAACAGAAAGGATTTCATTAATTTCAGTAATTTCAATCCACTATAAAGGAGCCGGAGCATTACGGATAAAGTAATTATCCAAGTAATTATCCATTATTATAGTTATAAGTTACAGATCACTGAGTTCAGCATTACCATGTGCATCCCTATGGACCAAGGTGGATGTGTGTCTTAATAAGATTTTTTTAAGCACCTCATCTCCTCTCGTGCTTATTCAGTTTTTGCTGCGATTTAAAAAAAATGTGACCATACATGTTTGCACACACACAGACAAAAGATAATCACAGAGTGACTTGGTATTTATTGTGACTTATGGTACGATATTTAAGAAGAGCATCAGCACAACTTCGCATCGATTCTGCAGGTCTCTAGTGCCAGGTTCTACTGCTCTCAGACAAAAACAAAAATCTGAGACTGTGGTGGTGACAGGCTCAGTGAGAAGATAAAGGAAATGGTAAATTCTAGAGACATTTGCGTGTTGAAAGCTTGAATGATCATTAATTAATGTTGATATGATGCTTGATGGGAACATTGACTCTTCTCCTGTACTTGAATCGTGTTATCCTTTGCACTGCTGCCACATGATCTGCTGACCTACATGCACAAGCAGGTGTACCGGTGTTCCTATTAAAGTGGCCACGGTGTCTCCTTTAGAAAGGTTCTTATTTCACCAAACCCACTGATAAGTTTCATACACAAGTCGTGCTCCTTATCAGAAACCGCTGAATGTTACTCACTCTGGACCTGTAAAAGCTCGTCTCACATCCTTAAGGTGTCTCTTCTTTGTTGTAGAGGTACACACTTGCTCATTCATACATACACTCACACACGCGCAGTCTGCACAAAGAGTCCATTGAGTTTGCCCACAGGGTGTGTGAGAAACAGAGCAGCTCACGTGTTCTGCTGCCACAAAAGAAAGACCAGCAAGGCGAGGTTTGTTTTCTCAGGCCTGTGCTGATTGTGGCCTTTTGACATTTGGTAATATTTTAACAAAAACAAGTCATTTTGGCTCTGTGACCCGGACTCAAGGTGACTCCCGAGCGTGAGTTAAGTCATCTTTGTTTTGTCCACACAATAATGAAGAAAAATACATGACATTCAACAAGTATTAAAGGTACTGTGGTCCAGAACAGAAACCAATCCATTTGTCTGTCAGAATAAATCACACCTTGTGGTTTATTGACCTTTTAAAACTCAGATCAAAGCATGATGGGATACTTGATGCGTCAAGACATATGGATTACGATTCGTGTGAAGCAGTACTGAAGCATCACTGATTCATTGGTTTTGCATGGAGTGGATCGGTGGAACGCAAGGTTATATTTGGGAGCGTGCCTGGCGGTCGAGACACACTGCCCCCGCACAATGGACGAGGAGTCCGTCTGTTGTGCTCGCGTGATGAGACGGAACAGATTTGCTTTGACTGGACCACAAGTGGACTAATCTAATTGTTTGGATCACGGACCTGAACGGCGTGTTTAATGAGATTTCTAATGGGACTCATGTCTCTCTGCTTCTGCAGCAGCTCTGATTCACTTCACACTCACGCCATATGGTGACCGAATCTGGACCGTCATCCTGCAGGTGCCAATGAGCTAATCACTTACAGGGAGACACTTTTCATGTCCTAGTTATATAGAAAGTTATGAATATATAACTATAGATGATAATCAGCTACTGTAAGAATATATGCTTTTCAGGCACCAGTGACTGAATCATCTACCACTAAGCATACCGCACCACAGGAAAAAAATGACTCAAGGATTTCCCTCGTCTTTTTATAACACAGAATTTTACAGTTGTAGTTATACATCTGTTTTAAACAACATTCCAATTCACTGCATTAGAGGTGCATCACACTGTTCTTTACATCTTGAAACATCATATTGCACAATATGGCGCGTCATGTCTCATTCTCACAAATAAACTCCCACAATCCCACTTTATTTAAAATAATAATCTATAAAGATGTCATTATTGTGTAGTTGTATATCCATGTGTGCAATAAAATAGAACAAACACACACAATGCTTTTTCCACAACCCCCAGTCTCATGTCACTTCTTTTACTGAGCTGCGTTATTAAGGCCATCAATTCCACTTCTCCTCATTCCTCGTGTATCATCTGACCACAAACACTGTGCAAACAGAAATGACCGTTCTGTAAAGCTATGTAAGAAAAACACACTGCAGAAGTAAGGACTCTGTAAGGACAATAGGGACTTCAGGCAATGTCATGGTGCTGTTCTGCTATGGCAACAACGCTGTACAAAACGTAAGTAGTGAGTTAACTTTGCATTAACTATAAATTCAGAGTAATTAGGTCAAAGGTCCATTTTTCTGTAGCAACACCACATATATTGTGTGAACCAAAATATAGAGTACTGAAATGAAAAGATGAACAATATCGCCTTGTTGTCATCTGTGAGTTTATTTCTCCTGAAAGAAATAGTGTGTATTAGTGCATTGATTTAGCACAGTATGCGTAATGTAAGTGTTGGAAGTGTGCGTGCACCGCCTCGCTGTTCATATCGTTCACGCAGATTCCCAATCCAGATTCCCTGAACAAAAGTCACCGGAGACTCCTGCAAAAGGAGACGATTTGCTGGAACAGTTCTTGGTGGATCTTCACAGTTGAACACACTCCCCTTTAACTTTCCCCACAAGTAGGCATCAGGTGGTGTAAGATTGTAGTAATGGGACAGGCACGTAGGGGAATTGTTCTGCCACCTTTTTCCGTTCATAATCGCTTCCGTATGAGCGGAAATAATACTCAACTATGAACACTTTTTCCTCCGTTGAGAGACCCATTTCCAAGTACAACTGCACAACACAACTTCCTTTCACTACTGGGAACAAGTGGCTTTGACCCGTTGACAAATGGACATGCATGTCCGAGAGGCGCGGTTTTCAGTACTGTATTTTTTGGCGCATACCGTACATATTATATTGTACCATACATATTATATTGTAATAATATTATAACATATTATAACCAGTTACTGCAGTTATTAGTGATGGGTTCGAGTAAAAAAATATTAGTCTGTTTAACAGCACGGTAAAATGCTGTGTTTCCTAAAAATTTATCACATCACCATTCACTATCACTACACGCAGAGTACAGTCATTGTAAGTGTAAGAAGTTATTAGAACCACTGAGTTGTGAATTATTACAGAAAAAGAATAAAGACATAAATATTAGCAGCAATTAATTTAACCATAGTGGTTTCACCGTATCATCCTGCTGACATAAATGCATTTACAGATGCACTGCTGCACTGAAGGGATGCACCAGACTAATGTGTAAATATCCTGTGCCATTCCTATAGTTCTTAGTGGTTATTAAAAGGCATGAGTTTGTGTGTGTATGTGTGTGTGTGTGTGTGTGTGTGTGTGTGAGAGAGAGAGAGAGAGCGAAAGTAACCCTCTGACTGTCAGTCGTCACACCTAGATTTTATATATTCAGGTCACTATTGCCTTCTGCAGGGTTTCATAAGACATTAATATCAAACAACACTATTGTTGCGGGAGATATGGAGCACATGCGGTGATATGTGTTTCTCATAGTAATTGTGTGTGTGTGTGTGTGTGTGTTTGAGAGAGAGAGATTTAGTGCCGTGGTTTATGGCCCAGCTGGAGACAGGCACAGGCATTCTCCAGGCCTGCACTTACAAAAAGATCTTATCTGACTCCACTGCCAGGAAACATACACCATCATTTCTCACCTGCTCAGTTTTTTCCGCAATCTCCATATTAAATGCGAGAAGGAGAAACTAATGAAAGTGATTGTCACATCAGTCAGCATGCTGCTCCTTAATCCTCCTTTTTTTCCCTGACATGCAGTCGTACACCTCAGAGCTGTCATTACACATGATTAAGGTCAAACCGGGATGTACGCACCCTGGGCAGAGGAGTAAAAAAAAAAACAAAAGAATTTTTGCCCTTGAATAAAACATTCACACAGTCCAAGGTTTGATTTATGCTTCTCCTCAAACAAACCTTTCTGTAAAATTAAAACCCTTTCAAATTCTTTGTGAGATTAAAAATGTTAATAATAAATATAAAAATAATAAAAATAAAGTGATACAGACCAGTGCATGAGAATTCAACAGCGTCCCAAGTGTAGGGCTCGGACTAGCAAACCTAAGAACAGTTCTACAAAAAAATATAAGAAATACAAAAGATAAAGGTAAAAAGGTAATTTGTTTGTTATTCTCCAATAAGAACACTTAATGAACTGTAGGATATTTAAATGCCATGCTAATCTATGCAATAACAGCGCTCATCACACAAGCTGCGGACTTATTAGAGATGCAGAGATTGTGCTGACTAACAGGCGTTCGGGACCGAGGCGTCATTTAAACAGGCTCATGGTGTGAATAGGAGAGTGAGGATTGAACAGGCTTTTAGAGGTAATCTCTGCATCGCTGATTGTTCTTCGATCCAAGTCTCATTGAAAGCTGGAATTAACACAGACAGCATTGTTTATTTATTTTTTACAGCATACTCCCATGAAGTCTTCTCCATGGCTGAAATATAAAGTTAAGACTTTACCTCTGTGTGTTACAAAGCGATCACACTGGAGACTCCTTCCATAGAGAAATGTTTCCTTACAGAAAACCATACAGTAAACGCTTTAAAAAAGTAAATGCATCAAACTGTCTGGCTTCTGAACAACATAATTCAATCAGAGTTATGGAGAGACTAAAACACTTTTGTGTCTTTCTCATGAACCTGCATGTTGTAACCAGTATTACTGTGGAATTTCTATTTTGTCATTTTAATGTTTGTGTATTCTAAGTTTAATTTTAAAAATCCTACACATCAGTCCTTCCATAATGGCACTCGAGGTTTGTCCGTCGTCTGATCAATATACGACTTTGAAGTATTTGCAACATCTCTACATACTTTTTTAATAAATAAACTGTAAAGATTTTTATAACTTTCTTTTTTTGTAGTGCAGTATTTAACATAATTTATATCAGAATTATTCCCAAAGTAAAACTCTGCTCCAGTGTAATAACTAGTCCTACAGAGTGACATTGCGTATGCTTTTCTAGTACATAAAAAATCCCTGTAGAGAAACCCTTTAAGTAAACTTCCTTTGCCAACACACTGATTTAGTTCCTGAGCTAAACAGTGAGCCTTTGCTGAGTAGTTCCGTAAATCTTGGCAAGATTGCGGGTCTCCGGAGAACCCGACATGCCTAAAAGCACCCTCTGAGCAAAGTGTGTGGCTGATGTGTGACTAAAGACGATAAAATTATTTGATGTTCAAGTACATGGATTGGATTTTTTTTTTGTTTTCACCTGCCTGTGTCATTTTCGAACAATTTTCGATCATTCATTCATTCATTCATTCATCTAGGCAGGGACACCTTGGACAGTCCATCACAGGGAACACACATACTCACTCACAATGGACAATTAACCTAATCTGCATGTTTTTGCACTGTGGGAGGAAACCGGAGTACCAGGAGGAAACCCACCAAGCTCGGGGAGAACATGCAAACTCAACACACCCAAGACCCGAGGCGACCCTGGAGGTGTGAGGCCTCAATGCTAACCGCTACGCCACCATGCCGCATTTAGCAGGTTAACAAACTAAATTATATCCCTGTGACCCTAACCAGGCAGTAACTAAAGATGAATGAATGATGTCTGTATATCTGACACATCAATTATGCCCACATGAACATGAGATCCTCTGAACCTTTCTGGCAATTAGCACAGCTCTTATTCGTATGTGTATTTGTCTATTCATCTAGAACACATTATCTGTTCGTTCAATAAGATTCGGTTACAACCCTACTCTGGCGAAACAGACAATAGGTTTTATTATTGTACTAGAAACATTAAAATATGGAGTCATTGTTGCCAAGCTCAGGGCTCAAGTTCAAATAGCACAAGAAGCCGTAATAAAAGCACGGCCCAGGGGACCACATCCTCCCTGAACAACATCCTGCTATCTTGCAGTCCTCAACAGGATCTTCGAATTTTATTATTTTACTTCTGTAGCGAACATGTTAATGTGTGAGGTGCAGTTTGCGTTTGAGTCGTCCTTCATTTTCATATTTTCTTTGGCCCTTTTCACCCCTAATTCAGCTTCTGTTATTTTTATATGTGTGTGTGTTGTATGTGTGTGTGCCGTCATTCGATTTGGTTTAATGTGTTTACAGACAGCTTGATAGTGCGTTGCTGTTATCGCTGTTTGTGTGTAAGGAGGGCAGGGTTGGATAGGGGGCTTTTGATTTGGCTTAATGTGTTTACCGACGGCTTGATAGCATGTTAATGTTATCGCTGTGTGTGTGTGTGTGTGTGTGTGTGTGTGCATAAGTGTGTATTGATCTACAGGGAGTTTCTGCAGCTTTCACAGCCATTAATTGGAACACGTAGCGGTCCACTTAGCAATTAAGTGCATGCGTTTTCATATACAGGTTATAGTCCTTCTCTCCCCATGACTGTGTTAAACGTGCACTCCTGCGCTGGTGTTATTACTCAGTGCTCTGCTGCGCTCTGTGTTTGTCCTTGACTGCAGTGTTTGTGGAATGCATTTACTTGATATTACATCGATTTGTACACAGGAATAAGTCTCATAAGAATTTTTGCATGGTGTCTGCTGGCTTTTAAAAAAATTGACTGCCAAGCTTAGATCATTGATTGTGGGGCATCTTGAATCACACATTCTGTGTGTTTGTTATCCTAAGTTAATCAATTAACGACTAATTATTTGACAGCTGTTCAGCAATTATTTGACAACTGAATCTGGTTGGTCAGAAGGTGCTGATTAATTTTAAATGATGAGCTGGATCTTCGGTTCTCCACAATGTTAATTGTAACTAAAAATGGATAACAATCATGTTGTTCGTTATACAAAGTTAATTTAGTACTAATTGACAGGTCTCTGTGACGTAAAAAACACTTTGGGACACTTTTGCACATGGTGTACATTTTGCACGTCTGGAACTTTGCACATTCTTCTGCTCATGACTGGACATTGCTTTTCTATTTCAAATCCATTTCAATTCTGTTTTATAACTTGTACAGAGTGTAAATTTTACAGCTAAAAGCTTTTCATATTTTCTATATTTCTATAAATTTTATTATTATATTCGTATTTCATATTTTAGATTCTTTATTTGAATGTTTTCTTTTTATACTCCATTTTTTAATTTTTTTTATTATCTTTTTATTATTATCTATTTTATTTCTTATTTCATACTCTTTAATTGAATACTCTTTTATTTTTGGTTCATGAGCAGTTGTACAAGCATTTCACTACATATCATACTGTGTTTGACTGTGAATGTGACAAATAAAATTTTAATTTGTAATTGGAAGTGTCAGAGTCGGTAGAGGGCGTGATGGATCCAAATGCAGGTCTAGATAGGTGATCCTGAGTGGTAACGATTAGCTCGTGAGTGCTTGTGTAGCAGACAAGTAGGCAGAGTCTTGTAG
>JAQMYJ010000009.1:6375592-6396451 GCA_030014305.1 Clarias laeviceps | reverse complement strand
CAAATAATTGCGCAAAAACATAACGCAAGCTTTTAAAATTTATTAAAAGAAGCTTTGAGGCAGAAGATTTTGCCTCGATCATTTTCTGTAATCAAATTACTCAAGTTACTCGAGGAATCGTTTCAGCTCTAGTGTATAATTACTCAGAGATTAAAGATGTTACTGCAGGGTGCAATTAAAACAGTTTGAGTTTAGTGAGATATCACAGTGAGATATTAGATCATTTCATTTGCTAAAATGTTGAATTTCACCTAGCTTGATTGACTACTCGAAATCTGTGCTTCTTAAAGATGCAAATCCTAAATGCAGAAACAGACTAACAGGAAAAAACTGTCACCATGAACATGGTAAAATATTGACATTTACACACCACTGGCAGTTTAGTAAACGCATCCAGTTTCAGAGCCAAAGATCACACACACCGGCGTCGTTAAATCCCGCTTTATCACGGTGACAACCGCTAAACCCTCATTTCACTTTCCTTTAGGGATCACATTCTTTGTGCGTTCACACAATAGCTTAAGACTTAAGCGCGCCACATTTATCAAATGTGTGGTTTGTGGTCTTGCTCAGTGTCAAAGCCGAACACAGGGCCTCTCCCAGCGTCAGAAGATCTGTCAGAGATAAGACGATGGTTTGTGATGACGGATGCGGCTTGTCACAGAGAACCTGAAACCACAGCGACAAATCACTTTTCCAGGTGGAATTATGAGAAGATTGTACAGTCTGTAAATTATCACTGTAAAGTAATATTGTTTGTAAGTTTATTGTAGAAAGACTTCAATAGTTAGACTGTTGGAAAATTGGAACACTTGCAGTTTATTATTTTTATTAATTAAAAGAGAAACATAATTTTTATCAGTGTTTAGTTAATGTTGCGGAAATTAACAGTTATCACTTACGTTATTGCGGCTACTGTATAAACCGGCCTCTTTGTTCTTAACGCTACTGTTAGAGAGATTCAAGACAAAAAATTTTTGGTTCTTTGCAACCCTTTTTTTTTTCAAGTCTTCTGAGGCAAATTTTTGACTTTCCCTTTTTTTTTTTTCCTTCACAGAAATCTACCAAGGGCTCTGTAGTGGAGGATTACGTATTCAGCCACGTCAACCTTTTAGAAAGTGACTACTTCGGTCTGCGCTACTGTGACCGCAGCCATCAGACAGTGAGTACTGATGTTTCACAGCACCTCATCCACTTTCCACCTTTTTTTTCTTTAACTACACATTGGATGGGATGGGTTAACAAAAGAAAAAAACCCTGTGTGTGCACAGTGTTTTAAGAAGCGAAGAGTGATGGTGTTTGCCCGTGGGGTCGAAATGCCAGGCAAGGCGATGAAAGAGTGAGCTGTAAAAGAAAAACACACGACAGTAATTTTTCCACAGCTTCCTTCAATCACAGACGTGATTCGAGCCTTCGTGCAGAGACGCATAACCTTTCGGATCCTGTTCTCCCATCCGTCGTTTTTACTGTCTACTAGGATTTATTGCATTTATTGCTGATGCAGGCAGAAATAGAAAAAAAATTATAATTAACGATAATTGAGAGGAGCAAGTCGTCCTACTTTCACTTCGGCTCATGCGGTTTGCGCTGGATGACTCGATGACTCCTCTGTCTAGTCATCGTATATCTACTGAAATGACATGATTTTACCATAATTATTTAATTATCCTCTGACTGCCCACAAGAAGAAGGCTTTCAAACACTGGACCACATTTATTTATTTATTTATTATTATTTATTTATTTATTTATTTATTTCTCCCATGAATTGTGTTGGTGCCATTTTAAACTCCATTTGCATAAATCAGCATGCGCTGGGAAACACCAGCTGTAGCAGCGTGATTATTAGATAACATCAGCCAATTCAATTAACTTATTCTAATTTAATCATGCGCAGCAGTAAGTGACCTCCCTCTGTGTATGTAGGACCTTGTAAAGGATAGGGGGATGCTGACTTAAAAAAAAGCAGTTTTGCTGTTTTTTGTTGAACATATTATTATTAGTCTTTCGTGCAACATATTATCATTATTGGTACAATACATTTTCTATATACTGCAGGTTACTTACTGTGCAATATATTTTTCATCAGTCGTGCAATATGTTTTACCTACTAACCATTCCGCAATGTATTCCCATAAGCTGTACAATATATTTATTAATCAGCCTGTAATTTATTTATTTACTGTGCAATATATATTTTTTTTCGGTTGTGTAATATATTATTAATCATGCTGTAACTTTCTTACTGTGTAATACGTTTTTATTAGCTCTGCTATATATTTATCAATCAATTCAAGAATATGTTACATATGTTACATTATATATTAGGGCTTTTTTTGTCAATATCAGTCAAAACAGCAAAGCAACTGCAACATAATTTCTTTCTGAATGTGCAATATCATTGCATGTTTTTGAATGATAATAAAGTACTCACTCATTCATTCATTCATTCATCCATTCATTCAAATGTCCTTTTTTTATGTAATTCGTAGCACCAGATGGGAATGCTTTTTAAAATTAAAAAGAAAACACACACAAATAAGAATAATGCGCCCTATTCATGTTCATTCAGAAAACATCTGTTCAGTTGTGAGACTGTGACAGTAGAATAACGTGCTCATAATCGTTTCTGTCCCTAGACCTTGTATGAGGTCTATAAGTCAAATACTGAACGCTTTGTGTCAGTGACATTGATTTGCGCAATTGGTTATTTGCATAAAAACACGAAAAGTACAAACAATTTTACTATTAATAAACTCAAAACAGCAAGACTTTTTTTAACCATGATACCTGAAAAAGCTTAGACACTGTAACAAGGCAGCTTCTCAGAAAAAAAAAAGCTATTTGATTTGCTGTTTTAATGTAGTGTGTGTGTGTGTGTGTGTGTGTGTGTGTGTGTATGTGTGTGTTTATATATTTATTTATTTTAAAGAGCTTGTAAACCTGACAGAGAGAATCTGTTTATACATCGGCTCTCTGACACAACTAACAGAACCAACCGGCACAACGTGTCCCGTAAAGCGTTTAAAAACGCATTTAAGTCACATCAAGAGTGTTTCCTTCACCTCTAAGCTGCGTGCCGCGACCTGCCGATTCTTCATGTTTTATTGAAGCCAGCAGTAATGACTCCTATCCAGAATTTTTTAACAACACAAGTTTTATAGTCCCGTTTTAATAGGCTGCACATTATGCCTCTGCTTGCATGACTGAACAATTCTGAGCACCCACATTCAGCTTAGCACTCGAGGGTTTAATAAACTGTTCTTTTGTCATTAAGGGGAAAAAAACGCAGACAGGCTTGTTTAGCAGGTGATTAGGACAACGGCATGTACGAACTGTATTTGTAAGATTATCGTAATTAGCAGTAGCATTTAAAGTTTGATTGACTTCTTAAAGCAAATATCCAGCTCAAGGACTCGTATATTAGATTTTATAGTTAGCATATGATATGTTTTTGTTTTTAGTTTAAAGAGAGTGATGAACTAGCGCTTTAGTCCTAAATATGCAGTACAAGTTGTACTCAAGGACCAGCATTGGGAACTTGTGTGCTAAAGGAATAATATTAATGATTATTAAAATGTGTAATCAGTCATCATGTAATTTCTAGCGTCTCTCTCTCTCTCTCTCTCTGACTCTCTCTCTTCTCTCTGTCTCTCTCTTTCTCTCTCTCTCTCTCTTTTTTGCAGTATTGGCTAGATCCGATAAAAACCCTGGCAGAACATAAAGATCTCATAGCAAGTAAGTATAAGTATAACCTTACTGTCGAGAAAATTTCATCTATATAAATAAAAGAAAGGTTTTGTCTGTACATTGGGCAGCACTCACTCTTTTAATGATATATTTACGTTTCATACATTGGAGGACCAGAAACCAGTCTCAGAAAATTTTCTGTCTGTATGTCTGTCTTTATGTCTTTATGTTTGTCTGTCTGTCTGTCTGTCAGACACAGAATTAAATGAATCTTTTGCAGTACTGAGATATCTGCTTGAAGTTTAACCTGAACCATAAGTGAAATCCAAAATGTTGAGTAAAAGCGATGTTATGAACAGTTATGTGCCAGATTTACTAATCTACTTTAAAATAAGCTACTTGCTCGATGTAAACAAACTACTGTAAATTTACTGTAATTACTAATACAGCATGCGCCAAAAATTTACAGTACTGAAATGAAAAAAGACGAACAATATTACCTGGTTGTCATCTGTGAGTTTATTTCTCCTGAAACTAACACACTATTAGCGTGTTGATTTACTATGGTGTGCTTAATGTAAGTGTTCGAAGTGTTTGCGCACCAATAGTGTTCATTCGTATCGTTCACGCAGATTCTGAACCCGGATTCCCGGAACAAAGGTCGCTGCAGTTGAACACATTCTCATTTAACATTCCCCACAAGTAGGCATCAGGTGGTGTAAGGATGGGTAAATGGGATGGGTATGGGAAGGAATTTGAGCGGAAATAATACTTAGTTATGAATACTTTTTTCCTCCATCGAGAGACCCATTTCCAACAACAACCGCACAACACAACTTCCTTCTACTACTGGGAACAGAGAGTTCTGCTGTACAGAAAGACAGACAGACAGACATGTATGTGGGCTTCAACTTGAAATAATAATATCACTAATTATATTAAAGCTACAGTAATTAGATCATTTTTAGCCTTAACCTTTTAACTATTTCTAAAAACTCTTTTCCCGTCAATGATGGGTACTTCAGCTAGTTTATAGTAAGATTGACATCAAGATGTTAGAAATATTTATTTTGGCCTCCGAGTGGCACAGTGGTAAAAGTGTTCGCCCTATCATCCGAAGATCGCGAGTTCGATTCCCGGGTGATGCTGTACTTAGTGCTCCCACATTAATCGCGGCTCTACAGCCAATCAGGGGCGTCTGTGATCTCACGCTAGTGGAAGGAGCGGATAGCGCTGTCCTCCGAGTGTGTTACGCCGCCCCCAACGCGTGAGTGAGCAGTTCAAATAGAGGCGGTCGGCTGGCGTCACGTGGTTTGGAGGAAACAGGTGATAGTCTTCGGCCCTCCCAACTGAGTGGTAGTAGTAGCCTTAATCTGGGATCCCCCTAGTGAGGTGGAGGAATTGGACACTAAATTAGGGGAAAAATCGGGGGGAAATCTAAAAAAAAAAAAAAAATGAAAGAAATATTTATTTTAAATCCACCCGTAAATATATACTGAACCATACTTTTGCTTTTTCTAAATAAACATCAGTTGAAAGCAGAATCAGTTTTCTTTCGTAAAACCGAAAATTTTATTTAATTTTTTTTACCTACTATTGGTTTCTCTTTGCAGCCGGCCCACCATACACACTGTATTTCAGCGTTAAATTTTACGCTGAGGACCCTTGTACACTAAAGGAGGAAATTACAAGGTGTGTTTTCTGTTTAACATCTGCTACCTCAGTAACTAAAAGGAAAAATATAAAAAAACAAGACAGTACAATGCAGTTATATTGTTTTATATGGGCTTCTTGTCTCATGTCAGATACCAGTTCTTCCTTCAGATAAAGCAGGATGTGCTGCAAGGAAGACTTCCGTGCCCCTTCAATGTCAGCGCGCAGATGGCAGCTCTAGTGATCCAGTGTGAGTATGAATATTAAGTTATCACTCCTTGTGCTTTTCTATTAAAACAGGCTGGATATTGGAACCCAGGTCATCAAACTCATCTGCACTTTCATATGCTTATGTGTAACACGTGACCGCATAACCGTTCACTCAGACCCTCTAAACCGCCCGATTAATTTTGTCTTTTTCCAGCTGAGCTGGGAGATTATGACCCATACAAGCACATGCCAGGCTACGTGTCGGAGTACCGCTTTGTCCCAGACCAGAAAGAAGACTTGGAGGACGCCGTCGAGCAGATTCACAAAACACTCATGTAAGCAGGAAAAAAAAAACTTGCTCACTTGCATCCTTTTTGAAATGTCTACCACCCACCACACCTGCTTTAGAGTTTAGCTCCTCATTTGGATAGCTTTAGCGCAGATAGTGAGTTCACGCTGGGATAATACAACAAAAACTGACGATAAATGATGTGTGGAGTTTGGGCACATTTGTAGTAAAAGGCGAGGAGCCAAATCGGGTTATATTTCATTTAAAGGCAGATGCACAACATCAGAACGCTGCTACAGAGCGTTCAGAGCTACGGCATATAAAGAGGTCTCACAAACATCTTCCCTTTTTGGAAAGTTTTTTATTCAGCTTTATCCTTTTATTCAGCTTTATCCCTTAGTGACATTTAATGAGCATTCTGCTGAAATCATGTGAAAATCTGTGAATTTGTGTTCCCATGACATCATTTCCAACATGTGTCACAAATAGCTAATTTTAAA
The DNA here is from genome assembly GCA_030014305.1 of Clarias laeviceps. Lineage (NCBI taxonomy): Eukaryota > Metazoa > Chordata > Actinopteri > Siluriformes > Clariidae > Clarias > Clarias laeviceps. Next base: position 6,390,110 of record JAQMYJ010000009.1, on the reverse strand, counting down.
AAGCTCATCTTATATTTAATCTGTTCTGGCTACATTTCTTTAGTAAAATTGTATGAAAAATGTTTTATAAGGAAAAATGCTATGTGACATGCAAATGTGAAATCTGTTCCATGTGATCTTTTTGATTTGTGGTATATCCCCCATAATGTCCCTCAAATGGGTCTGAGCTCTTTTGGGTTAAAAATTAAATAAAGACTTTTCATTTTAGTATGGCACAGGGATATGAGTAACCTCGCTGTAATCAGGACTTTCTATTTCTTTTGTAAAATTATAGTACTCATTCATGTTTGAAATGTTACTAACTAACACAAATCAATAGGGAAAGGAATCAGCAGGGATCTCCCATGATTCCCTGATTATGATTCTCTTAGTATAATTTTATAAATATCCCGATTTGATTTCAAAGTTTTTTCAGAGTTTGTTACAATTATAATCAAACTTAACAAAAAATTTGCTCGTGCCACACAGGATGCTGTGCTGCCTGCCCCTGTGTGAAACATTTAGAGCGAATCATCTCGAGGATTATTGAGAAACCACTCAATTTTGCCACATCAGATACATATCAGTCACTCAGCATAAATTAGTACACCCCAACAAATTTGTCAGAAAACCTTTACTTTTCTGTCAGAATCAGCATTTTTTTATGGGATACTATGAGACTACAAAATACTACCACAAATGTGAGCCATTGATTGCAAACAAGATCTGTTCATTTTAACACAGCGAAAAATAATCTTTCCTAATTCATTCAAATTCATTCAAAACCATAATGCAAAAATTAATACACCCCAATGAAAGTCTTAAGATAACAGCAACATTTTAGTCAACAAAATCCTAATTAAAAAGAATGCAACTACAGGTGAGCGTAATTATTCATTAAACAGTTGTCTAGCAGACAGTTGATTATAAAAGGGTGTGACTTAACAAAGAATACCCCTTTTATGCTGTCAATATGGAAGAAAAATGTCAAAAGATCTGAGAAGGACAATAGTATCTTTACACAAGAAAGGTGAAGGCTACAGTACAAGCAGATCAGCAAAGTTTTACGTATCAGTCAGAATACTGTAGCAAAAGTGATACAAAAAAATTAGCAAAAATAGAAATGCAACCATCTCACAGAGACGTCCAGACTGTCCATGGAAGTTATCACCTCGACAGGAGCGTCTTCTAATAAGAAGGGTTGAAGAAAATCACCATGCAAGTTCACTGCACTTGGCTAAAGAATTAGAAAGCCAAACTGGGGTGATTGTTTCCCGTGTCACAATACGACGTACACTGTAGACGGACGGCATGCATGGGTGTCGTCCACGAAGGAAGCCTCTCCTGATGGCCAGGCAGAAAAAAACTCACCTAGTATTTGCCAGGACCCTTGCTGAAAAAGAAAAGTACAAATGGTACAGTTAAATAACAATGTGTTTGGGATAAACTTGCAAACACTTACACTTACAAACTTGCTAACTCTTAAAACAGATTACACATTATTTCTGTCTATAAAGTCTCATTGTTACTTAATAAAAGTCATAGTGAATATTTTAATACACCGCTTATAAACCAAATCTAAAAAAATACCATAGGTAACAAAGTGCTCTGAATACACTACCAACCTCTGCCCTAAACTACAGCATGTTTACCACCTTTACCATGTCATGGAATGCAGTAATTACAGCTCACACCAGTCACCACATATTAAATATTCTTCCGTTCCATTTTACACACTAACTCTTAATAAAAGGACATGTGTTTACAGTGTTGACAGATTAGCATGTCGTTCCTCATTGCCACTGGAATGTTGTTTAAAGCAGAATTACGATTCCTTTTTCCGGGAAGGTGTCTAGATATGACAATGCTACATGGTGTTCACTACGCGCTTGAATGGATGCCATTTTGTCTCAGCGCTGGGACTGGGAACTCTGTTTTGTTGAGGATTTTTCGAAATTATGATTATTCACCATCAGAACAGCTTTTATAGGACAGACATTTTCTATCATCAAGCTTCCAGACTGATTCATTGAAACCCCACACACACATACAATATACCGGATTTTCATTTACACACTGAAAATATTGTATATAATTGTAAATATTGGTGTCTTCTGCATTGCAGTGTCTTTTTTTTGTACAATACACGTGAGCTACTTCCGTGATTTGTTTGTATCTACGAATGTTTGTAGAACCGCGGTCCCTTCGTGTCTGCTGTGACACGTACTGTGTTTAAATCACAAAGTCATTGACTTTTTTTTTTTAATAAAAACTTCACTCGTGCTCCTCTGTCTGTTATAGTGGCGTTAGATCATGAATCATGGACAAAATGAGCTTGTGTATGCAGAAGAGGGTAGATGTTTTTTTTTCCAACTGTGTTACGTCAATACCCTGTAAAGCAGTCTGAGCAGCTGCTTCATGTCACTTCGCTAACTATGTCCTTTGCAAGTTTGATAGGAGAGCCGGGTGGGAATTGGCAAAGATCAACAAAAAAAAGCATGAGGTGTCCATCCTGAACATGAGAGATGTGCATAAGTTTCTCAGGAGGTCAAGTGCACAAGCTGTCACATGCTTGTGCCTGAGTGTCTTATCTTGTCATCCTTCTAATGCACAGGAACCCACCATCAGCACAGCGCATTGATTTCCTAGCTCAAAAACAACAAATAAACCTGGTTATTTGGACCAAGAACAGCACGTATCTGTGCTGGAGGACTGGAGTGTCATACATTGACTTTCACTTTAGACAACGAGGTAGTCGGCAGTCCACATGCAGGTCTGGGATTCTTGTCTCTCCTTTACACAGCTTAAGTGATAAGCATAGAGATTAAGGTGAGTGGCTTGATTTATCCCAGAAAAGGCACTGCCACTGTGAGAAAGTGTGTTAAAAAAAGAAAAGGAGACTGAGAGTTGCACAGTATCACCAGATCAGGCTCAGCCATGTTATCAGATACCAGACAGCTGCTTCTTGTTGTTTCATGTCAGGAAATTATGTATATTTGTATATTTATACTTCTGACGTACGATGGCTGAGAAGTGCAAAGCAAAATAACAAAACTGGAAGACAAAATAACAAAACTGAAAACAAAATAACAAAACTGAAAAACAAAATATTAAATTCAAAAACAAAATAACAAAACTGAAGACAAAATAACACATTAAAAAACAAAATAAATTCAAAAACAAAATAACAAATCCGAAAAACCAAATAAAACTGAAGACATTCAAAAACAAAAAACATGGAAGATGTCTCTTCCAATCAGCGATAAGAATTTGATTTGCAAACTATACCTACCTTTTTCCGGTTTGACTGAATATGTCATTTTGTTTTCGGTTTTGTTATTTTGTTTTAGAATTTGTTATTTAGTTTTATAGTTTTGTCATTCTCGGCTACCGCATGGAAGAGTATCACCTTGAGAACATTTGTGCGATGTTCAAATGACGATCTCTCTTTTATACCCCTATCTCACCTATGCGGTTTGACTCATGGTGAGATGCGGTGTTAGGCACTATGAGCCGCCACGATTGACGCCGAAATTTTCACACTAAGTTCATTCTCTTTTTTTGTGTCAGAGAGCTTGGTCTAGGTTATGTGAGGGGGTGGGACTTCTTTGTTGCATGGTAGAATCGAACGTTTGTATACGAGAGGGAAGATGTTTTTTAAACATTTGTGTATAACAGGTTGAACCTCTTGTTTGTACGAGAGATTAAATGTTTGTGTGCGAGACATCGTTCCTCTTTCTTGTGAGAAAGACGTTGACTATTTCTGCACAAGAGGAGGAAACTCTTTTTGTTTAAGAGAGCAGAAACGTTTGTATGCGAAAGGTCGATTCTTTGTTTCTTTCATCAAGCGAGGTTGAATCTTTTTTCTTTCTTTTTTTGTTAAGGGAAAGAGCCTCTTTCTGTGCAGGTGAGGTTTAACATTTTGAACATTTGCACATGAGTGAGAGGCCGAAGTTTTTTTTTTCCTTTTTCAAAGATTATGTTTGTTTGTTTGTTTGAACATTTGCACACATAATAGGTTCAATTAATTTATATTTTTTATTATATGAGATGACTAAATGTTTATCAGAGAGGCGGGGCTATTTCATCTCATCCACAATGGCTACTGCACACATATGGTATAAATATGTGACTATAAATGAGAAGCTTTTTATTATTATTATTATTATTATTAATATTAAAGGAAAATCTCTCACACACATACTTGCATTTATTTCTTCAGCACTTCATTCTCAGAATGTAAAGAACCATACCCTCGACTAGGCAGAGATGAGCAGTTACTGTATCAATTTCACATTAGCAAATGCATGACTCTTCATGGCTGCTTTTTGTATATTTCATTAAACATGACTTCTGCAACTCGTAAATTGCGTCGTAAATTTTATCACATGCTCTGTGATAAAATATGAACGCATACATGCACTGGTACTTGGTCACAGACTAATCCATGTTTCTTTTACCCAGCGTTCTGAGTCACTCTGTGTGTGTGTGTGTGTCTTAAGTTTGTGTGAATCACGTCCGTCATATCGGTCGCGCTGCTGGTACTTAAGTTTTCCTCTTCAGCTCTCTAAATTGCCTTCAGTTTTGAATCATTACCAGCATGCTGCTGTTTCTCGGGCACGCCGCAAGGAATTAATCTGCTGCGAACGATGGGAAATCGGTCAGAAGGGATTGATTTCTCTTCGCTCAGCATCACAGTGACTGATGAAGTGACACTCCTCGATCGTTGTTATAGGAAAGTGAAATGGAACAGAGCAGGAATGGGGGGGATGTGGTGAACAGAAAGGTGATAAAATATAGGGAGTGAGGGAGTAACAGGACCCGCCCCGGTTTCATCCACAGCGTCTGTAGTTGTAGTAATTGAGACATAGTTGACGGCATTTCATTTCGGATTTGTTTCTCGCAGAGCGGCGAATACCTCCCAAGCCTTTTTTTTTTCCACAATCAGAAGAAAGCTTAATGAAAGGGACGAGCACAAGCGGAATCCCTGCAGCGGCGATAAATAACAGGGCACTTACAGCAGGGTATCTGCAATCATCTGCTGCTCCACCCAGCCTCACCAACCCTCCAGCAGCCTGCTCACAGAGGGGAAATCCACACCGCAATCAGCTGTCCACCATGCTAAAGCAAAGGATGTGGAATAGATTTTTTCTGCATTTGTTATGAATAAGGCGAACAAGCTGAAGGCGATTATTCTGACCATATGTAATGGCTCCTTTTAATTACACTTTACTTAACTTTAACATTAATGACTGGAACATTGATGATTACTTTGTCAAAACAAAGATAAGATTTAACCCCTTAAATGGTTGAAGAAGTACCATGACTGTATACACGATAATGTATTGCCAAAAGTATTTGCTCGCCTGCCTTTACATGCATGTGAACTTGAGTAACAACCTGAGTAAATTCTTAATCCATAGGGTTTAATATGATGTTGGCCCCGCCCAGTTTGCAGCTATAACAGCTTCAACATCTCTGTGAAGGCTTTCCACAAGGTTTAGGAGTGTGTTTTTGGAAATTTTTTAACATTTTTCCATAAGTGCATTTGTGAGATCAGACACTGATGTTGGACGAGAAGGCCTGTCTCGCAGTCTCCGCCCTAATTCATCCCAAAGGTGTAATATCCTTGAGGTCAGGACTCCAAACCCGCTCATCCATGTTTTTTGCTTTGTGCACTGCTGCGCAGTCATGTTGGAACTGGAAGGGGCCATCCCCTAACTGATTCCACAGAGAACATGAAATTGTCCAAAATGTCAAGAATTCCCATAAATAAGAATTCTCCTAAACCTTGTGGAAAGCCTTCCCAGAAGAGTTGTAGCTGTTATAGATACGAAGGGTGGGCCAACATCATATTTTAAACCCTGTGGATTAAGAATTGGATGTTACTGAAGTTTATATGCATGTGAAGGCAGGCGAGCGAATACTTTTGGCAATATAGTTGCTAATATAAGCCAATAATGTTAACGCCAAATTTAAGCATTTTGTACTGTTTACAGTGTGAGCGGCCCTATTGATTTAATATCACTCTGTAAACAGAGAAGGAATCCATAATTGAGAAGACTACGCCAAGAAATTTCACGTCGATAGTGTGCTTTTAGTGAGGTTTACTAGGTGTAGGCATGGATTTACTTGCCTTTACGTTCCTTATTGCTGTTATAATAAGCTCCACTCCTCTGGCAAGACTTTGCACTAGAGCAGGGCTCCGGGGATTTCTGATCGTTCAGCCAGCAGAGCGTTAGTGACGTCAGGTTCTGTGATGTTGGGTGAGGAGGCCTGAGGTGCAGTCAGTGTTCCAGTTCATCTTAAAAGATGTTCATTGGGGTTCATTGAGCTCACTCAAGTTATTCCATGGAGCTCGATTTTTACAAAGGGTTCAAGCACAAGGATTATCCGTGCTCCAGAGAAGAGAAACTGTAATACTACATAATACAAAGATATGTCAAAAGATAGTATACTTTGAGGCAAAGGTTTGCAGAAGACTCGCATATGGCTTATGATGATGTTGTACAAGGACTTTTTTGAGCTGACATGCTTCTCTATTCTAACGCTAAACGAGTACTATTGGATAGTGATGTGCAACCTGGAGCTCTGAAAGCAGTCTTTCACACAGCGCCTGTCAGAATGGTTAAAAACAGCTATTTTAATTTAATTTTTGCTTTAAAGGACAGCAAAATAAGTGAATCCTTTCATGAGTACTATGGAGTTGGATTGAAAACTCGTATTAGTAGTACTCTGTGTACTCGTGTTAGTAGTACAGTAGGATCGGTTTCAAAGTACATTAAGCCTTCACATCTCTGTGCCTCAGCACTTTTTCCACAGAAAGCAGATAACTAGTCCATGCAACTCCTAGTCCCAGGATGCATTTGTGTTTCTGCCAGCATTACTTAGGGAAATTTTTCTTTTTAACAATGGCCAATATTTGTTCGTCTGTTAATCAGTAATGGGAAGGCGCATGTTCACAACCTGGCAGTTAGGGAATATTTTCAAAGGAATGTTAAAAATTCCAGGAGATATATTTAGACTAGAAATGAAGGTGTTAATAATTTACAGCATGGGACAAGTTTGAACAATGACACACTCACCTTGGTTGACAGATTATGTTGGTGTTTAACATAATTGTTTTCCTTTTTTTTATCTTTAAGCAAATGAGATGTTTCAAGCTCAATTTTTTGTTTCATTTATAAGTCTAAGTATATTTGCTCTATTCTACTTAGCAAGATTTAACTAAACACCAACACCTTTTGACCAGTCGGATCCCAGAATTCGACAATGCAACGAGAGGAAGAGGATTATCCGTTGCTTTAATGCCAACTCACTCTGTATTTTTGCTTTACTGGCATGTTTGTAAAATGCCTACATGTACTTTTGTCTGTGGTGAATGTTTAAATTTTCATAGCAGAGTAAGTACCTACTTAGTAATTCACTCAGTAGCTGCTTAGTAACGAGAGAATTTCTCTGTACAGGGGTCAGACGCCTTCCGAAGCCGAGATGAATTATTTAAGCATGGCCAAAATACTGGAGATGTATGGGGTGGACCTTCATCCTGTGTTTGTAAGGAGGAATATTAATTTTACTACATTCGACGTGGTCATTCAATTCATTCATATGTTTGAAATAACCTCACAGGTTTCATTTCAGGGGGAGAAGCAGTCTGAATATTTCCTGGGCTTGACACCAGTTGGAGTTGTAGTTTACAAAAATAAAAGCCAAGTCGGGAAGTATTTCTGGTAAGTGAATAAACTAGTAAAGACCTTTGGTTGAACTTTAATATGTTTTTTTTTTTTTTTAATTTATAAATTAATTTCAAAGCACAGTCTAGGCGGCACGGTGGTGTAGTGGGTAGCACTGTTGCCTTGCACCTCCTGGGTCCGGGTCCGATTCCCACCTCTGTGTGCGTGGAGTTTGCATGTTCTCCCCGTGCTTGGTGGGTTTCCTCCCACAGTCCAAAGACATGCAGATTAGGCTAATTGGCGTTCCCAAATTGCTCGTAGTGTGTGAATGTGAGTGTGTGTGCCCTGCGATGAATTGGCATCCTGTCCAGGGTGTACCCCATTTTGTGCCCTAAGTCTCCTGGGAATGGGCTCCAGACCCCCCCGCCACCCTGAACACAGGATTAAGCGGTATAGACGATGAGTGAGTGAGCACTGTCTAAGACAGTATAATGTGACTATGAATCTGTCCTTGATTTATACGGTTAGTTATCCAGGAAGTCTCTTTGTTCCATGAGCATTTTATGAGATATAAAAACCTGCTCTCTCACTGGCAACAAATTAGACTCACTTTCAGGTCTCTATGGAGGAAGTCAAAGCTTGATAATTGTTCAATTAGAGCATTTATACATTTCTTTTATGTTGCAGGCCAAGAATTACCAAAGTATTTTTCAAAGAAACACAGTTTGAGCTGCGCGTTCTGGGGAAAGATGTAAGTCTCATTATTTTTCCAAAAAAAACAACAACCAGCTATTGATGCCAATTTTATGTGTTAAACTGTCTATGCTTGTATATTACCATGGAAACTAGAGGATTCCTGATAGAATAACCCCAGAATACATGCTCTACTTTATTAGAATAGACTGGAAACGTACAGTATTGCTTATTTCAATTGCACTTCTTCACTCACTTCTCATCTGTAATATTTTAATATCGTTGTAATAAAAATTCTCTAGTTCCCATGGCAACAAATGTGTATATTTAAATGCTCACATATTATATATCATATGTCATAAAACCCAGTTTTGTATTCCTTTCATGATTCAAGAAAGTCCTGCTTATTGCACTTGGTTCTCTAGTGCAAATATAAATATTTCTTTTTGGCACTCAGGAAGAAAAAGATCTCAGGAAGAAAAACAAAGAAACTGAGATGTGATAGTCTATTAGGCAGAGGTCTAATGCAGGACTGAGGAAACGATTATTGACCTGGGACTACGTCTCCCCCCTCTCAGGGCTCAAATGAGATTTTAGAAAATTCCCGTAAACATATTCTCCTACAGGCCAATTTACTCGTCAGATGAAAGAGGTGCTTCCCCAAGGAGAACAGCCAATCTATTGAAAATATGCTAATAAGGAGTCATCAGGCCTTTTCATTTACTTTTATTGAAAGAAAAAAAAACATGTTCTAATTCAAATCTAATTCAGAGTTATTGTTTAAAGCTTCTTAATTATGGCCCTTAAAGTGGATATGGGTATTTTAAGCATGCTTTTTGTACCCAGTGTCTTATTTTAGAAAAAAGAAATGGATGATTGACTCAGAGAATTTGATCTTGTCTTAGCTCATATTTATACCAAAGTGAAACAGGAAGTCCTGAATGGCTGCATAAGATTTCTCAAACACTCAGGTGAACTTTAAATCTATAAACAGAAGCATGTGTAAGTTGCATATTGTTCATTTAAATTTGTAGATTTTTTTCTTTGTTTTTTTCTTATAATGTGATTATTTCAGTTAAAGGCTTTGACTTTTGTCAGATTTTCAATAAAAGAATTTGAAACATAATCAAAAACAGTTATTTTCTTACTCAAGGAAAACCTGTTTTTTTTTTTTTTTGTTTGTTTTTTCAGTGCAACGAGACATCATTCTTCTTCGAAGCTCCCAGCAAGGCATCGTGTAAAAACCTTTGGAAGTGTTGTGTGGAACACCACACCTTCTTCAGGTACGAAAGCAGTTAGCACCTTTGACCTCTTTACACACAAATCAGGGGCCACAAAAAGGTGTTTTTTAAAAATGTCTTCAGTCACAAAAGCTTGGAAATAACACAGAGACGACTTCGGTGAACCCACCTTCTGCGTGGGTTCCAGCAGGACACTTTTAGCAAACATGCTCTAGTCCCAGGTCAGTCATAGTGCAATGTCGGATTCCAGGTGTTACATTGCCAAGATGAAGGGATTCACGTCTGGGGAACACAACACTTCTGTTTTTTTTTGTTTTTTTTTGAAGGATGGCAATAATAAATTTTCGCACACAGTATCTCTGACAGGAATTCTATTCAGTTTGAAGGGTCTATGTTAGTAATATACAAAATTATACAGTTGCAAAATGTGTGTGTCTATCCTGAATATGGAGTAATGTTTCATTATTGAACCAAAATTTTTTATTTCTTATTCTCAGATTTTAGTAAATGTTTTTGTCTTAAATGATTACAGTGGGAATGTACAAGGTTCAGGAATTAATTAAATGGCTCTGGACTGCTGATCAGAACAACATGAGTTAAAAAGTCTCAGAAATGCCCTTGAGCAACTTTCTCTTCTCAAGCACTATATCATGACTAACCGTGTGCTCTGACCTAAACTTTATAACAGACTAGGGCATGTTAGGAATTTTCCTGGAATGAGAAAGTCAATTAAACTTCATTTTTTTATTTATTTTTTATTCTTGATTGAAGTCTTCATTCCCAAAGTAAGCCACATACATAGTAAACCAAATTAAAGTTGTAAAAAAAAATGTTATTGTATTGACATAGCACATAAATACAGAATTGGGTTTGGTGCCGATACTGGTTGAAATGCTCATGTTTCCCATAATGCACCTAGAGGTCCTCCTGTGAGGTCACAGGATTATTATTTCATCCTTATAACCATTACATCACCAATCAGCGCGTAAGCAACCTTCTGTTCTGTAGTCATTCCTCTTTGTAATACAGCATTTGTATTTATGTCACATCTGTTAAAGTTTCTAGACTAATCCTACTCGTTAATTGCTTTTAATAAAAAGTATTTTATCCAATATTGGTTTAAGCAAGTAAATTAAATCATATACATTTTCAAAGTAGAATTTTATCAGCCATGACTGGACTAATTAAGTGTACTTTGAAAGCACAAAGCGAGGTCCTTTTTTCCATCACAGTGCTTCCAACAGTTTCACTTTTCTTTTATTTGCCTTTTATCACCCGTGTGTCAAGTCAGAGATCATAAAAAGCCTAACAGGAGCTGCAATAATCTTCAAATATATTATAAGTCTGCTTTCTCTGTCAACTGTAATTCCTCTGAGAAGTCGCTCGGCTGCTATTTTATTAACAAGTCTCTGTCTTTGAAAAGTGTGTGCAAGCTCCTAGGTTTTTTTAATAAGTCCTTGTCTTTGAGAAGTCCTGTTTTTTTTTCTTAAGACCATGAAAGCTGGCTGTTAGCGAATACTCAGTACAATCCGTCTCCCCAAAGTGGCTGCAGCTGTTTCTACAATCAGAATTTACTCTTTAAATCTGCTTTAAATGACATACGACATATGAATAGTGTTGTTGTTGTTGTTTGCTGATAATCTGCATGTGAAACCGTAGCAGGTTCAGAAAAAAACAGAGAGAGTGATTTCTGATTTCTTATTTTAATCATGCCAGTGTTGAAACAGTCATCTGTTAGAAAATGTATGATTTCAAACATTTCTTAAGAAAAACAGAGGGAAAAGGGAAACCCTTGGACATGATAGAGGATGTTGGGAATTAAGGAATCGTCACCCTAAATATGCTAACACAGCTAACAGTTAGGGAAAAATAAAACCTCTTCATTAGTGCAGACTCATTATCATAATTATAATTTTATCTAACCGATTAATAACTGATGGAATAGTTTCAACAAATATGTTAATTTAACTACAGAATAATACACTACCCACTAATCATGACAATCCCATTAGCATAAAGGTCATTACATTCAATTATTGAACAAATAAATAGTTGTATGGGAATTAATGAACAATGAATAATCATCTTACTTTTTAGTATAATGCTGATTAGGTTAAATAAGGTAATTAAAGCCTAATAATACCATCAGTGTGGCAGCATAGCTAAGAATCAATGTGCAAATTATAAAAATGATGGTAAGAATTATACAATTTTGTTAATATTACAAAAGAAAAACAAATGGACTAATTTGAACATGTTTGATTAGTTTTCATTAATTATTCTAATTGTTAAATTTTCCATTAAAGATTTGGGCTTGTTACAAAAAGGGGCACCATTATTATTACTATTATTATTATTATTATTATTAGCGATTATTATTCTTATTAGTGATATTATTTGTGCGTGTTTGACACTGTGGCGACCAATCGACGGGAGCAGTCAAAATACTAACAACAACATTAGGCTAAAACACAATAGGTTTATATTTGAGTTTAAGCTCTCCTCATTATGTGGACCTTTTCTAAGTCGTTAAGCCATGCTTCCCAACCACCACCACCCCTCCCCCCCGTCTCAAAGGTGCACTTCACAGCCATCAGTATTAATGCAACCTAAAAGCTCTCTGAAGTCTTTTCCACCTTTAATTCACCTCATTAAAAAAAACATTGTTAGAACACATTTAACAGAGAGACGGTAAAGTATCAAAACATGTGCACTATCCTTTTCAAGACATGCATTTGTACAAAACGTGATAGGTTCAGTCACCTGATGATTACAATCACCCTCATAAACAGTTGAACTATAGTAAGTCCTCTACATGTGAACGAGTTCCGTTCCAAGAGCTCGTTCGTAAGTCAAGTTCATTCGTAAGTCCAACAAACATTATCTAGGTACTAGGATACTAACAGAATTGGCTTTACACAGTATATTAAGGTACAGCAGTCTTTAGAATTGTGCCAATGGTTGAACGATTTGTGTTAAATGAACAAGCAAAGTCTACCTTTTTTAATTTTTTTTTTACCTGGCTCCGTTCTCTCAATTATTTTCACTTTTGTCTCTGCTTTTTACAAAATTCTTACACCTTACTGTACATTACTGTTATTTGCACTAATCTAACATCTGGTACTGTATACTGTGTAAAAGCACCAACATGCTTCTTACAAACTCTTGTACTTCTGTACAAACTCCTGTACTACTGTACATCCTACTGCACATTACTGCTACTTGCTAATTGCACCACATGTTACAGTATATGTGATGCACACTACTGCACTACTTTGCACACTCACTTTATGTATAATGCTATAACAAATGTTCAGTGTTTTATTTTGGTCTGTACCACAAAGAGCCACAAACTGCCAGAATCAAGTTCCTTTTTTGTGTCAACATACTTGGCGAATAAAACCCGATTCTGATTCTGATTGATGCCAGTTTGCATTTGTGTTAAATGACTATTGATTCTGCTGTTGGAGGAATTAGGTTGATGAATCGCTCTGAAGTTATTCCTCATGCTGCCGTATTGATTCCTGATCACGTTATGAGGAATTAGAAGGAAGATACAGAAATTGCTTTTATGTAACTTATGAACTTCCAAGTCAAAACAATAAGTTTACTTTAATGCTTCATGATAAGAATTTAAGAAGATTGTGTGCAAGTTTGTGTTCTTGTTTTAATTCAAATAAAAAAAACTAAATCTCTTTGCTCTTGTTTAACTGAGATGATAAATGTATCGGATCTGTTTTATAGAATGCCTGAGAATGAAGTCAACACACTGTCAAGCAAGCTGTCCAAATTCAGCTCTCTCGGCTCCAAACATCGTTACAGGTCAGACACTTGTTGTTATCCACACAATGAGTCTCTAATACAAAAATGTATTACTTTACACATGTTAAAGTCATTATTTAAATGTGTACAATGATATTGTATCTGCCTATTAGAGTCAAAGATGTTATATTAATGAATGTTTTACTTACAGATCATTGATTGATTGAAGTTTACATTAATAATAGACTTAATTGTTTTTTCAGTTATTGAGAATTACTATACATTAATAAAAGGTGCATTTTTTTTTTACTTTGTGATGTTCGATGCCAAAAAACATTACATTTTCCCACATAATTTCACTGTACCCCCTTATCTGTGTGTCCTTGTTCGAATTGAGCAAATCACATCTCTGTCAACTTTGTATCTCTTTGTTTTCTTTTTTTTCCTTTACTGCTATCCCCAGCAAACAAGTTAAAACATGACAACCAATTATGTTAAACAGGATGAATCACATACTTGAATTATAGTAAAGACTAACATGTGAAATAGCATTACATTAAACAGATGAGCACATGACCTAGCATGAACTGTAGTTAAAACATGAACTGGCTTAAAATGAATCTGTTTCCAAAATTCCTATACCTATTTCCTATACCTTATAAATCTTTTTAACAAAATCATTTTTTAATAACTTAAGTAGTCAGATTTCTACTTTTATTTGGAATAAAAACAACCACGTGTTAAACAAAGTATCCTACAGAGGCCCCGTGAATTAGGAGGAATGGCACTTCCAAACTTTCTTTATTATTACTTGGTGTGGGCAATAATGTGTGGGCAATATTATTCTGGGCGAAGTATGATGTCAATCCTCCCATCTGGGTACCTATAGAGGAAGCATCAATGGGATCACTATATCTCTTATCATTATTATGTGATAAATTACCACAAGAACAGCCCACATCTTGTTTTACCTCAAACCCACTGGTTATACACTCCGTTAAAATTTGGAATAATTTTAAAGCTTATTGATCTTTCTTTGATAGCACCACTGAGTGGGCACTGTATGTCTGCCCCGTCCTATACGGATAATGCTTTCAATTCAATTCAATTCAATTCAATTCAATTCAATTTTATTTATATAGCGCTTTTAACAATGGTCATTGTCTCAAA
>JAQMYJ010000009.1:6362168-6375586 GCA_030014305.1 Clarias laeviceps | reverse complement strand
TGAACAACTTGTACAAAAGTTTAACATTCCCAGGACACATTTTTATAGATATCTACAGCTGAGGAATTTCATTTCCTATAATTCTGACTCTTTCCCTTTGTCTCTTTCTCCATCCCTATTAGATTCTGTTTATAGCTGTAAACCAGATGCTAAACAGATGAAGTAACTCAGCCACATTAGATTTACTTAAAGGCAAATGGGAAAATGATATACAAAAACAAATTTCACATAAACTGTGGCAAAAGATAATACATAGAATTTACTCATCATCAGTTTGCCTCAAACACACAGTTGTTCAATTTAAAAGAGTTTTCTTATGTTGCGTGAACTTTCCCATGCGTCTGTCTGCTACACCACTGTTTGTTTCATGTAATTTTTCCATAAAACAACATCCTCCGCCCCCCTGCCGTTGCACATCCTTGTTCCATATATGGTAATACGTCCTATAGCCCGTGTCCGAATAGATATTTATGCAACGTCATTTCTCTTTGTTCTACCCGGGACATGTTACTGTAGTTACCTTTTAATCTTTGCAAAATATGTGTATGACGTAAGGCATTTGACTGAAAACTTAAATACTCTGCCTATCCTGTGAATAAACCAGAAAAAACATTCAGACACGTCATGTATGCTCTGTGTATTGTATATGTGCGTGTGTCTCTCTCCCGATCGTGTGTCGAAGCCATGGGCACGTTCACGTATTGAGGCACGGCAGACACTCTATGGAATTCTTCAATCATTTTTAAACTTTACAAGAATAATAGATAAAATAGCATTACAGTAAACAGAAGAAAATTAATAGCATGAAATGGGCTAAAAACATGAACTAGCATTACAGTAAACACACGTTGATTACAATACTAGCATTCTATTAAATAGACCAACAGGGTAAGCAAGCTAACGCACGAACTAGCATCCTAGTAAACAAGTTACCCTGGAAGTAGTACGAATCCTAAATATGTACATAAAGTAGTGAGACTATTTTACTTAAAGGTACTAATATGTATAATATATAACATTATTGGGTTTGTGGGTGTCTTAAAAATTCATGTTGCAATGCAAATGGCACCTTTTCAATAAGTAATTGCATTCGATGTTCTTTCTCACAGTGGGAAAACAGCCATGCAGATGGGAAAAGACCAGCTCCTCGGTTTGCCCAGGCCGAATCTGGAGGTGGTGCGCACACGCAGTAAGACTTATCCGAAGAGAAGCAGTCAGCCCACAAGTGAGCGTCCAACCATCTGACATCATCATAACCATCATCATCATCATCATGCTGTTACGTCACTTTTTCGAATGCTTTGTCATTTCTGTAGTAACATCTCATTCACAGGGCTAACCTGAGATAAACTCTGAAAAGCCAAAAAGAAAAAAAACTTATTACTATTTAGCAAAGAAATATGGTGCAGATGTTTATGAGGAGATATTTATTTATAAGTTACAAAAGGAGTCAGAGCATCAGGGGATCATAAATATTAATCGATGAGGAATAAATGGAAAATTTAAATCATTGGCAAATTACTGTGGTGCAAGAGGAACTAAACACTTGCTCACACTGGAAAATTATCTCTGACATCTGGGATTATATCGGGCCGCAACACAATGCCTGGTCGTTTATTCTTTTCCTACAATGACGTACCCTGAAGCATTTTTATTCCTTACATAACAACATTCCCATCTGTCATTATGTCCTTGTACTTGGTGAACCTACAGCCCGGGGATAAGGACATAGTTGTGTAGATATAATTATTAACACTAAGCTCGTAAGAATTAACATTTATAGTGTAATATTCTGCACAGACATGCACTAATCCTGTTATTCTGGAAGCGCGAGTCATTTCCACTGATTCCAGCGATTGTGAGATCAGGTTCAAATCGCAGGTGTGTCGATGCAAGCAAGTTCTATCAATAACAGCTTTCGTTTCATTGCCCGTCAAAGACCGCCCGACTCCCCAACTTTTCCCTATCACCTACGTAAATATGCATTCTCTAGGACCCTTCTGTCAAATATTGGCTGTATGGAGACGGTGCATGTCGTAGCACATCGTAAACCGTAGTGATCGTCAGATTACACGATGTCGAAATCAGTGCGAATGTAAAACCCCCGTATAACCATTACCGTCAACAAAACATCATCAACTTCAATTTCACAGCATTTTTTCCCTTTTTCTTCACTTGCATGTAAGACGTCTTTCACCCTCAAAAAAGGAGTGTTGATTGGATTTTAGATAATTCAAGTCCAAAAGAAATACCTTACATGCTTTAAAAAATTAATAAATAAATAAATTTGCTATTTAGACTGCAATTGAACAGATGCAAATCTGTTTTTTTTTACCGTAGACTTTTTACATGTATTGCGGTGGAATTTGATGATGGAAAAAAACATAATAAAAAAATATTTGAATATCAAATGAAAGATTATTATTCAGTTTTATCTTCAGTACTGAAGATAACTAGTTAACATGATAGTACATTTAAAACATATACTGTATGGATAAACGTTTGTAAACATCTGACAATCACACACACACATTGTTAACAACAGCTTATTAGCACTCCCATTCTAGTACTCCGCTATTCTGGGAAAGTTTCCTCCCAAGTTTTTCTTGTTGCAAGTCTGTGGAGATTTGTGCTTATTCAGCTACAAGAGCATTAATGAGGTCAGGCATGGTGATGAGGCATGTGGTGTCGTCAGTGGTTCAGTTTATCCCAAAGGTGTTAAGTGGGACTGAAGTTAGCGCTCTGTGCAGGGCTCTGGGGTTCTTCCACTCCAACTTGAGCAAACCGTGTCTTCATGGAGCTGGCTTTGTGTCATGCTGAAACAGATTCCTAAAACCCTTAAAGCCCAAGCAGCACAGATACGTCTCGGCAACGCAGCATTGGTCAATGACAATTAAAAAAAGAAATATGTGCTTATATAGAAGTCTTGATGGGTTTTTATGTATTTGGGTTTTCGGATATGTCAGGTAGAACAAAAATTATATTACTTTTATAAAGGGTAAATTTTACTGCTACAGGTTTTTGTTTTGTCATAGAAACAACTGAAAGCAACCATGATCACCCAGTGACCTAGTTTTAAATTTTTTGCTCAGTCATGTTTAGGAAGTTTGTTAAAATGAAGTAAAACACAGTTCATTATATTGCCTATTTTGTGCTAAAAAAAAAAAGGATATATTGCATAATCTTGAGCCGCCCTGTATATGTTTTTTTTTTTTTTTTTTTTTAAACTGCGAAAAAAATAATGCTCTGAGCTTTAAGGGCTACAGAGAAATTTTAATACTACAGAAACACAACCAAGACAGTTAGATGCTTTTAGAAGGCTGAGATGGTCAGTTGTCCACCTACTTTTGGCCGTGTACTGTATCCTAATGAACTTCTCATTTTTATTTTAGCATAGCTGTATGGGGGAGTACGGTACATATGTAGAATGAGAATCTGGAAACCACAATGCTTTCTTGAAAGCTTGAAGGAGTTTTGGGAAGCCAAAATGTCACAGACTAAGAATGTTTTGAATAAATCATTTGACGCGAACCCTGGTTTGATCACTGATCACAATAACAATTGGACGTAGAGCAGCTGAGCACGGACTCATCCATAGGTTGGTTCGGGTTCTGACTGTTATTTATTAACTAATGTACAACTAATGCACGACGAAGCAGTTTGATTGGTTGAGAGACATTTCATGAGTGTTGATATTGAACATAACAGCACCGAGTCATTTAACTCTACAACTTTACAAGTGTTCTAATTACCGTCAACCCCTGAACAAGGGCACCACTTTGTGTGTGAAATAAGGAATTGTACACCCTACATAGCGAATTAGCTTTTCATTTTATGTTATTCGGAATTCAACACATTCAAACTGGAGTCAGTGGTTAAGGCATTGGACTACATACGGTTCGGAAGGTCCCAGGTTCAAACCCCTCGACTACCAAGTTACTGTTGGGCTTTTGAGCAAGACCCCTAACCCTCAACTGCTCAGATGTATAATGAGATAAAAATGTAAGTAGCTCTGAACAAGAGCATCTGCCAAATGCCCAAAGGTAAATGTAACTGCCAGTTGGCAGCTCCACCACTAAACGCGTAGTAAAAAAAAAAAAATCACACTCACGGCCGTGCAGCAAGGCTGTGATATCTTTAGTACTCGGACTGCGCCATCATGCCTATGATCATATCACAGCGTGATATTGCGTTGTCTAATTATCCAAAATTAAATATTTGACCTGCTCTGATAATTTTTTGGTGATTTTTGACACTTGATTTCAGTTATGTTTACAAATATGTTCCACTGCGTTTCTTCCTATCTTTTTTTTTTTTTTTGCTTTTCTTTGCTTTGACTAAAAAAAAACACTCTAAGATAACTTTTTTCTGTCAACTCCTACCTTTTTTCTAAATCATGCATACATTACACAGAGTTAGTCAGCAGTCTCAGGTTGAGGTAATTAGATATTTTCTTTCGCTCGACTCTATTTGGTGAAAGATTCCCACAGACGCTTTAACTTATGCTTAAAATTGACAGTGATGTATCGTGCTGCCGAGCTGTAACATTAATCTAAAAGTGAAGCAGCGCACAGACTCTCTCTTTGCTGTATCGTCTAGGCTTGAACAATGGGAGCCGATCAGTCACAAAGGCAGGAAATTCCCTGGGTGAAGGCCAGGCTAAAGCCAGCACACTCCCACCGGCCAAGAGGTACTGACCTCACGCACGCTCCTTTGATAAAGTCTGTATAGTGAAGCAGATTGTAGACCCTCCGTCAACTGACTATATACTTGTTCTATTTCCTCCAAGCCCGAAAGTGTCCAAGACAGAGAACATTCCAGAGGAAGAGTCGGGCAAGCACACGGCCCTCTGGGATGAGAACGCACCACAGAGGTACGGGTATGATAGAGGTCATGATTAATTATGGCTTAAGGAGTGAATGAACCCGCATGAAAGCACGCAAACATAAATACACACACAAACCACAAATTACGGCGAGATAATGATCAAGTACTGGATTAAGTCGACTTTCTTTCCAACTCCTTTGAAAACAAATCACAAATCACTCAGAAGGTATTAATTGCCAACTGTGTCTCCAGTTACTTGAGAACATAAGCTAAGCTTTCTAAAGAAAATCCCAACAGCTTTCGATTTACCATTTTTCCCTTTTATTTAACGCCACTGTTTCTTTCTTTGTTTTGGGTTTTTTTTCCTCAGCGGACTGTACAACTCGGCCAGTGAGAGAAATAAATCCCCCAAATTCCCGAACACACGCAGACGTTCGCCCTCAGGAGGCAGCGTGAACGAGGTTATGAACTCCTCCAGGCACAGGTACAGCATATATAAGTGTGTGTGCATCACATTAGCATGTGTATACCTGCTTAAAAAACACTTCCTGCTCGCAGTTGTTATTATACAATTAACTACTTTCTCAGCCATTTTTAATGAGTAATAGAAAAAAACATACATCATGCCAAGGTATTCGTGAAGCAGTTTTGTTTTTAGGTGTGGCCTGATGTGTGGCAAAGGTAGAATTCTTTTTTTTAAAATCCCATGACTATGACTACGATTTCGTTTAATCCTGTGGTAATTTTCCAAGCACCAGTCCACCCAGATGTTTGCTAATGACTCGGGGCAGGTGTTTTTCAAGCAGCACAGGGTTGAGAAATAATTCACTATTCATGGGCGTACTCCGTTCACGTCATGCACATTTTTGATGATTCCTTTTGCTCTGGCCCAACTGAGTCAGATAATTATGAAGCATGTCAGAGCAGGAAATGCAGTAAAATGTGCCTAGTGTGCTGTCCCAGCGAACGAAGCCCGTTGTGTGATTATAGCAGGTGTGTACGATCAATACTAGTCACACAGAACAAGATTAAAGACACCATATGAATTAACTTCGTATTGCTCGGACAGGAATTTCAGGTGTCCCGTGAACGATTTACATGTGAATGTTCTAATACGTTACAGTAACGGGAATTTGTTCTGCAGGTGGTCCACTTAATCTAAGCTTAATATTAAACTGATTTTTTTTTTTAATGTGTCATTTAACAAAGCAAAACATCCTATAATCGACGTGAGTCTGTATTTGTTACGTAACATTTATGGACTTAAGGAGTCAAGGTTGTCAGTGCTTTGCAACAATCATGAGTTTCGCAGCATGGGAAAGTTTTTTCAAAACAGAGGAGTATACTCTTTCAGTGTGAAATGACAAGTTGTGGACAGAAAGAGAGCGAGAGAGAGAAGGAGAGGCAAGGTATCAAGGGAATGACTGTTTATCGCAGCTGTAACAGAAGTGATAACAGGAACTAACTTGTCTCTAGGATGTTCCACAACAGCGAATCTAACTATAAACCACTGAAATAAGTGACATCACGTTCGTTATTAAATTGATCATTGTAATTGTGGAATAATACACACCAGACTGTGCAGTTACAGTATATTAAAATAATAGACTTTGGGATGATAACACCTTCCAGTGTGCATTATTTTCCTATAATCTAAATCGTGTTATTCTTTGCTTCTTATATTCTAGGATTGAAATGTTTATGTTTTGTCATTGCCACTACTGTATTTGTAGCTGTTTTTTTAAGTTTTCCAGCATCCTATGGCACCCTTCTGTTACTGGCTTTTATTTGTGAATTTATCTTTGTTCACAATCAGCCGGTGATGAACACACCACACGATGTGTTTTAAGAGCTCACGGCCTGTATTTACTAAACATCTCAGAATCTCTCGTAGGCTCAAAGTTCATTTAGGACTAAAAATCTTCCTACCTCAGAGTAGCGCATAAAAGGTTGTTTATGAAGCTTCCTACTTTTTCTTTCAGCTAGGAGTCGGACTGCGCCGAGGAAAGCATGTGTCGTCACTTTT
The DNA here is from genome assembly GCA_030014305.1 of Clarias laeviceps. NCBI lineage: Eukaryota > Metazoa > Chordata > Actinopteri > Siluriformes > Clariidae > Clarias > Clarias laeviceps. The sequence continues at coordinate 6,368,733 of JAQMYJ010000009.1, read as the reverse complement.
TTTTTAACGACACTGAGAGCCATAAAGACGCCTGGCACGTTATAGTGGGTGTTGTAGTTTTTACAGGTGCTTGTAGTTTTAAAAGCGAAATGGTAAAATAAGCAGCAGTTGTGTAAAAGCATCATACATAGACACAAAACTTATAGATGCATGACTCGGCTGCATGACGTTATCCTAATCAGACTGCTCCAATCACAACTGTTTAAATCCCCTATAATAGAGCTGTGTAGGACTGTCATTCTCTGATCAAAATGAATTAAAAAAGAAAGCGAAACTGGAGAGAGGATGGGAGCATTTAGCTTGTGGAGGAGAGAGTAAAATGTAAAAAAAATAATGAAAGCAAATTTCTAAATATTGGTGGAGATAGAAGTGAATTTCCTATTGTAGTTAAGAATCTTGATAAACAGCTCTTACTGCTACTCCTGAATGTAGGACCAAAATGATGTCATTCCGAGAATTTTTGGCCACTTAGAAGCGATTTCCTACTCTAGAGACGCTTAGTAAATACGGGCCTGATCGCCATTCACGACTAATGGATTCCTCTTTCATTCTTCTCTGCGCAGGGTTGATTCTGAATATTAATCACGTTATTGCATTTCTGTTAGAGGTGAAACAATGTTTGCACACTTTCCTGAGAAATGCTCACAGCAGCCGCAGCTCAGTTTCTCCAAGTCTGAGTTTGAATCGGATAGCTTGAGCAAAAGCTTTATTTAACCCTATTCTTGGCTCCTTATGGCTGACTTTATCTACTCTGTCCCTAGTTTTCTAACCAGCTAGAATACATGAAGTCCAGTCAGACTTTTCTTTCTTTGCGTTTGTGGAAATGTATTAAATGTAGTCCGAGTGCTCCCTCTAGTGAGAAATCTGTGTAACAGTGCTTTCATTACTAAGACAGTTCACTTTCATACAAGGTGACACTTAATCAATAGGAAGCCACTATTCATAATCTTGAGAAGAATTGTGCCAAAAAATGCAAACAAGATGAAAAAATACACTGCAGTTATATATATTTTTAAAGTGTTGCTGTTTGCAATATTTATAGTATAATTTTTTCAGTATCTACAGAACCTGATTCTTGATTTATATCCAGCACACTTCCTGCCACATGATTGCCTTTGAATCCTACGGTGTGAAGAGATTCAGATCATGAATATCCTGGAGCTTTAGACTTGGAACAGAGAGCCGTCTTGATCCTTCCTCAGGCTAGGCGCTGATGAAAGAAACCCTCCGAATACATAAGTAGTGATAAAGCATCAAAGCGCATAGGGAGCCTAAAATCACTGCCTGAATTTGATTGTGTGCTCTTACAGGAAAATCCAGAGCAGTGAGGATCCAACCAGCAAGCAGCACCGGAGGAGGTGAGAAATTTGCCTTATTTATGGAAATCACTTTTTCATAAATAAAAATTTAGAAAATTTAAATACATTTTTTTTAGGGTTTTGTTAAATGCATTAATACTTTACCACAGCTGAAATCCCTAAAGATATCTTTTTCTGCCCCATCGTCAACTTTTAACCCCCTTTCGTTTCTCCTCTCAGGTCACGTTCCCGTGGCAACACAAGCAGCGGCAGTGAGTCAGAGAATTCCAACAGGGAGCATCGTAAAAAGAGAAACCGGTACAAAATCTTTTCTTCCCATGCACTAAAACCAACAAAAGAACAAATTAGTCATTAGCAGTGCACATTGTGGTTTAATTACTGCTTTTGAGTTGTTAAATAGACTGTGCCAAAATTACCATATAAATGTCATAGTATAAATGTCATTTCTGTTGACCCTTTATCTAATTGAACGTATATTAAAGCAGGTTTTGTTCATGTTTGCCTTGCTGTAGGTCCCGTCAGGAGAACGAGATGGTAGATTCCGCACCGCAGTGGGAAGCTGTGCTTCGCAGGCAAAAGGAGAAAAACCCCAACGATCCCAACCATCGCCGCTCACGTCACCGCTCTAGATCGTCAGTATTTACGATTCGTATTTCTCGTATTCGTATTTGTATTTGTGGTTTCTGTCTCATACCATATTTGCTGATACTCAAACTAAACAAAACTCCAATAAGATTTCCTATCAAATCTTTAAAAAAATAATTTTAAAAAACACTGGAAAATGATTAACCACACAAAACAGACAGATTAAAACTTTTGATACCTCTGGTCTGAATTAGCAAAAGGTCAGACCTATCCAAAGCTTTAAAAATTTTCTAAATATCCTGCTGTTATTCTCTTCAGGAAAAGATACAGCAGATGTGGGGGCACATCTTAAAACCAGGATTCAGCAGCACAGGAAAACTGCGCTACTTCAAAAAAATATATATATATTATGTCTGAAAAAGAAAATGCACAAAATAAAACGGCTCATTCTTGCACTGTACTTTTGCTGATTGTAATAAGGGATGTCAATTACAGAATACAGAATTTTTTTTTGTTGTTTTGTTTTGTAGGAGAAGTCCAGATGTTCATGCTAAAGAGCAGCTGTGGAAACATATACAGTAAGTAATGATGAGTGATTCTGTGAACTTTGTCACTTTGTCCACACAGACAGATGGTGTGGTTTGGTTGCCGTGGTTGTAATGATGTATGTGTGTGTCTATGCAGAAAGGAGCTGGTGGATCCATCCGGTCTGACTGAGGAACAACTGAAGGAGATTCCATATAAAAAAGTAGAGTGAGTGAATCTCTTCTGTCTTTGCTAATCCAAATAGCGTGTTACTGATTTTATGCTACACATAACTCCAAGCAAACTCCACAGTGTCTGAGTACAGAGGTATCTGATTTTGCAATTAGAAATAGACTGGAATGTAGCTCTAATGTTAATGCCAGCTGTATCCAAAAAAAATACTATAGAAGATCGTATTATCGAGTAACCAGTTACTCATGTTCTTAAAATACCAGTCCTACTGTATATGTTATGTACAGAAAAGTTTTTATTAATAAAAGCTGCAGAAATTCAAAGAAATATACATTTACGTTTACATTCCGGCATTTGGCAGATGATCTTATCCAGAGCGATTTACAAAAGTGCTTAGGTTTCTGTTGTTGGATAGATCCTTGGTTACTAACCAGTCAAACACTGTTGGGAAGGTTTCTTTTTTTTATTTAATCCAAGTAATGAAGAAACAGAAGACGAAATTACTTTGATGAATTACATGAAAATAATTCACCTGCATAAAAACAGACACATCCGGCAGTATAACATTAATGCAGGGAAGCTTGTTGTATTTATCACTACACATTTTATAATTACTCTGTTTAGCTGGTACCGTAAGATAAAAAAAAAAAAATGTTATAGATATCAGTCAAAAACTTTGTCCACTTCAGGGAAAACAGCAATTAAAGATTTACCTCTCAATTTTTTTCATATAAGAATTTAATTGTTAGCAACACTTGAGTGTAAATGTGACTTATTGGACGATTATATCACAAAGTTACATCAATTGCATCATAAAAATCTTTAATTCTACCTTCTCTACTGACTGTGAGTATGACAAACTATCTCCTTTCAGAACTCAAGGTGACCCAATCCGTATCCGGCACTCTCACTCTCCCCGTAGCTACAGACAGTACCGGCGCTCACACTGCTCTGATGGAGAGAGATCTGTCCTCTCAGAGGTCAAGTGAGTCCAGGAATAATTTTGGTCAATTCAAAGATCACATTTCCCTCAAGAGGTTAACAAGAAACAACTTGAGTGTCTCATCTCATCCGCATAAAAATGTCTCTGGGCTCAGATATGTGTTTTTTGACCCCTGATTTCATTTTTTTTTCTTTTCTTTTAGCTCTCGGACAGATCTGGTGCCTCCACTTCCTGTTACACGCACTGTAGACATGACAGGGTCCAGCACTGCCACCTCACAGGTCAGTTTCTATTCTCTGAGGGAAGCACTGCCATGGACAAGTTCACCAGCGTTACTGTTCCTTGTCCACTGTCTCTTATTTAAACTTGAATCCTGACAATGCCACAGCGAGTGAGGAGTCTAAGAGAGCCTGATGTGACTGTAAGGTTTTCTGATGATGTATGACCTTTCGCATATCTCTACAACCCCCTCAATGCGCTTCCTGATTCCTCGTATGGAGTTATGTAATTATGCAACAGCAACAACAGTCAGTTGTTATTTTAAGATATGAAGTTCAGCCTTTCTGGACTAGTTCTTGCAAGAACATTATTGTCAAATGCATTTGCAAAACCCATCCAGCACCATGATGAAACTGGCTCTCATGAAGACCTTCCCAGAAAGGCGAGACCAAAGAGAGACCTTCATTTAGTGTTATCAGCCTCAGAAATCACAAATTAACAACCAGATTAAAGGCGATATGAAGGATTTACAGATACATCTCAATATCAACTGTTCGAACGAGATTATTGTATATTTTGAACGCCTTCAGTATTTCTTTACAGTGTAGAAAGAAAGAAAAATCATGAACGACCATGGAGTTAGAAAGTGATCCGGTATTGTAATAAGCGGTAGTGTATGTGTAAGAATGCAGATAGTCCTTTTTCTTTAAATGTTAGGCTACACGGAATGAGGGAGTGGCATGGTGGCTTAGTGGTTAGCACTGTCGCCTTGCACCTTCAGGTCCTGTGTTCGATTTCCGTGTCAGGTCAGTGTCGTGCTTGGTGGGTTTCCTCCCACAGTCCAAAGCCATGCTAATTGGTGTTTTCAAATTGCCTGCAGATCCTCTCTCTGGAGAAGGAAATGGCGAACCACTTCAGATTGGGCCACAAAGGGTCACGAAGACTTGGGAATGACGAAACAAACATAATTAATTAAACAAATTAAAAAGTTTAAAGTTTAAAAAAAATAATAATTACGTTGAACAGAAATACTGAGTATGTTAAGATACAGTTGTAAAATTGTTTTTAAAATAAATTAATTGTTTTAAAATTGTAAAAGATTATTTGAGTCAATGACCCATCCGTTATATTACATAAAACATGCGGCTTATCAAGGCCTTGGAAATCAGCACAAAAGCTTTACCAGAAATAAAATAGGCAAAACACTCTTGATTCATAATCCAACATTCTATACAACAACATTATATGGGCTTTCTTTATCTATTATGTGTTTCACATACCTAGTGACATACCTACTCTTACTTTTCAATATAGACCAGACAGTTTTTGTGTGCATGACTGTGCTCAGAAACGACCGGTCACTGTGAGATGTTTTCATAGTTTCGTTTCAGAAATGTCTGTGTTTTTCTTTCTGCAGAAGAAAAATGGATCCAAAGACAATCTGTCTGAGAGCTCCGGGCAGGAGACAAAAAGCAGCATCAAGGCGGCAAGAACCTCGCATGGCTCTAGGACAAAAACCGAAACGTGACCGCTTTTGTGATTTTTCAGCATGAAAGGTTAGGAGAGGTAATGGACAATATATACTGAGACCTGGAAGTATTCAACACTACTAAATGGAAATTTCAGACAGACCCGGAGTTGAAATGGCTGTATCCAAGCCATTAGCTTGTCTGATAAATAAGTTAGTGTTAATTCCAAAAAAAAAAAAAAAAAGGCATTTTGTACTTTTATTATCTGAATGAACATGATCATTATAAGCACATAAGTCTTTTAAAAACCACTCGATCTATTCTGACAATCAAGTGAAGGATAATGAATCATTTTTACAGCGAACACTGCACAGGTTTTATGGTGTTACACTGAACACTGATTTTGACATTTAATACAGTATTAAATATTCTTGACCCAGTTATCGTATATGTGGATTTTATCATGAAAAAAACGTTGTATTTGTGTCCTCCGATGATAGACTATGATAGATAGAAAATTGTTGCTGCTGTAACTCTTTGTATTGTCTTTATCTGCTGTTAGGAAACACACAGTACATGGTTAACTGTAGCTGAGCTGGAGACTCAATAAAATGAATTCTTGTCAACAGTCACTATTTTCATGTCATATAAGTTCAGGTTCATATGTATGAGGGGCGCTCATGTCAAACTGGAACTTTAGATTGAGCAGAATAACAGAACACATTTACATCAAGGTAGAATTTTTTTTCAGTACTGTACGTCAGAGACATTTCTGAAACACTGGCCTTCCAGGAATTCCTTGAATGGCAGAGTTCCTGTAATTAGTAAGGGGTCGTTCATGAACGATTCGTTCTTTTTGAACAAATCTTTAACGTGACTCAGATGAACGAGTCGTCTCGGAGAATGATTCGTTCATTTTTTTTATCAGTTGCACATGTGCAAAGCATCGCAAAACCTCCATATGTGTTATACAGGAAACAGAAATGAGTAGTTACTTTTGAGTCTTTTTTCGGTCCCGAGTCGTTCATTCTTTTGTCACGTGACTCCCATAGACGCTATGGAGTGCAGTACACAGGAAACAGTATTGAATGGTTCTGCTAGTGAGTATTCGAGTCCCGAGTCGTTCGTTCTTTTGATACGTGAGACGTGCGGTGGAATAGATTCAAAAGAACAAACGACTCAGATTGGAGGATATGAGAGGTGAGCTGCTCATTCTGTTTATTATAATATGTCCTCAGCTGCATTGTAATATTTTCATTACTGGAACTATAGCCACAATTTGTGTATGTAGACGTATTGGGGGTCTTTTTATT
>JAQMYJ010000009.1:6334439-6347155 GCA_030014305.1 Clarias laeviceps | reverse complement strand
TGAATATATATAATACATAAAATTATTCTGATTCATTAGATAGATAGATAGATAGATAGATAGATAGATAGATAGATAGATCAGTGTGAATAAAATTAGAGTAGTCTAAATGTAGTCTGTACTGAACATGTAGTCAGGGATTTTGGTAGGAAGCTGGCTGGGTACTCTGCACCCTGTGTCTCCATATAGCCCAAAAAAAAAAGTATGGGAACATGCAGTCCTCAGACTCCTCAGTGCCATCCTCAGCATGTACCCGGTAGTACAAGGTATTTCTTTGTGCACTGCATGAATTCTTTTGGAACAAAAATGACTTAAATGCTTTATGCCTATGAGTAATTCAATTTTCCACTGATTTTTAAAAAACTGTATTCTTGTTGCTTCAAACCAACAGATGAAAATCTCATTTTAATAGAATGTTATGTAATGTTGTGAAAAATTTGTGTGTATATTTTTCCAATCTTCTATTGTTCTATATTTTTCTATATTTTCTATATTTTTGTAAACCCCTATGTGAATTGCAGCCTCAGTTTCCTGTTCTTAGCTGACAGGAGTGGCACCTGCTATAGCCCATCTGCTTCAAGGTTTGGCGTGTAGTGTGTTCACAGATGCTCTTTGACATACCTCGGTTGTTACGAGATGTTGTTTGAGGTACTGTTGCCTTTCTATCAGCTCGAAGCCGACTAGCCATTCTCCTCTGACCTCTGGCATCCAAAGGGCATTTTCGTCCAGAGAACTGCCGCTCACTGGATATTTTCTCTTTTTCAGATCATTCTCAGTAAACCTTAGAGGTGGTTGTGTATGAAAATCCCAGCAGATCAGTCCTTTTGTAATTACCATGTCATGTTCAAAGTCACTTAAAACCTCTTTCTTCTCCATGCTGATGCTCGGTTTGAACTTCAGCAGCTCGACTTGATCATGTCTACATGCCTAAATGTGTTAAGTTGCTGCCATGTGATTGATTGATTAGCTATTTAATATGTTTAAAATATATTTGATATTATTGATTTTTTTGTTACTTTTTTAATTTTTTTATTTTACTTGAATAGTCTTAATGTGGACTCTTTTTGTTTGCGCTCCTCTCCAACAGAAGTGAACAGCACATTCTGAGCGCTTGATTTATAATGTGTCTGTGCACACACTCCTGGTGCATCATCTCTTCTTGTCAGACATGGTGATCTAGTATGCTGTCTGGTACTTCCATCTGGTGCATGTGAAACTGCTGCTTCACTTTCTTCATGTTTGTGAAGACGCTACCTTCAAAATGTCACAGGGCAGAGCTTGAACTTTAACAAAAGTCACAATTCGTATGTCTGATCTTGATAAAATAGAGCGCTTTAAGAGTCCCCAGCAAGTTATCGGTACCCATATGACTGTATTCTTATTTATATCCATTCACGCTAGTCACTGAGGTGTCTCGGTCATATTGTCAACTCACTTCGCAGAACACAGGGTCCCATCTTTAACATGTACTATTTTCTCTGAGAATGCTCTCTTGTTTCATTTTATTCCCAGAATAAAACAAGCAGGAAACTGGTGAACTAGTACATTTTATGCTTTCGAATTGGCTTATCCACCCTGGGGACCACAACTTTTGAGTCATTCTTTAGATGTGTGGAAAAATGCTTTTTAGAGCCTTCCAGCAGAAAAGCTTTTAACATGTAGTTTATTTGACTTTTAAGGGCAGAGATACAGTAGAACAATAAATCCTGGTCTTCTTTTTTGACAGAAACCACAGCAGGGCTTTTCTTTCCAATTCTGAAATGCACTTAAACAATGCCCTAACTGGTCCTGTTCCACCATGCACCTCAATAAAATTCACACATTACTGCATATCCATTATAAGTGTGTGCTCTGTGTATCATGCTTTGTGTGACAGAGCAATGACTTAATCATTCATCTAAATTACATTTCTTTGGAAGATGGGGTTGATTGACAGAGGCAGGCTCATCTTCATCTTATTGCATGTTATTGTCTATAAAACACAAAAAGAAAATATTGTCTATGATTTGCTTTCCCTTATATTATGTTCAATATATACACAAACCAAGGGATCATTGACTAAGATTGTGTGGTCATGTCATCAGGGCTTCCTCAGAGCTACTATTTGGTTCCTGAAAGATGGCCCTAACTTAAACCTGCTTGTATTACAGTATACACTCAATTGTCAATGACAATGCAGCGCAATTCAAAATCCTGACAATTATGTAATCTAAAATCAAACACTAAAAGCACTGAAAAATGTTTTACTGGGTCCATTTGCTTATCATTTCCCATTGTTTAGCCTGGCTAAACTAGTCTTAACAGTCTTGTTAATTTACATCTGCACAGCTGTATATAGTTCAAACAGGTCATGAAATCCATTATGTGCATTTTGTATTTATCGCAGTATGTTGTTTTAATTAAAACAAAAGTTGGTAAAATATTTTCAAGTCCTGCTGATACCCTTGTGACCAAAAAAGTCCGCATTGCCCACGCCTAATAAAGTAAATCTGCTGTTATATGTTTGTAATACTTATTACTTTATGTGTACAATTAGCATGTGGCAACAACTATGAAGGTCATCTTCCACATCCACCTTGTCAGGAAATGATTGATGAAATGATTCTACTTTGAAATCGTTGGGTTGACCATGACAGGGTAGACATGCTTTAGCATTTGAACACACAGTAGACTTTCAGTTAAAGTGATTCGTTGTTAAAGATGACTGTATATTGTTTATCTTATCAAATATATTTTGAACGTTTTGAAGTTTTTAATATTGATTAATATATTAAATATAAATATATTAATACCCAAGTTTCACAATACAAATATATTAAATATTAACAGTGTAAACATGTCGAGCTTGACATCATCCAACTTCAGACCCAATATGACGAAAATTATGAAATGTGCATGTAAATATTTCATGTACTTACAGCAGTTGTTTTGATTGAGGGGAAATATTTCACGAGCCAACATCATGCAGTTTCTGAATATACTGTCAGTGGCTGAAACCAGGGCCAGAGCCGGACGACGTACTGATTTACTCAAAAAACAAATCAACTGTTCTTTCAGCCCCAGTTTCCAAATTGCAAACATTTGATTCATCAGTAATGTTGTCTTGAATCTCTGATATATAACATGTACATGTACTTAAGTGGAAATATAGACTATTATTTACTTAACCTTTCCATTATTTGAAACTGTAGAAACTGTGAATCACAAGACAGTGGAAGACAATGGCAAATTTAAAGTCCCAACTGCACAACATACAAAAAGCCCAAATCAGCCATCGCACTGTTAGTGTTATAGACACATACCTTTCGCTGAACAATGCAAAACAGCATAGTTGTTTCAAAGTTGAATCATTTCAGTTGAATGCGGCTACATTGATTTAATCAATGTACCAACCTAACCAGCGTCAACTCAAAAGCTTAAGCAAAATGGTGTGCTGTTGTCTCAATCTCTGGTCGTGATGTCACTGATCAACATTGGCCAGGTTTCTCAAATAATGACAGCATGGACAACAATGTCAGGGAAAAATTACTTGATTTTATCAAAGAACTCGTTGAGAATAATAAAAACATCTAAAATGTATTTGCGCTTTTAATAAGTTAAGTTAACTGAGCACCATGTTGAACTTGGCAAAATATACATATACTCAGTCCATGTAAATGGTCCAGAAAAAGTGATACACAAGATTTCAAGAGCCTTATTATTGTACCGATGTGTGTGTAAATGTTTGTTCATGTTTATAATAAATCCTCAGGATGTCGTTATTGTGCAATGTGTTCATGATAAGTGATTGATTCTGACAAGGACACCAAAGGCACTTCATGGTGATATTACTCCAAAATAAATAAATAAATTAATAAATAAGTAAATGAATTAGACATTTCTATGTTCATCTGGTGTAGACCACATGGTGGTTCTTCTTCCTGAAACTAGGGCTCCTCTCATTCTCATTCTATAACATACCATATAATATACCTTAACAGTTCTTGAATATATGATCAACCAAACACATTTATTAAAGTCCAAAACATTAAAGCAGTGTTATGAAGCATAAGGTTGGTAGTTGATGGATGTGCAATTTCAAGATGGTGGTTAAGAAACCAGGCCTCTTATGTTGCAAGACTCTTCTCTTCCTGTCTCTTTTGGTTCATGTGTGTTGACACCCTAATCCAACGCTGCTTACAGACATGCTTTGTAGAGGACATGAAGAACATAATACAAAAACATACGGGTGAAACAAAAAATTCTTTATCTTATCTTATATCTACACATATAAGTATGGTAGATTTACTTTTAGAATTCTTTTAGAGCACTAGTGGAGCAGAGTGCAACCTTCTGAACAGCATCCCATGACTCTAAACACTGAACCACAACTGTCCCTGAGGAGTTTACACAGACCACAGTTTATACAGCAACAAGAACAGTACAGTTAAGGTTTCTTTAATTAGTGTACCAGCACCACCACCGGTGGTCAGGACATTTGGCTGCTGATCAGAAGGTTGTGCTCCGCTCCAGTAGCCCTGAACAGTTTGCACAACAAGTTGGTATCAAGCCAAACAGTACAAGTCAAGGTTTATTTTATTAGTCCTAATTAATGTGCTTGATGAAAAGGTAGGTTTTAAGAGGTAGGTTTTATACAGACAACCAGAGGAATGTGTTCTAACGAAGCACCCAAGTGGCTCTTGTGATGATCCACCTGATATTGAAACATGAGTGATTGTGTCAGGTTAGCAATATCAGAACAAAATGATACTGTAGTTGGTTGATCAGATGCACACCAAGGTTGCCTGTATTGTCAGATGATGTTATCTGAGCAGAGTTGTGTCTTAACCTTTCATCCTACTTTCAAAAATAAGGGAACGAGGTAAGCGTCACCACTATATCTGTGGTATACGCAGGTATAAAGTAACAAAAGAACACCAGGTGGTAGAACACTAGTGGTGACCTAGCATGCAGCAGACATGTATCCTATACATAATACTTTGTATGACTGTCCCACTGCCACTGCCATATCAAGCCTTTTGTATCTGTGAACGGGCAGGAGATTTTGCAAATGACCAAGTTTAGCTGATCTAGTGGCATGAATCTTTCCAGGGGAGAGTACCAATTTAAAATCAGACGCGTTAGGGTCTTCTGGGTAAGAAAGGAGGTCACTGAGAGTACACAGCATATTCAAGGAATTCAAAAATAAAGGAGAAAAGTGATCCCGGTCATCTGTAATATCTGAGATGTCCAGTGTTGGCTTTTTCCAGTGGATAAATACCCAGATGTTTAGAGGAGGATGCTGGATTCAGTCTTGGAAAGGGTGAGATCTAGCAAGGAAAGAGAAGCTTTTAGAGAGAGAGAAAGAATAGGGAAGAAAACTGTGTTAAGAAGAAAAAAGGGAAAAACAGATTGTGAAAACAGATTGTGTAGTGTAGGAAAAGGAGGGGGAGGGAGGGGGTGGGGTGATCTGACAGATCCTGGCACATGACATTTTGTGAAACAAGGTGGCAAAGTCACTTTGTCAAAAAAAATAGCATGACTGACCTTACATGGATCAGATCCTTATTTTGTTAAGCAGATGCTTTATAAGGTTCTATCAAAACATTTTTCATTTTATTACAAACAATAATCATTAAACATGCTAATGTAATGCAATAAGTTGCCAGTTCTTTGTCAGAGTTGTGTTATGAACTGTGTTACCCATGTTTCATTGTTTTCTAAAGGGTAATTGTGACATTCTTTTCAGAATCACGAGATAAGACATGGAATAGCACTATTTCTTCAAATCATAATGTTAACAATTTTTTTGAACCATCCCCATAATCTGGTCATCCACAGATTCACTCCAAGGTCTGTCAAGTACTGAATTTCAGGCGTTAGCATCTTTCGGCAGAGCTCCCTGTATTGCTGCTCGATATTGCTCCTCATGTTGTATCCCAAAATAGAGCTCTCTCCAACAGGCTGCCAGGGCCTCATGCTTTGGTCCCTTATGTCCTCGTCCTCCACGGCCGTCCCACCGCTAATGCAGATGGCTGCCATCTCGCTGTTCCTCTGGCGCAACTTTTTCACCTCTTTCTCCATGCGCTTCCTCCCGTAGGCGTCAATTTTGGCCCAGAGCGTGGCATTGAAGTAACGGTAGAGCTTCCAGTCAACTCCGTTCCATTCAAGCGCCTTGGCCCTCAGCTTGGGCGTGAGCCGGGACACACTAGTTGGTCTGCGTGTGTTCATATTGAAATACAACAAGTCATCCATCTCCCAGCAGAGAGCATCCTTGAGCAGAATAAGTGACTCCTCAAAATGTTCAGCGATCAGGACGAGCTGAAATCGGTCCGCAATGGCACTAATGGCGCTGTCCACTATCAGATCCTCTGGCTCCAATGTGTTATCAAAACCGAAATCGAAAAAATGAAGGTTCTTCAAATAAAAGGAGTTAAAACCATCTGAGTCAAAGTAGAGATGTGGATTATTCAGAAAACTTTCCAGTTTATTCTCACCATGGATCCTCCATGTGAATGGCACGATTCTTTTGTTGTAGTGGAACGAGGACTCAAAGACCAGAGCTGGGTCTCTTAGGATAGTGAAAAAGAATGCACTGCTTGGTAGAAGGGCATCAACTTCAGGAGCATTGAAACGCATGTGATTGCAGATGATATTGTAGCATGCGCCTGGTCTGTAATCCTTCACTTGCATGCGTGTGAAGGTAGAGGGATAGGAAAAATCATTGCGCCCATCGGGGAGAGCAAACTTCAGCCCCTTCTTCTCCCCATAGCGCAGGAGGATATTTAGAATAGTGCTGCTTGCAGCTTTGTGAGTTTTCAGGAACATCAAGTTGACTTTTGGCACACAGTGCTGCACCTCACGTGTAGAGAAAGAGACGTTCTTCTTTTGCCATGTTGGGGTTTTATTTGCACATGGGGGTGGCACTGGCAAACTGTATGTGAGAGAGGTGCAGGATTAGGGTTACTAGGCCTACTTAAGACTTGATGAACAGCTATTATCATCAACCAAAAAATTTAATAATTGCACTCCTTTTGTAGCAAATTTAAAAAAATGTGAGCAGATAAAAGCAATAAACCCACATTCATTTAAGAAATATGATAAAATCTACTGTTGATCCCCATCTAAACCTGTTTCTTGTGGAACAGAACGTGGATGACAAACCTTGGTGTGTTGGCCTGGAATGTTGGCATTGAAACAGAGTACAAAATCATTGTGATGCAGGTGAACAGGAACCCCAACATAAGCTTATGTGCACCTGACCTGGGCAGATAATGGTACATTTTCTACATGCCCTCCAGATTTGATTCCCAAAAGCCTGTTGATGAAAAACAGAAAAAAAAGTTAGTCAGAAAAAAAAGTGTTTACTCTTTATGGATTTTTTAAAAACTTTTTTTATACTTAAATTTTGTGACTTCGAAATTTTTCATTGTCGTCATTTTTATGTTGCAGTGAAGTTACCATACTTTTTTTATTTTATTTACCTATTTAGGGTAATGATTTTTTTTTTTCCAAAAGTGTATATAGGCCTATAATATATTTAAAAACACAGAAAGTTAAAGACACATTTATTTAAAACATAAAACATGTGTAAAAATACAAAGACACTGTACTTAAATAAAGCTACTGATACTGGCACCAAATGATGTTTGTCCAATTAAAGATTAACATCAAAAAAGTGGAAAAGAGATGCTGGGAAGTAAATTAACCAATTGCCTTACAATTCATACAATGTACGTGAATACAGGTACCAAAATCAATTTTCATATTCATTTTTTAGGGTACAGTTCTATTATATATTATGAAAATTGATTTTGGTACCTGTATTAACGTACATTGTATGAATTGTAAGGCAGTTGGTTAATTAGAAGCCTAATTAGTAAATAGAGTCCACCGGTGTATAATTTAATCTCAGGATATATACAGCTGTTCTGTGAAGCCCTCCGAGGTTTGTTAGAGAACATTAGTAAGGAAACAGCATCATGAAGCCCATGAAACACACTAGACAAGTCAATGATAAAGTTGTAGAGCAGTTTAAAAGAAGTTTAAAGCAGGGTTAGGTTGAAAAAAAAAAAATACCCAAGCGTTGAACATCTCGCAGAGCAACGGTCAACCCATCATCCGAAAATGCAAAGAGTATGGCACAACTGCAAATCTACCAAGACATGACTGTCCACCTAAACTGACAGGCCGGGCAAAGTGAGCATTAATCAAAAAAGCAGCCAGGAGGCCCGTGGTAACTCTGGAGGAGCTGCAGAGATCCACAGTTCAGGTTAGAGAATCTGTCCACAGGACAACTACTAGTCGTGCACTTCACAAATCTGGCCTTTATGGGAGAGTAACAAGAAGAAAGCCATTGTTGAAAGAAAGCCATAAGAAGTGTCGTTTGCTATCTGTGACAAGCCATGAATTTACAAGATTAATAAAGCTTGTTTTAACAGTTCCAAGCCTATGGCTATTTATAGGCAGAATTTTTTTTTGCATTGGTATCTAGTATTTAAATCTCAGGCCTTTCAAGAATGCGTTTCCTGTAAGCACGTGAGGATGAGCAGTCTGCACAGTTAATCTAAGATGGTTTCACAACAGCAACAAAACAAAAGCCTATCACCTATCTTTGCCTTTGTCAAATGAGTGTGCAGAGTGTGTAAAACCAGAGAGCGCAACACGTCCGGAAAATGTTTCTTTTTATAAGGAAAAGAAAGTTTAGAAGTTTAGTGTTGGAATTTTGATTTAAAAAATTACTAAAGATGCTTATCACTAAGCTGGTACCCTCATTTCTACCGTAAGCGTGTATCTATGACATAATAATGTGTACTCTGTGATGGGAACCTTTGTGTAAAATGGTCAAAGATACACAATTGGACTGTGCACTTCTAATTAACTATTAGAGTTCTTTAAAGATGCAGCTTTTTTTTAGGTAAAATATCGTAATAAGGCAACAAAAGATATTCCCTCGATGCCACCACTTCAGTGACAAGAAAGGGTATCATTTAATACTATTATAAACAAACCCATTCAACTCTCAGCTTTCATTTTAAAAGAATGTATACTACAATTTTAGTTATATATTGCGTTCGAGATACGATTTTCGACATCCAGTGATCCCTTAAAACTCGAGCGGCCATGCTGCTGAATAGAATGGGTTAAAATAACACGGCAGATGTTTACACAGCAAACATGCCGTGTTATTAAGATTATAACCACTGTTAAATCTTGTTTAAAACAACTGTTAAAACAACAGTAGCAAATAGGTTACAGGATATGCAGCCAAAAGTCTATTGATATATACATTGTCATTTGTTTGTCAAACACAATGTCATTTCATTTCTTCCCATCAGAGAAGATCTGTCCAAATTTCTCCCTCTCAGAGAGTGAACGGATCTGTAGAGGTTTGCATGTAGGTCGGCATGGGCTCATAATAAAATGTTTAAATATGACAGAAATCGTATATTATAAATCTGAAAGTTGTTGGGGTTGTAAAAAAAAAAAAAGATTTATAATGTCCATTTGAGGTGCAAAAGTTTGAGAACCCCTGTGTTGCCAGTAAAAGTCAATATTTTTAGCTATTCAAACCCTTATAAACTAGCAAGATCATTGTTAAGCTAAGTTTCGATGCATTAGTTAAGGGAAGTTTCAGTTTTTTATTTCCATGTTTGAACCTGCTTGCAGAACCTGTTCGGCTGGACTTAACCGCTCTGTTTGAACAATAGTGGCACAAGAAATACAAGATGTGTTGGCTGTTTTCTGAATGACCTAATAATATAAATACTCAGTAACATGTCTGTCTCTCTGTCTGTCTGTCTCGCCCCTCTCTCTCTCTCTCTCTTTCTTTCTCTCTTTATCACACACTCTCTTTACATAAGAATATGTACTATTTGCCCTTTTACGCTACAGTACGTTGGAAATGAACGGTAATGACATTTTGTTTAAACGTTACAAACTCACTGTCAATGTAGGACCATATAATATGGACATAATATTGATTATACTATTATTATTATTATTATTATTACTATTATTATGTGGAATGTCATGCAGGGTCAGAAAGTATTCATTACTCAGTAAAACAGCTAGAAACTGGATTGCTTTCATACGCCCATGTCCTGTATCAAAGTCAGAATCATTCATTAGCTGTCACAAAGAATGAATGGTTGCAGTCAAGTATTTGATGTACAGATGTACAGTATACTTTATATAGGACATATTATACAGTATATGAGGGGGAAAAAACAAAGTGTTGATATTCATCTTCCAGGGAAGTATATTTTTAAAGTGAGAAGTGATAGAAAAAAGAATAAATTGCCTGACAACTTATTCAAAACAGAAAAGACTATTTGTTTTTGACACGGTCATTAGATTGTCCATTTACAACCTAAGGTATGCAAAATAAACGTGGCCTTTTTGCATTTTGTTGATGAACACATTAAAAAGTCGAGGAGAATCTGTACATATCGAGCGCTGGTATTTTGGATTCACTTTAAAATCGGTTGTGAAAAAAAAGTGAAATAGACAGATCAGAGCAGATCAGTCAGTCATACAATATCTTTACAAGACAAAAAAATAACTCTTGCGTTTCAGAAACCTCACTCACCTTATATACCCCTTTATCATGTATTCAGGGTCACGGGGATCTGGAGCCTATCTCAGGAGACTTATGGCACGAGGCAGGATACACCCTGAACAGGTTGCCAATCCATCGCAGGGCCCACACACACTACGGGTAATTTTGGGAACACAAATTAGCCTAATCTGCATGTCTTTGGACTGTGGGAGGAAACCAGAGTACCCAGAAGAAACCCACCAAGCACAGGGAGAACATGCACACAAAGGCAGGAATCGAGTCTGGTCAGGAATTGAACGCGTACCCTGGAGGTGCAAGGCGACAGTACTAACCACTACACCACCGTGCCGCCAGTTTCAGAAAACTATTAGACTATTAGAGCTTCTCTAGCTCTCTAATGTCAGTCTGATGCTCCGCTTTATAGATCTGAAAAGTCATGAACAGAAACACAACCCATATTTTCTGAATGGAAAGTATGTACAGTATGAGTGTATGTGTGTTGTGGGTTTTGTGCCTAGCTTGGACTATTGGCCCAGCGAGTCCAGTGTTCTTGAGTGGTAATAATGAGAAACATTCCTGTATTGTTAAGCACTGAATGAGCAGAAAAACTAGGTATTTAAGGTTTAAGGAAAATGAATATTTAAAGGCTGGCATTAGCATCTTCATAGTATATTCGATGCTGTAATTATTTGGTGCATGATGCTACTACGGTATGTATCTTTTCTACACACTTGAAATGGACAATATATCTAATGATTATTCATTTTTACACAATGACATGAAGATCATCCAAAAAGCCTTTTTTTTGTAACAATTCAGTATTATGGATTTTAATTCATCCTACCTTATTTACATAATTCCCTTTTCAGACCCAGGAGAGTCGGGATAATCAGGAGCGACGTCCTGAAGAAACGCTTGAGAACGTGGGACAGCATCATTCCAACATCTCGGTGCCAGGCTTAGGCTTACAGTCTCAGAGCCATCTTAAAAAACCTGGTGTACTTTGCCGTCGACTTTTCCACCTCTCTACCTCTGTGAGAAAGGGTGTGTGTGTGTGTGTGTGCTCGTGATACTGAGTAATTGTGTTTGTTTTCACACCAATAGGGGCTGAGCTTGCAATCAGTGAACCAACCAGATTTGTGTTTCAGGTAGTAATAAGGCTTGTAACAGAAAGTAAGGAAAGTATGTGCAATATCTTTATAGATATAGATCTAGACATAACGATAAACCTATTGACAAAAATGTCTTTATCTTACTTTTATTTCTTTGTGAGCACTGTAGTGTTCCCCTTAGCTAGTACAGTCAGATGACATCATTAGTATAAAAAAAAGAAAAAAAGACAGGCGTGGTTACTGAAGGTAGATTTAGGTTTTTCATAACAACTGGAAACCCAATAATCCCTTAAAGGGTTTACAGTAAGACCAATAAAGTTCTCATAAGGCTAACTAGAGATTGTACCGCACACATCACAAACCAGTATCAGAAACTTAATTAACCATAAGCATTAGACATTTATTTCTTCTCATTCGATAAAAATAAATAATGCATGAAGGTTTAAGGAAAACCTACAGGGGGCAGGATTTCAGTGGGTCATGGAAGTTCAAGTAAAACATCCAGGTGACTCAGGAAGAGCAGAAACTTGTGAATGGAGTCAGATTACAACAGTAGCTTGTGAATGTACTCCATGTAATGAAATTTGACATCTGACACTCACACACACACACACACACAGAGATACACACACACCAAAGACCATGACTGCTCTCAGCCCCTAAATAAATAATTACACAATATAAATGTGAATCATGAATAATGTGATCAGTGAATATCTATTTAGTATTTGTCTATTGCAAATGGTATTCCAAGTGTGTTGTCAACTTTAAAAGGACATGTAGTAGGTGGTCCAGATGGTGTTAAAATGTAAAGAGGTGTGAAGTCGTTAAGAGAAAGTAGATGCTGTAAAATAAGTGTTTCAAATTCAAATTCAAAATTCAATTCAAATTTTATTTGTCACATACACAGTCATACACAGTACGATATGTAGTGAAATGCTTACACGACCACCTGTGACCTTAATTATTATTTTTTTTAAATGGAACAATTGACAAGAAATAAGAGAAAAATAAAAAAGAAGCAAGAAATAAATAAATAGTTTAACTATAAGAAGTTAGACCAA
>JAQMYJ010000009.1:6317605-6334339 GCA_030014305.1 Clarias laeviceps | reverse complement strand
GTACACCTTTCCTTTCATTCTCGCTGATACTCTTTTGTCACACCTGACACTTTTCTCCACCCATTCCAACCTGCCTGTACCCGCCTCTTCACCTCCTTGAAATCCTGCACCTTCTTTACCTCTGCTGCCTGTAGCCTGACCGTTCCACTTAGGTTCCTCTCATTCACACGCACGTATTCTGTTTTGCCACGGCTAACCTTCATTCCTCTGCTTTCCAGAGCGTACCTCCACCTCTCTAGATTTTCCTCCAGCTGTTCCCTGCTCTCGCTACAAAGCACAACGTCATCTCCAAACATCATTGTCCATGGAGACTCCTGTCTAACCTCATCTGTCATCCTGTCCATCACCATAGCAAACAAGAAGAGGCTCAGAGCCGATCCTTGATGTAGACCCAGCTCCACCTTGAACTCCTCTGTCACACCTACAGCACATCTCACCACTGTCTTACAGCTCTCATACATATCCTGCGCCCCTCTAACATACTGCTCTGCCACTCTAGACTTCCTCACACAATACCACAGCTCCTCTCTCGGCACCCTGTCATACGCGTTCTCTAAATCTACAGAGACACAACGCAACTCCCTATTACCTTCTCTGTACTTCTCCATCAGCATCCTCAAAGAAAACACTGCATCCGTTGTACTCTTTCTAGGCATGAAAGCATATTGCTGCTCACAAATGCTTACCTCTGCCCTTATCCTAGCTTCCACTACTCTTTCCCAAAGCTTCATTGTATGGGTCATCAGCTTTATTCCTCTGTAGTTGCCACAGCTCTGCACATCCCCTTGTTCTTAAAAATTGGCACCAATACACTTCTCCACCATTCCTCTGGAATCCTCTCACTTTCCAAAATCTTGTTAAACAGACTAGTCAGAAACTCTACTGCAATCACTTCTAAGCACTTCCATACCTTCACAGGTATGTCATCAGGATCAACAGCCTTTCCACTCTTCATCCTTTTTAAGGCCCTCCTCACCTCACTCTTACTGATTTTTGCTACTTCCTGCTCCACAACAGTCACCTCTTCTACTTTTCATTACCTTTCATTTTCCTCATTCATCAACTCTTTAAAGTTCTCCTTCCATCTTCCCATCACCCTCCTGGCACCTGTCAGTACATTTCCGTCCCTATCTTTAATCACAATAACATGCTGCACATCATTTCCATCTCTATCTCTTTGCCTCGCCAACCTGTACAGATCCACCTCTCCCTCCTTACTGCCCAACCTAGCAATCAAGTCCTCATATGCTCTTTGTTTGGCCTTTTCACCTCTACCTTTACCTTATGCTGCATCTCCCTGTACTCCTGTCTACTCTCTTCAGTCCTCTCAGTGTCCCATTTCTTCTAAGCTAGTCTCTTTCCCTGTATATACTCCTGGATTTCCTCGTTCCACCACCAAATCTCCTTGCCCACTTTTCCCTTTCCTGATGATACACCAAGTACCCTCCAACCTCTTCCTGATCACCTTAGCTGTAGTTGTCCAGTCAACTGGAAGCACCTCCTGACAACCCAGAGCCTGTCTCAAATCCTCCCTGAAAACTGCATAACATTCTTCCTTTTTCAACTTCCACCAGTTTGTCCTCTGCTCTGCCTTTGTCCTCTTCACCTTCCTCACCACCAGGGTCATTTTACACACCACCAAGCTGTGTTGTCTGGCTACACTCTCCCCTTCCAATACTGTGCAGTCACTGATCTCTTTCAGATTACAGCGTCGTCACAAGATGTAGTCCACCTGAGTGCTTCTGCCGCCACTCTTATATGTCACCCTATGTTCCTGCCTCATCTGGAAGAAAGTATTTATTACTGTCATTTTCATCCTCTCCATCCAAGTCCACCACCATCCTCTTTGTGAGTTAGAAGAGTTCCTGCCCTGAAGACCGAACCTGCCCGTCACATTCTCATCATCTCTGTTCCATTCCCCAACATGCCCATTAAAATCTGCACCAATCACCACTCTCTCACCTCTGGGGATGCTTTGCATCACTTCATCTAACTCAATCCAGAATTTCTCCTTCTCTTCTAACTCACATCCTACTTGTGGGGCATAACCACTAAAAACATTGCACATCACACCATCTATTTCCAGCTTCAGATTTATCAACCTATCTGATACTCTTCTCACCTCCAGAACATTCCTTACAAACCCCTCTTTCAGGATAACTCCTATTCCATTTCTTTTCCTATCCATACCATGGTAAAATAGCTTGAACCCTGCTCCTAAGCTTCTAGCCTTGCTACCTTCCACCTGGTCTCCTGGACACACAGTATATCCACAGTATATCCTTCCTTCTCTTCATCATGTCAACCAACTCTCTTGCCTTCCCTGTCATAGTCCCAACATTCAAAGTCTCTACTGTCACTCCTAAACTCTTGCCTTTCCTCTTCACACTCTGCCTATGAACATGCCTTTCTCCTATCCTTCTTTGACCAACAGTAGCCCAATTTCCACCAGCACCCTGTAGGTCAACAGCACCGGTGGTGATCGTTGTTAACCCGGTCCACGACCGATACAGTATGGAAGTCCTATGAATGAGTAGCATGATTGATTTGGCAAATGTTTTACGTTGGATGCCCTTCCTGTAACAACCTTCTGCATTTATTCAGACTTGGGACTGGCACAAGAAGACACTGGATTGTGCCCCCCTATGGTTGCATTAACCAAAGGATAAACGTTTCCGTGATATTTCAATAATGTATACCTTACACACTAATTAAAGTTGATTGAAGTTTTGGAAACATGTTTTTATTGGTTTATGTCTTTTCATCAGTGACATTTATGAAACATTGTTTATTTGTAGCATACTTGTTTCTACTATGAATATGTTTCTTATTTTGGGTCACAGTGATTAATTTATGAACATGTACATTATTTGAACATCTTAAGTATAAAGTATTTGCATTACAAATAAAGTATATTTGTCATGACCACTTCTGAAACAGATGAAGAATGATGAATTAATTCAAATGTGGAGAACTTTAAGTAGTGATGTGGGGAAGTACCGAGAAAGCCTACATATGTGACAGTGTAGATAATGTGTCAAAATCTTACTTAACTAAAAGAGGAAGTAGCCAAAAATATACTCAAGTGAAAGTTTTTAAAAGTTACTAATTTTAAATATCTATCTATCTATCTATCTATCTATGTATCCTGTCAAAATGTACCCGATGGTTTTAAGTGCCAGTGCCAAACAAAACATAATCAGCACTTAGTGATGTCTAATTAATAGCCATGAACTTATTATTAATGTTTAAGAATTAAAATTTAGCTTGTTCACTAATCATTGTAAGACAGATTTTTAAAGTTAATGACCCTTTAGACTGGACGGCACGGTGGCATAGTGGTTAGCACTGTGGCCTCGCACCTTCAGGGTTTGCGAGTTTGCAAGTTCTTCCCATGCTTGGTGGGTTTCCTACGAGTTCTCCAGTTTTCTCCCACAGTCCAAACTCATGCAGATTAGGCTAATTGGTCTTCCCAAATTGCCCATAATGTGTGTGTGTGCGTGCCCTGTAATGTATCCCACGTCCTGTAATGAGCCCAAGGTGTACCCCACAAGTCTCCTAGGATAGGCTCCAGGCCTAAAGCGGTATAGTTCTCCCCGTGCTTGGTGGATTTCCTCCGGGTACTCCGGTTAGCTCCCACAAGTCCAAAGACGTGCAGGTTCGGCTAATTGGTATGAGTGAGTGTGTGAATTGGCACCAAAAGTCTTCTGGGAGAGGCTCCAACCCTCCAAACCCCTGTAAACAGGCTGAACGGTAAAGAATATGAATGAATGACCCTTTAGACAGCGGTTAGCACTATCGCATGACACTTTCACAGTAAGTGGGTTTAAATTCTGTCCCCAATCAGTGGGCAGGATTTTTCTTCCTGTGCTTTTTTTGGGGGGTTTCCTTTCATAGTCCAATCAGTCCATTGTATGCAATCGATTCATCTTTCTGAACTTCTCACAGTGTACAATATGACTGGGTGTGTGAGTGTGTCCGGAGATGGCTTGGCACCCCACCCAATGTGCCCCCCCCCCCCACCCCTTGTCCTGTGCCCTGATATGCGGTATGGAAAACAAATGACCCGTTATACATTGTACGAGGGGGCGGGGCTTTAATATTTGAACCCTGAGGGAGCGGTAAAGTGGGCGGAGCCACTTTCTTGGTCACCAGACACTTCCTGCTTTGGAGGAAGCGTCTGTTAGGTTGTTTATCTCGGCGGCTAGCTTCATTTCTACCACCTTCTTCTCTTTACAGAAGGTATGTTCACTGTTTTAACATGCACTTAGCTTTTTTTTTTTATACACGAGCGCGCGAATGGGTTCGAGCTCTGGAAGAAGACCAGACCGCGCTTGTGTGTGCGCGCACGCGCGTGCTCTTCGGCTAAGCTAGCAGCTTTGTCCCAACAAAGAGACCTGTTAGCCGTTTAGCACGCAGACGGACGCTGGGACGTCTTTAACACGCCGCTGACTGACACTTCTTTTCAGTAAACACGTTTTTTGGTGGGGTAAAACGTCACTCTGGGTATTATTCTACTGAAAGTAACACAATGTTAACATTATTATTTAAAAGTGTTCATTGCTTTTAATGCTAGCTCTTGCTAGCTGACGCAGCTGCAACACCTAAAGCTAGCTGGATAATATCAATGAAGCTGTAGATCAAAATAATACAGCCCTTCCTACCCTCATCAATCTATAATAGTTATACTTTTGTATGTTTTGTACAGTTTCTATGCTTTTTTCATTGAGCATTGGTTTGTCTGACGAGCGTTCTGTTCATTTCAGTGCATGAGACAGGAGGATTTGAATGAAATAATGAGTGCACGTTAAGTTACTTAGTTGTGGTTTGACCACACAGGTTATTAATAATCTGCAATGAAAATCAGATTGCCCCTTTTGATTTAGCTGTCAAGCTGTGGTTGTGTAGGTGACGCCACCTACATGTGAGCATTTAGTCATAGTTAAAGTTCAACTGGGTGCAAACTTTTTTTTTTTTTGCATAAACAGAAAAATGTGAATGTGTAAAAAAAAAGTTTGACTTTTAATTCTGTTCTTAATATAGATGCAGTTGATTTATTAGATTCCAGATAGTTATTGTGCAAAAGACTAATCTACAGTATAAATTATTATAACACACAGTACAACCTCTGCATTTAATTTGTTCCAGAGGCTAGTTCTTAAAGCGAAAATTTGTATTGCAGTTGTAAATGCAAATGATCCGTTTCAGCTACCTGAAAATATTACCAATATTTGAGAGTATTGATGTATGTCAATAAAGTAAAATATTAAATAAATAGACATTAAACCTCACTTAACCTTAAATTATGATTCCTTTTGCTTTTTAAGCGATTTATTTTTTTACTTGCCACTGAAAATGTCTCCCTTTTCTTCTTGCTACCGAACTTGCTAACGTTCTTTAGACCCATGGTGTTCTGTTTGCACAAAATGTAAAAAAAAAAAACACTAAAACTCGATTTTGTGCTCGGTTTGTCCGTTCGTATGCTGATGCAAATTTCAGTTCTTAAGGCAAAATTTATAAGGTAGGGAATTCATTCATCATGTCTTCATTATTATGTACAAAACTATTTCCAAACTGACCTTAAAATTAATAAATAAATAACATTACAGACGATATATGTCTGTAAAGAAAGCAATACATCTCATGACGGGCCAGATTTCAGATGAAAAAAAAAGCTAATGTAGAAAGAAGCAGCTGTGACCAAGCTACCAGAAGAACTTTTTCATATTCTCCAGCATGTTCAGTAAAACCTACTCGTTTTTTTTTTTTTACTTGTAAAACTGTAGTACTGAAATTTTTTTTTCTCACATAGTTTTCACACCAAATATATAATACAATTATTTTTATTATTACTCTAAGTTTCTTTTATGTGGAAATTGCTTTGCTTATTGATTTTTTTATTTTTTTTGCATGTTCCCAAGTCGTTTGCACAGTACTGTAAGTAAACCAGATGTTAGGTTAATATGAGTGTGCTGGAGAATATGCCAGAGCTCTTCTGGTAATTTTGTCACACTTGCTTCTTTCTATTTCTATCATGCAAAACACAGAAGACTACATTTAGTTTTTGTTTTTTATTTCACCTGAAACCTGGTCTATTGTGTGGCTTCCTTTACAGGAATGCATATATTCTTCTGTAATGTTATTAATAAAACAAAATAGCTATTTTAAACTTTTTTTAATGGGTGTTTGGAAATAACAAATGATTTTGTACATAATAATAATAATAGACATGGTAAACATGTATAACACAATTTGTATTACAGATAATCAATGCCTAAGACTCTTGCACAGTACTGTATATAGTGAGATCTTTCTGTAAAAATACCAAATACATAAAGAAAATAAGAGAGATACTATACTCATGTCGAAAATGACTTTTCTTTAACATTCCCTGCTTTCTCTACTTAGGATGATGTCATGAGCTGTTATCACACACACCCCAAAAAAAAACCTAGCACTTGCATTCGATTGCCATCATGTCTACGATAAATGTATGAAACGTGATACGAAGTAATAGAGTGTAATTTATAGGAGTTTTTGGAGACTAGTCGGTGGATGAGAACCACCAGAACAAGACTTTTGATCTGGTTTAAAAAATTTACAGCTATATGTGGGAGTGCATGTAAAAAATATATTTTCTATTAACTTTAATACAGCTTATTAACCCTTACTTTTCTAGCCTACAACATTCAGATTCTGATAGTTGTAATATTTGTACATGGCTTGGGCAATCCCTGCTCATTCTTCTTGATCTGTCTGTTTGAACACCGTCGGACATCATATGTTCTTCCAAATTCGGTTTAGAGAGGTAATACTATAACTTCGACTTTTTAAAAATATATTTATTAATACTGTGTTTATACATAAGGTGCCCCATAAGGTGTCGCCATACAAGTGAACACTTGTGGCAGTTTCCTGATCCAGTCATGAAAATGTTTTTTCCTTTTGTTAAAGGCGTTCTTTAATGCTGCTAAAAAGTCTTCATTCCCCCCATCTATGAAGACTTTTGAGACTCCACAATATATTTAATTTGAATCAGTTATACCTGATAGACACAAGGCTTGAAAACGTTTGCATTAAGGCTTTATTTTATGCGAACGCCAAATCTGTAATAAAGATGACTCGCTGCAGTTTATGAAGGTGCACCTGTGCTGAAAATCGCCATGGCTTTGTGATTGATGCAAATTTCTTTTGCACTTTATGTAAATCTTCTCACTAGGCCCCAGACAAATACAACCGTAAATGTGGCCTAGTAGCATTACACTTATTGGAATGATTTCATGACCAGATTTACCTTACTCATTATCTATTCTGTGTTTTTAAGGTTTCAGACTCTGGTGAAGTCTTGAAGAGGTCCTACGGTCTGTTACTTGGGCTCAACATGCACTTCTGCCGCTGCTCGTACCAGAGTTTATAGTTTTAAATAAGCCATTTTTTAAGGAGGACGGACTTAAGCCGGGATTGTCGTTCAAAGCCATTCTGTGGAACCCTGTATCTCCTCGAAGGCTGTAGGTCCATCGAGCGTACATTTATATAAACCATGGCGGATGGGAGGATCTATGTGGGGAACCTTCCCATGGATGTGCAGGAGAGGGACATTGAGGATCTCTTCTTCAAATATGGCAAAATTCGGGATATCGAGCTGAAGAACAACCGCGGAACCATCCCCTTTGCCTTTGTTCGTTTTGAGGACCCACGGTGAGTTCCAGGGCTGATGTTGTCATTTTCACCATCACTGACTGAAGACAGGGAACATGGAGGAGCCATTTCTCAAAAGTCTCTCAGTAGAAAAAAAAAGTTAGGAGCACTTTACTCTTTTCCCATAGGGATGCGGAGGACGCTGTCTATGGAAGGAACGGATATGGATTTGGAGACTGTAAGCTGCGTGTGGAATATCCTCGCTCCTCAGGATCCAAATTTGGCGGATCGGGCGGAGGACCAAGGGGAAGGTTCGGCCCTCCGTCACGTAGATCCGAGTTTCGGGTTATAGTTACGGGTAGGTCGAAACATCACGAGTCTTCAGTGTCTCTTCTTCACTTCACAATGTTTGCATTTATACTGTTTTTTATTTTATTTTATTTTTTTAACTGTAGTACCTATCCTTATTACCTATTGCACTTTACCTTTTGTACATTAATCACTCTCACCCCTGTACATACAGTATGAACACGCAATCCTTTGTAATTTATTGTAAATGGGCCACTTATACACTTCTGGTTTGATGCCACCTGCATTTCATTGGCTCTGTACATGTACTTTGAACAATGACCAGTTGAATCGAATCGAATCTAATATTTTCTGCAAGGTGCTTGGAGTTAGCTAATTCCACTGCTAATCATTAGGGGTATTAGTAGGTAAGCATGGATATATGACACTGTTTGACTTATGTTTGTGTCCATGAGTCTTGTTGTTGTTTTTTCAGGCCTTCCTCCCACTGGAAGTTGGCAAGACCTTAAAGACCACATGAGAGAGGCAGGAGACGTATGTTTTGCTGATGTGCAGCGTGACGGTGAAGGAGTGGTGGAATTTCTTAGACGGGAAGACATGGAGTATGCCCTACGTCGACTAGATGGCACAGAGTTCAGATCCCACCAGGTTACAAACACTCACAGCCAAATTCACTAGTTGTACTTTCTAATGTATATCTAACTTTCTTATTCACGGCTGTGGTTTTTAATGGGGGTATTGTTAATTTATATTGACTATCACAGCTAATTTTTATTATAATTAGTTATAACACTATTTAACTAGCAAATTATAATAAACAGGCTGTGGGAGGACTTTGTTTTGCAAGCATGATGGCAGCGCAAATAAATAGAACATTCTTTATACTTAATAAAACAGCTTATGCTGGTCGTCCCTTCTTCACCCATCTGTATCATACATAATATATATGAAGAGATAACCATGGTCAGGGGTTAACAGCTTCTCTGTTTCATCCTACAGGGTGAGACGGCTTACATAAGAGTACTGGAGGAGCGCGGTGCGAGCTGGGGTCGCTCACGTTCCCGTTCCAGGTCTCGTGGACGGTACAGTCCTCCATACCAAAGCCGAGGCTCTCCTCCCCGCTACCGCTCCCCTCCACGCCACATGGCTCGTCTCAGCCCTCCCTCACGAAGACCACCGCCTCAGCACCACAGCCCACCGCCACGCCACTATCGGTAAACAGCCAAATAAGTTCAACCTGCTTAAAACCCACCCATCCATCATGTCCAATCTTTTAAAACTTTTTTTCCTGGATTTTTTTTTTTTCTTCTATTTTGTAATTGAC
The DNA here is from genome assembly GCA_030014305.1 of Clarias laeviceps. NCBI lineage: Eukaryota > Metazoa > Chordata > Actinopteri > Siluriformes > Clariidae > Clarias > Clarias laeviceps. Next base: position 6,325,068 of record JAQMYJ010000009.1, on the reverse strand, counting down.
ATTCCACAATCAAGACCATTCCTGGAAACCCTTAGTGTCTATTCACGAGTGTCAAAATGGTCTCGAAAGATGGAAACGTTCCTCTTTTGGCCATTAATAACTGGATAATTCAGTAAAACTGCCAAGAAGAGATATTTTTCTCATCATGTAGGGCAGACGTCTTGATTAAATCATTTGTCCATCTTGGTTGTTCTTGTAGCAAAAAAAAAAAGGCTGTTCTTACAGAAGTTCCGCTAATCTGTTCAATCTTCTAAATCATTTCTTTTAAATAAAGTGAAAGTTTGTTTGTTTATTTACTTATGTACACCCTCCTGTCATTTTTGTATCATGTTAGAGATGTGTGAAATGTGTGATTGATATATTTTTTTTCTTTCTCCAATTAAACATTTGAATCATGGTGGTGTTCTCCCAAGATTTTGGTAATGTCATCATTCCTGCATTTTCAGCACTAACAGAACAGTCGACTTAAATTCCCTGACCTGAAGGATTGATTGAACTGACACAAGGAATAAAAATACACAAACACAATGAAATGAACAATTCAATTATAAGTGTATTTGTAATGTTTTAGAGGCATGCTAACAGCAGCTTCTTTGTATTTCAAAAGCCAGCTTTTTTTTTTTACGGTGTCATTACATGTATACCATGTATGGATTCTCTGACTTGAAGCAAAAAAACTAAATTCGACCGGACATGTCCTTTGTAGCGTTCCGGTCGACTAAGTGTTAAATAGCTTTCCTTCTGAACCCCAAAAAAAGTTTTTAACTGTAAGTCTTTGTGTCTTTGTCATCACGTATGATGCGGACATCATCAGTGCAATCTATGGTGATTTTCCTTAAGCCAGTTCACAAGAGTCGCATCAACTGCCTGGTTTCTCCTTGTTTGGACCCATGAACTCCACACCATCGATAGGGATATCCTTTTCTTTGATGGCTTTCTGTAAAGCAAAATCACACTAGCGTTAATTAGACAAATACTGAAAGCTCCTGGAAGAAACCATTTAACCGATACCATTGTGTTCATTATGTGTGTCAGAAGTTCACAATCCTGATGATGGCATAGTAAACAAAAAGTAGTAGTTATTTCTGGATATAAAGAATGGACGTCACTTTCTCCTCTGTCAATCAAAGCAACATTAATCAATCATGAATGTATGAAGAAAAAAAAAGACTGGGCATGGAGTTTGTGTTCTCTCCCTGTGCGGTACTTTAACCGTAACCCTGTTTTCCTTACACATTTCCAAAAACATTTGGGAACGCCGCTCCCAAATTGCCTTTAGTGTGTGAATAAACGTGTATGAATGTTGACCAGAGATCCTACTACGATCATAAAAATGGGAATGTAATCACCACAGTTCCTAGATGGATGGAATAGAGTAATATTAGATTTTTTTTTCTTTTTTTATATATTACTGCACAAATAACCAACACGTTGTGAGTTTAGATCTCATACGTCATGAAGGTCAAGGTTTCCCTGCCAACACATAGTTGAAAGGTATCTTTCAGCATGCAGTACCATAGGAAGCTATAAATGCAATGCAAAATATAGTAACAGGCAATTTGTAAAATAAATGTACAGCAGTATCCCAGATTTAAGGAAGAAAGTTGGTTTCTCACATCAAACCATGCCTACCATATGTTTAATGTGCTTTGAAATAAACACAATGGTATAGTGTATACAGTATTCCTGAAACTCTTCAGCATGATCTGGATTGAACCACAACCAAGTGCAGTATTTCCTGTTTAATCCTGTTCTATTAAATCCAAAAACTGACAAATTAAAACTTCGGAATGTTTGTCGACTTCAGTTCTTGTGATTCAACTGTCCTGCACTTAATCGACATCAAATAATGATCAGTAAAAGTCAGGTGTGTATGGAAAGCATGAACCTGTACAGAACAGTAGATCCATAAGATCCAGGAGATGTGAACCTGAGCATCTCTCATTATTACCTCTAAACATGCAAGCGAGGAAGAAATCCTCCAGAATAAACCTGCCGTAATTTATAAGACTCTATCCAAAAAAACACGCAGCAAGACATAATTTTGCCGTTTTATTCGTGTTTACCTGAACACAGATCTGATATTTCTTGAACAGCTCAGTGCACGGATCTTCACCACGGTCTCCTTTCAGGAATTTCTCTGCGAACCAGCGGTTAAAGCACTGGTCATATTCGCGCTTCAGCTCAGTGCAGCCTTCACCCACGCTGTTCATTTTCACACTAAGAAAATGGCACAGGATTTAGGTTCGCGATAGTCTACTCAATTTCCGGCCAATGTGGATCTATTTATCAATATGTAACAGTAAGCCGATCTGCAGCCTCTTTTTTCCCCCTTGACTTTGCTGCTTCGTATCACGTGGTTAACAAGCGGCGCAGGATGATGACGTTGCGTCAAGCTAGCACGGTTTGAATGAGTTGCCATGTAGCTGCAGGCTAAATTTTGGCTAAACGTCTTCTTCCCTGTCAGAACGCATTAGCACGCGATTGTGTTGATGTTCAGATTTCTACCCAAATTTCACTTGTCTCTGGTATTAATTCGTAATTAATCAATTAAGCACTTTTATGAACAACAAATAAGCTCCAAAACAAAAATATATTACTGTACCAAGGTTACTGTATGTTCATTTTTTTTTCCAGAGAGCATCCATGTTATCACTTCATGAAAATCAGTCTAAATTAAATATGTAGAAAGATATTTGATGAGGGGAAAAATCCATCCTAAATAAAATGCTAATTAATGCCCATAAAATATTTTACCTGATAGAGTACATGTACCACACTATGGTACATGGTTCTACCATGGTACCTCATACTTCATCGTAATACCATACTACTGTACATGTTGGCGCAGTGGTTAGCACCGTCGCCTTGCACCTCCAGGTTCCGGGTACGATTCCCGCCTCCGGGTCTGTGTGCATGGTGCGTTTCCTCCAGGTACACCTGTTTCCTCCCACAGTCCAAAGACATGCAGATAAGGCTAACTGGCATTCTAAAACTGGCATGCCCTGCAATGGATTGGCACCCCATCAAGGGTGTACCCCACCTTATGGAACACATACCAGGAACCTGTCAAAAATTATGTTATACATGTTTATGTACCATAATGGTGTCCCAGTGGTAGGTTTTTCAGCTGTCATGCGGAAGGCCCAGTCACTGATTGTAGTTTTCGGTCCCAAGCCCAGATAAAATGGGAGGTTTGCATTCAGAAGGGAACCCTGAGTAAAAACCTGTGCCAAGTTTAAATCGGATGGTCCACTGTGGCAACCCCTCGATGGGTGCAGCCGAAAGACCAACAACAATGGTAATATTCATGTAGAAACTTTTGTTTTAATGTTTTACCCTCTTATGGTACCTTACAAAGGATGCTACACAATACTTTGGTGAAGAACATGGTACTTATTGCATACAATGGTCGCTACCAAAGTTCAGTATATAATATGGTAATACTATACTACACCATAACAGTATCTAACATATCTAATGTGGTACAATATGTAATATGTACAAACCAACCATAATACAGTAGATATCTGCTGAATTATGGTAGTCACTGTTTTTTTTTTTGGGTAGGAGGATTAGTCCAAGTACTGAAAAAAACAGATATGTCTTGACTCGTCATTTAATAATTGCCAAAAGCTCCGCTGTACAGACATTTAGAGGAATTTCATTCCACTACCTGGGTGCAAGAACAGAACAGATTATAGATGCACATCTACCTTGATGCCTGAGAGATGGTGGGATCAGGTAAGCAGGATCGGAGGGAACGTGGTGCAGTGGTATGATTAGGGCTGAGAGGCAAGTGGGTGCTGGGCCATTTTTAGCTTTGTAAGCAGGTTTGAATTTGATTCAGGCAGCTACAGGAAGCCAGTGAAGGGTGCAGAGAAGTGGGGTGGTGTGGGAGAACCTGGAAAGGTTGAAAACGAGATGTGCAGCTGCATCCTGGATTAGCTGAAGGGGACGAATGGTTGATAGAAGAAGACCCGCCAGAAGTGAGTTCCAGTGCAGTCTTGAAGTAATTATAAATATAGGCAATTATAAATAAATATTGTATGGCATGAAATGCTCACTCAGTCACTCACTCATCGTCTATACCGCTTTATCCTGTATTCAGGGTTGCGAGGGGCCTGGAGCCTATCCCAGGAGGCTTAGGGCACGAGGCGGGGTACACCCTGGACAGGGTGCCAGTCCATCGCAGGGCACACACACACAATATAGGCAATTTGGAAACGCCAGTTATCCTAATCTGCATGTCTTTGGACTGTGGGGGGAACCAGAGTACCCAGAGGAAACCCATCAAGCACGGGGAGAACATGCAAACTCCATGCACACAGAGACAGGAATCGAGCCTGGCTGAGAATCGAACCTGGACCCTGGAGGTGCAAGGCGACAGTGCTAACGACTACACCACTATACCACCTACATGAAATGCCTGACTTAAATTATTATTAATCATTAAGTTGGAGTATAACTTGTCTTAGTTATCAGCAAAAATAACAAAAAATAGTAATGTTCACTTACCAGTAATACCCTCCTGGCACTCCTCACCGCCATGTGACACAACGCTGGTTTGGCGGCTGCCATATCAATTCGTAGGTGTAGCCATTTGTCTCATGAGCATACAGTAGGGCAGAGATGACCACAGACCACTTCCCCCAAAAACTGGTAGCTCATGCCAGCATGCTGTGAATGATTTATCATAATTTGCAAATTCGTAGTGACTCATAGTAAAAATTGTGGCTGTGGGAACTACGCTTCCGTCATTTAGCTAGGGCAGCTCTCTCATCTCTTGATCTGTACTCTCTGCTTAAACAGATAAGCTTCAAAATTTTACGAGCTTCCAGGAACAGATCAATTTTCATTCTAGTACCATCAACAACCCCAACAAGTCACGTGTGTCATCTCATATTTTGCTAATTGGCCGAGTTCTGTACTGACAGAATTTGCATTTGAAGTTCACCTGCTGTATTCTCTTTTGTACTCTTTTGGACTCTTTTGTGTATCATTTATGTTTGAAACTGTTAAATGCCATTGTAATTGCACTAGCTGTGTTCTACGGAGCAAAAGACAGGTGAAAAGAAAGGTGATTCGGAGGCTGTACGAGGCAAACACTGATACCCGTCTTAGTATCAACACAATTATTGAAGATAATTGTATTCATATTACAATCGATTGCACATTTGCAATGAAAAGCAAATAACTGAAGCATTAGCGCTTTCATGACGATCCACATTTATTCCATTTTACAATACAGCACCAAAACATTCTGACAATATACTGTATAGTCACATTGATTACAATAAAAATATATAAGCATACAGTATATTTTTAACATATAGGATTTTTCTGTTCTTAAATAAATTATCACTTTCATAAGTTAAATACAGCAATTTTTTCTTTGCTTTACTTTTTCTTCTTTTTTTTTTTTTTTTTTTTACAATTGACAAATAATTTTTGTTTCATATAGTATTTTTATACTATATAATATATTTATCATTTTATAATTTCTAATGTACACAGAGCATTTAAGAAATGGCGATACACACATATGAATGGAAATGGCATGTGAGTGATGGTTAGTGTTAATAACACTGGCACTTGAAACAACTGGTCTGAATAACAAAAGGTCCTACAACCACGATGAACCCATCGGCTAAAATTTGACGGTTGGTTGGTGGTAGTTCGGATCATACACTCATGTAGTCATTCGTACAGTTGCACACACTCGCTATGTAAATGCCGTATATGTTTATACTACTGTGGGTAATGAATCCATATTTTGATGAACAGACATAACAATAATCATAATTGGATTGTTTTTTTCTGCACTTACACACTCACTCACTCATTCACTCACAGAGCATAAACAAACTCGCTGAATGTGTCCCTAAAGAAAGGAACTTAAGGCAAAAAGACTGGTCAAAAATAAACACATTTTCGAGATTAGAGTAAATTTCTGATTGTTTTCGAGTAAGGTCGGTTCGGGTGAGGTACGCAATTGTGTAGCAGCTCAACGTGTCACCGAGTGACCGAGTCACCCTAGAAAGCTCAACTGGTAATTACAAGAAAAAAAAAAATCACTTGTTTTTATCTATAATACAAATTTGATAATACCTGAAAACAGAAGGGTGTGCTGCCACAGACTGAGGGCTTTCCAAGCCAAAATGGAGCGATCATCATGACAGACAAGCAATTCTCATCAAATCTGCTAAGTGCTGTTAACAGCAAGCACCCCTCTTAATAGATGTGTTTCTTAATTGCAGACAAAAAAAGACAAATATCTTTGTGCTTTTCAAGGAATCTCTATTGGTAATGCCATCATTTGGGTTCTTCCTATAATATATATTTATTTGGCAAACAGTTTTAATAATAATAAAAAATACATAACTCAGACATTCAGCAAAGTAGTCCTAAGCTTTGCTCAATGTCCAAAAAATAGCTCCATGCTTAGCCTTCTGGTCACTAGCATAGACTCATCATTTTTATGGTACCCATTATTCCTGGCTATCTTCCTGGGGTGCCCCTGCCCTGAATATTGTGTTTTTCCCTGCTTGAACACACCTTAATAAGCTAATCAAATATCTTAAAGGACCTTCCCGATGCAACATGGGGAAGCCGGAAGGAAAAAAACAACAACAATGTAAACTGCAGATCTGGGGTACTACATGACCCAGGTTGGAAAACACTGTGTTTCTGTATAGATGGGTCTTGTACATTCATGCAACTAAAGTTTCCTCAACCGTGATCAGCCATGTATATGTATATGAATGTATATTTTTTATTTCTTGTCCTGTGTGTAATTTGTTGTTGAGTTTTATTGCTCTTAAGCAAGTTAAACTACATAGGAAAGGATTTCTGCCAACCCGTTATGTGGCTCTTAGAGGAAGATGTTTCTAAAAGTTGGATCTAAATATATAATTTAAAAATAAGCAAACATGAGTGGTCATCTGATCAGACAACGGTGAAGGTCATCACTTGTTCTCTATGAGGATCTGGACTTTGTGAACCAAGTCTCGGGCCATGACTAGAAGCTTTGGGACATCATGCCGCTCTGCCATTTCTGAAACGGAACACAAGGTGTGTAATCAGGTTATTCGTTCAACATTCATTTTCAGTAACTGCTTTTTCCTAGTTACGGTTGCACTGGACCCAGAGCCTAGCCCTCAAGGAACACAACGTGACTGAGGACTGCCAGTCCGTACCAGGTCACCATGTGCACACATTCACACACTGATTTACATCTAGCAATTTAGCACTGTTAATCCATCATGGCGAAAGCCATTATCCACAAAAGGAGAAAACAGTTTTGAACCCTATCAGCAGTGGCCGGAATACCAGAATTGGTAACAGAGCACAATGACGACTCATCCATGAACTCAAACAGCATCTAAAGTACATGGTGGGCCATTTATATGGATACACCTTAATAAAATGGGAATGGTTGGTGATATTAACTTCCTGTTTGT
>JAQMYJ010000009.1:6289965-6317505 GCA_030014305.1 Clarias laeviceps | reverse complement strand
AAAATGTGTTCAATGTGCTGCCCATTGTGTTGGATTGTCAATGCAACCCTCTTCTCCCACTCTTCACACACTGACGGTGAAAGGGGGTTGCATTGACAATTGAAAAAAACAAATGGTTGGGTCACCAACCATTCCCATTTTATTAAGGTGTATCCATATAAATGGCCCACCCTGTAGTGCAGGCCTCATTTGCCTGAGTCACAGTCAGTGTTCATGATTCAACAATAAGAAAGAGACTGAGCAAAATGGCAAACATGGGAGAGTTCCAAGGCAATAGTCACTACTGACAAAACCGAACAGAAAGGCTCGTCTCACATTTGGCAAAAAATATCTTGATTATCCCCAAGACTTCTGGGCAAATATTCTGTGGCCTGAGAGCTGGGGCCTCAGGACATGTCCAGCTTTCCATAATTGATGGAACCAAAAATTTCCGGCCAAAAGTTCATGACCTTCAGCTAAAGTGTACTTGGGTTACGCAGCAGGACAATGATCTGAAACATATCAGGAAGTCCTCCGGTTAAAATAAATAAATAAAATAACCTTAATTAAGGTTTTGGAGCGGCCTAGTTAAAATCCGGACTTAAATCCGATTGAGATGCTGTGATATGACCTATTTAACTGAATTCTGCAAAATTCTGCAAAGAAGAGTGGGTCAAAATTCCTCCAAAGCGATGTAAAAGACTCATTGCCAGTTATCACAAATGCTTGATTGCAGTTGTTGCCACCAATGATCAATAACACAATCAGTTATTAGGCAATTAGTTTAAGCACATAGGGCGAGCTTTTTCTCCTTAATAAAGAAAATGACCATTTAAAAACTGCATTTTGTATTTAATCTGGTTATCTTTGTGTAATATTAGTTTGATGATTTGAAGAATTTAAGTGTGGCAAATATGCCAGAGAAAAGAAAATACAGAAAGGGGGCAAATACTTTTTTTTTTACAGCACTGTAGTAGCATGTCTGAACCCAGATTGAACCCATGCAGATATGGAGACAGGATACACAGAAAGTTCACATATATAGTAGCTTGAGTTCAGCATCTAACTGGGGACTCTGGAGCTGTAAGGTGACAAGACCAACAGTGACTGTGTAGGAATATTTTTAGTGCAAATGTAGGAATGGCTATATTGCCCTTTATGGGCATCTTACCATTGAAGAACTTGATGATGTCAGTGAAGTCCATGTTGTTCTCCAGAATTATGTCTCTATATAACTCAACCAGTGCCAAGGCAATAAACAGAACAAAATGGCCAGAGGAGATGGCGCGGGCCGCCCAGATGGTCTCCCATACGGAGAACACGTCATCGTACACCATTTCTTGAGACACACAAATAGGATTTGTTTATTCTGTGCTCTGATTTAAAACTGTTTTATTTTCTGTTGCAATAAAATGGTATAAATTAGATTTTTACCTTGTTCATCTCTAAAAGTGATCTTACCTCTTTTAAAGTCTAAGAGGAACCATCGGTAACAGAAGTAGAAGTGGGTGTAGTCTCCATTCTGTTGCATCAGCTCAAAAAGCTCAGAGTCAAGAATCTGAACGTTCAAAAAATAAAGAAATAAACACTTCTGTAGGAAAATAATTTACCGCATTCCTGAAGAAACAGCTTTCAAGTACGGGAGTCATACCTGAATAAGGGAACGCATGTTGGCAAAATGCGTGTCCATTGCTCCACCATGAGGAAAGTTCTGATTCATTCTTTTCATGAGTTCTGTAAAGCAGCTAAACGCCATGGCCTCTGAGAGAGAGAAAGAGAGAAAAAAAGATGGATCGCAAAAACGTGAGTCAAATCAACTCATAGACTTGGAGAATATGGCTAGACAATGATTCACTTGCTATTTATAAGCAGCAGGGCAGCTTGGTGTGAACTTACCATCATCAAGAATAACAAGCAGTGGCGCAAGCAAGTCACACATTCCCTGCACATAGCCGATATCTAGATGCTGCCAAACATAGCTACGAGGGAAAAAATGTAGCAGATCATAAACAAACTTTTGTACATGAGCAAGTAAGTGTTAAATGCTTTACATAGTTATACAGTATAATACTTTTCACAGGAGGAAAAACAAGATTTACCTGCACATGATGTTGCGGAGCTTCTCCAGGTTGGCAGCGGTAAAGTACCAGTAGTTTCTATCGCATCTTTGGATGTCTTTGTCAATGCGGTGTAGATTGAGGGTATACAAGTCTAGCAGCTCTTGCTACAAAGTAAAACATGATGAAAAGATTATAAATGAATAGCTGGCATTTGCAGATGAGCATTCCAGCAGAACTATACCAAAATACATGTAAATGCTTTGAAAGTCAATGGATGATTTCAACAAACTTACAGAGTAAGTAGTTCCGATAGAGGACACTGGAGATGCAACATCATTTTTATGGTCTCCTACAGCTAAGGAATCTGGTTTGGGGAAAAGACTCTCCATCTCTGGCTCTTCTTCAGACAGGGCGGATTCAGTAGCCTCTGGACTCGTGTTCTGACCTGCCTCCATGCACAGCTCCAAGGCAGGCATACCTAGTGCGGCCCTCTCTGGTGGCATCGTCAGAGCCAAAGGAGGACCCAGTGTAATAGGAACATTGGCCAAGATATCTTCTGAAGGCATATAAACCAATGCAGCTGGAATTTCCTCCATTTCCAGGGCAGATGGTGAATCATCAGAAGTATCTGGAGATTGTTTCGATGAAGCCATAATGGAAATGCAGCTTTCAAGAAGAGGTTCATTCATTTGCTTCATTAATGCTTTGGTTCTATTGGAATCATAGGACCAGTTTATTATAGATTTAAAATCTGGCTTTTCGGCATTAGGTGGATCGTTCGATATGAACTCGATGTCTTGTGATTCAGATAGTGTTAGCGGGGGTGTTGTTTTTTCTTTTGAAGGCTCCACATGAGAGTTGTTGGTCATCTTTGATTCAGAATGAGGTTGTGGAGGCTTTGTTTCTTTTTCAAAAGGTTCCATGTGGGAGTCACTGGTAATATCTGATTCAGAAAGAGATTGAGGAGGCTTTATTTCTTTTTTTGTAGGCTCCATGTCAAGGGCCTTGGTCATCTCTGATTCAGAAAGAGGTTCAGGAGGCTTTGTTTCTTTTTCCAAAGGCCCAGTGTGGGCCTTGGTCATGTCTGATTCAGAAAGAGGTGGAAGAGGCTTCATATCTGTAGGCGCCATGTTGGGGGTACTGGTGATCTCTGATTTAGAAAAAGGTTGAGGAAACATCGTTTCTTTTTTCGAACCCTCCATGCCAGTGTCATTGGACATCTCTGTTTCACAAAGAGGTTGAGGAGGCTTCATATCTTTTTTTGAAGCCTCCATATCAGAGGCATTGGCTAATTCTGATTCAGATGAGGGCTGAGGAGTCTTTAATTGTTTTTCTGAAGCCTCCATGTCAGGTGAACTTTTTGTCTCTGATTCAGATAGGTGTTGAGAAGACTTCATATCTTTTTCCAAAGCTTCCATGTCAGAGGCACTGGTCGTCTCTGATTTAGATGAGGGTCGGGGCTTCAATTCTTTTTCTGAAGCCTCCATGTCAGGGGTACTGTTTGGCTCTAATTCAGATAGGGGTTGAGGAGGATTTAATTCTTTTTTTGAAGCCCCCGTGTCAGGGGTACTGGTTGGCTCTGATTCAGATAGGGGTTGAGAAGGATTTAATTCTTTTTCTAAAGCCTCCGTGTCAGGGGTACTGGTTGGCTCTGATTCAGATAGGGGTTGAGGAGGATTTAATTCTTTTTCTGAAGCCTCTGTCTCAGGTGTACTGATTGGCTCTGATTTAAATAGCGGTTGAAGAGGTTTCAATTCTTTTTCTGATGCCTCCATGTCAGGGGCACATGATTCCGTGGATAGTGGTTGGGGGGGTTTTGCTTTTTCCTCCAAAGGCTCCAAGTGAAGGTCACAGGTCTTCTCTGACTTTGTGAGATCCTCAGCATTTGCAGTTGAGTTTATATCTGTGGATTTTGCTTCTTCGACAGAACTCTCTCTAGTCAGTGCTTTTGGATCACACGTGGTTACTTCATTTGCCTGCATTATTAAAGCAGTTTTGTCTCTATCATAATTAAACTCTATGTTGATCTGAGTTTCAACTACCATTTGTGAGTCCTGAATTCCTTCTAAGGATTTCATGATTTCTTCAGCAGTAGCCTCTGATGACTGAAGTATTTGTTTATTTTTCTCAATGCTATCTGAAGATTTTGCACTCTTTTCAGAATGCAAAGACATTGTAGATTCTACTATTTCAGAAGTTTCTATGGCAGATTCTATAGTTTCTATCATTTTTACATTCAACTCACTTGAATCCAATTGAGAGTCCACAGACTTGCCTGTCTCATTCCTGCTAAAATCTTTGGCAACTGGACTTTCTACCTTCTCATTTTCCTGAGCTCTGATCATCTCATCTTCTGGAGGGACACCTCCTATGGGTGATTTGATAACATCTCCCAGCACCAGGGAGCTCTGATTTGCAGGTTCTTCTTTGAGCTTATCTTCAAGGCTAGAATTGGCTGAAAAGTCCACAGTAACCTCAGAAGTCATTGCTGATGGCTCTGCTAGTTTCATTTTGGTTCCATTCTCTTGTGTTGAAGCATCTTCTGTGCTTGGGGAGCAATCTGAGAGTGCAGATGTGACCGAGAAGTTGCGCGAGGATGGATGTCCAGAGTCTGGAGAGCTAGTGCAGTTGGGAAGAGTACCGTTTGGAATTTTGGGCTGGGGCTTTTCATCTTTCGGCTTAGGTTCAGATTCGATTGGGTCAACCTCATCAACAGACCCAAACACCTACAGAAAGTTAGGAGAACTCCCAGTGAAACAGATGCTAATTGAACTTTGGTGTAAAAAATGTGAAGCTTTAAGTGTGTATGTTGGGGGGTACCTGAGTGCTACTGTTGGAGTCATACTGGGAACATGCATTGCTCTGTTTTTCTGAGCTGCAGCTCTGGGATGACTGGACAGGAAAAAAATAACAATAACAATATTTCATTAATTCATTGAATGATTCCTTATTTTTTCTAGACATGTATTCATGTATTAATGTAATTAAGATCTGCCACATAGAACCAGTTTATGGTTAGTATTAATGCTGTAATTCATGTATTGGATGGACCTAACAGAACTGAAATCATATTACCCTTGGTTAATAACTTAAACAACATTATCCAGAAGATTCTTGTCCATGGCTTACATCAGTGCTGATAGTGGAGTCCTGTCGAAGATCCACACTTGCTCCAGAGGCACACTTTGCAAGAGCAGCAGCATGTTGTTCCTTCTCACGCTGCCTCACGATGGCCTCACAGCCCAGCCACTCACTCATGGTTTGCTCATAACAGGCCCGAACCTGCTCATCCACCTTCAGAACACACCACACACCTGGATGTTTGATACCTCAAAGCATTGATCAAATTCTATTAGTTATAAGTGTCCTGCACCATACCTCCTTTCTCTCATCAGTAGTCATTGTAAAGTGGTAGTGGCCTAGCAAAAAAGGCCACACCTCCTTACGCAGGGTGGGGTCTACACCACCATAGTATACAAGCCGCAGAATTTCTGCTTCTTCATATGCCTGCCAGGGAGAAAGCAGTTGAAAGCAGCTGACTGAACATCTGAATCTGTGCTGCATTATTTCTGCTGCAATACTTCCTTAATAGAAAAAAAGTCAAAGATTTGTTTAAGTCTCCTTACAGAACTATCTTGAAGAAATGTCTTCCAAACATCTGCAGAGAGTCCTCCTTTGGCATCATACGGGATATCAGGTTCAATGATAATAGGATTGACCAGCGCAGACAGATGTGTGCGGACTGTGGACAGGTGACGGCAGTAGGCCAACCCTACATGGATGTTATGAATGTTATGATAAATTTATGGACCTTCTAAAGAAACTAAGACTTATTCAAGACAATTTTGGAGAGTACATACAGCCATAGAAGGCACGAGAAATTATCTGGTACTTCATGGTCTCACAAAGTAACTTCAGTGGAGCCCTGTACAAAGATAAAAGATTTTAAAAAAGTACAGTATAAAAGGTTGCATTTGCATTCATGTGTCTTTTATTTTTTTAAGTGCACAATGTTGTACTGCTTGTTTCATGCTAACCTGTCATGATTGCACCCATTGGGAAGTCCACCCTCAGAAGAACCATTCTGAGAACAAGAAGAGCAAGAAGACTTCCTTGGAGCAGGCTGCCACATGGTCATGCTCTGGTCTATCAGCTCTGGGCCAACTGCATCATTAAGAAAGCATCCGAACTGTAACTACTTGTTGCAATTTCATCACCACCATCATCCTCAGTTTGCCATTGTTGACTGCAAAATCTTATCTCAGAAAGTTGGCTCCAAAGCAGGGGTCTTATCTTATCCGAATGGGCTGGAGTTACTTCAGGTTTTCTTTTTTTTTTTGTAGGCAATCAGGAGACACACTTGTTTAATCACTTGTTCTTTTTTTTTGGAAATGAAAACCTGCAGCCACGCCTGTCCTTTTGGGATAATGCTGAAGACAGCTGCTCTAAAGTATGAGAGAGGGTGACTAAGAAAATAAACAGTGACAGACCGAACATGTTCTCTCTCTTTCTCCGATAACAAAGTGACCCATGAGGTTGATGGTGCACGGTGTAGCACAATGAGAGGATGCTAGGGAGGATTTGATGCTGGGAAAGTATCATAACCTACAGGAACAGGAAGGATGTCCACAAGACAGGGTGGAAAATACACACAAGATAAAGGAAAACCAACCACTTCACAATGACAGTCCACACAACACTGACGCTACAACATATGACCGCAGTACAAAGCCACATACCAAACTCCTGACTTCCTGGATATATTATTCGAAACACATAATCCGTTGCTTCATCTTCATCCTTGTCAGAAAATGACTCACAGGAGCTGTGTGGGCTCCTTTTCCGTAATTTTGGAAAAACTTTTCCCTGTTAAATAACGAAAGTTACATACCGTTTTTACAGAAACAACCATGGTACTTTCTTAGCTACTAACTGATGTTGGATTTGTTGAGTTCCATGCCAACCTTTCCCCGCTGGGACCAGAGAGGGGGATCAAGCTGGCCGTGTGGAAGGAGTCCTGTCTCCAAACACGTGAGGAACTGCAGCAGATGGCCTCCTTTTGGAAATCGGAATGGAGGTCTCTGGATCCCATCCTGACTCACTAACACGACAGTGCCGCCGCTGTCCACTGAAGACAGGGAAAATACTCCGTTTGGCATGGTGGATTGTTCAGACACATACACAGTGATCAACATAATGCTGTCCATGCACTGTGAACGATTTTACCTTGTTGATGGCAATGCAAATAGACTATTTCCTCTAGACGAATGGTCATTGCGTAATCCCAGTACACACTGGTAAATGACAAATGAGTGCTTTTCAAAGCAAAGTACAAATCAACACAATACGAAGACAACAGTAATAATTCAATAATGCAGCTTCTTCTCTTCCTTAGTAGTGAGATACTTTTACCTTTTTTCATAATCAAACTCTCCCATGTTGCCATTCATCAGCTGATTGGGTGTCCACTTCAATGTCATGAGCTCTGCAGTCTGATGAAGAGACAAGTATCCTGGGATCGCTTCCATGTCATCTGTCTACAGAAATAAAGATAAAAGTATGTAGATTATAGTAGCATGGCTCATTTAGGCCACTCAGCACAGTCATAATAATTCTGAACGTAACATACAGGCTGGACTAGAACATTGTTCTTGCCGAACAGCAGCGTGGCTCTGGAGTTCTGATGGAGAGATTCCACGTAGTCCCGAGCCCACAGTGAGGGCCTGTCATCCATACTACCACTTGACTGCCTTTTCTGGATCTACCCAAACAAGTACACATGGATTGGAACAAAGGATCAATCCATAAAAAGAGCATATTCAACATTTGAAATACACTGCAGTACTAACAAGAGCAGGGCGTTTGGTGGGCGAGTCCTGTCGGCAATGGCCACTGTGAATACGGTGTCTCTGCACCAGCTCGTCGGCCGAAGGATCTGTCCAAAAGTGATTAGCTGTCTTGGCTTTAGTGTACTCCAGAGCGCAGGGACCAACTAGAAAAGTCAAGGTATGACAGAGATGTATACAAATCGTTACCTTAATTAGCAATTTAAGACCCGATGTTTTTCCTGCACTATAACAATTTATTATATATTATTTCTGTTGGTTAAACTCCATATTTTATCACATGCACTGCCATCCAGAATCGAGTTACTCAGGTGATTGATGGAAAAATATGACGAGAAGTAATCCAAGGCGGTGGTTTCACTGCTCTACTCTACCATCTAACTAAATTCACCATAATTGTTGGTCATGATAAGCTTGAAAATTCAAAATCATGATACCCAGGAGCGATGCAAGGATTGGTCCATCAACAGGATCCCTCAGCAAAGCTTCCCTCTCATAGAATTTACTGCAACAATACAAAATCAAACATATATATGTATTAATCAGGCTGTACAATAACTCTTACACATTACCAGTCACAAGTTTGGACACACATTGTGATTCAATTGTTTTTCCTTTTTTTGAGATATGTCTGCTACTTATGCTTTATGAAGTATTGATGCAGGCTTTAATCTGAAGTGCTGTTAGTTGGTGATTTCTGATGCTGGTAGCTCTAACTGAACTAATCTTCTCAAGCAAAGCTAAAGTCTTGGTCATCCTTTCCTGGGACGGACCATGTGAGAACCAGTTGCATCATTACGTTTGATAGTTTTTACAACTGCACTTGACGTTATTCTAGGGGCAATGGTGGCTCAGTCGTAGGTCTCTTGTCTGCTATGTGGAAGGCCCGCGTTCGATTCCCAGCCAATGCCCAAACTCCAGGTACTGAATGCAGTCCCAAGCCCAAATAAAATCGGAGGGTCGTGTCAGGAAGGACATCTGGTGTAAAACCTGTGCCAAGTTGTTGGGTGGATTGAATGGTCTACTGTGGCGACCCCTCAATGGGAGCAGCCGGAAGACTAACAACAATTTGAAGATACTGTACATTCAAAATTTTACAGACGTACTGACCTTCATGTCTTTAAAGTAATGTTGAACAGTTTATTTATAATTAATTACATAATGCCATGTGTTCGGTAGAGTTGAATTAGAAGGTGTGCCCAAAGCTTTGATGAGTATTATATGTAATAGACTGTGAGTGAAACAGATTCTCAACCTGCTGTTCTCCACCAAGTACAGAACAATCTTGTCAAGCACTTTCTCCGTCAGCGCCGTGCGGATCCACAGGTGTTTGATGGCTTGGGGGGAGAGGTTGGGAGTCCGCGACTGCTTACGGATACCATCTTGACTCGTCTGAGATTGGTTCTGTCTAGAACTGTAGAATTGGGTAGCATATAGTAATCAGGACGTACAGTGGGGTGACAAGCCAGTCTGTGTGTCAATGTGGCTGTCTGTCCTCAAACCTAGAAACATATTGGAGAGTATGCGGGTCTCACTTGTTTTCGATGAGCTGTTCCAGCTCCTGCACCTTCTTGCACAGATCCTCAGCTGGTGTAAAGATCTTCCCCACCTTTAGAAAGAGGGCTGCCATCTTGTTACTTCGCAGGAAGCCGGCAGCACGCCTCTTCAGCCCGTGCAGCACGCAAGCTTCCACAACAGCTGAGAAAAATCCGTACATTGTGGTAGAAATGCTGCCAGTGTAATATTTACACAGACAAATACAGTATGAAATGCCAGCATATTGATCTTGAATTTTATTATTAAACTTTTTTGACTCTCTGTGCCCCTTAAGTGGTTTTTCAAGTCAAATACATCAACATGTTTCACTTAATTATTGATTAATTAATTATTGACTGCATGGTATTGACTGCATGGTTTGCTTCTTCTCTATATTTCTCTCTCTATATTATTCTCGGATTGTCTCATAAGCAGATGGGTAGGTGGATGTGGTACAGCTTGACATTTCAGATTGTTGACACGCACGGATATGATCTCTGCCTTCGGTCAGAGCAGTGAATGTCAACAGTCATTAACCACCATTAGACTGGTGCAGGCATCCCTCCAGCACCCACTGCTGCATCCTTACATACAACGAATCTGTTACATTATTAAGTTGATGACAATGACTTTCCACTACTTATAGAAAATTATTTTACAACTTTCATTCTTCATATGCAACAACTTATGACTATTACTGCCAAACAGATCCATCAGTAATGACTCGCATGTCTAGCAAAGTGGGCGCCTACCAGATTTATTCAATCCACTCTCAAACACAGCGTGATGAAAAGTCAAGAGGTGACAAGCTTACCGCAGAAAGAAATTATATGGCTGCTCTCTTCGTGCACGAATTTCCGCGTTACGGCCTCCTCCATAATCTGCTTCACCTAAAGGCCCATGAGGGAGGTTAATTATTTCACAGTAGACATTTCAGAAAGCACAACAAATGTTTATTTTGTTCCTTCCTGAGCTGAGAAGCTGAGAACTGTTTCTCAGTGAGGCATAATTACGTGTCGCCACTTGCGAGCGTGAAAAAGAAGAGAGGAGCTGAAATATAGACTGCGAGGTGTACAGGTAGGCGTGCATCATTGTGTGCATCATCGTTTACACTACCAGTTTAGCAAGCTGAGGTGAATCATACGTGATGAAGACGACATGGGTGGAAATCTCAAAGCTTTACAGTAGCGTGTAAAACATTTTTAGCCTCGCAGACTTGACAGAGAAAAGAAACTTGCACTTTTAGGCAACAGGACGTGATCATTAGATGATGTCTTGACGAAGACATTTAAAATGCTTTGTCACTTGGATACTGAAACAAATTTGTAATAATATCAACAGTAAAAAATTAAAGAATGTATGACCACTGATAGGTGAAGTGAGCAGCATTGCTGACCAACTATACACCAGCAAACTGTGGATAGGATCATGGGCAGTTAAGGCAAACCCATCCAGTCTGACCCATCCAAATTGCAGAAAAAAGTCAATGCTGGTCATGATAGAAAGGCACCAGAACACCTAGTGACCACAGACTGCCTCACCCAGACACTGAAACTGCCCACCTGGCCTCCAAACAACCCAGATCCCAGCCCAATAGAACACAAATGCAATGCACCGGACACAAGCAGGCTTCACCCTGCAACCAACAGCACCCAAAGCCTCTGTTCTAACATACACGTCCCAGACACTACGGCTCATCCCAGGGATCTTGTGGAGACATGCGCGAGGGGTCAAACCTGCTGGTGGCACACAAGTAACACTACCAGCCTCCCTTTTTCCCCTCCCTGTATAGGAAATGCAACATTTTTGGTCAAGTTAGTCAGAGCCTGCAAACTGCGCCATTCTTGTGTTGTAAACATAAAGGTACAGCTTCACCTCTGATGATTGCAAAACACTGAGGCTGGACACTCTTCCAAAAATGCTAAATAAACATCTTCTCACAGAATACTTCTACATATCTTCATGTTCAGGGGTAGCTCAGTGGTTAAGCCATTGAACTACAGTTCAGAAGGTTCTATGTTCAAATCCCATGACCACCAAGTTGTGTCTGTTGGCCCCTTGAGCAAGGCTCTTAACCCTCAACTGCTTAGATCTAAAATGAGACATAAATGTAAGTAGCTCTTGATAAGGTTGTCTGCTAAATGTAAATATTACACATGTTTATTCAACCCATTTATGTGTACAAGCACAGAAATACAGTGGTTGGACAATGAAATGCCATGTTTTAGACCACAATAATTCATTAGTATGGTGTAGGGCCTCCTTTTACAGCATCAATTTGTCTTGGGAATAACAGATACAAGTCCTGCACAGTGGCCAGAGGGATTTTGAGCCATTCTTCTTGCAGAATAGTGGCCCAGTCACTACGTGATGCTGGTGGAGGGAAACGTTTCCTGACTCGCTCCTCCAAAGTGGCTCAATGATATTTAGATCTGGTGACTGTGCAGGCCATAAGAGATGTTCAACTTCACTTTCATGATCATAAAACCACTCTGTCACCAGTCTTGATGTGTGTATTGGTGCATTATCATCCTGAAACACGGCACCGTCTTCAGGATACAATGTTTGAACCATTGGGTGCACATGGTCCTCCAGAATGGTTCGGTAGTCCTTGGCAGTGACGCGCCCATCTGGCACAAGTATTGGGCCTAGAGAATGCCATGATATTTCAGCCCAAACCATCACTGATCCACCCCCATGCTTCACTCTGGACATCCAACAGTCTGGGTGGTTCGCTTCTTTGGGGCTTCTCCACACCGTAACTCTCCCGGATGTGGGAGTGACAGTGTAACAAGATGTTCTCATCAGAGAACAATATATGTTTCACATTGTCCACTGCCCATGATTTTTTGCTGCTGGCACCTTTGTTTGGCATTGGGACGAGTGACCAAAGGTTTGGCTATAGCAGCCCGGCCATGTACATTGACCCTGTGGAGCTCCCGACGAACAGTTTTGATGGAAACCGGAGAGTTGAGGTTCACATTTAATTCTGCAGTGAGTTGAACAGCTGTGGTTTTATGTTTTTCAGCACCCAGACATCCCTTTCAGGCAGCTTCCTCTTGCGTCCACAGTTACTCCTGTTGGATGTGGTTCGTCCTTCTTGGTGGTTTGCTGACATTACCCTGGATACCGTAGCTTTTGGTACATCACAAAGACTTGCTGTCTTGGTCACAGATGCGCCAGTGAGACGCGCACCAACAATTTGTCCTCTTTTGAACTCTGATATGTCACACATAATGTTGCGTGCATTGCAATATTTTAATCAAAACTGTGCTATTACTCTGCTAATTAAACCTTCACACGCTTTTCTTTCTAGTGGAATGTGCAATCAATGAAGATCGGCCACCAGGCTGGTCAAATATAGCCATGAAACCTCCAGTAAATAGGCCAGTGTTTCATTGTCCAACCCCTGTAGAAACATATTACGATGTGTGCATTAATATAAACTTCAAAACTACCAATGCAATAACTATGAATCAGGAACCTCTTTTTGATTCTGTAGGATATAAGCAAAGTATCTCTCCATGTGCACATCTATCTCTTCCCCCCACAGTCTCACGGGCAGGCCTGCACATGCTGCGACATGCTTTTTCTTTTCTGCTTCACTGGTGTAAAAAAGTGCCAGGCCATCACACCATTTGCAGTGTGACGCTCACCCACGTTAAGTTGTCCTCTTCTTGTGAATGATATTTCACTGCCACCACCACCACCGCTGAACTATATTTGAACATGAAGTGCTATTCAGTTACAGTGCACTGACAAAGCTTTTCTTCTAGACAATCCATACTGCAATACGTCAACAGGCATGGCTTAGCGTTTCAAATATTGGTTCAGAACCATCAGGTGAGAAGGTTTATATTCCAAACTTATCTTTTGTTCAAGTCAAACAAAAGATATATACCGAGGATGTGGCAAAAACTACCAACTACCAAGTTGCGGTAATGTTTTTTTTGCAAGGTGAGCACAAGTGAAGATCAGGCATTCTACTGTAGTGAGTTAGCACTGTCGCCTTGCACTTGCACTTCCAGGGTCCGGGTTTGGTCCCGGCCAGGCTCGATTCCCCCCTCTGTGTGCATGGAGTTTGCATTTTCTCAACATACTTGGTGGGTTTCCTCCGGTTTCCAGTCCAAAGATATGCAGGTTAGGCTAATTGGTGTTCCCAAATTGCCCGTAGTGTGTGAATGAGTGTGTGAGAGTGTGTATGTGTGTGTGTGCCCTGCGATGGATTGGCACCCTGTCCAAGTTGTACCCTGATTATCACAAGTCCCGGTTTCACTTGAACACCCTTTGTACCTCATCCGAGAAGAGTGAATAGTCAGTTTCTGCGAGAGCAGGTATGGGTTAAGGTTCTTGCTTCAGGGCCCTGCATCTGATATTTAATTATACAAAATTATGCAGTTATACAAAACACTTTCTTAGACATAAAATTACCAAACTCTACGTACATTCCATGTCATCAGCGTGCACATCAGCGACACATGCACATGTTTTCTACCATTACTACAGTATATAACTTTTGCCTGGCAAAATCCATGTGAAATAGATTTAATTAACATTTAATTTTAAAAGTTAGCAAAAAAAATTACACCAAAGGTGCAATCCAGTGACAAGTAAGAGCACCGTTTGGTAAACTTGTTTATTCTGTCGATGTTTACTAGTGCATTCATTTTAATGAGCAAAAGAAACTAAACGGTACAAATTTTTTTTTTACAAAAGCATTAAACCCAGCACACATTAACAAAGTCCTTAATGTCCCAAATAGCTAAACACACATAAATTTGTGGCTTTAAAAACTAAAATAATAAACAAAACACAGAGGTACTGTACAAGCAGCTAATGCAGAGCCTAAATGGTGCAATATAAAGGATGCATTACAGTAACGCTCCACAATGTCTTAGATGTCCCATTAAATATTTTCTTAATGAATTGGATCTCTGTATTAACCACCTCCCTGCCAAAACTATTACATGCCAAGAGCAATTCCAACAAACCTTGTACAGAATTAAGATTATAATGAACACGTGCACATGACTTGCCACAAGTGACAAATAAAAGATGATGGAAAATCGTTTCGGTTAAATATCGCTATTAATTTCTGTGGCAATTCATGTATTTGCCACACCGTCTGTAAAATTCATTCATTCATCTTCTATAACACTTATCCTGAGTACAGGGTCACAGGGGCCTGCAGCATATTCTAGGAGACTTAGACAATTTGGAATGCCAATTAACTTAGTCTGCATGTCTTTGGACTGTTGGAGGAAACCAGCATACCCAGAGGAAACCCACCAAGCACCCACCAAGAATCTTTTCTTAATTAAGGCTGTCCTACTTCTAAATTAAAATGGCAAGTTAAAAAAATTAACTCTTAGTTCTGTAATCATTTAATTAGGAAAAGAAACATATTAAATAGCCTGAAAATTTTTTTCGTCGGCTAACTCAATAACTATAGTTGGGGGAATCAGGATCTGTAAACTGCACACATGGTTACAGTTAGGGTTATGGTATGATCATTTTAATGATCTCTGGATCACTTAATAATTTTAGCTTGATTAGTGATTGATTAAAAGGCGGTGTTTTTTTACTCAGGCCCGGGTTCAATTCCCACCCAATGCCACTGGATGCAGTGCTGGTCCGAAGCCCGGATAAAATAGAAGGGTTGTATCAGGAAGAGCATCCGGTGTAAAACCTGTACCAGGTTATGTGCGGATCGGATGGGCCTCTGTGTCAACCCCTCGACAGGAGAGGCAGACAGACTAACAGCAACACACACACACACACACACACACATAAAACCATGGAGGCAGAAAGAGCATGAATTCAAGCTGTTTACTTTCCTGGAACATTATGTACCAAAACCTTTAATTCCTTTTAGAACACAACAATTTGCCACCACTGTTGTTTCTTTACTCTGCTCGTTTATTTCTTCACTGGGAAGGTAACAGGGGCTGTTAGTAAACTTGTTTCTTCTGCTGATGCATTCATTTTAATGAGCAAAAGAATGCTACTGTAAACAGACTGGCTACCTTTCAGTAATTGAGTTATTTTAGTGGGGATTAAATAAAAGGAGTTGGTTTATTATTCCAGGCATAGTGCAGTGGCTTAGTGGTCAGCACTGTCACCTTGGACCTCCAGGGTTAGAGAGTTTAAATCTCCCACATGGACCATGGATTTATGGTCCATGTGCCCATGCTTGGTGGGTTTCCACCGGGTGCTCCAGTTTCCTCAGACAGTCCAAGGACATGGGCTGCATGTGCTTTTCCAAACTGCCTTTACTTTATTAAGGTGTGTGTGTTCCCTATTTAGTGTGTCCTATGTTGGATAGGCCCCAGGCCCCCACGTGACCCTACAAATGATAAAATGTACTAAGAATTGAAGAATGCATGGGTTTATTATTCAGCGTCTGCATAATAAACTGCTCACACGGTTCTTAACAAACACAAACATCTGGATACACGCTATATACACCCCGATCAGCCATAACATTAGGAGCATCTGCCTAATATTCAGTAGGTCACCCCTTTTGCCACCAAAACAGTGATGCACTGTGTATTCTGACACCTTTCTATCATAATTTGGTCCTTATCAAAGTCACTCAAATCCTTATGCTTGCCTATTTTGTCTGCTTCCAACACATCAACTTCAGAAAAAAAGGTTCATTTACTGCCTAATATATCCCACCCACGCCATTGTAACGAGATATTGAAAATGTAGCTACCATGCAAAGGGCCAGATTGTGATGGCTAGAGGAACTGGGTGAGAGCAACTCCAAAACTTCAGCTCTTGTGGGATGTTCCTGGTCTGCATTGGTCAGGACATACCAAAAGTGATCCAGGGAAGGAAAAACTGGCGACAGGGTCAAGGGTGGCCAAGCCTCACTGATGCACATGGGGGGATGCAAAGACCAAAGGCTGGCCTGTGTAGTCCGATCCAATTCCGCTTGTGTAGATCAAATTGTTAAAAAAGGTTAATGCTGGTTGTGATAGAAAGGTGCCAAAACACACACAGGTCAGCACTGTTTTGGTGGACTAAGGGAGTTTTACTTAATATTATTAGGCAGGTGGTCAAAGTCATAATAATGTAATGGCTGATCAGTATATATGGTGTTGTCTTGCACCTCCAGGGTCGAGGGTTCGATTCTCTGCCTCAGGTCTGTGTGCATGAAGTTTACATGTTCTGTGTGCTTGGTGGGTTTCCTCCAACATCCAGATTAGGCGGATTGGCTTTCCCAAATGAGCATGTGTGAATGTTGACTAGAGGTTGTAGAAATGGGAATGAATACAATGGTAATCACAATTGGCCTCCACGATCCTTAGCTGGACTACAGAGGTTCTTAGATAGATGGATGGATGTAGTGGATATGGTAAGATTTAGCTTTATTACAAATAAAACAGCCAGGCAGGAAAGCTGTTGGATAGACAGAGGGGGTATAAAGAGTGCAAAAAAACAAACAAGCAAACAAAAAAAAAATAATAATAGTAATAAAAGATGCTGCAGAGAAACGTGTGTGTGGCGGTGCAGCAGCTCAGCCGCTCGGTCACTCACCTCCTTTTTCACGCTGCGCAGTAATCGCTGACGCGTCTCCGCCTCTGCAAGGTAAACAAAACCCGTATTTACACACAGCAAAAAAAAAAAAAGGAGACAGGATTTTTCCTCCCCGATGGAGACGTCGCATCACCATCGCGCGTCATTCCATGTCTTACCTGCCATTTTTTATTTATGTTTTTTTTTTTTTTTTTACTAATCCACTTGGTGTTGATGGCAGATTTATTATTCTTCTTCTTCTGATTACTATTATTATTATTATTGTTGTTATTATTATTGTTGTTATTATTATTCCTCCTCCTTCTCGTCTTCTTCTTATTCCTGAGATCAGGGACGCACGGCGATGTGCGCAGGATCCCGTCGGTCGGTCGGTCACCGTGAAGCGCGGTGAGTCAGTGCGGCGCGCGCCCGGGGTGTGGCATCGACGCAATCCCGGATTGGTTAAGCGCAGAATCTCCGCACTGACATCCTTATTTATCGAGCTCGGGACGATCAAAGCAGGATTGGGAACACATTTATTTAATGTGTCATTTTGATCGGAGAAGGTCTGCACAGCACTCCACACACACACACACACACACATATACACGCACACACACCGGTTTCATTGGATGCACGAAAGCCAACCGTGTCTCAGGGAACGTTTTGGCGCCGCCTCTTTTTCCGTGAGGTACCGTGTCGATTGATGGAGACGTGAAGCGTGTGCGTCACGTGTGATGATTTTTTTTTGTGTGTGTGTGTGTGTGTGTGTGGTTACGAGCAATCCCCAGGAATAAATGAGATCACAGGTGTAATGATACCTGTGCACCGACACGCGGCTGGACTGCAGCACCATGGACAGCAACCGCATGAAGTACTGGAACTAGATTAAAAAATAGCTCAATACAAGTGTGCATCGAGTTTGTTTATCCAAAAGCCTGTCTAAGCTTTAGTGTTAAAAATAGAGACTGTGTTGGGCTGTGATGAACCATATCTGTTTCTTCATTACTTGAGCTAATCCCTCCCCCCAAACAAACAAACAAACAAACAAACAAAAACTCCCCAATGGTGTTTGACTGACGGTACTTAGTAACCTAGTAACCCAGTGTCAGGATCTATCCAATGATGGAAAAGCACTTTTGTAAGTCGCTCTGGATAAAAACATCTGCCAAATGCCTAAATGTAAATGTAAATGTGAATAAGCCAGGCTGTTTAATGATCTGACATTTTCATTATTATCCAGTGGCAAGGATTGTCCATGAAATGTGAGAAACAAGCAAGTTTATCTCGCTAACTCGAAAGTGAATTATTCCTTATCCCCACTGACCACAACAATCAGTTCAATTCAATTCAATTTTATTTGTATAGATTGTCATTGTCACAAAGCAGTTTTACACAATCAATAGAAATTTAAAGAAATGAAAGTTTGTACGGAATGTGAATGTGTATGAATCAAAATGATTAAATAGTATCTGATGAACAAGCCGAAGGCGGCAGTGGCAAGGAAAAACTCCCTCGGATTGCAATAGGAAGAAACCTTGGGAGGAACCAGACTCAACAGGGAACCCGACATCATTTTCCGTGGAACGGATAACAGAGATTGATCTGCAGTCATGCTGTGTGTTAGACGGCTGAAAGTTCAATATACCAATCAAACAAAGGCAACATTTTACATATTAAATCACTTCTTTAGAGTTGCATTTTACATCTATATAAATTTCAAAAAAAGGTTTTGTCTGTACATCAGTCACAACTCACTCTTTTGATGATATCTTAACATTTCATACATTGGAGGGCGCGAAACCAGTCTCCGAAAAATGTCTGTCTCTAAATCTGTATGTACAGATGTGCTTAAAAGTTTGCATCTATCCATCCATCCATCCATCTAGAAACTGCTGTAGTCCAACTAGGAACCGATAGTGACTATTTTATTTATTCCCATCTTGTACGACCATGGTAGGACCTCTGGTCAACATTCACATGCACATTCACACACATAAAGTTTGCATACCCTGAAAGAAATTGCTAAACATTGCCATTCATTTGGAAAATATGACTGATAATGCAATTTCTTTTTCTTATTTAAGGATAGTGGTCATGTGAAGTCATTAATTATCACACATTTGTTTGACTCCATTTTAAAACCTAATGATAACTGAAATCAGTTTGCATATCCATGAATGTTTGGCCACATTAGAAACGCACAGATTGACACGCACAGGTTTAAATGGCTAGTAAAGGGAAGTTTCCACCCTGTGACTCATTGTAATCGTAATAAGTGTCTGTGCATAAATAATAAGTTTCTCAGCTCATGAGGTGATGGACTTGACTTGGCTGGACACTGCACCATGGGGAAGACAAAAGAACTGGAATTGGCCCTGTGTAATAAGGTACTTGAACTTTATAAAGCAGGGAAAGGATATAAAAAGATCTCTCAACACCTGAAAATGTTAGTCAGTACTGTTTAAAATCTAATAAAGAGGTGAAAAATTCCGTTAATAGTAAGTCAGTAAGTTCAGGTAGACTAAAAGAGATTTCACCCACCTGCCAGAAGAATTGTTCAGGAGGCAAAGAAAAACCCACAAAGAACTTAGGCTTAGAAATACAGGCTGCTCTGAAAAAAAAAAGTGGTGGTGGTTTTTCAAAGAGCAAAATAAGGAGGTACTTGATTACAAATGACCTGCATGGTCGAGTTGCTGGGAGAAAGCTGTTACTGCGCCCATGGCATTGATAAATGATGGCCATTGATAAATGGGGCAATACATGATATTAAGAATTAAATGTATGCAAACTTTTGAGCAGGGATTATTTTCTCATTTTCTTTATTGTCATTTTATTGTCAGTTTATTGTTTAAACTTACATATGAACTTGAGTCCTATAAGAAATAAAATATATATTTTTTTCTTCTCACTCATGTTTTCTTTAAGAAAATAGTTGAAAACAAAACATCTTGAAAACATTCTCCCAAGTTATGCAAATGTTTGAGTACAACCATATGTCTTTCCAGCCAGATTATGTCACAGCATCACAAAAAACTGTCTAGACAGAATTTAATGAAACTTTAACCTGCACCATAAGTGAAAGCAAAATGTTGAGTAAGAGTGATGTTATGAACAGTTATGTGCTGCATTTAATAATTTACTTTAAAATAAGCTAAAAATAAGCAACTTGCTCAATGTACACAAACACCTGCACCAATAGACATTTATTAGAAAAGCTAAACTGAATAATGTACTGGGATTAATTAATATTTTGACCGCTGAAATAACATTACTGAAGTGGTATACGTGAATTTTAAGAGTCGTTTTAGGACAAAACCTTTTTCTATTTTAAATTTTTTTCTCATCTGTGATTCACTCCCCGATCCTCAAACAGGGAGTGAATTTGGTGTTAACAAGGCATAAGATACTCAACCTTACAAAATTTTATTTCTTTGTATTAATAAGAATTAATGTAAAAAATACAGAAAGATAAGCAGACACATACAGTACGTGGGCTTCAACCTGAAATAATAATATCACTGATTAAATTAAATCAAATAAGATGATAAGCTTATTTTTAGCTTTAATCATTTAACTCAATCAAGCAACTATTCCTACAAACTCTTCTCCGACAGGTACTTACTGTAGACTAGTTTAAAATATACTACTTGTGTGCTTTTTTCCAAAAATATTGTTTTTCATAATGTTCTAGAGGAACACAGCCAAAAGTTTGTGGACTGTATGTGCCTGCTGAAAATCCTATTCCAGATTTAAGCTGCGTTCCAATCAGCAGGTAGTTCCCTTTGAAGTACATTATATTGCACAAGGTATTTAACCATGTTAAATACAATTCTAGATCACAGGGAGTGAAACTGATCAGTTCAAAGAACAGTGCAGGGAACAAGCAAACAATGCTTCATCACTCTGCAGGGAGTAGACATACAAATTTTCTAATCAGTCATTACGCCTCGCTGGAGCATGGAAAAATGGAGCTCTAAAAGGGATATAATTATTATTATTATTATTGAGGACAACATCATATTAATATGACACAATAAGAATTAGTAACTGATATAATATTTAAATTTACATTTATTTCTCTATCTTTATCTGTAAATTATTAGTATAAATTATTTCTATCTGTAAATTAATTAAATATATATTTAAAAAATATATATACATTTCAATAGTATATGTTTCATAATGGTATCAGTCCTTGTTTTGATAAATATTCAATATTTAATTTCTCTAGTGTAAAATTTCCACAGTAGCAGCTACAGGTATCTGAGGTGTTTACGTTACCATGGTAATGCACGGAGGAAGTGACGTCTACCTTGGCGTTGTTGCAGAGTGTTCCAAATAGTGGAATTTTGTCAGGGGAAGTTCCCTTAACCAATATTTTCTGCATGGGCAACATAGAGTAGGAAACACACTTTAAAGTACAGTGTGGTATGGAATGCAGCCTTAGTCCCCATTTGCTGTTATAATAACATTTATTCTTCTTTTTGATTGAGCTTTCTGTTCATTCAGCTACAATAGCATTAGCAAGGTCAGGCATTGATGTTGTGTAAGGACCCGTGAGGTGAAGTCAATGTTCCAGTTTATCCCAAAGGTGTTGAGTGGGCTTGAGGTCAGGACACTTTATCTTTCCACTTTTTATTTTACACACCAATTGCTATTATAATATATAATATGCAAAATATATTTCATTTAGCATTCTGCTTTATGGTTTGGTAAAACCATATCACACTATATCACACTATGTCTTTTTAAAATGTGTTCCACTTGGTTGTGGTATACTAGGCAAAACAAAAATCCCACTAAAGGAAATTTATGTGATTTTTTTTTTTTTTTAGGTTTTTAAGTCCATAAACCATAAACCAACATTTTAACTATTTGAAAGAGGTTCATACTACAGCCTGTAAATAACAAGGACAAAATTGATTGACAAAGAATTGATTGCCATAAATGATGACCGTTTCCCTGTTGACCATCCCCTCTCACTCCCCACAAAAGATTTGCACTCAGCACTAAGAAAAATAGATGCTTGTAAGACTGCTGGTCCTGAACAGCTGGCACAGGTTTTCCCTCACATCCTCAACCTGTCAGGCTAGATTTCCCACATGATTGAAGGTATCTACAATCATACCGTGCTTAGGCGTTCTACTGCAGTGTGCTTGAACGCCTTCCACCCTGTTGCACTAACCTTATTATTATGAAGTGCTCAGAACCTGGTCTTGAGTCACCTCAAAGCAGGACTACCACCCATCCTGGACTCCCACCAGTTTGCCTACTACACAAACAGGTTAACAAAGGATGGCATTTCAACAAAGAATGCCACTGCAATCACTTCATTCAGCCCCATTTGAACAACAATAACACATATGTAAGAATGTTGTTCATTGACAAAGCTCTGACTTAGCATCAGCACTTCCACAGGTAGCTTGTTTCTGGGCTTTCTACCTGACAGACCTCAGTCCATTAGGTTGGGAAATCACATGTCCTCTATACTGAACAAATAGGCATCCCACAGGGTTGTGTGCCAAGTCCACTGTTTTACTGTTTACTGTGTGCCTCTGCTTAACTCAACAGGGAGGCGACAGGGAGGAGATCTGTAACCTGGAACCATGTTGTTCCACCAACAACCTCAAATTTAATGTGAAGAAAAGCCCATTGAATTCCGCAGATTTCCAGAAATCAAATATCTCCCATTTACATCAGTGGAATTCAAGCGGAACGTGTCCACATTATTGAGGATTTTTCCTGACACCATAACACTTCACTTCTAGTTAGAAAAGTGCAAAGGTGTCCTTACTTCCTGAGGAGACTGAAGAAAGTTCATCTATCTCCCAAGATACTAGAAAGCTTCTACTCTTGCTTCATTGAGAGCATCCTGACCAATTCTATCACTATCTGGTTTGGCAACTACACGGGGTCAGAAAGGGGGGTCACTCCTCCCATTTGAGTCACAAACTTTCCGAACTCCTTCCACCCAGGAGAAGGTATTAATTTACCAGGTTTGGGCACAGGTTGTCTTGGGCACTTCTTAGGATATTTTAAGCTCATTTTATGTTATTGAGTTTGCCCATGTTAAGTGTTCTTTTCAGTTTAGACTATATGTAATTAAAATGGTTCAAAACAAGACACTGAGATTATTGTGGAAAAGCGGTAATTTTTGTTGCCTGGACATACAGTACCAATAAAATGTTTGCACACAAATTCTAATTCTAATGGTATTTCCTGATTTTCATTTCTTTCTACACTGTAACTCACATTGCGATGTGTCTGCTACTTATGCTCTGTAAGGCCTTCATAACAGCTCTAATCTGAGGTGCTGTTTGCTGTTTTCTCAGCAGAGGTACAGTAAGTTTTGGTCTTGTTTCCTGGGAAGGTCTTCATGAGAGCCAGTTTCATCAGGGTGCTTGATGGGTTTTGCAAAGGCATTTGACACGATACTGTTCTTGCAAGAACTGTTTCAGATTAGCTGATCTTTATGTCCTAAAATAATTACCTAATGCCATATGTGTCATGCTATACATGTAGTTTTGAAATCTCCAGCATTCATCTAGAATGTCGAAACTAAATCACTAAAAAAAGTAATTTAATTTCTACATTCTTGAAGAATACTGGAGATTAAAATAATATAATAATATAATAATAATGTGTGTTCAACTTTTTTTAACTGGTACAGTATGTATATTTTTCAGGATTAGGGCTCACATAGCAGATAAGTACAGTACATTACTCTTCACAAGAACTTTTTATACATTCCCACACCATATTTCACAGTGGGTTTAGTATTTTGGTGCTTCCTGTGGGATATTCGAAGAAATTTATTCTTCAATTCAGTATCTTGTATAAAACACGTTGTTAAGCACACAACCAGATGAAAACTGAAACTGTGCAATTCTGAAACTATGACTTATCCTTGCTTCTTCTTTCCTATACATATTCAGCTAAGGCTGCCAATAACAGCACTTTATTAAACCTATGAATACAGATTTAAATCTATGACTATATATTTTTGCTAACTGTCTCAGTTATTCATCAGACTGGATTTTGTTGTTCCGGAGCATTATTTATCTTTTAAAATCCCTGCTGATGTGTCAATCAGCTCGAGATCATTTAAATACTGGCGAATTCTTCATGCAGTAATTAAATGAAATGAGTCATTTTGATCTCATCCGTTCCATTGCATGTCCCCAATCTTTTACAATCAATCTTTTGATTTGCTTTGAAATTATTTTCTTGTACAAATAATGTATGATAAGAAAATGCTGAGCAGGAAGAAAGTACAGTATGTCCAAGCTTTTCATTGATAATGTGTTTAGATTTCAGGTAGAACTGAAGGAAATTACGAGCACACAATAGGAAGTTTTATACCAACCAAAAAAGAGGAATTACTGGACTATAGGAGGAACTAATATATAATACATCCAGTTGCCACTTTTTTATCTCCTGTACAGATCCAGCTTATATCTCCACTTAAAATTATTATTATTATTATTATTATTAGGCCCAGTATTATATGCTGGCTCAAGAACAACTATTATACAGTATGCCGTAACTGTATGTGTCCTTTTATTGACTGTAGCTAATCTACTTAAACATTTGTCCAATTTGTCCAACAGTGGAACGAGACCTCAGGGCACCATAAAATCATCACTGTGTGCTTATTAGTCGTGTCACCTTTATTTATAGAGCACACTTAAAAGTGTCATTTAAAGTTCATGACACAGGCAGCTGAAGACACAACAGAGTAGACTGAAGGCGTCTCATGTAGAAGGAACCGCACTAAGCTGTGTGTGAATCCAGATCTTTAACTGACAAGACCTGTATTGATTTGGCAACAGTTCTCTCACATCTCTCACAACATTTCTTTCTTTTATCAGAGGCGAAAATGTTTTCATTTCCACTCATTTTGGGGAAGCCCCTGTTCAGTATAGATGTGATCTCATACTCCACAGTGTCTAATGGCTCATATAAGATAAGATAAGATAATACAAGATAAGATATAACTTTATTCATCTCACGGTGGGGAAATTTCAACGTTACAGCAATGTGCAAACATAAAGTAGTGAATAAAGACAAAAAGAGAAAAATAGACGTCATCAAAAATAAATACATTATTTATAAGGAAGGGGGGGGGGGGAGCAATACAACACAGTATTTACACTTTCAATCAAATCAAATTGCACTAGGTAATATAATATTATAATATTTTTAAGGGAAAAAAAGAGAGGTTATTGCACAGATATCATGAGATAATATATAGCTATTATTTAGGATATTGTAGCTATATTGTCAAAAAATGAAGGTATTGTAACAACAGTATTATTGCACCAACGGTATATCACAGTATTAATGACAGAATGCGATGAGTGGTTCACTGGGAGCAACTGATTGTACAGTCTCATGGCAGCAGAGAGAAAAGATATAAAAGTAGACACTAAGGATTTGCAGTGTTTTTTAAAGTGAAAATAGGCTTCAAAAATTCTTTAATTGTGTTTTACATTAGACTTACACCCCTGCTCTTTCCCATTACACAGAAACCCAACAGTGTTCTGACTGAACTGACTGAAAGATTTGTGTTGATGAAATAATTAATGTGTTTATACTGATTGAAAATGTCCGATAAGTCGATTTGATTATTTTTGTTGATGGCTAAACCCAAAACCTGACCTCAATGCCTGTTCGAACCTGTTCAAGGAGACAGAATAGGGGAATTCTTCTTGTTGTTGTTGCATTGTGTGACCCATGACAGTAAACGGTTAACAGCTAACCATACAGGAATGAAACTAAACAAGTGTAACCATCAGGAATAGCAGCAAAACCTAGGAGCTCCAGAGCAGATGATGAAATTAAATGCCACAAAACGGTGAATGGTAAATGATTGCCCTTCATTAAAAAGGTATCTGGTATGCAGAGTATTTCTGACTCTTATGATGTATTTCAGTCTAGACATTGGCACTGTTGTCTCAAATGTTTTCATGCTTTTGAAAGCACACACTGAGGTGTCTTTATGTTGGATTGGTGGGTTCAGAGTGAATTATGGAAATGTGCATGAGCGAGAAAAATGTGTGTAGATCATAATGATCAGATCGTCCCTGATGAGCAAGTCAAGGGCAACGGTGGCAAGGAAAATCTCCCTGAGATGGCAATAGGAAGAAACCTTGAGAGGAACCAGACTCAACAGGGAACCCATCCTCATCTGGGTCATAACAGATAGCTGGGATTTTATGCTGACATACTGTATGTTAGGCAGATGGAAGTTCTATATATATATATATATATTTTTTTTTTTTGGGGGGGGGGATTTTTCCCCGATTTTCTCCCTAATTTAGTCGTGTCTAATTCCTCACCCAGTCACTAGGGGGCTCCCACATTAAGTCTACTACTACCACTTAGTCAGGAGGGCCGAAGACTATCACGTGTTTCCTTCGAACCATGTGACGCCAGCCGACCGCATCTTTTCAAACTGCTCGCTCACGTTGGGGGCGGCGTAACACACTCGGAGAACAGCGCTATCCGCTTCTTCCGCTTGCGTGAGCTCACAGACGCCCCTGATTGGCTGTAGAGCCGTGATTAATGTGGGAACACTAAGTACCTCTCATTACTAATACCTCTAAGTACGCTCGGCCAATCGGCTCTCTCTAGACCTCCGGCTGCGAGAGGTTACAGCATCACCCGGGAATCAAACCAGCGGATGATAGGGCGAGCACTTTACCACTGCGCCACTCGGAGGCCCCCAGGTCAGAGGGCAGAGGGCAGAGGGGATCTGGATCACAGGTGGAAAAGAATTAGTGCAGCTGCCTGTTCATTTTAGGCCGTTCACAGACTATCATCTGTCTGGCTCCTAGTCTCAACTTACATATTAGTGACTTTTGTTTTTTTGAGGTATAGGACGTATGTAACACAGGGCACCTGACCAAAAGCTTAAATGTTCTCTCTTTGCTGATAATAAACAGAAAACTTCAGACACATCTTGCATACATGTGTGTTTGTCCCTTTCCCAGTTCGGAACACTGGCCGGTACGCGTATCAAGCTGCGATGTAGGTCAATAATCATAAGAAATAATACTTATAAAAAATTATTTTAATTCATTTTAAAACTTAACAATTTGGGCTCTTGTTTTAAATCTTACAGCGACCAAACGTGGCATGTTGAAGAGGCCTTTCTAGTGGTTTTATAGGAAGAAAGAGGATCACTCTTAAATCTAGGTGTACTTAATAAGTTAGGCATTGAGTGTATTCTGTAATAATAATAATAATAATAATAATAATAATAATAATAATAATTAGAAGAAGCAGAAGAATGTTGTTGTTTGTCTTTCAGCTAGTCAATTCCCCTCTGGGATTAATAAAGTTCTTTGAATCTTGAATCTTGAATCTAGTCCTGTTGATGGGTTGCCACAGCGGACCGTCCGATCTAGACATAAGTTGGCAAAGGTTTAACGCTGGATGCCCTTCCTGACGCAACCCTGTCATTTTATCCGGGCCTGGGACCGACACTACATCCAGTAAGAATAATGACACAAATACACTACCGTTCAAAAGTTTGGGGTCACTTGCAAATTTCTTTGTTTTTGTTTAGTGATTTATTTTCTACATTC
>JAQMYJ010000009.1:6265676-6280615 GCA_030014305.1 Clarias laeviceps | reverse complement strand
TGATTGTGTTAAGCTGCTTTGGGACAATGTCAATTGTTAAAAGCGCTATACAAATAAAATTGAATTGAATTGAAAAAAATTGAACCTACTGGACTGGAGTGTGGAGCAGAAAATTGTCAGGGGGAAAAAGTGTCACTTTGTTCGAGATGTGAAATTTAAACGATGACCACCACAAGTTAGACAGCATCTCAGTGCTTATTAGAACCTTTTTAGTAGTTTGTAATCTTGTAATCGATCAAAACCTGAAAAAATCTAGCTGGTTGAGAGAAATGAGACTGTAAACATTAAGTGCTATAGAACTGAATCGAAACGAAAAGTGCCCAGAATTCCGATTGATTAAGCAAAACTTCAGCTAAAACTTTATTCGAACCACAGACCCAGAAGTGACGACCTTTCTGCTAGCTAAGCTTTTACACAATCAACATATGCTCAACAATTTATATGCACTGTCTTTTATGCGAGTAGTCCGACCTCATGTATCTTTAATGCTGAAAGAAATGTTCAATGTTAATTAAAGTCCCACAATGAACAGGCTTGTGTTGTGCATGTACAGCTGACCGGGTGACGGGAAGGATTTTTTTTAAAGAGCTTAGAAGCAGATTTCTAGTGATGTTAAGCATTTACTTGTTTTTCTGTGGTGTTTGTTGTCACTTTGTTAAGAATAGTAAAATGAAAAGTTAAAAAATATGGTGCAATTATTGTGCTTTGTCTAGTCGTGAAACTGTAACATCCTAACAACCCTACTCTTAACTGATTTGGTTAAAATTAGTTTTTTAATTAATTAAATTTGTTTGTTTATTTATTTATTTAAATTCCAGCTCAGCAATCATCAGTTTGAAGAGCTGGCCATGGATGTTTACGATGAGGTGGACAGAAGAGAAACTGATGCAGGTTGGTTCATATTATTATTCAACTCAATCGTTTGATCTGTTGAACATCATATAACGAAACCGATCTGTTTTTTGCTGCTTTTGTACTTTTTATACACAAATTTATCTGAAAAAAAAGCGGCTCACAGGACATGCAGAGAGTAACCATGTGATCTCTCTTTCCTGTTGTAGCATGTCATTAATACTTAAGTCATTAAGTATGTCAGTACATTAAGTGGTCTACCTTGTGGTCATATATACATACACACACACACACACACACACTGCGTAGGTGGAAAATAAAGGCAAAAGTGAAAGCAGAGTTTAATGTTCTGTTAGTAATGTGGTTTCCAGTACAGACGAGCGTTCTGATGTTCACGGTGATGATCTCTCGTCTTGCTGTATGTATGATTACAGTGTGGCTCGCGACGCAGAACCACAGCACTCTGGTGACTGAGACCACAGTGGTTCC
The DNA here is from genome assembly GCA_030014305.1 of Clarias laeviceps. Classification (NCBI taxonomy): domain Eukaryota; kingdom Metazoa; phylum Chordata; class Actinopteri; order Siluriformes; family Clariidae; genus Clarias; species Clarias laeviceps. The sequence continues at coordinate 6,279,274 of JAQMYJ010000009.1, read as the reverse complement.
CTTTCTCCCAGTCAACCCTGAATACTCGTCCACCAGGAACCAGGTAAACCAGTGATGTCGAATTTGCTTTTAATGTCGAAAACACAAAATGCAGCTTGTATTTACAGACTTTTTTAATTTGAGCAATAAGTCTTACACGGCTTGGAAAGAAAATCGCTTTCAGTCTACAGTGATTTACACTACTTTTGTTTCTATTATATTTGTCTATTAAAATATTATATTTTATATAGAAATATTTCAAATACTATAAATGTATTGTTTTATAAATTTATTCATATTGTCTTGCATCTGGGTGTGTATATATATATATAATATATAATATATATATATATATATATATATAGATATATTTAATTTTTTTGTTTTTTTTTTTTTTACATCATCTTAACTGAAAATATTTAATGACTCAACGGTCTGATGCAACGAGATGTGAAGCAAGACTGCAGTCACCACTGTGGAGTTGATTATTTTCCAGTAACAGGACATCTCCAAGTGATTTGTTCCTCGACTACAGGGGTCGGCAACCAGCCGATGAGTATTATATAAATAATGAGTATTTCATTTAAATGTATTTTAGTTTAGCTCATTAATCTTCAAATTTAGAATTACGTTAAAAAAAACTATAGTTATCATGTAACATTAAAATAAAAAAATTTATAATTATAAAAATACGCATCACAACCTGCCGATGTTCGAACCCCGCCGGCGCGCGGTTTATTGAGCGCTTTGATCCGCGGGTTTATTCAGGTTGACTGCTGACTGCGCGCTCCAGTACACGCGATAAAAGAATGATGGCACACAGAAGCAGCTGGCATTTCTGTTTTGCTCCAGGTGGATAATTTATTTTATAAATACGAGGAGGACACGGATAGACAGAGTGATTTATTTGAAAGTAACCTTCAACTCAGTTGTTTTTGTTGCGTACAGAAATAAAATTTAGTTTTCTCTGTAGCAGTTCATTGATTTCATAAAAGCAACACACTGTAGATTTTTTTTTTATACATGTTATAAAGGTAAAAAAACGATATATGCAGTGTTATTTTCATTTTAGATGTCAAAAGGGTTCCGTGGCTCCCGGTTAGGGCTGCATGATTCTTGACAAAATGTGAATCGTGATTTTTCTTCGTGAGAATTGAGATCACAATTCTCTTTTTTTTTTTTTTTTTTTTCTCATCCAACAAAAAAACATTGATTGCACTTAAGAAAAAAAAAAAGTGTTGTCTGCACAGGACTTTCAACTCTCTTGTATTAAAATAAAAGTCACTTTTCCCTAATTTAATGTAAATAAATAGAATTTTAACAGTAATGCATAAAAATGGTTAATAAGTAGCACTTGTTCATTTTGGACACTCAGACAATTACAGAATTTCAACACGTGTGTTAGATTATAATATTATTATTATTATTATTATTATATCACCATAAGTAAATGTAAGTGTGTTAGGTAGTTTGTTATGAAATACATAGTTTACAGTGTAGAATTTTAGGGTTTATTCCTCAATCTTAAAACACTTAATTATCTAATACTTAAGTTACAGCCCAATTAGAAGTGCACGCGCCAGTCTCTGATCATACAGTAGGATGTATTTTAGTTTTTAGCCTGTGTGTGTGAGAGTCATTTACCATATGCTGATAAAAATAACACAGATGCACAATCAACTTATGCCATGATAAACGCAGCAACCTAAGAAAATGCAACCGGTGGTGACCATTAATCATGATTCACTGCGAGTTGTGGCGTTGTGATTATGTTTCCAATCTTTCTGAGCGGAAAAAATAAACGTTTAATTTTTGGCGGCCCTTGTGGAAGCTCGTGGAACGTCGGGCGGTTACTGGCGGTGCCTAACACCACGTCTCACCGCGAGTCAAACCGCATAGGTGTTGGACACGCCATACACATTGAGTGGACACACAAAGCATTAAAAGGTGTCAATCAGAACAAAAAAAACTCCATGATTGGCTGGAATTCAACGGACCGAGTGTTGTGATATTGAGCATGTGCAGGAAATATAGTTTGAGCACAACGCAAGTGTGAGTTTGATGAAGTAAGTGAGCGTTTAAGTAGACAAAGATAAAATCAGAGTGCAAAACTGTTTTTGGCATGAAAATAACAGCATAATACCCCAACTCCTGATTACTGGTTAGCATGTTTAGCTCCACCTCCTTGTTGCACATCATGTGAATGACAGCGTATTTTATTATTTATCTATTTATTTATTGAATAATCATGCGTCTCTACTCCCGGTGTTTTCTGTTCTGTGGGAAACGGATACATGTGGCTCTTTTAGCGTTGATGGTTATTGATGGTAAAAATTAAAATAAAACACTCCGCTTGTCGTACTATTACCGTGATCCTGGAAACACAGAGTTTTCAGTCCTGTAGACTTTTGTTTGTTTGTTTTGTATTAGGATTTATTGCCTCACATTTATTGCTTCACAGGCTATTTCATGGCAGATGCATATTAAACATTGAACTAATTTATTTAAACCAATATATTGTTATAAAGGATTTAAAGGGTAGTGAAAAAAAAAATAAATAATAATAATAATAGTAGTAATAATAATAATAATAATAATTAAATAAATAAATATCACATTATAACATGGTCTTGGCCAGAAGAACAAGACTTTACACAAGGTTCTTTAGGTGCACTTTTGCTAAAAATTTTAAAAGTTTTTCTGGTTTCGTTTTGCAGAATAAGTTTTGTTCTGGTAGAAGTTGTTTTCTTTTGGAATTAAAACTTGGGCAGGTCAAAAGTATATGTCCTGTAGACTTTCCCATGACGGGCAACTTACTGATTGTCTCAAAGCCGCTTTCCACACACATCAGAGACTTTTCTTGTTCTGTTATTCTGTTAGGAAATCAGTCAACATTTTCTAACCAATCAGAATGGAGAATTCAACCACATTGTGTTATACATATTATTAATGGTTTAATTAGTTCCTTATCACTTTGTGTTCATACTGGAATGTATATTCACATATGTGTAATTTATCTATTTATTTATAAATTTTTTTGTAACACAGGGCCGGCAGAAGCTGGCAAGATTCAACGCTCATGAGTTCGCTACGCTCGTGATAGACATTTTAACAGACGCGAAGCGCCGCCAGCAAGGCAATTCCCCGGATGTCAAGGGTGAGACGAAAGTGTCTTATTTTAACTCTTTTTTTTAAAAAATCATTTTTATTTTATTTTTTATTGCGATTCTTATTTTCATTTTTGTATTTGCTATAAAGTATTTTATTAATAATATCAAACTAATAATATAAATTCTTTCTTTTAGTCAGTTCTAGTTGTACATCTAGAATCTGTTTGCCTGTTTTTTAACAACAATAATAATAATAATAATAATAATAATAAAAATAATAATGATGATAATAATACATTTTATTTATAAGCGCCTTTTAACATTTTTTACGCTGAATATAGACATTTAGAACAGTAAAAATAGCAATTACGTAAAGAATTATAAATGAAACAAATGCAGAGTATAAATATTAGACAATTAAGATTAACAAAGACAATCCATAAGATCATACTTTTACTTTTCCAATCCGTCCTCAGTTACAAACAGTTTCCTGTTATCATTTTTGCTATGGTGGCTTTAAACACACACTCTGTCATCTCAAGTAAATAATTAATGAGTTCTACATAAAACAGAAACTAAAGTTGATTTGCTAATTTGAATAGATGAGTCCTGGCAGCTGTTTTAAACTCGGAGCTGAAGTTACAGTGTCGACTGTTAAAAGAGAGTTTGCTCCAGAGCCTCGGCGCCACCCTAGAGATGGAGTGCCAGCTGAGGAAGATCACAATGATCAAGCAGAGGTGTATGGTGCGATCAGTTCAGTCACACAGTATGGAAAGCTTTAAAAGTTAAATGAGAAATGCTAAGATACCTGGAGATTTGTTAATGGAGCTGGAAATGTGTTCTGATATTTCATAATTTTATAATAACTCTTGCCGCAGAATTATGAATAGCCTATAAACACTGTAAAATGTTGTTGGAGATGCAAAATAAAATAGAGTTCGACTAGTCAAGGTGAGATGTAACAAGAGCATTGACCAGGACCTCAGTGCTCGCCTGTGAGAGAGATAATGACGCAGCCTGGCGCTGTTGTTGTTTGTGCACGCTCTGCGTTTTAAATATCTGACAGACGGCATAAAGATAAAGCAAATATTCAGACCCTTTCTCCTTTATCTTCCCTCAGATAACGTGGAGCTGATTCTGAAAGATATCGGCAGCCGCCTCGGGAGCGAGAGCCAAGAGCCGGAACAGCCCGATTACGACAGCGTGGCATCTGATGAAGACGCAGATCGAGAGCCGGGCTCAGGGAAGGACGAACGGACCAAGGTTTTTTTTCTTTCCTCTTATGAATGTTTGTGCGTTCAATTTGCTGAGGGAGTCTGGCTCAAATCATCGACTTGATCCTGATTCTCCTCCTGCTGTTCTGTGTGGTGTCTTGCATTTCTCTTGAACGGAGCTTGTGCTACTCAACTGCTTACGCTTACCCTGTCGCTCGCCGTTCCCTGGTCGGTTTATCGTTCCCCCTGGATTTCTCCTAAGCGCTGATCCAGTACTTTATTAAGTATAGTGACGTTTATTAGATGAGTCCGTTGAGGTTTGAGGGATGGATTGACATAACTGTAAATTTCAAGAATAGATCAGCAGGAGAAAAATAAACACGCTCAGATTGAAGCGGTATTTCTACAGTAACAGCAGCCGCTTTACTGAAATAAGGAAAATGGACGAACGCATGAATAAACTTTATAGGAACTCCTGTTTATTCTTGCGTTAATCACTCCGCGTCTCTCTCTCTCTCTCTCTCTCTCTCTCTCTCTCTCTCTCTCTCTGTCTCTGTCTGTCTCTGTCTCTCTGCCACCAGAGCTCGGAGTCCTCCGACCTCTCAGACGGCCCAATCACCATGCAAGAGTTCATGGAGGTGAAGAACGCCCTGAACGCCTCCGAGGCCAAGATCCAGCAACTGCTCAAGGTCAACTGCCACCTGAGCGAGGAGCTCAGGCACATGCAGAGCAAGGTGTGTGACCCTGCTCGTCCGATGACCCCTAGCGTCTCTGCGCGATCGAGCTTCAGCTGGGTGCGGGGAAACGCTGCTAGCTCGGTGCTGCTGCTGCGCTTATCTGATCTGCGTTTGTTGAGCTACTGGCTGCGCGGCTTGCTAAGCATTTTAGATGAGGAGGCAGATAGTGTGTCCTCATGCACTGTCTCGTCTTACAGTTCGCTCTCTCTGACTTTGAGTGAGTCTCGGACGTCTCGATAACTGCTAATCGCCGTGGATTTTAAAGTAACACTACTGTAAGGTTTAAGTATATCTGTATAAGTTACTAAGGAGGCGATGATATTTTGGGTCATGATCTATGGCGTAAAAACTAGACAATTTGACAACTTGGATTAAAAAAAATGCATCATAGATATTAGATATTATATTTAATCTTTTTTTGTGTATTATTATAATACATTTTATTAGCATAATATTATATTCAGCTGAACTTAATAATTAATTTAAAAATAATTAGAATTAAGTATTAATTAGATGTATCTGCGACTTTGTTTACGTGGAATTTAATTACACACTCAATAAGCGTGTTTAAAATATGCACAGCGCCATCTGTTGAATTTTTAAATGAACAAAATTTTTTTACGTTACAGTGAAGTGCGCGGCGTGAAGGTGTGAGATGGCGTTTATTATGTAGATTTTAATTGCACACTCATAAGCGTGTATTAAAACGTACAGCGCCATCTGTTGAATTTTGAGATGATTTAATGATTTTTTTTTCAAGGTGTTTTTTTTTTTTTATATATATATAAAAGGCATATGATCTAATGGCGTTTTCTATTTAAATTTCAATTTTATGAGGAAACAAAGCCTATGTGTTACCTCGAGCTCAACCAAATACACCTGTAGTTTTAACATAACGTGTGCACAAACAGACAGACAAATAAAAACATCTTGTGTTTTATTACTCGTCTTACAGCCCCCAAATAATTATTTTTTTATTTTTTGGGGGGGGATTTTTCCCAGATTTTCTCCCTAATTTAGTCATGTCCAATTCCTCCCCCTCACTTGGGGGATCCCACATTAAGGATACTACTACCACTCAGTCGGAGGGAGGGGGTCGAAAACTATCGTGTGCGTAACACACTCGGAGGACAGCGCTATCCGCTCCTTCTGCTTGCGTGAGCTCACAGACGCCCCTGATTGGCTGTAGAGCCGTGATTAATGTGGGAGCACTAAGTACCTCTTATCCCTCCCCTCTGAGAGAGCTCGGCCAATCGGCTCTCTCTAGACCTCCGGCTGCGAGAGGTTACAGCATCATCCGGGAATCGAACTCGCAATCTCCGGATGATCGGGCGAGCACTTTACCGCTGCGCCACTCGGAGGCCAAAAAATTTTTTATATAATAATATACAGACTGTCTAGTTTTATTTAATGTATATATTACTGATTTTTATATAAAGAAACATTAAAAACTTCTTTATTATAATGACAATAGAGATGTGGGGGAATTTATTCAGTGTGTCACACTCTAAAAATCTATTTTAAGACTATTTAAAAATTTTAGGTAGTAAAAAGTTGCAGTTCCCTGATGATCCTGCAGGTCTTGCAGATGATCCTCTAAGTTATTTGTACATTGACGGTGTCGTAGAAACCAAATTTTTATAAAATCGTGATACTTACAGAATCGCAATATAAATCGATCCGACACCCGAGTATGGCGTTAGTATCGGAGCTACAGAGTATGGCGGAGTATTTTAGCTCGGTTTAAAATATTTAATACTTCTGCCTTTATCTTCATTCTAATATACACAGAGTTAGAGAGAGAGTTGTGTCTGTGGAGACATAGTCACTTCCCTGTGATGTGTGAGAGTGAGTAAATAAAAATGAAAGGCAAAGGGAAAATATTCGAATAAATTCTAATGAGGAAAAAAAACAAATGTGTAATGACCCGGCCGGAGCGTAAAGGTTAAAGGCACAAACGTCTCCGCGTGTGTGTTTGCTTCGTCTCCAGCTGAACTCCCTGCAGAACGAGAACAGCAATCTGAAATGGCAGGGCGCCAACAGCATGGTGCACCCGCAGGAGCAGCAGCGACGGGCCGCGCCCCGTGGAGGCAGAACCATGTCCATGTACGAGACGGGCTCGGGAATGAAGCACTACCATGCCAGAGCAGACGGTGCGCATCCCGAGCCTGGCAACCTCACCCTCCAGCCCCTCCCTCCTGGTGTAAGTTGCAGTCGATATTGCGAGCACGCCATGCTCGATTTGTGGCTTTGAGTGTGATTTTTTTTTTTGTTTGTTTTTTTAAGCCTGAAATCACAGCGTTACGTGTGTGTGTTCTGTTCATGTGATTTGTCCCATTGACCCAGGCCATGTTTTGATTTTTATATCGGAGCACTAATTTCATTCATACGATTTCATGGAAATAGCCAACTTGATCTGAACCCTTTCTAGATTGGGAAGGGTCCCTCCATGGGCGCCTCCTCCCTCCCCACCTTCCCTTCCACCCTGTCGTGGGCGTGGGACGAGCGAGCCCAAAGGGTGAAGTACTCGCTCCTCTACTGCCTGGCTCCCTTTCTCTTTTCCGTTTCCCCTTTCTCTTTTCCGTTTCCCCTCTCCTCCATCAGCCCACCTCCATCCACTGCTTCACATTTCTTTTCCTCCTCAGCTCTGCAGATACGCATGCTGTATATATACACACACACACACACACACACACACACACACACACACACACACACCACTGTATCAGTTCACACTGATCCCTTTATCAGAGATGCAGGGTTTGCAGTAGACTGCTTCTTTGTGCCTGCTGCATTTTTAAGGACTGTGAAATCACGCTCACTGTAAAGCTCTGACACTGACGATAATATGCCTGATGAAGTAAAAGTGTCCTCAGTCTCCCACCAACAACTGTATTGTCCTTTTCTTTCTTTGGACTCCAAAAAAAAAAAAAAGAAAGAAAAACGGTGATTAGGGAAATTATTTATCTTGGATGGAAGTGATTTGTTTGTTGACGCCTCACCTCAAAGCCCAAAGTTATAACAATAATCAGGGCTGCAAGTAGTTTGAAGTAATCTCGATCAGTAAGGGCACAGAACAATGAGTCAGCGATACACACCAGACCAAAAAAAAAAAAAATGACCCTCAAGCGTAATCAGTTCCTGATTGGTCGGAATAGAGTTGTAAATTTTATTTTATAACCCAAACCGAAGTACAGCTCGCATTCCATAAGGAGATATTCAGTGAATTTGACGATTAAAATGTCTTACTCCTCCTTTAACTGAATTTTAATAAAGAAGAAATGTCCGCAATTCAGTCGAACCTGTGTGACGTAGTTCGTCTGTCAGACAAGTTAGTTCTCCACTTGCATTATACTGTAGCAGCTCTAAGCCCGAACCTTCTCTCTAGGTGAAAGAGGACTTTGCTGTGGTGGAAAAACTGCTGTTAGAAAGAGCCGACACCAGAGACTCGTTCACCGAACATGTAAATAAGTGACGTTACAGAAAACTGGACCGTGTTAATTATTTCTATTTTTCCTTGATGAAAAAAAAAACGGGAAGTTTTCAAATTCAAATTTTATTTGTCACATACACAGTCATACACAGTACGATATGCAGTGAAATGCTTGTACAACTGCCAGTGACCTTAAAAATAAAAGCTTAAACATAAGAAATAAATATGAATAAAAGAAATACGTTAGAAAATAAAATTAACTAGTAAAATATACTGTAAAAGTAAAATATATTGTAATAAAAGAAATACGTTAGAAAATAAAATTAACTAGTAAAATATACTGTACAATAAAATATATTGTAATAAAAGAAATACGGTAGAAAATGAAATTAACTAGTAAAATATACTGTACACAGTAAAATAAAATATACTGTGCAAATAAGAACAAAATATCAATAGAATAATATAGAAATATAATTAAAACCGATTTTGTGAATTGGTTTTACTATAGAAATTATAAAATACTAGATGTGCCCATGACTTCGTTCGTGTGGAATTTAATTACACACTCATCAGCGCATATTAAAAAAAATGTCCAGCCCCATCTGTTGAATTTTGGAATGAAGTAGAATTTTTACACGTAACCGTGTTAAGGGTGCTGAATGAAGGTGTGAGATCGCGTTTATTAAGTAAATTTCACTTTTCTCACTCATACGAGCGTGTATTAAATGCGTGTATTAAAAAATGTACAGCGCCATCTGTTGAATTTTGAGATGAACGAATTATTATTTTTTTTCCAAGGTCGATTTTCATGATATAATGGCGTTTTCCATTTATATTGCGAAGTAGCATATTCTTCTCTTCCCATGGGCCGATTGCGATGAAACGAAGCATATATGTTACCACAAGCTCCGCCAAATACACCTGTGAAAACCCCATTAAAACCCCCATTCGTTAAGGAGTTTTTACGTTTTTTATGACAGACAAAAATTCCAAAAACCGTCCTGACGTGTTCTACTGCTCATCTCTCCTAAATAATTATAGCCAACTTTACAGTTGTATTTTATATAAATAGATAAATTATCACACATATATAACAAAACAAGGACATAAATTCCACATAATCCAGTGATTTGACTTTACAACCAGACAACAAATTAAAAATTCAACCAATATTATAATCTAGAGTTCACCTACTTTTATTATTATAATCGCTTATTATTATTGTTTTTGAAAGACTATTATCATTATTCCTCTTATAACTGAACAGTTGTTAGTCGTGGACTTGAGGCTTCTGGACCGCACTGTGTATATCTGTAGGGATTTTGATGAAGTGTTAGGACTAACCAGCAACGCATGTCTGCTGCAGCCTGGCCTGCTCTTAACATGGCTGTGTCTCTTGCAAGCCCTGTAGTAATACTCTGTAAATCTCATTAAGGCAAAGCAGGTTTGTGGTTTAAAGACTGAGCTCTGATCACTTTTCTTCTCTCGCGACAGGGGTCCAGGGTGGAGGGAAAGATCAGCACGTCCGAGAGCAATTACGATAACACGTCCAATCATGCTGAGCAGGACGACTCCAGGTAGGACTCAAACTCAAACCTAGATCTGTTTCGAACCTGGTCAAACCGGGACTTTTGATTGTGGAGAATAACACGACTACCTTTATTTCTCTACATCAGTGGTTCTCAGTTACACTTGACCAGCTGCCCTGCATGTTTTAGTGTTTTCTCAGCTCTCACCTAATTAGCCAATTTCTTTAATTGAATTAGGTGTGATCGAGCGGGGAAAAGCAATAAATATGAAGGACAGGTGGTCCTCTGGAACTGGAGTTGAGAACCATTGGTGTATATAATCTGCACTCTCTGCTGCACTAATGCACTTATCCCTGGGTTTCACTTGAGCTTGGACACCATCAAGGTCGAAAGCTTTCTCAGAACACTGTAGCCATGTTAGGACTGCCATGATCTGGCCTCCCAGGAACTCCTTTAATAGCCCAAACATGTGCCAATGGCTTGGAGCGAGGTCAGGATTCTGACGATAACTTCCAGCCGGGTTTTTGTTCAAGTGGTGCGTGTACGGTTCTCACAGACAGCGGCGTCTTTCCGCAAATTGCAGACAAGTTATCAGTGATTTTCAAGGATCAGGCGTCCCACTCGCTGAATGTTCACGGGAACGTTTGCAGTGGGCGCCGAGTCGGTCATTCACGTGCTTACGGCCTTTTATAAAAATAAAAAAAAACTGTTTGCACCATTCAAATGTTTTAGTGCGGCTGAGAGTCTCATCACCGTACTGTGCTTGGTTTTATTGGTTCTCCGCCTTCATTTACTAGAAATTTCATCACAAGTTCCGGGTTGACCTAATTATAGTTATAACAACGATACGCCCCTCGTATCGTTGTTATAACCGTGTATTTTGATTTTCATCGATTTATAATGATGCTGATGATTTTTCAAAGGAAAATATAATAGCAGGCTTGTGTGATAGCATGAGAAGAATTTTTACTTTGGCATCAGATCTTCTAGTATCCAGAAGAAGTTGTCTCCACTGGACTGTATAATGACGTCGCGTCATTAACGTTACTCGTTCTAGGCCGAGCGTCCCTAGAACCGGTGTCCGACTTGGAGAGGGAGCCATCCCTGAATCAGGTGACTTCGAGAGCGAGACGGACTCGGTGCTGCCCTCTACCGAAGACGTCATCAGCAAGACGGAGCAGATCACCAAGAATATCCAGGAGCTGCTGCGTGCCGCACAGGAGAACAAACAAGAGAGGTGATTCAATATATATACACACACACGGACCTGACTGACTTTCTCTACTTCCTTATCTGAAGTTCCCCTCATGACTATTATTTCAATCGTACATAAAGCAGAACTGAGAGGAGACCAATGCATGCTTTTGGAAAATCCATTTCTTTGAATGATCTTGTGTTTTTCACTTTCGGTCATCTTTTCTCTCTCTCTCTCTCTCTCTCTCTCTCTCTCTCTCTCTCTCTCTGTGTGTATGTGTGGTGGGTGGACCCCTCAGCCCGGGTTGTTTCAGTGGTCTGCTGCCCTGCGCTGAGCTCCAGGCCGACTCGTCCTGGTACTGTTTGCTCGAAGGCCACAGTGGCTTCTTTGTCTCGATGCCGAGTGGTGCGAGTGTGTCAGGCGCAGCTGCCGTTCATAACCGCATCGCATGCTATCATAACAGTCGCCCGTTTGCATTTAGGCGACACCGAGCATGTCTTGACAATACGTTGTTTTCACTTAACGGAGAGGTGACTGCATCGGTCCGTTCTGTCTCGATTCTGTCGATTTGTGTTGTGTAGAAATATCGATTCACCGACTCACACAGGATTCCCTGATCCCTCATGCGTTAAGAGGTCAAGTCATTTAGTTCCTGCTTTTAACACTACTGTGCTTTCTGCTTCCTTTTTTTTTTTTTTTTTTTGCACCATATGTAGCCGTTACTGTAAGACCAATCCAACATAAACAACATGAAGCGACGTTGTTTAATCACTTTATTATTAATATGAAAAAATTAATTTTATTTTCTCTTTGTACTATTTACTTTTTATGATATTACAAAATTGTATTACTTTTATGTTGACTCTAATTTTATTACTATAATCTGAACATTGCATTTTGCACTTTGTTCAGCACCTTAGGTTCTACTTGATAGTTGTTAGGTGCGATATACAGTAAATAAGCTTTCAAACTTTGTCCAAAAATGGCAATGAAAAATCTTGGCTTATAATATAACTACACCGATATTCATCATTAAAGTGTGTTGTGGTACCCAAGTACCTACTCTGCGTACCTGATTTGACAAATTCTAGAACCACAGCCTGCAAACGGAAACAGTTCTGAGATCAGTTTACAATCACTCAGCTGGTTGTATTTGATTGTAGAGCTGTTCTCAGAACTGTTTTTGTTTGTGTGTCTGTGACTCACGTTGAGGAAGTTTTTAAGTTTTTTTTTTTTTTTTTTTTTTGCTCGTGCGGTGTTCAAGTCAAACTGGGACTTGGGATGAAACTTCTTGACATTTACAGAAGACTCCAAGCACAGTAAAGAAGGCCGTATGTCTGTGAATGATGCTCAGAGCCCACTGCAGTAGTTGTTCATGTAAATGTTTAGTGAGTGGAGCACCTGATCCCTGAAAATCTACAGATTTACACTTGCATAATAGAGGAATTTAGCTGGGAGTTACTGCCACATCCCCCCCCCATGACCACATGTTTGGGCCATTAAAGGAGTTCCTGGGAGGCCAGTGTTTCCGGCATGAAGCAGGCAGCCTGATCGTTGCTCTAGCGTACTGAGAAAACTTTCTACCTTGATGGTATCCAATGCATTAGTGTAGCAGGGGATCATATAGAGAAATAGTTTTTACTCGCAAAACTGTATTCTGTTATTCTGCACAATTAAAAGTCCTGGTTCGACTTTGCATTGATTTTGATTGTATTTGCGCATTAACGTAAACCTTTATAGAAAATGAATAGTTTAATAAGCACATCACTTACAGTACTGTCTCCGATGCATTGTATGGTTAAGATTTCTGAATGCAGTTTTCTTAATATATTTTTTAAATTCTGCATCGTGTGCCGTGTGCCCATGAAACGTTGGTTCGTCCACTAAATGACTGACTTTTATTCTTCTCTCTCGTCCAGCTTCGTGCCTTGCTCTGAAAGGATTCGTTTAGCCGTGACTGAAATGGCCACCCTGTTTCCCAAGGTGAGTTTGCGCACCGTAGTCCATATGTTTGTAATCATATTAGTTTGTTCCATTATTTATGAGTCCCCACAAAGGAGTGTGTCTGTGTGTATAAAACTGGCTGTAATTCCTGAATGGTTAATGCCACACTTTTGTCAAAACTCTTGAATTCTCGACTGTGCTCCTGTCTCGAGTACAGTGGAACCTTGGATTACGAGCATAATTCATTCCGGAAGCAGCTCGTATTCCAAAATACTCATAAACCAAATTAAATTTTCCCATAAGAAATAATGGAAACTGAATTTATTTGTTCTACAGCCCAAAAAAATAAATACATAAAAATAATTAATACAAAATATAAAATAAAACAAATTAACCTGCACTTTACCTTTAAAAAAAGTAAAAATAAATCCCGACAGATAAGTGTTTCCATTTG
>JAQMYJ010000009.1:6204278-6248422 GCA_030014305.1 Clarias laeviceps | reverse complement strand
CCATCATTGAGTTAGAAAGTGTTCTAAAACTTTTGAACGGTAGTGTGTATATATATATATATATATATATATATATATAGAGAGAGAGAGAGAGAGAGAGAGAGATAATTACATTACTGATTACTATTAGATTTTTATTTAACCGTTTTAGACCTGATTGTTTTCTAGGCACAAGAATTACACAGGTAAAAAAAAAAGCATCAATAATTAACAGAATGTTCATTACTCATGCATTCGTTCAGAATTTTCCCTCTACTGAAAGTAACATTCATTAGAACAAAAGCTCAATTCTGATATGTTACTCAATAGGGCCGTGACAACCAATCAGCACTTAACTTAATTTGAATAAAGTGGAAGCCTATTGTTATAATTGATCCATCCATCCATCTAGGAACCTCTGAGGCCAGTGGTGACTATTGTATGTACTGCCATTTTACGACCGTGGTAGGACCTCCAGTCAACATTCACTCACGCATTCACACACTACGGGTAATTTGGGAACGCCAATTAACTTAATCTGCATGTCTTTGGACTGTGGGAGGAAACCCACCAAGCACAGGGGGAACATGCAAACTCCATGCACGCAGACCTGAGACGGGAATCGAACCCAAACTCTGGAGGTACAAGACGACTGTGCTAATTCACATATTATAATTGAAGCAGTGTATTAGGCATTTAGCTTGACTGGGAAACTGTATTAAGTTAAAAAGTGACGTTATAAATTAGGGATAAATAGTTTTGCATTGTTTTGTGGGATTCTAGGCATCAACAAAAGGTAGACACCTGTTGAGATTCAACCTTTTTTATTTTCTACAAACCTGGCTACAATCGCTGATCTTTTCCTTTATGACTCTTCAATTGTTTAATTAAATCACATTGCATTGTAATTAACAATATAACATTATAAAAGTCACCTAATGAACATAAATTTATCCATCATCCTACATATTGTATTGACAGAATCAAAAAATGTTGTATAATCATATTATTGTACATGCTACATACATTTTCACAAAAGCATTTTGTAATTTTAAGCATTTTACTGCGTATATAAGCATTTCACTGCATATTGTACTGTGTATGACTGTGTATGTGACAAATAAAATCAGAATTTGAAAACACTCCAGTTTTTCAGGAAAAAATTTAAATGTGAACACATTTATTATAGGTCAGTTATATATGACTTATATGACCTTATAGGCCTTTAAACATGGCGGCAAGGTAGCGTAGTGGTTAGCACTAAGGCATAGCACCTCCAGGATCGCATTCGATTCCCTTCTTGTGGTCTGTGTGCATAGGTTTCCTCTGTGTACACCAGTTTCCTCCTACAGTCTAAAGACTTGCAGATTGAGCTAATTGGCGTTCCCGAAATCCCTGTAGTGAGTGAATGCGCATGTGAATGTTGACCGGAGGTCCTAACACTGTCATACAAATGGGAATAAATACAAAGGTCACCACTGGCCTTCACGCTCCCTAGTTGGACTGCAGAGGTTCCTAGATGGATGAAATATCTAAAGAGACTCCCAAGGCTCACCTAAAAGAACCGAATCAGTGAGTCGACTCATCCGAAAATGACTCCTTACTAAGGGAAGTAAAGCTCACGAAATGTGGATGTTTGAATTAAAATAATCAGATTTAAATTGTTTTATTATATTTCAGTTCAAATCTACTTTAACATTGTTTGGGACAAAAAAAAAAAAGAAAAAGATTCTTAACTAAAATAAATCCCAGCGATTTACATCATAGTAGAAGTGTGTCACTGGAATAGCATGTTAGCTAGTAGTATAATTAGCAGTTTGTACTGTTTGTTCATTATACTGTACAGTAATATTCCACTTGAAAACACACTTGGGCTAAGAATTTATCATGTTTCTCACTGTTAAAGCTTTTCTCCTTTTTTTCAGAAATTGGATACAAACAAACAAAAAAAGGATTTTGCCCTTTTTTTTTTTTTTACATTTTTAGAATTTAAATTTTAGAATTACATTTTTAAAAGTTAGTACTGTATGTCCAGGAAAACCGTGAAACGTTATGATGATTCATCCTGCACTCAATAACTTTGCATCCAATCAAATGTCCTTCAGAGCGACTTGTTCCCGCCCTTTTGATCAGACTGAGTGAGACGAATAATTAGCATCAAACGTAAAGCGTTTTTGCAGCTCCCTGCATTTTATTCTTTAATCTCAACAGACTAGAGGTGAAGTTCAATTTGTTAAATTTCCCAGATGGCTGACCTTCAGTACCTAGACATGAATGCTAGCTGTTATGGACACAGTGCTAATCTATAGAGGGCTACATTAGCAAACAGCAGGCTGGTCTTGTTATTGAGCTGCTTCTGAGCAGGTCATGGCCTCCGGTATTCAAACTAAAATGAAGCCTGTTTAGTAGTTAATGGTTTCCGCTTTCTCCTCAGCAACACGGCTCTGTGTGTGTGTGTGTGTGTGTGTGTGTGTGCGCGCACGTGTGAGTGTGTCCTGCTGCCTGAGGACAATGTGGAGCTTGTGGCTCCTCTCAGCGGAGACCGAATTCCCTTTCTGCATTAGCAGGACCGGTAATCCCACAGTTTTAAGAAGCACAGCTGCTGCTGAGGGGAAATGAGGCCGTAAAGTAGCTCGCCATATAAAGATGAAGAACTCTTAAGTCTAACACTTAACAATGAAGAGCATTCAGCTGGGGTTTTTTTTCCTACCATTTACCACAGAAAACATTACGTTTGCTGAGCGGTAAAGCCGAAATGCCTATTTCCTATATAACAGGCTGCACGGAGAAATGCAGAATGTCTGTTCCACCCCGTGGTGCGTTTTATACCCAACAGGGAGGCATAGAGGAGGAGGAGGAGGAGGCCTGTGGTGCTGAGTTTGAAAATTTAACACATGTTGCAATTACTTAACGAAAAGCAGTCGATTACTTTGAAATATTTCATCCTACTTTAGACTAATAATTTGGTGGGATTATATGGGTCTGCCTTTTCAAGGTATTCTTCGAAAGCTTTTAGCGTTCAAGTCAAACCGGGACCTTTGATTGTGCCGAATAACACAATTATGTTATGAGAATAAAGAAAAACTTCCTGTATTTCCTCTATATAATCCTGTGCAACACTAATGCACTCATCCTATCATTTCACTAGTGCTTGGATACCATCAGGGTAGAAAGTGTTCTCAGTACACCCGAGCCATTATCGGAAATCCTGGCCTTCCGTGTCAAAACATTCATTTAACTCACTGAAGATTAGCCGGTCGAGGGCAGAGAGCTGTCCCGGAAATGCAGGTGCTGGTGAGTGATTGTGTGTACGGTTCCTGTAGACAGATGCGTCTCTTCCGCAAGTTGGTCACGAGTTATCCGTCAGTTGTCAAGGATCAGGAGTTCCACTCGTTGAATGTTCACGGCTGCAGTGGGCTCCGAGCCGCCTCGGCTGAGATCGTCATTCACGGACGTACAGCCTCCTTTACAATGTTTGCACCATTCAGATGATCCAAATTTTTCTGTAAATGTCAGTCAGTTTTCCTTTTTTTTATTTTTCTGCTCATGACACATCAAGTCCCAGTTTGACTTGAACGCCCCACATATTTGGGCATCTTTAAGCTTATATGAAAAAGTTTCCATAGATATTCCATAAATAGAGTTTCCATAAACATATTCCATTATTATTATTATTAATATTATTATTATAACTATAGCCACAGTAATGGATTAGCAAACATGTATAAGTACATACTGTATAAGCCTGTAATTTGCCTTGTTGCCATGACTACTGTCAGATTTAAGAATGTAACAGTGCTGTGGTATAATAAATAGAATTAAGCATATATTTTTAAGAGAACAGTAACACCTTTGTTGTATTTAGGCCTTGTCCATGTATGCATGGGTATTTTTCAAAAAGAAAAAGTTTTTCTGTGTCTTTTGGCAAACCCTGCTGTAGGTCAACAGGACTTCTTGAAAATCCAAATTGGAAGAGTGAAAAACAACGATTTTGTGCTTGTTAGAGTACGCGCCACCTTCACTGGATCTCCTGCACTTTACATCAAAGTGTGCTGTATTCGGTGGCTTCTGATTGGCCTACATGGGCTTACATTTAGGGTGTTTATATTGCCACCAGTTGGCCTGTTCGGCATCGCACATCCATGTTTATACAGTGTGCTTTGATGTTAAAAAAAAAAAAAAAAAACTGAGGAAAAACGCTGTTTTTAAATATAACGTTTAGAGATGATGTAAAAACCGATTCAGTTTCATATCACGATTCCTACAGTATTTGTGGCAATTCATGTATCCCCATACTGACTGCAAAATACATTTTTTAAATACATTTTTAGTTTATAAAGCAGATATGAATATGAATTCGTATACAAATACGTATCCACTGTTACAGATATGAATTTTTCCAGAAATAATGTAAATACGAATAATCCGTTCCATCCATCCAAAAATATTACCAATATTACAAAAAAAGCTGGAAAAATCACAAAGTTTTTGAATGCATTGAATGCAAGGCATCGTCGGTATGGTGGGTTGACTCTTTTGAACCTGAAAAAATGCATAAAATCCATAAACGCACTTAGCTTGGCTCTCCACTGACGCGAACAAGTTTTGAACGGCCCCCAGCTGTACACGCATCTTAGCCGGCGTACATTTCAGTTCATTCGATTCATTGCCAAAATTCTTCGTATGTCGATTCAAATTGCTTGCAAAATTTTAATCCTAAAGTCGAAAATTCAAAAGATACCGCTGTATATGTTTGCATTTGAATTGGTAAAAAATGTTGCTGTTCCTCTATAATCCTACAGGTGGTGCACTCTAAACTATTCATACAGCACAGCATCCTGTGTTGTATGCACAAATTATATGTTTGTTTAGAATTGGAACAAAATCTGAAAAAAAAAAAAATCTAACTAGGATATTTGTAAAATCATCATACTAACAGGATTGCAATACAAATCGAATCGGCACTTAGGATATTGTGATAATATCGTATCTGGAGACCCTGGTGATTCCCACCCCTAATGCCCTTGTACGTGTAGACAAACGTTAAATCCGTCCACCAGGAAATACTAAATATTTTGACAAGCTCTGACCAAGTTTTTTTAATAGCAAAAACTGAGACTTGTAAACGTTCCTAGGCTTTTCTTTAACTTTAATTTGTGAAATTATTAACATTGATATGTTCAGGATCTTTAATATCAGTGCATATATCAACATATTAATAATATTTGAGTATTTTGTAGTCTTTAATATTATTAGGTTTTGTTTATGACGTCAGCGCTTGGGTTTCTATCAACTCATAAAATCACAAAAGTAGGAGATTTTATGAGGCGCCCTTGCCTGAATGCAGCATGAAACAATCATTGTGTTTATGCATGTTCGATTTCGATTGCCTTGTTTACTAGAACAGGAGCCTCTGGAATTGCAATAAATGGTTCTGGGCCAGAAACATTGGGAAAAACCCCTAAAGCAATTTGCATATCTAGGAGGAAAAAAGGGGGGAAAAATCAAGATAAGTGGGCCGCTGCATTGTGCCGTGCCGTCTAGTCCACCATAAGCGCCTGATACGCTTTATTAAAAGTAATATATTCTGAGACATTTAACCTGAGAGGACTGCACATTTTTCATACACAAATGCAACACTGCAGGGGAAGAAAAAGAAGGACCTTTATAGAGTCCTATTTCCATATATATGACTTTCTCAAGAGGGGTGCAGGATAAAACCACATGCGTCTCCAGCACTCAATAGTCTGGAGATTAAAAAAAAAGCAAACACGTAGATAAGAAGCTTGTATTTTTAATAATGAAATCTACAAGGTGTGCACATACACACGTGTACACATGCAAAAGTTTGGAGAAGCCTGCAGGTTTCTTTTTTCTTCTTTTTTTTTTACAGAGCTAATAAAGTTATGAATTCTATAAAACAACACATATGGAATAGCGCAGAGGACAAAAAACGAAAAAAAAATTCTATATTTTAATTTATTATGCATATTACCGATAAGGGCGACACGGGGGTGTAGTGGTAAGCACTGTGGCCTCGTACCTCCAGGTGTGTGTGTGTGTGTGTGTGTGTGTGTGTGTGTGGAGTTTGCATGTTCTCCCTGTGCTTGGTGGGTTTCCTCTGGGTTCTCCAGTTTCCTCCCACAGTCCAAAGACATGCCGATTAGGTTAATTGGTTTTCCCAAATTGCTCATAGTGTGTGAACATGTGTGATTAGATATATTGGCACCCTGTCCCGTGTGTGCCCCACATTGTACATGAAGTTTCCTGGGATACGGTTGAGGTTTCCTGCGACTGAATGATAAATGAAAGAATTTTTTTCGAGTCAGAGTTGAATTTTAGGTTAAAATTACTTATAAAATTTTTTTTATTTAGAAATAAATGCAGTCCATGCGTAAAAGCATTGATCTTACTATTTACGAGCCATCGCCATATGAGCGATTTTCAAACATGAGCTATAAATGTACATACTGTGCAAAAGTCTTAAGTCCCCCCCTCCCCTCCCCCGCCCCTTCAATTCTTCATATTTTGCTTCCAAAGAGCCAGACTTTCTTGTATTTTTAATGTAGTCTTGAAGAATAGCTCTCCAGGCTTCCTGACAGACCTTTTCCGGCTCTTATTTCCAGTCCAGTCCCTGTACCTGAGCAGATTCAGAAGAATATATATTTTTTTATTTGTTACGTTGTACAGTGATATATGAAAGATATTCATATCTTAAGGCATGAACCAGTGAGAAACAGGTGCAGATGATGATCAGGCCGGTGATTAGTATGCTGGTGATGCTGAATGCTGAGTGGTTGGAACAGACGAGAGGGGAAATGAGGTCACTGGTGAGGTTGTTGCATAAACAAGCGATTTTATAAAATAGTGTCTTTAGGCACTTTGCAGCCTGTCGCAGTAAAGAATCTGTTCCCATTTCTTTAATTTAATCTACATTATTTAATTTAATACGAAGAAAGTGTCTCAAGAGATTCACACAGTACTGTGTGTGTGTGCCTAATATTTTGGCTGATAGAGAAGATTTTACATTTTCTTTCTTTATAAATTGGAACACTTGGCATTAGGTATTAGATAATCTCCTCAATTTATGCAGGATGTGACCCAAAACTTAATGCAAATGCCAAATGTTCTCTGTGTGTGTGTATTCAGTGTGCATATATATATATATATATATAATTAGCACTATCATCTTACACCACCAGGGTTGAGGGTTTGAATCTCGCCCCTGTTATGTGCGCATGTGCTTCTCTTTGTGCTTTGTGGGTTTCCTTCAGTTCCCAGACTTTGCATTGTAGGCTGTTTCCAGATTGGCTGCAGTGTGTGTGTGTGTGTGTGTGTGTGTGGGATTGTAGGTTGTAAGAGTTTGTGTCCTCAGCAACGTAACATCATTTCAGCCAAACTTCAGTTAAAGATGATGATAGACATCCACTCACATTCAGATATGTCGGCTATCCAAGAAACTAAACCACGAAATATTTCGCACTGTGTACTGTAATACATTTGATTGTCAATTTATTAGTAATCCACATTTATTCTTACGAGCTCTTGTAAGTCATTTATCATCAAGTGCATAAGCTTATAGAACTGTTCCAGAATCTCTGCTTACTGCTTTTTTAACGAGTATTAAAAAGACAGCCTTTTTTTCCCCCCGTCAATTAATTGCTTGTGCAGGTTTCATTAGGACTAAATATAGTACATAATAAAAAAAAAAATGCTTTTAGATTAATGACCTTCCCTCTTGCATCTTGTCTAATCCGCCTCCTTTCTGACATCACACCTATTATGCGTTTTTAATCACATGACTACGTCTGTCGCTCTCACGGAGTCTTTACTCTCGTTAGTCTTTAATATGTTTAACAGCTTAAAAGAAATTGCCCGTTTATTAAATACCCTTTTGAAAAGCCAGAGACATAAAAGATAACCCTCGGGCTCGGGTCCAGTTTACTGTTCATATTAGGCTCGTGCAGGAAAACTAGCTCCAAGGGATAAGCACTGAAAGTTCAGGGCAGTGCCAGTAATTATACCTGGTAATAAGATCTGCGTGGTGTGCGTGCGACTCGAATGCCATGCAGGCCTGCCATTGTTCGGTCTAGCACTCTGTTTCTGGAACTAATGGCAGCCTCCTGGCCTGTTTTCCATCAGCACCTTGCTCTCTCTCACTCTCTCTGTTGGTTTGTTCTCGATGCCCTTGAAGAGCTGATAAAAGAGGCAGAGGAGATGTGTGCGAGCTCAGGTCACACTGAAAGCTGATTAGCCCCTGTCCCCGGGGTGGATAAAGCCAGAGCGACGTCAATGCCCTGCCCTCAGAGGGTATCGCTGCTCTGCTGCTTCTCTGCCAAAAGGCCCCGACTGCCACTCGGATGACAGACCTGGAAGCCGAACTCAACGCACCCCCCATCCCCCCAACCCCCTTCCTCCATCACCGCGCTTTGTGACAAATATTTGAAAGCGACGTCGTTGTGTAATTTTGTTTGCGCGTTATAAATGACTCGTCTCATGTACTCATTACGCCAAGATAAGCGTTACGCCTGCCTTGACTTTATAGCTAGTTCAGAATTTATGATTAATGTCTGCAGTGTTTAGTGCCATCGTTCATTTAAGGGGGAAAAAAAAAAAAGACACAAGCAAACAAGCAGATTTAAAAAACATCCCTAAATTAGATTTTATTTGACAATCTTAATCGTGGAGAGGGTTTCCAGACAGTCATACATACAGTAGTAAATAATCAGTGAAGCATAACACAGGGAGAGAGGGCTAATCTGCCAACATTATAATTGCACTTTTTAAAACATCTAGCCCACCGTGTGCCATTGTACCCCCGAGCTCGTCCATTTTGATGGATGAAAGAAAACAAAATCATATTAGTGGCATTTTTTTTTTCCTGTTTTTTTTTTCTCCCACTTCTGAAACTCAGATACTCTGGTCGTATCTTCTAACGATGGTCCAGAAACTCAAATGTCAATAAATAAAGAATAAAAATATGTAGAACACTGACGCTGAAATCCAGTTGAAACTCTTAAGACTTAGTCACAGTAACTCGTGTGGCTTCACATCTGGTCGCTGATGGAGCCAGCTCAGTAGTGTATGCTTCCCAGTCGGTTTGTCATATTCAGGAAAATAATAATAATAATAATAATAATAATAATAATAATAATAAAAAGAATAAAAATACTGAACTGGCTACAGTAGACAACAATTAACTAGATCAACTTGCCAGAAACAGGTGGATAAAACCGAACCTTTATAACATTAAAAAAAAATAAAAAATAGATAAGGGAAAAAAAAAAATCATTGGTCACATAAGAGATAAAACAACTTGAATAAAGAATCTTATAAATATGCTCGTCTACTGTTCGACACAAACATAATACAGGAACAAAAAAAAAAATTCAAGTTTTCCATTTAAATGAAATGTTCTCCAAACCAACCCATGCCAGAGTCATTTTAATAAGTTTTTCTTTTTTCATTTTTTTAATAACAGTGCAATTGGAAAAAAAATCATAACTATTATGATTTAGTACTAGCAGGGCTATACAAATTTCTGCCAACAAGAGTTCACTAAACATGTATCGTCAGTTTAGTTATGGTTTTTGGAGTAAACAGACCTGAAGAGTCCTGCAATAGTGGGCAGTTTGCTTCCCGTTGAGAATTTGGCAGCTAACCTTAAACGGTTCCGTTCGGACCATCCGGATCAGAAGTAATGGTACGATGCCATGAAATCCCTGTTGCTGCGAAATATTTGAGTATGAGTACGTTTTGTAATACACAGTCAGTCCAGCTAATGTGAGTTGGGGTGCAACTCCGAACTTTTGCGAGGACTGAGAATCACTGGTACCATTTTAAGCTTTGCAAAAACCCACTGAGCCCTTTACGAAAGGCGTGTACGATAACAGACCTGCGCCTCGTCTTCTAATCCCAACAGTCCGCTCCTGAACCGGTTGTCTGACGCGCCCTATCTGAACACAGGCAGCTGGATGTGCGTGGGCTGAACGGCCTCGTACCCGCGGCCCAACATGCGCTCCTTGATGCAGGGCGGGTGGATCTCGCTGATCAGGCACTCCAGAGACTGCAGGCTGCTGCTGAGCAGGGAAGCCTGACACAGGTTCCGGCCGGGCAGCCTGCAACACAGGCCGAGACCCGGGTACTGCTGCGGGACACAGTGGGCTTGGTGCGGAGGCCGGCCGTGGCTGTGGCCGAGCCCCACCGAACCCGGGGGCAGCTCTTGCGTGTTGTAACAGTCGCTGTCAGGCGTGGCGAGTGTGCTGTTCCAGTGAGGTGCGAAGAACTGGCCGGTAGAGAAGTCACCGTGAGTGGCGGCGCAGTTCAAAGGGGATGAGCCCACCCGGTCCAGAGTGACACCCGTTACGCAGGTGCCCGTGCTGAGCGCATGAGCCCTATATGGGATCTGAGTGGGCAAGCATAGATCTGGAGATCTGCTAATGGTAGCTCTGCTGCTGCTGTTGGCACTGTACCTGTGTAACGGACCCTGCTGATAGTGCTGCTGCTTCTGCTGCTGCTGCTGTTGTTGTTGTTGATGTCTCTGCTGCTTGGACTGCCATATCGCGTATTCCATAGTGTCCATGTAGCCCGTAGTCTTGGCCATGTCCATGCTGAAACTGGAATCCAAGCAGGCTGTGGCCGCTTGATGAGATGGGCTGGAATGATCTTCTAACGATGCCTGGAGCCCTTGGGCATGGGATGTCCTAGCCATTTGTCTCATTATGCCAAGGGATGCATGGTCTGAGTGGGAAGCCAGCGCCAAGCTCTGCACACTTGAGAGAGATGTAGCAGAAGCTGGGACCAAGACATTGGGTGGCAATGAGATGTTGTGCATCTCAGGAGGTTTGCAAAGCTCTAAGCTGTACGGCCTCTGCCTGTGCCTGTGTGCCAAGTTGTTGCCGCTGGGTGGTGCATAAGGTGCCACCGCCATCTGGATTGGTGACAGTCTAGTCCTCTTGCCATCAGAACTCTTTACAATGCCTTTGGTCACAGTGGGGGCTTTGACGATGGCCAGCAAGCCCTGGTAGCCACTGGAGTAGGGCTGGGAGTAAGGGCTGAAGCGTTGGCCAGTCGTGTCCAAGCCATTGACAGTCCGGCCAATTTGTTTGTGCTGTGGGACCCTGATATTGGATGGGAAGATCTTGATGGACAACGGGCTGTCTGCCGTCTTCTGTGCGTAGGCGTCCAGCTCAGCAGCGGAGGGGTACCTTGGAGACCGCATCGAGCTCAGATCACCTGCAAGCAGACATAGTATTAGTTACATAACATATAGTATATTAGTTACATGAAATATAAATAGGAAACTACACTTAACAACATCTATTTCAAAGTGAAATATCTATAAACTGGAAGCAAATTCGTACAGCCGTGCTCAAGAGGTCATCTGATAAATTTGCCGGGGAAATAAGGCTGAATATACGGTATGCTCCTGTTACTGTCTAGTTGATGATGCTCAAACTTGCACAAGGAATATGAACAAAAAACAAATATCCCCAATTGAGGGTTTCGCTGTCTGACAAAGCAGATTGTTCTGCGCTCTTCAGCATAAACACAAGAAAGTGATAAATACTGGATGAGTAAAAACGATCAAGGAGCAGACATGAGACAAGAAAAATCGTCCAATAAAAATGGAGATACCGGAGTGTCTGCTCTATCCCATTTTTTACCCCCCACACTCACTTCCTCTGCCTCATTTCCTCTTGTGGATGTTCATCCTTAGACATCTGCATCTTTCTAAAAACTCATTTTGTGGAGGGAGACACCCCGGGCAATGTTTGATCAGTGCATTATGAAATTAATTTGGTCTTTCTTCAGGACAAAATTGGATTACCCTGGGAAATCAAGGAAGAGATGACGAGAAGGAGGGGGGGAAAGAGCTAATTTTGTTTCAGTGACTTGAGTGGAATTCATTTCATGGCATTTGGCTATGCAACCCACTTAAACGTAAGCACAAGTCAGTGCCGGAGATCAGAGGGAGAAAGAAAGCGCTATAGTCAATCACCTTCGAATGAAATGGAGCCTGACGATTTCCGCAAACAACGATGACTTGTGTGAGATCTTCACAATGAAAGAGGCAGCAGACAGCATATTATTATGGGCAGTCAGAGAAGAAGGAGTGAATTGCCAATTGCTGTAGATAACAGAAGACCCATGGTATAGATTGCATTTGGTAATCATGATGGGTGAAAAAAATGTATTCCGTTAGGCATCGCGATTCTTTTGTGTGGTGATTCACGTATCACCACACTGACTCCACAAATAATTTTTATATGTTTATGATAGAGGTGAACCGGTCGATCGGCCAGTGACCAGGTTTTCAGTTTGATTGGCCGTGACCGATCAGCCTCAGATAGAAACAATTCTATATCGAGCGCAGAAGCTTCCGAGTGGCGCAACAGAGGCGCATTTTTATGGCGTTACATTATCAAAAATCATGCATGTTAAAAGCCTCCGATCTGCCGTTTTCTCCAGACTTCATAACCAAATTAGTCTCAAATGCACGTTTACTCCGATCACAAAACACCGCGAGTACTAATAAGTCGAAAACCGTGTGCGTTAGACGCCCCCGCATGCCCGTGTTAGAAACTGTGCACCTGCGTGGTCACAGCCACTCAACCCGCGTGCTCACCGCCAACTTGAGTTTTGAGACTTTGAAGTCGTTAAAACATCAGCGTTTCCTTATTAATCCTACAGGTGGCACAATCTGAACTCACTCACCTTTTATACCGCTTTATCCTGTATTCAGGGTCGCGGGGGAACCTGGAGCCTATCCCAGGAGGCTTAGGGCACGAGGCAGGGTACACCCTGGACAGGGTGCCAATCCATCACAGACAATATGAACTATTTATACATTTTCATCCCATGTGGAAGGAATGAATTATTTGCCATGTTTGCTTATTATAATGGATGACACAAATACGTGCTGCTTAGTTAAATGTTAAACTCTTGTACTTGAAGTTATTGTGTATTGTTTAGAAAGAAGTGAGAAAACTAATGTTATAAGGAACGGGCCACATGCAGACACGTACGTTTTGGGGGGCGTACAGGAAAGCTGGAGGGACAAACCAAAATTGGATTTAAAGACCATTATTCGAGCAATTTCATGGCTGTTTAAACTGCCGCAACTACGGGAAGAAAAAGTGCTCGACTTCTAAACTATGGCTCTGCTGCCGAAAATTATGGCCACTCTTGAGAATGACACTTTTATGGTATTTCTGTCATGAAAAAGAAAGTGCGAGAATTCAACCACGTTGCTCGGGAGTCAGCGAAAGCCACTGGAGTCCCCTTTAGAGGAGAGCGGTGGAAGGGGTTTTTTGTCAGGGTGGAGGGGCTGGGTGGGGAAACCATCCTAAATAAGACGATTCGGCTCCTATTTCGATAAGAGAAGCCATTATAAGTGATTGCTTCGGGAATGCGATGGCGATCTCGCTTGTTGTTCCTGTTCAGGATTGATTTGGGACTTCATTTCATTTTCGGGGCCCACGACGAGCCTCCGACTGTGAAAATGATTCAATCTACAAGATCCAGCTCATAAAGGAAATAAATTGGGTGTTTAAATGGAGGAAGGAGGAGAAGGAAAGGAGTGCTAGCGATGCATCTTGCTGCAAAACACACTGCCTGCAGTCACACAGCGTTTACAGGGGGTCATTCATCACGACGAAGGCCCAGAAATAGACATACAGGTGGGCAGGAATTTATGTCGTTGTTAAGGATCTTGAGAAAAACCGCAGAACGTGACAGCACAGCCTTAAAAAGAGTGCTGCTTTGATCTGGCCTGGTTCCAGAGGCTGTTTTGGGAAAAGACCTGGAACTTAAATCTTGATGTAGGACAAGCGACCAGACGTCTTCTCGAAACCGATATAAAAAATAAAAAAAAATTCACCTACGCTGCACCACTTCCCGTCTTTAAAAAAAAAAACAAAAAAAAAAACGGATTACTTTGCTCGCCCTAGAAGTCTGGCAGCATAATGTAATGGAAATATTGGTGGATTCAGTATGCATAATGAATTGCGGTGTAGTTTGGGAAGTGGCTAAGTTGTTGCCAAAGCTGTGGGTTGTTAGCCACAGAGCGTGACAGAGGGAAACGATTAGCATTCTGACCCTAAGCACTTAATCACATAGAGCGGACCAACTGCTAACCTCTCTGACTGCAATGCTGTCAAGGTCCACTCCAAGACTACGAACGAATTTAGTAGCCCATCTGCTCGAAAACCACTCAAGCAGACACGCCGCTAAATCCGAACCGTTATTTGCAGAGTCCGCTCTACCCAGGGGCTTCTCGGAGTGCTCACCAATTTACACTCTGTAAGTCTTTTAAGTGGCTTTCCTCCCTCTCTAGCGTCAGGATTGCCCGAGGTGGGACACATGGGATTCGAACGCGAGTGCTCTTACGCATGCAAGGCCATTACCTGGAGCTCCCAGAGCTACAGCTGAAAGAAGGGGAATCAAACACATGCTGCTTCACTGCGCAGCTCAGAGAGGCAAGGTCAACCCTTCGATCAAACAAAGCTCTCAAAAGTGACTTCTATTACATTAGGTCAGCCCTGAAGGGATGAGAGGAGGAGAGAGAGCGGCTCTGAAATCTCAATTAACACTCGGCTAATTAACTTCACACGCCATTTGATACAGAACAAACTCTTTAAAGTAGGACAATGACAAGCCCGGTAACCCAGGAATGAGAACGCAGTACACGTTGGAATGGAAACGAAACGTACGACGGTAGGAAAAGTTAAGCGTATGAAGAATGCACACAAGGCTTTCGGGTCCGGTAAGCCTCCCGATCCTCACACTCTCATTGTTTTGTAGCTGTTTGAGTTAATCACTGATTAACTGGGAAAACAGCTGAGGCTAAAAAAAGAGCAGCACTCTGCCCCATGCATTTCCACAGGGCTCGCTCGCTAAAACACACGCCTAATGATCAAAAGACAGCCACACAATTGGTGGCTTTGCTTTAGGATAAGACTGATGATTGAAAGGATTTGTTAAAGTCTACAGTCTCGTGAGGTTTAAAAGGAAGGAAAAAAAAATTGCAAAGAAACACGAGAATGTAGTCGTGTAGTTAGTTGTGCGTTTCTGACCTTGTCATAAACTTTACCCTGGAAATCTGCAGTTCTGTGCAAAAGTCGTAAGCACGCTAACAAGCACTGCCTATGACAACAAAAGTTGCGCAAAAGTTACAGAAAACTATTTGTATGCCAGAAAGCAGCACATTATATAAGCGACTGCTTTTTAGACAAAACAATAAAATGAAAATGGATCAGGTTTTGCATTCAAAAATGAAGCATGTGCGAAAATTCTAAAGTCTTCAGAAGAACTGCGACTGGTTGTGCAGGGTGCTTAGTAAAACTTCGTAGCTAATTTCCTTATAAATCTGCACAAATCGTATGTGAAACTAAAGGGTCCTCTAAGTGTCAATACTCACCGTGTCATTAATTATTATTTACTCAGCATTACAGTTTGTTTTATTTTTGAAGGTGTCTTGTGCTACAGCATTTATTTGTATGTGCCTAAAAGATTTTTTGTGCTGAAATTAATCTGACGTTCTCCATACACACAATAAATATACATGATTCTCTGGTGCACTATAGATCCAGTACGTTTGTTTATCATAATAAATATTAACCACAGTGCCGTGCTGTCCGTAGCAGAAGACGGGGCACAGAATAAAGTCCTTATTCATTAATCTATATCTAAAACTCCGTCCTCTTTTACCTGACCAATGATTGACAAAATATTGCCATGAAACAAATGTAATTTGATACGATTTGCATTGATTTGCTTACAGTACATTTCTAGATATTAACAGAGGTATTATATAAATGGGATCTACAACAAGTAGAGCTGTGAATCATACAGTATGTAGACTGTCGATTTGAATCAATAGCATTAATGTTTGCTGTCTGATTTAACTCATGCTTTATTACTTACAGGCTTTGAAGTACAGTAAGTTCCCATAATATGAACGAGTATCGTTCCGAGTGCTTGTTCGTAAGTCCAATTTGTTCGTAAGTCCAACAAACACAATTTCTCTGAATTATTTCCACTTTTGTCTCCATCGTTATTGCTTGACGCGTCTTAGCAGTACCAACTTTATCGCCGCTGCTTTTAACCCTGGGAAGCACACTGCACGCACGTGACTATGTACGCCGGACATGTGATCTAACTTCCGTAATTAAACATGCACGAACTCTTGATCCAATCTTCGAAAGTTCGTAACTAGAATGTTTGTATGTAGGGTACCTACTGTATTAAAAACTAGTAAAAGTGTCAATCGTCGAAATGCTGTGGAACTTGTGTTCATTGATTAAATGTTATGTCTCGGACAATCTTCTGCTCCACACTCCAGTCCAGAAGGTGGCAGTATTGCCCAACTGACCATAAATTCAAAAGCTAAAGAAGCAATACTCTCTTGTATATATGTATACTTTTCTTTAAAAGAGTTGTCATATTTTTAAAGAGTTTATCCAAGGTTTCCTAAATATTTTTTTTTATTGTGAATCAACTGATTCATTGATTCAATTAACTAAATCAATTAAATTGGGCAGCTCAAGTAATGAGAACTATAAGAGACAGACGAAGGATCCATGTTGACCCATGCTTGTGAATATTTTCAGGTAAGGATGAGCAACAGGCAGGAGGGAAGGCTGGCGTTCCCGCGCTCTCACATCAATCATGGCGACACTAGGTGATCATTGGCCATGTGTGAGCTCAGGCAAGCAGAACGGGAGGATAGCGCTCCAGAGTGTGTTACGGCATCGCAAACCATCCATAAGCAGCAGTTTGACAAGATGCTGTCAGATGGCATCATGTGTCTCGGAAAACCGTCTGCATCCTGACTGGTTGGTAGGTGTGGTACACCCAACCCAAAAACAATACAGTGTAGTTGATTCTGTACAAGTTGTACAGAATCAATTGCAGGGTAAGATATAATATAAATAAAGATTTGGTTGGTAATTTTTGTAAAACCCCATAACCCTGGTTAATGAAGCGACCTCTTCTCACGTACCACGGTGTATCAAACTCTCTAAAGGCATCTTTAAAGCCAGTCAAAACAAGCTGCTGGACTGTTTGATCGATGACCATGTTGTTGAGTTTTAACTTCCAATTACGGCATTATGCTAAAAACTCAGTAGCCAGTAGCCCATGACGCAAGTCAAGTGTGATAGAATGTCGACTTCATTTCGTGTTAGGCTATAGTGATTTTATCACAAACAAGAAGCCATTTACCTAACCATTTAATCCTAAACCCATGCTATAATCATCTTGCTGGTCTTTACAACTCCAGAAATGCAGCGTAACTGCAGTAAGAAGTCAAAGCCAGAGGAAAAAGTTTCTGCTTCTCTCTCTCAGTGCCTTTGCCGAGCGATTGATTCAGCAGCACTCCATTAGTAACACAAAGGCTCGGCTGAGTGGTTAAAACGCTCCAGTTAAATCAGGTGAGTAGGAGGTAATCATCCTCTTTAAGAGAATTACAACAGTTAAAACATGGCAGCCTAAAACGCACAATGTCAATTTCGAGTGCGCGCCGGATCGAAGGGGACGTTTTTAACAGGGATGCCTCACCGATGCTACGCTTTCACAGACGCCAAACGCAGTTACCGAGGCATG
This sequence comes from Clarias laeviceps, assembly GCA_030014305.1. NCBI lineage: Eukaryota > Metazoa > Chordata > Actinopteri > Siluriformes > Clariidae > Clarias > Clarias laeviceps. The sequence goes on along the minus strand of JAQMYJ010000009.1, from coordinate 6,230,836 downwards.
GTGAGCCTGCGAGGCCGTGAACCGACTCCCTCGGGGGAGTCGCGCCCTCGCCGAAGGGTCCAAAGCTTGCGCAGGATAAAAGCTCCTGTTATTAATATTAAGAGACATTAATACTAACTGACATGAATCGGAAAGCAGGCGTCCATGTGTGGAGGTGTCACAGTATAATAGCAGGGTGCTGGGAACTCGAGCGTTGTTCTCGGGCTAATACGCGGCATACGACCTGATGAAACCGGTCTTGAAGTTCTACGATGCCAAAGAAACCTGCTGATGAAGTTCATTTGATTGGACGTGTCCATGTCAAGACAGACAAATGCACCCCGTTCACCTCATCAGCGTCTCTTCCGCTCTCTCTCCCTCATGGGAGGCTCGGCGAGAACAGAATAACCGGAGGGGCCAGCGCTTATTTATCTCTGCTTGAAAAGTCAGGCATGGACGAGCCGGGCACTTTACATGAGTGTTACTTTCCATTTGGCTCAGCACTGTGGGAACAAAAAAAAAACAAAAAAAAAAAAAAACACTGCAGCTAAACAGCCTACCCGGAGACACAGCACTTCCCACAGCGTTCCTCACATTACTGCTTGAAGAGAATAACCATAAAACAGTCTTGAAGTTACGGTCACCTCTGTAGTGGTTATGACCGAAATGTCTCATTTGGATCAACGTCATGATACCAAAATTTTTATAAATAAATAAGAAAATCAGGAGTAGCTCAGTGGCTAAGGTGTTGGATTACTGATCAGAAGGTCCCAGGTTCAAACCCCTTGAGCAAGTCCTTTAACCTTCAACTGCTCAGATGTATAATGAGATAATGTACGTCGCTCAGGCTAAGGGTGTTTGGCGAATACTGTAAATGTACAAACAAGGGAAAACTGTCTGTCAACGGAAAGAAGTGAAAATCTAAACAGTTTTGAAGCCAAAACACTCATGATCTCTGAAAGTGAAGTCGCGTTGTACACAGCGTGGCAGGTGATGAGACCAGGCGGGAGATGTTGCTTAAACAGCAAATCCTTCATACTTCACTTTATACGAGACGACCGCGATGGTGCGATCACATTCAATCGACAGGACTGCAAATCAATTGCGTTTCCATTAACTTCCATTAACGAAGGCCATTAAAGTATCAACCTGTGCACAAGCTGTCAGGAGATAAAAAAAAATAAAAAAATAAATAAAAAATAAAAAAAAAACTAAAAAAAAAACCATCCTCGTTATCAGGCAGGTGTCCGGTCATGACGCATCTCATGCTCGTGCAAAACAATGACAGAAAAGAAGCGACAGGTCTGTAATTAAACCTCTTTAATTCAACCAAAACCTTTATATTAGGTTTAGTTTTGTTTTTTAGCACCATGAGATGACTTGTCATTTCATTTTATTCTAATTGTATGATTCTTGCTCCAACCATGACTAGTATTTGATAATTTTTTGTTTTGTTTTTTTAATTTTTAAATCACATACATATTACAAACACCTCAAGCAAACCGAAAACCTTTTTAGCGATATTAAAGTTTCTGTTGAAATGTCGTTCTAGACGGCGTTCGGAGCGTTATTTAATTAAATAACGTGTATAACGACGCTTGGTGAGGAAGCATGCCTGTCTGTCTTCTTAGCGTTAACTATAGAAAATGAAATCTCTGTATTAATTTGCTGCCTAGGATCACTTTTCGTTATTCAAAGCAGCGCTATAGTTGCAGGCAAATTCAATATATGACAATTAAGCTCGGATAAAATAATATATTATAATAATAATAATAATAATAATAATGGTGACGGGTCTGAAGGCAAAGCCCGGAGCTCTGCCTGGCAGATGTGGTGCTAACAGTCACAACATGTTGCCAGGAATGTGGCTGACTGATAAATCCTCAGGGCTAAACACGGTCCACGAGTTGCTGAGGCAGACATATGCACTGTATATTCCCTACAGCCCCACCGTGGGCTCGTTTCCAGAATAACAGATATGACACATGCCTCCAGGCAATTGCAACTCCAACGATTCATCAGCCACGTTTCACGTCAACCATTAAACCTCCGGAGATCCGATGAGGGGAGGAGAAGGATAGATAGCACACCGAGTCAGGAAGGAAGGATCCAAACCCCGAGTTGGGTGGAAAGGACGAGCTTAACGTGCTCGGGGTGAGACGTGCCGGATCCGGGGTGTGTGTGCTCGTGAGTGGCATGGGCTGGGACTGTCAGAGCACATCAGGCTCTGGACGCAGAGAAACAGAACAGTGTGTGGGTGCGAGTGTTGTGTGCATGTGTGTGCGCGTGAGTGAGTGAGTGAGAGAGAGAGAGAGATGCCTGAGGCTGTGCCTGTGGCAAACCAGGGCCGTTCTGTTCCAGCGTTTAGCAGACAAGCGCTCCACTGATTCCAAATTAATATTTAATAACATGGCAGACAATGAGGTTTTTACCCCAGTTGGATGGGGAAGTGGGAGGGGAAGGGGGCATGGAGATTTGCTCCGGTTGTTTAAAAAAAAAAATTCAAAAAGGCTTTAGCACTGCGCGTGTGGAAAAGACAATACAGATCGCTTATCGATAAAACCCTCATTGTTAGCCGGCAGGCTCGATTAGAATTCTTTACCGCCTACAGTCTCTCTATCTCATGATCTCAAAATTGTTTCCCTCGAACCCAAGGACTCGAGATAGTAGAAATGACTTGGTTTATCTCTTCCCCTGATCGAACTGAATAAAATTCAATCCTAACATGAGACGATGCATAGATCAATTAGGCGAACGCCGGGGAGGCTCTCCTCGCGCAAATAATCAGCGAGTAATAATCAACGTCCTTCGGTCCTGACGGCCCGCCACAAAATGCACTCTCGTTAATTGTGAGCGTAATGCATGCTGACAGTAATGATAATTAACCGACTCTGAAAGCCGTGTTTATGAAAATCACTTCGAACCGCTTTTATAAACCGAGACGCTACGGATTTGATATCACGCAGGAGTCTATAGGGGGAAGAGCTCGGGCGGTGTAGGGTTACTCTGCCTCGGCGTGGTCGAGAAATTAGATCGATAGCGTATGATGTGTGGACTCGTGAAGGTCCGAGTTGCCCTTAGCGACCGTGTGAAACTCTCAATTAGAGAAAGGTCAGTGGACTCTATAACATTTCGAAACTCGACGCTCCAGCGCTCCTTTTCTTTAGAAGAAAGCCTGGCGTTTCATGGACATCCCGCTACGTAGGACGGGAGCTGAGAATAGGATCTGAATACACAAACGAGAGATACGCAAAACGGTAGCTTCCTACAACGATGTTAAACAGCAGGTGCTTAGCTAAGGTTAGGTTCACTTCGATGGTTCATTCATACGTACATGTGACTCTGACGTGGACGTGTTTGTCCTCGGAAACGGCACGCAGACGCACCTCGATACCACTTTTTGCTTCTTTTCATGTGGGTTAAAACACGTCATGAGTTTGTGTGATGGCAAGCAGTTAGTCAGCTGTCCTTGTTGAGGTCCAGAATAAAGAAGAAAGCCAGACGCCGCACTGTTTTAGCCGCTAGCGCAGCTATGGAATCCCTGATGTCAGCGAGCGACCCACGCATGCACAGGGGCAAATAAAGAGTCATGGATTCTGAGCTGCCCGTTCTCATTCAAGTCACATGACCATGAATCAAATGTGTCTAGGATACACCAGTGATTCAGAACTGATCTGAAAAACATCAGATTTTTGCCTTCAAACAGCCATTAAAAAATAAATAAATAAAAGTAAATTCTGTCACACAGAGTAAACATTTCAGAATTGAGTCACCTCAGGCTGGAAATGTCAACGTGCGTAACCTATGATAACTGATCAGTAAAAGTTTAAATATTTCAGCATGACAGAACTCATGGCTCGTCTCCAGTTTGCTCCACTCCACATCTCTTCACTTTGCTTCAGCTGTGATTGGCTGAATGAGTTCAGTCAGTAAGTTTACATTGTGTTACCCGACTAAAACTGGATGTAAACAAAAAACATGTGAACATGCCCATATAATATGGTGCATGTGTACCTCAGTCAGGCTCAGGCGCTGTGCACATGCTCCACAGTTCCGGCATGTGGCTTTGACCCAAAAGGTGACGAAATCCTACAATACGGCGGTGTCGTCTGAATTCAATAAACACCATAACCACAAATTTTATTTGTACACAAAGTGAATCGCACAGCACGTAAGAAACGTACAGTGCTATAAAGTAGTCTGCGTTTTCACCGCTCGACTGCTACCACTTGGCTGCTAGCTAACGTGACGTAAAAGGTTAATCGAGAATCCGATACTAACGAGCTGAAAGGTTGCATATCGCCCTCTATCGTAGCAGAGTTGGACGTACTCCGGTCATTAAATCGATTCCCCTGCAGTGCTCGTATAACGGGATGAGCAGCGGTCCAATTAAACGACCTAGCCGAGCTATAACCGTAACTCGACTTAACTGCGCATGTAAAAGTACTGGATGACTTTTAAAAGTGTCGACTTTCCTTGAGGGATGAAGAAATAAAGCTCCGATATATTCAATTTCCGACGCTTGCTCCGTGAGCCTCTTCTTCGCGGTTTGATCAGAGTAATGCGCGCTGATCTGCAATGCAGACGCAGCAGATCTAATCAGCCCCCGGTCCTCAAACACAGTTTTAGACTTTGTGTCACTTCAAAGTGACCGGCGCTGTTCTTCCGACATCATCTCCTCTGGGGAACAAAACCACCGTCTGCGATGACAGCCGCCCTTGCAGAGGGAAAGCGTGTCAGCCTGCGCGGCGCTCGTCAATGCCCTCATGAATTAAATTAAAGACGGCGCGATTGCTGTCACCGATAAGGAACACGGACTGATCTGCACCGGCGATAAACCTGGAACTCTGGGAGTCAGTAGAGACCAAGGTGAACTTCCCTCCCCTCCATCTCTCTCTCTCTCTCTCTTATCTAACCTCCCACTTTAGTCTGCTATTCTTCTAGCAGAACTGGAGAGGCCTAATTAAGGCAAATTAATTCCAGCAAATAGCCTAATTCATTAAGTCACGTTTTGCATCAGAGAGCCCTCATTTTTTTTTTTTTTTTTTTGCATTAAAGTAACCCCATAAGCGTAGGAGGCACTGCCTGGATACCAGACAAGAGCCAGACACATGGATGTTTTAGGGATGAAGGTGCACAAGTCGAAATCTATAGTCAAAAATGCATTTAAAACTAGAACGTTAAACATTTCATAATGTAACGCAGAGCTGATTTCCTCCTTTAGTGCAATGATTCGGATAGACGACTGACGTCACATGACCCCGAATGAAAAGAAAGACGGAAAAAAAAAAAAAAAAGTCACATGGTTTTTCATCATTTTCTAATTTTCTGTGCGTTAAATATCAAATTTCACTGAAAGAACAATGCCTATGGATTCAGACTTTTCACCCACACTGTATAAAATATATATAAGGGTTGGTCCAAGTTTTCATTTCTACTACAGACGAGCAGAATGAAAACGTATCCACCGCTCTCGGTCTTAATAGATAAAAATCCATTGTCTGGACAGAGGATCCATCATCCACTCAATATGGTTAAACCATGAAAATCAAAGGTTAGGTTACCTTAGAAAATTGAATTTACCATAAGATTTTTTTTTTCAGCCCTTTACTCCAATAAGCCTCTCTCTCTTTTTTTTTTTTTTTTTTTTAAAAGCTCCATCTCTCTACACCTTGTTCATAAAAGCACCCGCTGCAACAGAGGCTTTTCTCAGCAGTGCGGCCGGATCTGGCGAAACGGTTCCAATGCCTCCGGTTAAAGAGCTAAGCTCTACTTCAAATCACGTGTTATTGCAGCCAGAGGGGCCTTTTTGCTCTTCCAGATGTAGTGAAGATGGAAGAGGCTTTTAACTTTTCCACATCAGACACCTTTACTGAGCCGCACAACCGGATTCAGAACAAAAGGAAAGGGCCTTGCAGGGTTTTTAATTTTTTATAAATACACGGTTCTGTCTGGGAATGAAATACGGATTTATCGTGAAAATTAAAAATGGAATCTGAAACGGCTATAATGGTGAAGTCTGATATCCAGGTGTGCGTATGCCCGTTTTTAAAGCAAGTTACAGGAACAAACAAATCCCTGTACTGCTATAACTTGGGGGGTGGCGACTGTGAACATCCTTGAAGACACGATATGCAGCCGGTACAGTATGTGGAGAAATATGGAGAATATGTAAAAAGGAAACGGGCAGGAAATTAGATTTTTAACTTCCTGCTAAACCACTGATGGCTCAAGATACACCTGATACTCTGAAGAGTAAAATCTTTTCCTTATAAGGTCGTTACGCTGATATGGTTAGTCATGGTGGTCGACTGCATCCCTGCATAGCATTTATTACAGCATCATTTCTTTATTTTTGCACCCACAACCCTTTTCATCTTCAGAAACCTCTGTAGGTCTGTGCAGAACTTCCATAACACTTACATATTACCGGGCACGGATGACTATCGTACCACTAAACAGAACAAAACCCAAATGATATACTGTTGTCGCAGGGTCATGTCTTTAGACTGGACTATCAATATCATCTCGTGTCATATTTTTAAAAACACTCCTGAAGCCAAATAGTGATCCTTGACCCCTTTTTAATAATAAACACTTCAACAACTTGCATAAAGATGTAAGAGCATGTACACGCTGCATAGTTAACATGCATTTAGTGCAACAAAGTGATGATACATCCCATAATAACCCGAAATGCTTTAACATGCATTTAGTGCAACAAAGTGATGATACATCCCATAATAACCCGAAATGCTTTAACACCCAAGTTCCAGACCGCTTTACTATACAACCTTATGAGTATCTCCATTACTCCGACTGATCTGTCCATCTTTGATCCTTAAAGCGTAGTGATCTAATAAAGCCGAACAAAAGCACTTGCTTACTTTTCATGCTGACGGGAGCATCCAGGACCTTGGCAGCACACGCCGGGTGCTGTGCGGGTTGGTTCTGTCTTCTCGGCAGGCACGCCAGCATGATGCAGCTTTTAGGCTCTACGGCTGCGAGACGCCTCGAGGAATCTGTGGGAGACGCAAAGAAAGCAGAGTCACTTCTGAGTTTCGTGAGAATTCTAAAGTGGACCGGACTAATCCGTACGCTTCCTGTTCCTGTTATTTATATATTTATACACAGTATAAAGTACTTATAATGAAAGGAAATTAAGAAAAACCCTAAGGCGCTTGGAATCTGTGTGTGTGTCAAACAGACTGTATGAAATGTCTTCCCCTTTAGGTGCACGGAAACAAAGACGACGGTAATGACTCAGCAAGCGGTTGTCTTTTTGGTGGGATTTGGTGGGCCTGAGGTGCATGCTGAGCGCTCGACGGCTCTAATCAATCTCCCAGCAGGCCATAAATCTCACCTCCCTCTGTTCTCGGCTGCTAAGCTATATAAAGACGTACATCCACAGGCAACCCTGACAGGGATAACAACACAATGCCACTATAGGATTAACATCCCAGGCAAAAGCAGGCCAGGCTGGCTTTATCTTTCCAAGGCTCTACAAATGAAAAGCATCTATCTAGATGTCCCTTCTAATCCAATTTTCATCTTTTTTTTTCCCCCTTTTTCTTCCTTTTTTTTTTTTTGAGGGGGTAAATCCTTTAATTTAGTCATTTGACAGGTGGTCCCGGTGACTTGAATGTAAATTATCATCAAGAGCGAGCCAAAGGGATCAAAGGGATTTTTAAAAAATGTAAAAATAAAAAAAATAATGCAAGGATTTCTACCTGAAAAGACGTAAAGTATGATTTAACTCGGGCTTGAGTGTTTAATTTTTATTTTTATATTTTCAAAACAAGTTTGTTTTGAGCGAACAGCACTGGTATTAAAGTGATCGATATTTGATCCTTTAAACCGTTTTTTTTTTTGGAAACCTTGTACTGTATAGATCTATTGAGGAGAAAAAAATAAAAAAAGAAGTTGCTGCTTTAATAGTTTGTGTTGTTACTCTCTGACATTTACCTTTGGCCCGATCATTCTATATTCAATTACTTTTTATATTAACAAATTAATCTGCCGTCCTCATGAGATCCCATGGCAGTAGCTGGCCTAGTTCTTAGTCTTTAGGCTAATGACTGTTGACTCTTCATATCCTTCATTTTATTTGATTCGCTCGCTCTCTCCCTCAAACACACTCTCACTCTCTCTCTCTCCCCTCCTTTTTTCCCCTCCCGAAATCCCTCTTTGATTTATTTCCCGTCCAGCTTATTACTCTCCTTTTTTCCTGCTGGTTCCACACGACGGCTGCCCGAGCAAACTGGAGGGGAGAGCTTGAAAGCCATCTGTATATACTTGATTGCCTACACCTCAGAAGGATAAAAGAAACAGCCTGGCTTTCATTCTTGTCAGGAGCCTGGAGAAATCATATCCCCACCCCATACACACACACACATAGACACACTGACTTTTTTCTTAACAAAATATGCACAGAGAGCGAGCGGCGTCTCTTCGAAACCAAACAGCCGGTCTGTGATCACAGACAGCTAAACGGCTAAAAAGCCTTTCTCTCCGCTATTTTTTTGTAAAAGGGCCAATTTCATGACAAGGCCTCCATTACTGCGCATTTGTCAAAAGAAGATACAGGTTTGGGATGAAGAGGCGAAGCGGGTTGGTAAGGGGAGGGAAAGAAACACACACACACTCGCACAGAAAAAAAGACAAATATGGGATCTCCCGGGAAATGCCTGCGCAGCTTTATCAACAGGAAATGAGAGACAATTGTGAAACTGCCATCCATTACTCCTGCAAGTGGCTGAGGGATAAAAATGCATTAAGCATTAAGATGCGCCCTTTTCTTTTAAAAAAATATAATATACAATATGGGACAGCAGAGAGTGTGAATACGTAAGTGCACGTGAACCAGAGATGACGTGGACCCTATGGCCATAACAACCGTCCCGCCGTAGAGACTCGGCCGGTCGCATCCATACTCCTCCTTGTTGCTTTTAGCAAAGTGACTTTTTTAAGGCCGCGCACAAAGGCTTAAGAAAATCACAAACAGCCTGGAGGAAAAGTGCTCCCTATCGGCAACCTAATGTCTCTTTGAATGACAGCCGGTCTGTCTCCTTAATTCCATTACGCCAAATGGCCCTGAAAGCTTCTTTCTCCAGAGGATGCCGTTCCACTCTTTCTGGGCCCACGTCGTGCGAACAAAAAAGCAACTCCATCCACGGGCTTGACGTACTTTGATTACGAGCTACGCCGTTATCGCGCTGCGAATCCGTCATTTAAATTTTTTCCCCTCCCGTCCTGGAACGGAGCCTCGGCCATTTCTTCTGCAAACCTACTTCTAAAAAGTTTAATCATCTAGATCATCTCTGGTTTTGTTTTGTTTTTTCCCCTCGTACGACCCAATAACCTGTGAAAGACCCACCGACTCCTAGTTTCACCTTCACTGATGCCGCTATTCACAACCCGAGTAAAACTTTCGACCAGAAAGGACGGCAAATCCTTGCCACTATTCTGCATCAGCCCCCTCTGATAAGGCCGCTTATCATCCTCCGTGCTGCCTGGCGAGGGCCTGCTGGGTAGATAAGTGTCCTGCACGCCGCTGCCGATCTTTTGTCTTCCAAGGATTTCTGATAAGATCGCCTCGGCAGACAAATTGTCCCCTCCGTTCTGGTATTTTAGCCTTTTCATCTCTCTCTCAAGCCTGGAGGTGAACTAGATGGAAGGTTGTCTAATTGTACGTGCGCCAGTGCGTAGCTAGGAAAATGGGAGTGCGTGCACAGATAAGGTCAAGTTGCAGAAAGAAAGTGTGTGTGTTTGGAGGGAGGGGGGGGGGGGATAAGCTTTATTCCCTCATGTGCGCGAAGGACAGAATGTCGAGATCCTTTTAAATCAAATCTTATCTGTGTAGAATCCCTTTGAGGCCCAGAGAGGAAAACCAATGGATTAGGCATGGAAAGCTAATTGCGTGACTGGCAAAAAAAAAAAACCAAAAAAACAAAGTGGAATATATTAGTTGGGTAAAGTCGCAGGAGAAAAGGCTTGTTACGTTCGGTTTAGATCGACGCAACAGAGAGAGCGATAGCAGAAGCCAGATTTGCATAAAAAATAGCATTCGTTCTGTCTTCAAACAAACAAAAAGCCATGAAGCGCTACGTATCCTCGTATAGAAAGCGGTTTAAATCCCTCACTTTGTTTACATCTTTGGACAAACTCTAGCACTTAAATCTTATGAGGTGAATCTAATGAGGAAAACCAGAATCAAGTAGCCTTAACAACCTTCTACTCCTACCCGGGCATGCATATGCATTTACACACACACACACACACACACACACACACACACACACACACACTCCAAGAGGCACTTCCCACTCAGCTCAAAATCCTGAGTTAATAATTAGATAATAATGAAAAAAAAAAAAAAGGGGTTTAATCCTGGCCCTCTTTCACTTGCCGGTTAGATAGGATTAGCATGAGAGTGCTATGGTAATTTCTTCTCCTTCCCCTTTGTGTCATCCTGCCTACACGGCGGGGGAACGAGTCGCGTCGCACCGAAATAACACATCGACTGAGGCAACAGTCGGAGCAGGCTTGACCGATGATGAAAACCTATCACGGCTGTATATTACATTTCTTTTAAAGTCGTACTAAAGTGACATGCCGCCATTAGGTCCACTTTCCAACGTTGAATCCTGTCCAGCTAATGTATCTCTCTTGGCATTAATTGAGGGAATCAAGTAACCTGAACGAAATTGCCTTTACGAGGAAGAACGGCTAATATATTTGTAGGCTGATCAAATAATATCCCTGCAGCCATGCGAAATCAGGTTTCCATTGACTTTATGTGCGTCCTGCAGGTTTGATCTATGAGAGCTGGAGTCCAGAAGCAGTCCTCCTCCTCCTTCTCCCCCCGCTGTCTAAAAAAAAAAAATAATAAAAATGACGGCCTGGCCTGTGGACTTTTCCAAATCACTAACTCTATTATGAGTGACAGCAGTGGAGGAGAGGGGCGGCCGTTCTGCCACTTCCTCCAGCAGGAGCCCCTCAGTGTGACGCTGGCAATCCGGCAGGAGGAAAAAAGCCGAGCGCCACATCAAAAGGCCACGTTTAGCCTCGCTGTACGAGAAGCGGAGAGGCCACGGCTGGCTGGCGACGTCGCACCGATCGGCCTCCCCTCTCTCCGTGGAAATGGGATCTTCTCCGAGCGGTGAAAAGATAGCAGAGCTGTTTCCCGGAGGATGGAGGAGGCCGTTTGACAGACAACGGCGGCAGCTTCATCCGTAAAGCTCCTCATGCATTTTTAATGGAATCTATTACTTCAGGATTAGGAGATAAGAGACCGGGGCCCTGGTTAAATTTCTGATAGTTAGCATAATTGGGATCAGAGATGCATAATTGGGATCCTTTTTTTTTTTCCCCTCTTTCCTTTTGAAAAGGGTAACCTCTTAACCAGATGCTCAAAGAACACCAAGCTTGAGATAAACACTGCTCGCTGACTCGCATTAGCATCACATGCAAAAAAAAAAAAAGAAAGAAAGAAAGGGGAGGAGGGGTTTCAGCGAGACCTTTAAAAGCATTTCTTCTCACCTGGCTGTGAGGTGTAAATGTAAATACACTCTGTCAAATGTAAATTTACCAAGCCTACTGAATTAGCTCCTGCTCCACAGAACATTATTCCACTGGCAACTATTTATGGCTTGATATTTCACCGGCTGTCGTCTAACCGTGGCAGCTTGTTAAAGAAGTTTGCGCTTATGAGAGGTACAGCAGGCGCTACGGGTACACGTGGGCAAACGCTCGTCGCCCCGAGCGCTCCTCCACCCGCCAAGTACGCGGGGCAATTCATTACGCTTTTAAGGGTCACTGCTTCTTTCAAGTCATTAAAAATGGTAATATAACAAAGAACTCGGAACAAAGATTTGGCCAAATGTTTCCCGCGGGCTATTCACACGGGAAGAACACTTACCCCCCCCGAGTGCTTAATGAATGACTTGGCATAGAAAGACTAAAAGAGTTCCGGGAGAAAATGGACATTACTTGGTACGTGCTGATCTAAAGTGACCTCCACCTGCTGCACGCTTGATGGGAACAGGTTCGACTTCTAGGAAAGCCGGGCGATCGTTTCCAAAGCCTTATATAACGTGAAATTATCTTAAACGGATTGCGTTTTCGTCTGTTTGTTTTTTCCGCAGGACAGAATGCTTCTGTAATTCAGAGTAAACGCTTTTAGCAAACCTCCCCCACCTGCTCGAGCCACATTACCCCATAGCACCCTTTCACCCCGGCTCCTCATCCCATAAAAATAAAGAGACCAATTAGGCAGATTTCAAAGGATGGCAGTCGGCCTATAATTACACACGACGTCCTTAGGAGATAAAAGGTGATTACGGTGGATGCAGAGGGAAAATTGCTTAGCAACCGAGAGATTGACATCATCCCCACAAGTGGAGCTTAGCGACCGGGCGTCCGCTCGCTCTCCGAGGTCACTCAACCTTCCCAGATCACCCTTATCTCAGGCTTTGTTTAATAAACAGGCTGAATGCATCGACAGAGCAGCTTTGTGCCAGCCTTGTGATGACTGAGGAATGTCCTTGTGTAATCCCCCGTGTGTTGCAGGAAGTGGACATTCTACTTCCATCAACGCTTTAAGGAATGTTAAAAGTGTCTTATACCAAGATGTGACCACCAGAACAGTTTAACACACTCAAACACCATTTGTTCAAGAGATATTCCTTCATTTAGGTGTTCAGATGGTGGTAATGAAGAGTGATGTTTCAAGTATCGCTCAAAAATCTCTTGCTCTAACGATTAAAGAAAAAAACATTCCCTGTAGGACAAAGGTGATCAGTATAATCAATAGAACTTTGCATTGATTTGCAATGAACCTTCTTTCTAGTTGGAACCAAACTATGCTGGAAAAACTGTGCTATCGGTCATATCACGTGCATGGACTTGGATGTCAAAAGCGACTAGGAATAAGATGGATGCGAGTGACCAAAACAGTTCACACATACGCACCAGTGAAAGGGCGTAAGAAACGGGAGTGTGTCCCAAAGGCATCTTGGCTGAGATAATGAGGAAGTGCAGTGGTGTTTTGAGTGCAGGCCCCGAGGCCATTAGCCAGCAAATGCGGACAGAAAAACTGCTGCAGCAGGGAAAGAGAGCAGTCAGGAAAAAGAGATGACAAATCTCACGTCTTCATGGAGAGATAGTGGAAATGCTGATAGGACATAACATCGCCAGACAGCCGGCATCTTCATCTCCAGCACGGTTTGCTTCCTTGGCATATACGAAATGGCAATAATTGGCACACCGTGGCATAAAGCCGGCGCTAAACACCGAATTATGCTGTTTAATATGCAGCCTCGACCTTTTTCTTTAAACATTGTGTCGGGAACCCCGACGACAGAGCTCGTGTACAGTACCTGCAATCGAAAAGTAATTACTCTGGCTTTAAAGGTCAGCGCGTTGCTTTCAACGCCCGTCTGAGTGGCATCTGGAATTAAGATTCACCTTTTTTTTCCCCCCTTCTTTACAGTAGCGCTTGGCTTGTCAAACACGCAAAGCTGGTCCTTAGGAAAGGAACCACGGTGACACGTGAATGTAGCCGTTTCTCTGAAGCTTTCTCTACACTTTAATTATGTCGCCCCATCTGAAAGGCCACAGCGTTTATCCCGCTGCCTGGACGTCCCAAAATGTCAAACGACTTCATAAAGAGAGAGGGATTTGTAGGTCTGCTTCATGGCGCTGAGGGCAAACCATGATTCCTTTCTTACCACGCGTTCCGGCGAAGGGGCGCCTGATCTTCTTCTTCACCTGGACCGGAACGATTTAAGGACCTTCCTTCCTCTAGAGCAGGTAGAAAGTTCTTTATGGTGGTTTATAGGCCCTGCTTTTTCTCTCCCAGTCGCCTCGCCCGTGTTGGCAAAGGCTTTGAAAAGGCCAATAATAGTGCACTTCAAAGCCTTTTCCTGTAACCGCGGGGACTCTGGCACACAAGGCCCCCTTTTATTACAGCCACATCCATCGGGGGCGGTCAGCTGACATGAAAGCAAGGCAGAGACGCATTTCCGACAATATGGGCTCAGACAGACACCATTCAAGGCAATTCACCATAAAACACACACACACACACACACACACACACACTCTCTCTCTCTCTCTCTCTCTCTCACACACACACCTAAGAGGTTTCATTTCCTTGCAATAACAAGGATCCAGAGCAATCCGGTTACTTTAATTAACGAGATAAACGTTACAAAGTATCACTTCCCTGTTTACATGATAGATGAAAGGATTCATTGGATACATTTACCATAAATGGAAGCCTGGATGCGTTTCCTAGATCCACGCGAGGCTTATTCCCTGAGAAATCATGCCTGTCGTCTCTCACGGATCCCTAAAAGCACGGGTTTAAAAAAAAAAAAATTTTATTCGGTCGCTTTTTTTCCCCGTTTTTCTCAGTCGGCGTTCAGGATGATCCGTGCAGTCGCTTTTTCCCCCAGATGGAAAAGAAAAAGAAAAAAAAAACCAGGTTATCCAGTCGCTTGGTGAAAATGTCCTAAGGAGGAATTATGAAACGATGCGTAGTTTTAATCATGGGTGAAAACCGATTTCATGTCCGGTCGCGGTGTAGAAGCGGCTCCGGTACGTGCCGCATATCGGAGGCTAAAAGCACCTGCTGCTAAAGCTTTCTAGCTAAACATGACTGTTTTTACGCCTCGGATTAACCCGACAAGCCATAATAACAACCAGGAACTTCTAGAAACAAAAACGAAGTAGGCTTGAAAATGAAACGCCGCTCATCTAATCTAATCTAATCTAGCGCGACACAAGAGCACTCTCTCTGTATATATTTAGATTTGCATACTATATTTATAGGCTGTATATAAGACTGTCCTTATGGCAGAGCGTAATCCATCATCTATCAACGCCTCCTGAGTAATCATTAAAAAAAAGGCAAAGTTTAGTTCGACGGAATCAATCAGCTGTTTGTGAAAATAAAACAGAGAATCCTTTGAAGTCGCGGCCTTTTAATTCAGGACTGCGTGAGCGCGCGCGCGTGTGCCCGAGCCGAGACCGCTCCGCTCTCCTCATGCCTGACAATCAGCACCGTCTGTGTACACACAACAACGGCCCGCTCTGACCGCTCCACTCACCGGAGCGCTCAGCCAATCACTTCAGAGGGAACGTCCGAATGAATCATGGCCTCAGCCAATCGGAATGAAGAGTGGGTGGGATCTGGGCGTGACGCAATCAGCGGTTTTCCTTTTTTTCTCCCCTGACCACGCTGAAACCTCGTCAGTCGGGGTAATATTTAAAGGGACAGAATTTTTTTTCTTTTTTTCTTATTATAAATTTTTTACACTCAGCTGTGTACAGGGTCGCATGGAACCTGTGCTAGGAGAAAACCCTGGATGGGGGTACCAATCTATCACAGGGCACACACACACACACTTGTTCACACACATTATTGGCTATTCTGGAACGCCAGCTAGCCTAGTCTGCCTAGTTCTGCCTAGTCTGCCTGACTGTGGGAGAAAACCAGAGTCCCCTGAGAAAACCCACCAAGCATACACGCAAATTCCACGGACACAGACCCAGAGGCGGGAATCGAACCCGGACCTTGGAGGTGCGAGCCGAGGCGGGGTGCGAGTGCTAAACATAAGCCCGTGTGCTGATTATAGCTCGCTCCTTTGTCTTTATAAAGCTTGCTATCGTACATAGTGTATATGTATAACTCACTCACTCACTCATCATCTATACCACTTTATCCTGTATGCAGGGTCACGGGAGGGGCTGGAGCCTATCCTAGGAAACTTAGGACACATGCCAATTCACACCACAGTCAACGCCAAATAACCTAATCTGCATGGAGCCTATCCTAGGAGATTTAGGGCACGAGGCAGGGTACACCCTGGACGGGGTACCAATCCATCGCTGTGCACACACACACACACACACACACACATGATCATTCACACACTGCAGCCAACGCCAACTAGTCTAATCTGCATGTCTTTGAACTGTGGGAGGAAACAGGAGTACCTGGAGGAAAACATGCAAAAATTTAACCCTGACCCTGGAAGTTCAAGGTGACAGTGCTAACCACTAAGTCACCGTGTCGCCGTTTAAACATAAATTTACAGTAAAAAGGTCATGGCTGTGTTTAAATCTCCTCATGGTTCCACACCATCTCTTTATGAAGTTAAAATATTTAATTTTATACTATTAAATCCCTTCCACCCCTCAAAATAGCTGGTGTGTGTGTGTGTGTGTGTTTCTGATATAAGACTGTGAAGAAATGGGACATATGGTGGCGTTACATTTATGGATCACATTTAGAAGCATTTTTAACCAGGAATAAATCAAAGAAAAAACTAGAACACCATTGTGATGATATAAATAGGACTTTTTGACATGATTTTTATTTTTGCCGTTAGCAAAACTACATTAAATAGGGAAGATCTTTATTAGCAGTAAACTGTGGCAGGAAAATGTAAAATGCATTACTTTGACCTGAACCAAGGTCACTGTGTGCTGTTTACTGCATTGACACTAGGGCACAGTGTGGTAAAAAAAAGTATAATCAGATATTTATTCATTCATCTTCTATACTGCTTATCCTATACAGGGTCGCAGGAAGACTGAAACCTATCCCAGGAAAGATCGGGCATGAGGCGCAGTACACCCTGGACAGGGTGCCGGTTCATCACAGGGCACACATGCACACACCACACACTTATTCACATACTACTGTGTGAATGCCAATTAGCCTAATCTGCATGTCTTTGAACATGCAAACTCCATGCACATAGACCTGAGGTGGGACTCGAGCCCCAACCCTGAAGGCATGAGCCCACAACGCTAACCATTAAGCCTGGTACTAATACTAATGTTAATTTATATAGCACCACATATACAGTATACTGTTATAGGGTTTTTTGTCTACTATAAGATTTCACAGTTACTCCGAATCATATACATTAACAGGTTTCTCTAGCACTTTCTGAAACCACCATAATGTTATTATTGTCTACATCAATGAAATATGAAATTGTCTTACTTCCTGTACAAATGAAGTCATATTTCAGAAGATAACTTTTGCCTACTTATCCTGTGTAACATCATTACAGCCTTATAAGTTACACTAGGGACCTGGCTTAGTGTCTAACTGTTGCCTCTTTTATTTCTTATGTAAAAGAAAATTACATGTCTGGCTTAAAAGTCATCTGTGTAATCTGGTCAAGTTAGTTAACAGGTTAGCTCATAGATATTAACCCTTTCCTACCAAACAAAACATAAGTAGCACGCAGTGCATAAACTGAATGTGACGATTCATTAATTCATCTACTATACTGCTTATTCTGTTTATAGGGTCACAGGGGCCTGGAGGCTATCAGGGGCATGAGTCACATTGGACAGGGTGCCAATCCATCATAGGGCATGCACACACACACATTACGGACAATTTGGGAAAACCAACTAGCCTAATCTGCATGTCTTTGGACTGTGGAAGGAAACCAGCGTACCCAGAGGAAACCCACCAACCACAACATGCAAACAGACCCAAGGCAGGAATCGAACCCTCAACCCTGAACAACCAAGTTGACAGTGATGACCACTATGCCATCATGCCGCCACGTATGTGAAGATTTTCCAGATTTCAGCCCCCTGCAAGCTTTCAGAGTTTTTCAGCCTATGTGTTGGTGACTGTAATAGACTTGGATATTAATCCAATATCTACAGTATGAAAAATATCGACCACCAAAGTCCATCCTGAGAGAGAGAAGAATAGAGAGATGAATCTTCAAAATGGCTTTCATATGTATAATTTGGAAAGACATCTGGCTTTCAGTGGTAATGAAACGGACATTGTGTTTGTTTGTCTTTTTTCAAAGCTTTAGTACAATACTATTACTTTATTGTTTGCCACGAAGATAATAGCAAACTGGGTGTTTTTTTCTTACGAGAACCTTTTGACAATATACAGTATGTATTCACTTTTACATTATTGGATATAATACCTCTGCTCAAGTAGTTTTTTTCCCCCATCAACTAATTTAAAGTTTACTCGAGTCATTTCCCAGAAAGCTTTACCTTTAGTTTTTACTTGCATACTGTGCATTAGGACTAGGTGTCTACCGTGAGAAGCTCTCAGAGGTTCTGCAGCATCCTACAGTGCTTCATTTAATTACAACGGCATAATCAATGACTTGGGAAAATCAATACATTTTAGACATAATGTCTTTGTCTTTTGTCTTCTTTTGAGTCGTGATCAGGGTGTACACCCAAATGAAAAATCATACAGCTACATTTTTTTTTGTGTGTGCTTAGACTTATACATTCCTCATTCATTTTAAAGCAAAACATGCTTTGCGTTTAAAGTCCACATGCTTCATGCCTTACTCGTGTATTCTTGTTAAATGTAATGGTTAACCCCCATGAGATTGAACAGAACCAAAGGCAACACAGCAGGGACGTACTGGCTTCTGTTGCAGATGACTGATTTCATTCTGTCATGCTGTTCCCAAAACTCGAACCCAACTGTCAAAAACAAACCAAACACAAGCCATGTTTTTGCTTTAAAAAAAGAATTTGGTGATCATCTTCTAAATGCACTACAAATGCAGAAGAAAAAGAGATCAATTGAAATGCACGTTAACATGTACATGTACATATCGTCTTAAAATACCATGACTTCCTACCTTTTTTTTTTATATATATATTTGTAAAGGTATCTTATCTAAAGGTCATATTTTTCCATTATCATATATATATATATTAAAATATATACTTGACATCTAAGAAAATAATAGTGAATTTTATGATATGGGTCTGTTTGATTCATGAGAATTGTTACTTGTCCAAAGTAATTGTTTCAAAAGAAACAGCTGTATGTTGAGAGTAAGAGTGGAGTGGCTCCATCATGCAGATACGAGCAGATGAGCAGATCGACCCCACTGAGAAATATTCGACGACGAAGCTTTAATTAAAAGTAAAGCAGGGGATATGTTTTCTGTGCACGAAATCATCGAAATGTGGACGCAGAGGAAAGAGAATCCCTCTTATTAGCATCACCGGATCATTTGAATTTCTTTAATCCAAGACTAATTATGAGCGAGTGACGCTGTCTTTACGTTCGGATGAAAAATCTTTCAATTTATTCAATCTATCTGAAGGTAGCACAATGTGGATTGCATGTGAGGAAAGTCATTTAATTTCCCCCCCACACTTCCCTCCTTCACGTCGTTTGATGTTACATTAGAAAATAATGACTTTCTCCATGAAGAATGCCTTTGATATCGCAATTAATGAAAACCAGCAGGGGAAGGAGTCGGCATTTGAACTTCAGACCCAAGAGCAGCTATTCATCTGCATTACTTTGCCTATGTTTTAATTTAGATGGAATTAACATTTTCAAACACATACACACACACACACACACACACACACCTGGCACTTTGATGCAAATAGATTCCAGTGAACTGAAATAACACCATCGTCACCCCCGACAGAAATTTGCACTTTGATTTAAATGCCGGTAGAATGCTGTGTATTAAGGCCAAGGTCTAAAATAATAATAATTTGGGATGAATTCGAAATTGAGATACGTTTCCTAGATATTATGACTTTGATTATATTTTAGTTTTTTTTTTTTTATATGCTTTAGGTGGGAAGAGATCACGACAAAAAGTGATGGACGGAATATTAATACTCCTCAAATACAGTACATTCATATTCTATACTGTTTATCTGATACTGGGTCACAGGAAGCCTGGAGCCTATCCCAGGAAACTTCAGGCACAAGGCAGGGTACATCCTGAACAGGGTACTGATTGGATTCTTTGCAAGGCGCACATACACACACCACACACTCCCAGACTACAGGCAATTTGGGAACATCAAATAGGCTAATTTGCATGTCTTTGGACTGTGGGAGGAAACCAGAGTAACCACAGGAAACCCACCAAGCATACAGACCCAAGGTGGCAATCAAGGCCCCGAACCTGGAGTTGCGAGGCCACAATGCTAACCACTACACCACCTCAAATACGTACATTCTCCTTTAAAATTCCAAGTACTAGGAGGTCCAGAAATGAAATGTGTACGTGATCAAAAACTCCAGAACATACCCCGGAGGTTGGGTGTAGAACATTAGAATCACCTTCTTTGAATGTCAGAATTAGTTTGTAAAATGGAAGTCATTATTTTTGGAGACATTATATTCTAGACTTTACATTGACCCGTGAGAGTATATTACTCTAAAAAGCCTGACAGTCAGTGAGGATGCTTTCCAGTGAGGACGCCGGCTGCTTCGCAAATATTAGCCAGTGACTGTCGCCATACTGTGAAATAAATTAAAAAATGGTATCGCAGTGCTGGTATGTTGAGTTTGTAACATTGATATCGCAAACCTAAGCTATTACGATGTCCTGTTGTTGCCAAGGATTGATAAAACGGTAGTAAAATGTCTGCGTGGCCTGTAAAACATCTGTGATAAAATTTGTCCGTGTGTTTAGTCGGATAGTACTCTCACTACGCCCTCATTTCAAAAGGATTTTATAGGGGCCAGGTGTGATTAAAGGGTGTGTGTCAGCTCTGGGTGGAGATCGAGAGATTGGGGTGGGGGCTTCCTGACACACACACACACACACACACACACACACACTTGTGCCCGGGGCCTCACAGGACTGTGTGCACTAATTAGTGTTTTTGATGCTGGAATTTCCAGCTCGGTTTAATTCTCTTTGCTTGGGTTATTGGATTGTAAATTCCGTTATACGTCAAAAGTGGAGTATCAGGTTTGGCTGGCAAACAATAAGAGCTTTTGTGACATCAGTCTAATAAATACCAACATAAAAATGTGTGAAACAATCTGTTCCAACAGTCATTTCTGATTTTTTTGCAAAGTGGCTTTTCTAATTCAAACATCCAGCTAAAAAAAAAAAAAAAGTCAAATGTTATCCACATTAGGTGACTTGTACCACCTAACTGTATGCAGCCAAAAGTATGTGGACACTTGATCCTTCTGTCTTTGTATACCTTCATTTACGTTACAGTTACAAGACATGGCCTGTAAGGTTTAGTGCTGAAGAGCACAGAGCCCTGACCTCAACCCCAATGAACACCTCTGGGATGAACTGGAATGATGGCTGCACACCAGGCTTGCTCGCCCGACACCAGTTCGCAATCTCTTGCGCTTTTGTGGCTGAATGAGCACAATCCCCCCATGGCCATATTCCCAAACCTAGTGGAAAGCCTTATCAGAAGAATGGAGGCTATTACAGCAGCAAAGGACGAACAACTCAATATTGATGTCGATGGATTTAAAAAAGGGATGTTCAATACTCAAGTGTACAGCTTTTTTCAGCCAGATTTTTGCCTATTAACAATTCTCCTACAGAATGCAAAAGCGTTGTGTATAAAAAATACATTTTTGCACCATATTGAGACTTTTACTGTCACACTGTTGACATTATTAATGGTTCAAGCACTGGGGTTGATTTCCCTTCTTCCTATTATGGCTCATTTGCACTAAAAACCAATCAAACAACCAAAAAAACAAACAAAACAAAACTGTAAAGCATACAAACTTTTACATGATCTTAACACCACATTGCACCTCATGCTTTCATCTAGGCCACATGCATTAATTTCTTCCATGATAGATTGTTTTTGCTAACTTGCATAATGTATTGCATAATTGATCCCCACCACTCAACGTCATTTAAAAAGGACACGTCGACTGCGCTTTCAGGAAGATCAATTCTGTTCCACTTTACTTGCTTTTCTTGGTGTGCTTGTCTTTGCATTGTGTGTGAAATTCCCCAGACAAATGGTTGCCAAAGATTGATGACTGTCATGAAATCGGCATTTTCTGTTTGTTGCTATGACAGAGGACGAGCTAAACGCCAGCCCAAAGCGTGCGCCAGGCAATAGGCCTACACGCATTTTGGAGCCTGTGTCAGTGGATTTTGGGGCTCGTGAGGCTCTCCGGCACAATTATATCGTATAAACAGGCACTTCTGAAGGCTTATAAATCTTCATCATGCGGACAGCCGGTGAAATATGTGACTGTCCCCGGTGCGTAAATTAACGCGCTCCAGCAGCCCGGCCAATAAAGAAAAACGCACGGCGGGCGGGTGGCCGTCGACGCGCTCGCGGCGCCTCATAAATCACGTGACGGAGCGGATGAAGAGCGAGATCGGCGGTCAGTGGCGGCCACCTGGCGCCTTCAATCACCGGGAGGACAGGTCAACCAGCAACCACACCAAACTCCAGAGAGTCCAGAGAGCTTTCCAAACCCTGCTAGTCCACCATATTAAAAAAAAAAAAACAAGGATAATATGCCATAATGAGGTGCTTTAGCCTATCGAAGTATTGTGGCTAAGAATAACGGAAGCTAATGACCACTAGATCCGAAAATTACCACAGGTTTTCCTCAAGAGAAACCATTTAATTTCTTTTCTTTTTTTAAAAAAAAAAACTCAAGTTCAAAATGTCCGCCGGTCCACTTTGTACTTTGTCCACTTTCAGAAAGTTGGTTTACCTTCCATTAATTGTTGTACATGTTAGCATTTTCCCCTCCAGTGCAAACCCAATGAGGCAAAACATGAAATGGCTGACTACCTCAAAAATGTTGATTTTTTTTTTCCCCTACTCATTGCCTCTAAGACTGCTTGCTTGGTCCATGTATTTTTACACAGATAGAAACTTAATCTCGGAAATGAATGAATGAATAAATGAAATACATTTAATTCCATGTCGATTTTTTTTTCCCTGAATTGGAATAATCCACTTAGTTGACTCAAGATAAATTATATACCATAAACATCTTGACATAACAAGAATATATTCTCTATTCCAAAGCTTTAATGATATATTTTTTACTTTGCCAAAAATAAAGACAATGTTATACAGTATACAGTTGTGCTAAAGAGCTGACGGTGGTAAACTGGTGTATAAGATACATAGTCAATCCAATAAACCCATATATAAACCCAATATAATCTACATAAAGTTCATGCTTGTTATACTACCTAGCCTATACTACTCTTGACAGCCTTTAAATCACCTTAAACTACATTTTTTTAATGGTTTCAGAGAAAGCTATGGACAGCAGATCACTACTGCCACCTGCTGTCATACTGCTGTAGCTATTTTTGAGGAAAAATTCAAGTCTGCACCACAAAAAGGTGGAATTCATTTATCTAATTCAAAGATCTTTACAAAAATGTTTGCTGATGCCGGGAGACTTTGGGCACGAGGTGGGGTACAGATTAGACAGGGTACCAATCCATTGCAGGGCAGACACACACACACACACCACGGGCAATTTGAGGACGTCGATTAACCTAATCGGCATGTCTTTGGACTGGAAACCGGAGAACCCGGAGGAAACCCTCCAAGCATGGGGAGAACATGCAAACACCATGCACACAGACCTGAGGCGAGAATAGAATCTCTACCACTAAGCCACCATGCTGCCCTTAACAAAAGATTCCAGAACACTAATTGGAATCCTGTTGCTTAACTGTGAACCCATGTAAGAGAAATCACTGGCTGCATAATTGTATTTTCCTATAAAGAGATTGCACCTTTTGTAGGCAAAGTAGGCAAAGCAGATCATAAAATTCTGAGCTTTTGTGTGGAGTTTTGCATGTTCTCCTTGGTTCCCTGTGGACTTCCTTCAGGATCTACAGTTTCTGCCTACCTCCTTAGTACATGAAAGTGATGCCTCTAGAATTGCCTAAAGTTTAAGTGAATTAATGTATCACTCATTTTAGAAGAAAAAAAAAAGGAAATTGATAAATTAAAGTGTGTGCAGTTATATGTTCAGTTTTGATGGTGATAATGCAGTGTATGTGGGTCATTCTACAGAATTTGAGTCATAAAAATCTTTCTTCTTTCACAACTAGAACTTTTTTTTAAAATAGTAATAACTTACTTTTAAACTCTTTATGAATCCACAAAAGTAGAGCTTAATGCATTCTATTTTCATTCATTTAGTAACTAGTGTTACTCATCCTGGTAACACCAACGACGCTAATGACACGGTAGAGAAAAAGTATAACTATTTACTGTACAAAATGGCTTCCATGTGTAAGACCACATGGTTTCCAATTATGTCAAAATCAATTACTTATTAGATGTAATCAGTTTTTATGTCCAATGTTTGACCGTTATAAAATGAGTAACACTAATGATGGACCTAAAGGCTTTGAATGAAATTGCAAAGTAAATAATGACATTTTAAAACAAATAAAAAGAGACATCTTTCATACTTCTGCATTTATCCAGTGCTTTTTATCTAGTAATAGCTGACATAGGAACCATTTCAAATTGTCAAATGTATTTCTACATAGTTTTGGGTGACTGGTATTTATTTCACATTATTAATTATAATCAATCATTATCTCATGATTTTTAGTGTTTCACTTATTTTATAAAATATTGATGTTATTGTGGATTAGATTAATTTAATGAAAAAAAAATCTTTAGATGAAAAGTATATGGTCCCACTTTGATGTATGATCAAAGTAACAAGACATTTCTTTGAACTTGGAATAATAATTAAAAAAAAGCTTCAGTTAAATATTGATCATTAAAGTTAGAAAATGTATTTCGTGATTGAAAGTGCATACTTTATTTTCTGTGATGTTCAATGAAATGATTTTAGCCTCAGCAAAACTAAGTGACAGCACTTTCCACCATTTTTGTGGAATGATTCATATCCATTTCTCCCTCTCAACGCGCAGGTCCACTGAGCATGCGCAGTAAGACGTAAACGCAAAAGGCGCTGCCTAGCTGGAAGAATGACGGACAAGAAAACATGAGTAATGGATCACACCTCATTCTGGGACAACATCTTCATGAGACTTTATTTTAGGTAACTAAGTCTGTCTGCACACGCCGCGAGACTCAGGTTTGTTTAACTCGTTTATTTTTAACTTCTGCGTGAAACTTGTTTCAAACTTGTGCATGCTAACTGCTCGTGCTAATTCGTGACAAATCAACAATTTGTGTACGTTTATATTTAAAAATTATGAACCAGGTAAAAAAAATGGATTGATAATAGTTTTATAAACATTTTTAAGGAACTTTATTAAAGACGTGTAACAGTGGGATGGACTTTTACACTGAAATATCGCAATATATATATATTTCTTTTTTTTTAAAACTGAAATATCGCGATATCAAGCGGATATAACTGAAAACAGCGATATTTCAGTCCTACCGACAAAATATCGTGATATTATAATATGGATACAACTAAAGAGAGCGATATTTCAACAAAACATCGGGATATCTCTTGGTGTATCGGTGTGATTCGAGGTGGTATCAAAAAGTTTGAGAAAAGTAAAAAAAAAAACGTTTTGTAACACGCCAGCAGATGGCAGCACAGGGCTGCACGCACATTCACAGTGAGCACCGGTCTTCATAAGTCAGTGTGCCAAAAGACATCGTACTCCACGCATGTCCTGACCATGTGCATTATCACATAAGCTATTTCATCATGGACATGTTAGAACAAAGAGCAAAACGTGAAATCTACCACAGAGACGGTTAACATCATTTGGTAAGTTTATGGCAACATTGAAATGAGTTGTTCGAGGGGTTTTGAGCTTCAAGAGCAGAAGAACATCACTGGAAGACGACGAGAGATCAGGAAGACCTTCAACTAACTCAACCTCTGAAAATGTAGAAACCGTTTGGCAACTTGTGCCAACATGAAGATCGTCGGAGAACAATCCACAACATTGCTGCCACTGTCGGTGTGTGATACAGAACAGTCCTGACGATCCTCACGTGTGATTTGAACATGCGACGTGTTGCTGCCATGTTTCGTCCCCAGGCTGCTGACCCAGGAGCAGAAGGAACATCGCGTCAAAATCTGCCAAGAACTCCGTCAGCACGCCGTAGATTACCCGTCCTCCATGTCAAGGATCATTACCGGTGACGAAGCTCGGGTGTACGGGAACGACCCTGAGGCGAAGCCACAGTCTTCACAGTGGAAGAGCCCATCATCTACACGACTGAAAAAAGGGGCGAGGCAGATCTGCAGCTCGACCACGTGCAAGTGCTCGTAGTCTTTTCCAGGGACCAGACAGTCAATGGAGATAAGGGCGTCTGAGGGAGGACATACAATGAAAAAACAGAGCTTGTAAACAGAGCTAATCTTGAAACTTTTTAGCATTGCTATCAGAGTGATTGATAGACATGCAACTACATAACTATGGAATGACATCACAGAGCAACTTATAAAATGATGTCACAGTATAATTTGTTATTGTGTTTATTTCTATTTCATTAGTTAAGTATTAAACATTAAGTTTGTTGGTTAAGCATTTAGTGTGATAATCGTAAGTTGCACTGTGACATCATTTTATAAGTGACATCATATTTATGGCTCTTTCCAGCCCCTAATTGACAGGCAGGGAGACTGACAAGTACACACATTTTGTTTTTTGTTTTTAACAATAGAGCCACAAATTAAACCTTCTTAACCTTTTAAACCTTTTTTTTGTTACTTGTTTACTATTTACATATGAGGCACAGCTTGTCGATGGGTCTTTCCAGTGTGTTGGTTTTAGTTTTAACCAGCACACGTCTCACAAGTC
>JAQMYJ010000009.1:6185778-6202086 GCA_030014305.1 Clarias laeviceps | reverse complement strand
ACACACAGGCAAAGAGAGAAGCCCCTCAAAGTGTGTTTATGATTTTTGTTTTGACCCTAACTATTGTTTTATAACCTCAAATTATAACTGGGTCAAAACTGATTTTCACCAGAGCATTTTAGAATTTAGTACAATTGTTTATTTTAATTAAATACAGATTCCTGACAAAGTCAAAAAACCTTGATGCAATAAACAAAATTTGGTAGTAGTTTATATGCATCTAATAGTAAAACGGGTCGGTGCTGACCCTAACACAAGAGGAAGGTTAATGGATTCTTTTTAAGTGATTTCTTGATTCAACAGGCCTGGATGTGGCAAGTGAAATTTACCTCAGCTTTCCAAAAAAAATGTGGCTAATCACTGTTCATTCATGATTTAGCCTGGGGCAATTACTTTTTCACATAGGGCCAGGTAGGTTTTGACAGCATTTTTCCATTAATAAATGAAATCATGATTTAAAAACTGCATTTTGTATTTACTCTGGTTATCTTTGTGTCATATTTATATTAGTTTGATGATCACAATTATTGAAATGTGACAAATATGTAAAAAAAAAAAAACAGGACTTTCACAGCACTGTAATAGAGTACATTATCACGAATCCACGATTTGATTTTAATTAAAATAATTTTAACAGGACTTTATTGTTTTTCCTGTCAGGTTTCGTCCACATTTACGGTGACAAGCAAAAAGCACTAAAAGTGGCGATGGCAATGAAAGGTGCCCGGTTTAAAGCTTTCTGTAACAGAAAGGACGCTGAGGACTTTGCTAAGGGCTTGTACGATGGTGGTGTGACACCCAGTAAAAATACAGGTGACAAACCCCACGCTACATCTACAGGTGTGTTTACCATTTACATATACTCCATTAATTTCCATCAAAATATTGAATGCAAGAAAAGTAAAAAAAAAAAAAGATAAAAGAAAAGTGCAAGGATATACATCACTTTCTGCGTTTCCCTGAAATTAATTAAAGTAGCTCTGGTCAGCCTGGTCTCGTTTGCGTAATGCATTATATGCCTTCTAGCGTTTTTTTTTTTTTTGTCAATAGCAAACTCAGCATGTCTGTGAAACATCCATTTAATTAGCAGAGAAATCACCGAATCTGGAAACATTACATTTGGAGAAGGCGAATGAGTTCAGGAGTCCGCGCACACAAGACCTGACCTCGAAACTTAGAAGAGCTGTAGAGAAGGGAGACGAAGAGGCTTTTAAAAATCTCGTCTGGAGTAACCCAAGATACCTTATCGGTTCTGGTGACAACCCGACCATCGTCCAGGTGTTATGAAAATCGTACTTATTTGTTTAAACAATACGGTATTATGAGTGCGCGACAGTGTTTAAGATGTAATATACGTCATGTAGGAAGGCTGCAGATACAACGTCCTGCACATTGCAGCGAAGGAGAACCAAGCAGAGATGGCCCACCTCATACTGGAGACCCTACAGAGTCCGGAGTTCATGCACCTCATGTATCCTGATGATCACGAAGACATGCTCTGGCAACGAATCGACTACATCGTGGACCTGTACCTCAACACACCTGATAAAGGGGTTAGTACTATACAGAGACTGTATTTTTGCTTCTGATTGAAAACGTTTATTAGTCAGGCTGTGTTTGCGGTGTGTTTCGACAGAGCAACGAGACACCACTTCACTTCGCCTGTAAGTTTGGATGTCCAGACGTAGTGAATGTTCTCTGCTCACATCCAGGCATCGATAAGAGCTGCAGGAACAAATACGGACAGATGCCATTGAGTGTAAGTACAGAATTTTTAATGCGGCCTTACTCCGGGAGGGGGGGGGGTGTTCAAGTCAAACCGGGACTTTTGATTGTTTAAAAAGAAAAAGACATTAAGTTTTTTTTTTTCTTTTCTCTCTCTCTCTCTCTCTTTATAATACCCTGCTACACTGATCCACTTATCCCAGTATTTCACTAGTGCTTAGATACCATCAAGGTAGAAAGTTTTCTCAGTACGCCCGAGCCATGATCGAAATCCTGCTTCACATCTGAAAATCAGCCAGCCTCCCCAGAGCTCCTTTAATCGCGCCGGCATGTGTAAATGTGTAAAAGGAGGGAGGTCAGGACTGTACGTGGGATGTGGTAATAACTCCCACCCAAGTTCCTGTGAAGTGCAAGTGGTGTTGGTGAATAATTGTGTCCAATTCCAACAGTCAGATGCATGTTTGCACATTTGCATGTGCACTTTGTTGTCTTTTTGTATAGTACTTAGTTTTTTGTAAATGTATAGTGTTAATCTGTTTTGTCTCAGCTAGTCAGCTAATTGGGTGTCTTAGTTAGCTAGTTAGTTTTGTTCATTTATATTGTTAATTTGTGCTGTTTGCATGTAGCACCTTGGTCCAGGAGGAACGTTGTTTCGTTTCACTGTTTACTAAACTGTATATGGACAATCAAAGCCTACTTGACTTGATCTCTTATGCAAATCACTGAGGTAAAAAGTTATCTGTCATTTTTCAAGGATCAGGCGTTCCACAGAACCAACTGCGCTGGGTTTAGAGCCACTTCGACCAAAAAAAATTTTGCACCGTTCAAATATTTTACTGCTGCTAAGAGTCTCATCACCGTACTATGCTTGAAGTCTTCTGTAAATGTCAGTTGGTTTAACAAATTCACGCAAGACAAAGTCCTGGTTTGATTTGAATGCTCCTCGTAGATATGTTCTGCAAGGATGAGTTTTACAGCTCAGGTCAGGATGTTCACCTCGGCTTGTATTCAGAGTTGATATGCACATTAGTGAGGATTTAAATTATGGAGGTCATTTACATAATCTGAAAATCTGAAAGGATCTCGCCTTAAGCATATGCACTTTAACACGCAATCTCTGATTTAAAGGCGAGTGTGTGTACGAAGGGGCACGGTGTCAAATTACGTCGCACGTACTGTACACACATAGAGAGAGGGAGAAAATGGATCTTTAACCTCTCTAATGAGACTTTCTTTTCCTTTACGTATAAGAAACAATACACGCGCAATACATTTTGTGTTTGTAAGCGCAAGTACACACGCACTTACAAACACAAAATAAAATGTGTTTTGCACGCCCACACGTGGTCACAGTGTTATAGTAAACAGTACACGCGTGCACGGATGTTGATTATACTGTACCAGTGAGAGACGCGCACTAAGACCCAGCAGGGGAGACGATCACCCACAATTCCGCAGCACAAGGGAGAGAAAAAACGTTGGCTCAGTTGTGATCACATGACGCTCGGCGTCAAAACAAGAAGCGCATGCGTGATACATGATACTTGCCACTCATAAACCAAGACTTGCTCGTTTTTCAAGTCAAAATTTATTTTAAAAAATCTTTGCTCGTCTTGCGGAACACTCACAAACCGCGTTACTCGCAATCCGAGGTTTCACTGTATAATAATATCTCGCAGAGATTAGAGTTGATCGCAAAATTCGAGCTTTGTGGCTGTTCGTCTCTATTGTTTCTATTCTGCTTCAACAGGTGGTGTGTGAAAGGAAAAACAAAAATAAGGAAACTAAAGAAAAGATTCAAGAATATTTGGAGGGTAAGTTTGGAAGTGAGATTATCAGTAAATATTACATTATAACAATAAACATTTGATTTGATTATTAATTATCCTTTATTGCAGATCGTTTTTACGTGCACTTATTTAGAGCCACGGATAACACTCTTAACCCGGTGATCAGTTCACCCTGGGCCCCTGGTACCCCTAAATATCGGGATATGTCACCAATCCCTGGGTTGACGGAGGATCCTAAAAACCCACTGATGACTATTAGGGCATTTGTAGGCCCTCTGAATTTATCAAAGGTAACCTGAGCCCTCTTGTCTTTAACATCTTTTAGTGTATAGTTCTCTTGTAGTTGCCTGACTGAGCTGTCTTGTGCAGGCAGAAGAGTTTCACAAGCTGTGGAAAACACCGCCTCGTAATCGAGCAAAGTACTTTCATCACATTTTAAAATCAGATCCTGATCGAGGAGCGGAGAGAGTAGGGAGGTACTGGTGTCAATTTTATAATTTTTTTTTATGCATAAAAATGTAATTAAAACGAAAACTCAACACTGAAACACATTACATATAGCTGTAGTGAAATGTGCAAATGTTTTGACATGTGTTTGCGTTACTGCATTGCCAGGTGAAAATATATTAGCTTCTTTGACTCAAAGCGTTATAGAGAATGAATGACACTGATGAAAAAAAACTTACCAGTGTGTAAATGAAGGGATGTTAAATCTAAACCAAAAAAATCTTTGATTACATGTTAATCCTAAAAATTTGGATTTTTCCTTTATTGAGTTTTTTAATGGTTTTTAAGAGTTACAAGAGTTCTTAACCTGTAAATAAAAATAGTTTAATGTATACTAACTTAATTTATTTTCTTGACAGAGAGTTAGCGCATGAGATGGAGTACCCCTGGGCTGAATACTGGGACTTCTTGAATTGCTTCACAGACCTCTCTACGGAGGACGGCTTCAGCATGCTGGAGGATTATTTGAACACATTTGTCCAGCACAAGAACGATCCAGAGAAGAACTTTTTAGATTTGAAAAGTTCACCTCCTGGTAAGAGAGATAATATCACAGTTTTGAAACTTGCGTTCAAGTATCATGTGTACTTTTGAAATGGCAGACATAAAAATGAGTTAAACGAACTTAAAACGTCTATAGTAAATATGAGGGTTCTGTTTTCATTTCACGATACATTAGACAAAGGAAAAGGTGACAAAGCACCAATACTTTAGCACTCATAAAAAAAATTATAATAAAAAAAAGCAAAACAAAAATGCCCACAAGCAGACGTGACCCAACACCTTCCCTGGGAATCGGCAGAAGAGTGTTTGCATTGTCTGTACTTGCACACTGGAACGTGATCGACACTTTATGACACGATTCCTTCAGTAGTGTTTATGTGATTCGTGCACAGACAGACAAAAATTCTAAAAAACATTGATGTGTTCTGTTACTCATTTACAAATATCTTCAATGTACAGACACGCCTACTTTACAGTTTAATTATATGTATAGATATATTTGTTTGCCACAGTGCTGTCACATTCTCAGATCTTATTGGTCAGAAGCTTCATAACATCTAAAGCTATTTATAAACAAATGAAAAAAAAAAAAACAAGTTATTTGATGTTTTGAAGAGTTCTCTAAGGAGACTTTATTCATTAAATTACTTTTCTTTTTTTCATTTAAATTTCCTTTCTTTTAATTTTCTTTTTCTTTGCACTTTTCTTTTTTGCTTTTACTTCTTTTTTCATTTATTTTCTTTATTCCTCTATTCCTTGTTTTTCTTAAGTGTTTCTCTTTTCCACCGTTCTGTCATTTTTCTGTTCTTCAGGTTTTCCTTTATTTTTGGGAGGAGCATGGCAAAAAAAAAAGATTATTGTTCAACTAATACACTGCAGTTTTCTTTTTTTATCTCTCCTTTTATTTTTATATTGCCTTTTTCTTTTTCCCATTTGTTCTCATCTTTGTTTCACTATTTTACTCTCTTTTTATCTTTGGAATTTTTTTCTTATTTATTCCTATTATT
Source organism: Clarias laeviceps (assembly GCA_030014305.1). Lineage (NCBI taxonomy): Eukaryota > Metazoa > Chordata > Actinopteri > Siluriformes > Clariidae > Clarias > Clarias laeviceps. Next base: position 6,196,553 of record JAQMYJ010000009.1, on the reverse strand, counting down.
TAATTTTTTTTTTTTTTTTTAGCACTTTTGGAAGAACTTAACAAAAGTAAAGATTATTATTTTTTTTTGTCACTTTTAATTTTTTTTCCTTTTCCTTTTTTTTTTTGTTTACATCATTTTACAAGTAGTTTAAATTGTTTACAGGTTGGGATTTTTGTCCTTTTTTTTTTTTTTTCTTTTAGCTCGTAAAATTCCATCTAACATCGAGGCACTGCGTGATGATCCCCCGCCCACTGGCACGTCAGCGGACCGAGACAGCTGGACTGAACTAAATGACTCATCGTCTGTCAGTAGCAGGTTTCCGGTGTGTGACCTGAGGAATGAGTTTGAGAGAGTCGCCCTGAAGCAGTCTTCTGCTGCTGAGGATTCGACAGACTCGGGTTTAGATTGTCTCAGTGTGTCTGGTTCTGAAGAGTTGAATGAATGCTCTTTAGGGGCGTGGGATTGGAGCGAGAGAGAGGAGGGCGACTCCGGCTCAGAGGAGTACCACACAGCGGACGAGGACACCGACAGCGTCTGCCTGACCGACAGCGGCAGAGGGATGAGTACACCGGCACGGGGCACTGTGGGCCGTACCGGTCCCTGGAGCAGTGGGGAAGAAGAAGTTCTGAGCAGCTCTGTGTCTTCCTGCTCCTCTTACAAATCCACACACAGCTCGCCTGAAGGTCCCGAGGAGGTTCAGCAACAGGTGTTTCTCGCCGGGTGAGCTGCCAATTTCATTTCAGTGCAATAAGGTTTAATAACAACAAAATCACTTTTAACAAGTTTAACAAGTTGCTTTATTCAGACACTGCACTTGTGTTTTTTTTATTTGTTCTGGTGAATTTATTTCTACTTTTTTCTATATTTCCTTCCGTCTTCCCCCTTGCTCTTTAACTTTTTTTTCCACTCAAGTTTTTTCTTTTCACTTTTTTTTCTTCCTTTCCTTTTTCTTTCACTTATTCTGTCCTTTCCTTTCACCTTTTGTATTTAAAATAATTAAATTAAAAAAACAGTTATTTCCTTTCTGTTTATTTATGTTTTCCTTTTATTTTCGGTCCATTTTTTTCTTGCTTTTTTCTTCTTTTCCTTCTGCATTATCCTTTTACTTTTTTCTTTTGTTCTGTCCTTTCCTTTTCCCTTTCTCAATTTAGTTTTTCTTTTTAATTGATAGTTTTTTTTTCTTTCCTAACCTTCCTAACCTCCTTTAAATTAGAATAAATAATGTATTTTAAGTAAAATTATCACTCGATGATTTAACAACAAATAATGTCTATATTATTTGCTTATAAGGGAACAGCAGAGGGAATTTACCTGTGGTTTGTTTGCTGTTTTTTGTGTAGTGACTCTCCCAGTAAGCTGGACAATGAGGTGTTGTTAGCAGTGACTGGAGCAGATGTAGATGATCAGCGTTTTCCCTGCATTAGCAGATGGAGGAACCGTGTTTGTTCTTATCCTGAGTCTCAGAGGCACCGGTAGGTTGCGCCAAATGCTTTTTCCTCCCTCTTTACAATTATCTTTGGTTAAATTGCGATGTCTAATTCTGCCATTGTCATTCAGATGGCCCAGTGTTCTGGTGATGAAGAGGCACACAGAGAGGCAGACGTCTACTCCTCGCAGACTTACACACAGCTGGCTAACTGGCTCGCCCAGCTTCCTCGGCACGAACAAGTTCTTCCCTGCGTCCTGCGTGTATAATGGATCACCCGACAAACACTTCACATGCGCTTAGACACTCATTCTATAGCACACTTTATGCACTCTACAAGACATACACTTTTTTTTTTTTAATCATTGCACTAGATAAAAATCTCCTAAAATTTGTAATTCTACTTTGGTCAAACAAAAATAGCTTGACGGAACACTAATTGGTACCTCAGTTGACCAGATATTTGCATGGTTATGATTTATACAGTATCAATTTGTCTTTGTTGCTGTTATTTGCAATAATTATATTATTCTTTAGTGTTATGTACATAGTTGTTTTTTTTCCAGCACTTTAGTCACCACACTATGCATAAATGGAAAAGTATCCTTTTCTGCTGAAATCTTTCGATACATAGTTTATATTCTGTTTTTGTATTTAATGAATAATTCGCGCTGCATCGCCCCGACTGTTCACTGTGTATCATAAATAATATATCAGCTTGTGGAATTGCACTATAATCTTTCTACTTAATATCAATATTTGCCAAAGCGAGTAAGCATAATGCTAAATGAAGAATAAACTGTGCACACAGGCTTCCTTTGTTACAAGTTACAAGTCTTTTACAGTACGTAGCTTATCTGTTGGGGGAGTCTATTGTTTTGTGTGAATTCCTGATTATAATATAAAGATCAAGTGTTGAGTTCTGCACCGTTCTCAGAAGTCATAATTACTTTTCTGTACTCTGTAAGGGTCTGATAAGACGTCATTAGATATGTTGCTTGGGGCGGGGGGATGTCTGAAAACATTATTTTTATATATATATATATATATATATATACTCGCTCAAAAGTGTTTAATGAATTATTTTCCACATTCTACAACAATACTGTAGATTTCAAAACTGAAATAAAGCATATGGAATTGGGTAATTATGTAACAACAACAGTCAGTAGTTATTTTAAGACACGAAGGTCAGCTGTTCTGGAACAGTTCTTGCAAGAACAGTATTGTATCAAGTGCATTTGCAAAACCCGTTAAACACCATGATGAAACTGTCTCTCATGAAGACCTTCACTGGCAAGTAAGACCAAAACTTACCTCTGCTGCAGAGGAGAAGTTCATTTAGAGTCACCAGCCTCAGAAATCACCAATTAACATCCAGCACCTCAGATTAGAGCCGTTATGAAGCTTTACAGATCATGAGTAGCAGATACATCTCAATATCAACTGTTCAAAGAAGATTATTGCAGATTTCGAACGCCTTCAGCATTATTTTACAATGTTGAAAGAAATAGAAATCTGGAACGACCACAGAGTCAGAAAATGACCCACATTTTCTACACATTTTTGAGCGGTAGTGTATATTTTATAAGCAACTGCTTTCTATCTGCTTTGCTATCGTGGTCAGGGTTGTGACCCTAACCCTAGTAACAGAAACCAGAGGTCATGATTGAGTTGGTAATTCTAAAGCTATGAGGTAGCAATGCTATCCGTGTTATTATTATTATTAGTAGTAGTACTAGTAGTGGGTTGGGTCACTGTGGGGCCTGGAGTCTACCTTTGAGAAGTCGGAGCACAGGTGTGGATGGAGTACCCATATGTCACAGGGCACAAATCCACAGGCTCTCACATGCCTACTCATACACTACACTCCAGGTGACACTGGACAGGCTAAAATGCATGTCGTTGGTCTGTAGAATTAAAACTGGAATACCTGGAGGAAACACATCAAGCACAGGGAAAACATGCAACCTTCATGCACAGTGACTGGAGTTAAGATTCGAACCCCTAACTCTGGAAACGTAAGGTAACTGTGCTCATTATTAAGCTGTCATGCTACCCATTATTATTATTATGATTATTAGTAACTGAAGTACTTTTAAATGTTGTTATTGTAGTCATCTTCAAATGATCTGTAAATGTATACCATACCAATTATATTTAGAAGTTAAAGGTAAATTCCCACATAGATGTTGTCAGTCGGTCCCATCAAGGGGTCACCACAGAGCACCGTCCAATCCACACACACCTTGGCACAGGTTTCGCACCGGATGCCCTTCCTGACACAACCCTCACATTTATTCCTGCATCCAGTGGCTGGGTTTTGGGCACTGGCTGGGAATCAAATCCGGGCCTTCCGTATGGTAGGTAAGAAACCTACCACTGAGCCACCAATGCCCACTAAATTCCCTCACAGAAATTGAAAATTAATTATTGAGATGCAATCTGGCAACCAGTTACTCCATACCGCAGTGTTGCAGTTTGAGCTTTGAGCCGCCAGAGGGCGCAGAAGTGGCTCATTCTGCTCATCAGCTTATGTAAAGAAGACAGCTTGTACATAAAGAAGTAATTGTAGCCTAGAGACATGGTTTATTTCATATTTAATGGCACTAACTTGAAATGTAATATTTACTAATAGAGTTATGTCGTCATATGCTTTGGAATGAGATGCTGTGGACTGTGAATATTTTTTATTATATTTCATTCAACTTAATAAAATTATAAATAATAATATTAAATAATTGTTAGAATACCTTAAAATATTAACAATAAAAATATAAATTAATGTAATATTACAAACTCTATAACAAATCTATTATATTAGCAATAGTCCTAGAGTTGAAACTCTTAACAACTGTAAAAATACATCCGCAATTTAAAAAAAATTAACAAAGTTTAGAATGTCAGATATATCCCCAAAATAGTTTCCATCGCAGGGCACACATACACATTCACACACTGCAGGCAATTTTTCGGGAACGCCAGTTAGCCTAATTTTCTTGTCTTTGACCTGTTGGAGGAAACCCGCTAAGCACGGAGAGAACATACAAACTCCATGCACACGGACCAGCAGGCAGGAATCGAACCCGGACCCTGGAGGTGCAAGGCCACAGTGCTAACCACTACGCCACTACCAAATAATATGTTTTTGATACTGTATTGTGAGTACTTTAAAAATGTTACGCTTACTAAATTATTTACATTTATTTTCAGGCATTCTGTAGAGAGCTAGAGAGTTATACCAGGGTCATTCTACAGAAAAGGTGGAATTTGTGTCATAAAAATCCTCCTTAAATGTATATTTAATAGCAATAACTTAATTTTGAACTTTATGAATCCATAAAAAGATAGAGCTTAATGCATTTAAAAAAATTAATACATTTCATAACTGGTGTTACTTGTCTTTCTGGTAACACCAATGATGGAATCACCAGTGACAATTTAGAAAAAAAATACTACAGTATTTACAAAATGGCTTCCATGTGTAAGACCACATGGTTTTCAAGGACATCAAAATCAATCAATTATTAGATTTTATCAGTTTTATGTCCACATTTTGACAGGTGTAATTATTAAATGAGTAACACCAATGACGGACTTAAAAGCGTTGCATAAAATTGCAAAATAAATGATAACATTACTAAACAGATAAAGAGAGATATCTGACAACTCTTGCATTTGTCCAGTGATCTTCATCTAGTGACCTCTGACGCAGGAACTACTTCAAATTGTCAAATGTATGTTTTTTTTTTTTAGTGTTTTTACTTTATATTATTAATTATAGGCAATTATTGTTTAATGATTTTATAAGATATTGAAGTTATTGTGGATCAGATTTATTTCTTTAGATGAAAAGCATATGGTCTTACGTTTATTTTTGATCAAAATGAAAAGACATTTCCTTGAACAATTAAATATTGAACATAAAAGTAAGAAAATGTGTTTCATGATTGATATACTATATTTTCTGAACATATACAGTACAAGTAATGTGTATGTGATGGTAATTTAAATTATTTTGGCATCAGCAAAACTAAATGCACTTTTCAGCGCTTGTATATAATTTTTATTTTCCAAAAACAAAACTGCAAAAGGATGTAAAATGATGATGCAAAACTGCAAAAGGATGTAAAATGATGATGCTATGACGTCTCCCTCGGCTCCTCCCCCAAGTTAAGACTAATGATTCCGAACTAGATTGTGATTCATTTGGAAGCAGTGTGTTAATTGTACAAAATTATCATTTTAGACTGGGAAAATAGTAATATGTTGAGATGCAGAAGGAGTAAACACCAGGTTTCTCCTGTTTTAGTCTGAATTGCTTCGGGCCTGTGAATAGATTCACATTAAAAGAGTCGTTTAGAATGAATCGGTTCATGAAGAACCGATTCGTTTGTGAATCCTTTGTGTTTGTCAATAGCGCCAAATTAAATATATTTCGCAGGGTGACGAGAAGCAGTGAGCACTTTCTTTACTGACGTTACAGACTTTAAAATGTAAATAAAGAAAACACCATCAGGAAAAGGTTTTCGTGTAGTTTGGTGAAGTTGTTTTGCTGAAAGAGCTGGCATGCGCACCGGGAGCGCGTGAAAGCGCGCGCCTTCATCCCCGTGTCCATCAGCGTCAGTCTACTGCTCGTGACCTCCACCCTCTTCCTTCACGTGTATGGGAAGCCAATCACATCCAAAGTGGGACGAAACCGCGGCACCCGACTCTGATAGAAATAGACCACGCCCACCAAAATTTACATTTTACCCACAGTTCCCCGCTGTAGTTTAGAGTGCACAAAGTGGAAGCTGTTTTCTCATGCTTAGCCTATAACAACATTGTCAGACATTATGAAGTTGAACTTCTTAAATTTATTATGTTTATTTTTCCTTTATGGAAACTGTAGTAGTAGTAGTGTAGTGTTCTATGGTAATTTATTTAAAATGTCAGGACTGTTTAATATTTAATTTTCACTATGCGCCTTGTCATGCCTGGTTTGTACATGCGCATCCCAGCGGGGTAAAATGTAAATTTATGGTGGGCGGGGTCTATTTCTATCAGAGTCGCACAGGTTTGTGATTCGAGCAGCGTTGCTCAAGTTGGTCCGCACTGCGGGATCCACCGAGCTGCGCAAATAAACAAAACATCATTGGGCTGCGCAGATATTTGGTCCACCCAGGGCAGCTCAATCGGGTGCCGGGGTTTCGTCCCACTTTTGATGTGTTGCACATCCCATAATACAGCTGTGCATTGTAATTTACTTCACAGTAATCTACTGCGCTAAACAGCTGTAAAACGCATTGACTGTAATACCTTATATGATATAAAAACACACAATCCAGTACACTTGCTCTTTTGGTGATGAGCTGAAGGTTAAAGAGCTTGTTTAGGTTTGTCACTGCTGGGTTTTAAACACTTTAGATCTGTAACTAACAGGCTTAACCACTGAAACACTGCTTGGTAATGCATTGACTCATATCTGCCAAATGATGTTTATTTTACAGCTATTAAAGAATATATATTTTATTTTATTCCCGGATATTACAGTCACAATACTTTGCTCTCCCAATTAAGCTTAAAGCTGACATTATGTATACGGCAAAAATACAGTATTATACACCTGATTTTATATATTTTTTATGTTATACATATAATACAGAAAATGTGTGTGTGCCAAAGCTACTTCTAAAGTTTATGCAACATGGAAGTGACCAATCTTGCTTCCCTAAAATTTCAAGCTGCTAACTTCAGCCATTTTGGATAGATGGAGAGATGATTTTATATGTGCCCCAAAAATGGCAATTTTTTCAGCATTATATTGTCTCCCTTCAAACAATAACAATTTAGCATGCCAATTATTCATATTTCTTTAAGTATTGATACTAAAATTGTTGTAAGCTTGTAGAAGCACATGACCTGTAAAATGTTGCTTAAATAGATTTTTGGTAAAAACTTAAAAAGCAAAAAATCCGTAGTGTCTGTAACCATGTCAAATTCATGTTGCAATATCTTAACAATTTAGCATTTTATAATAATACACTTTTTTTTAGGGGCGGCATGGTGGCCTAGTGGTTAGCTCTGTCGCCTTGCACCTCCAGGGTCCGGGTACGATTCGAGCCAGGTTTGATTCCCGCCTCTGTGTGCATAAAGTTTGCATGTTCTTCTCATGCTTGGTGGGTTTCCTCCCACAGTCCAAAGACATGCAGGTCAGGCTAATTGATGTTCCCAAATTGCCTGTAGTGTGTGAGTGTGTGTATGTGTGTTTCCTGCAAAGGATTGGCACCCTGTCCAGGGTGTACCCTGCCTTGTGCCCTAAGTCTCCTGGAATAGATTAAGCGGTATAGACAGTAAGTGAGTGAGTGAGACTTTTTCAGGTTTATGTCTTTTCATGTGAAATCAAAATGGGTCAATTTTCTTCTGAATTAAGATCATTAAAAGATTTTAATTAGAAAAAGTTACAAACACTACATAAAAGGGAATGATATAGTATTTAGCAAATATGTTTCTTTTTATCTGATAAAAATATAAATGTGTATGCATATTTACAAAAAAAACGAAGCATGGATAAAAGGGAGATAAAAAGCATTCATTCGAAAATTCACCTTTTCACCTAGGTGAGACACTTTAGCACCAGGACCAGATTTTGGACACTGGGATTTGAACACTTTTTATCTGTAACTCAAAGGCTTAACCACAGAAACACTAAAAATGCATTGATTAATATCTTTCAAATAATTTTACAGCTATTTAAGTTTTTTCCCTGAACATTACAGTCATAAAACTCTGCTCTCCCAATGAAAATTTAGGCTTCCATTATGTATACCTGTTTTTAGGCTTTAGATTGCTTCTTATACGTCTTGAAGTTTTTAGTTCTTAGCAGTGCTTTAGTAACTTGTTGTCAATTCTTACATTACCCTGTGTATATTGACTATATGTAACATACTGTACAGTGTGCAATCACATTTACAACCTGTGCTTGTGTTACTATCTTTATTACTGCTGGATATCTGAAATATCCTTTAGGATCAATAAAGTATCTATCTATCTATCTATCTATCTATCTATCTATCTATCTATCTATCTATCTATCTATCTATCCATTCATCCATCCATCTTAAACAATTGAATGTTGCCATGTTGCATTTTAAGTTGGTAGTTTAAATTTAACTTCTGGTCTTTGTGTGTGTGTGTGTGTGTGTGTGTGTGTGTGTGAGTGTGTTTGCCCTGTATTCTGTGGATTTCCAAATTTGTTGAAAGTGTTTGAGGCAGCACAGTGGTGTAGCCTCGCACCTTCAGGGTCAAGGGTTAGATCTGTGTGTGCTGAGTTTGCATGTTCTCCCTGTGCTTGGTGGGTTTCCTCCAGGTATTCCAGTTTCCTCCCACATTCAAAGTCATGCAAATTAGGTTAACTGGCGTTCCTAAAAGTGCGTGTGCCCTGTGATGGACTGGCATTCTGTCCAGGATGTAACACGCCTAGTGCACGGAATCTCCTGGGAAAGGCTCCAGGCCCCCAGCGACTGTGTACACAGGATAAGCAGTTTAAAAGATGAACAAATGAATGTATGATTGTTTGTGTGTGTGTGTATCCTGGGATGGGTTGCAACTCCGTCCATGTGGTTCTCCAACTTATGCTCTGAGATTGCTTCCCTGAGATTCCCTTTCCCACAGGATAAGGAGTAGGGAATATATGAGATGTGATGCTAGATCTGAAATGCAGATATTACTTTTTTTATGCGACTCATTGTCATATGTAAATCTCTCATCACGTTCTAATGTGTATTCATATGCAATCTGTGCTGCAGAAACTAGGGCAGTGTACTACAGCCTGGCACCGATTACATACAGCTGAAAGGAGCAGTTTTCCTAACAGATATGCCAGTGCGGGATATTTTACGGAATAGGTGTCACAACATTTTGTGCTGAATTCTGTATTCTTACTGCAGTGCTAATTAGAAAAACATGCGCTGAGTTTTAATTCACAGCATGGCCTTTAACTCTGCATGTGTTGATGCAGGATAAAGCGGCATTTGCTCGGTGACCTTTGCCGCCATGTTTGTCCCAGTTTGGGTTCAGCTTTGCCTGATTTGTTGGAGCGTCGGCTGGCTTCAGCAGATGGGAAGTCAGGGATTAGGATTTGCATGCAGCGCTGTTTGGCTTCCCAACCCGGAGAAGGCTAAGGGTCATTTTGTGGTATCTCTGATTAAAACTCCTGTGCACTAAGGTTTAGATCTCTGTGGAGATCATACTGTTATGTGTAAGCACATCTTCAGTTTAAATGCATCTGTCATTGGCACAGGCCATGTTTTTTTATGTGATACATTTATTTTAACACACACACAAGCACAATCACACACACACACACACACACACACACACACAGAGTCAAGTGTAAAAGTGTCCTTTTTTCCCCCTGTGCCATTATTTTCTTAACAAAAATGAAGCCAAAAATCAAAACAATGTGGCAATACTACGTACCCCATGATTCAATAGCTTGTAGATCCAATTTTAGCAGCAATAATCGTTTCCCGTATGACTTTATCAGCCTCTCAGCCGTTTTGGATCATTATTCTTTACAACATCACTTCAGATCCTTTAGGTTTTTCGTTTCGTTTATCCACAGCTCTCTTAAGGTCCTTCCACAGCATTTCAGTTGGGTTGAGATCTGAATTTTGACTAGGCCATTCCAAAACCTTCATTCTTTTATTTTCCAGCCATTCTGGAGTTGATTTACTGGTGTGCTTCAGATCTTTGTCTTGTTGCATGACCAAAGACAGATGGCCTTACATCTAACTCTAGAATGCTTATGGTCAACTCAATTACTGCAAGATGCCGAGGTCCTGTGGCTGCAAAGATAAGCACAAATCATTGCAAAAATTGCACTCAGCATTAACCCGTTTAATCCCAAATTTTTTAATAAAATTTCATTACATGGGTTTTACTCCTGAGACCTTCCTAATGCACAAACATTGTGTATATTTATATTTTATTTTGATTAAGTTGGTAAAATTTTATGTTTTATGTTCGGTCATAATTATTATTATTATTGACCAACGGGAAACAACTTAGTCCTTTTTTGGAAAAATTCATATAAATTGGTCAATAAAGTGTATTTGCACACTTGAAATCTTAAAATGAAATGAGTAATTACAGTGCCCATTAGGCACAGAATAATGAGATATGGTTAAGTTTTTTTGCTCATAACTTTATTATTGTGCATATAACAAAAACGTTGCTATTGGTTATAATACCCCAATGAATACATCAGCATAAACAGGAGACACACTTTCACATGGTGGTCAATTTAGATAAATCATAACATAATCACTCTTACTTAACAGCAGGGACCCCCTGCACACACACCATGCCCTTTTTAACTGTC
>JAQMYJ010000009.1:6162975-6185678 GCA_030014305.1 Clarias laeviceps | reverse complement strand
TAGGAGGTCCAAGACATCTGATAATTTTAAACTGTATGAAAAAAAGTCAAAAAGCCAACATTAACTTATATTTATTGCCAAAACATGTGTACTGCATTCAATACGCTAGTAATACAGTGTACTATACTAGCGGTCACAATTGTGACCGTTAGCATACATGTCCCTCTCCTAAGCAAAAATATATAAAGAGGAGTGTAATTCTCAATATATATCAGCAGTAGACCCCTTCAAGAGTATATGCACAAAACATGATAGTGTTTTCTGTAAATTAAGATATTTTAATTACCTTCTTTTGTACAGCTCTGAGGAAGACATTCCTCTTAGCAGGTGCAAGCAGGAAATAAGGTGATCTGGCCAGTTGACCTTTCACCCTTGTCACATGATCTTGATAACAGTTTAATCAAGACAGTCTATTGTTTCATTTTTTAGGAAAATTTGTCACCCAAACCCAACAGAGTCAATACTGGATCCTCCAAAAGAAAAAAAAAAATCGGTCCCTATTGTGACCATTGGGATTAAACAGCTCCATTTCTGTCTCATCTGTCCATAGTTTATTGTTCCAGAAGCCTTGTGGTTTGTTCAGATGCAGGTTTGCGAACTGCATTCGTGCTTCCAGGGTTGTTTTAAACGGAAGAGGTTTCTTCTGGCAACCCTTCCAATCAAACCATACTTGTTCAGTCTTCTTCTAATTTTGATAACATGGAATCCAACATGGAATCCAACATGCTGGCCTCCGAGTGGTGAAGTGGTAAAGTGGTCGCCCTATCATCCGGAGATCGCAAGTTTGCTTCCCGGGTGATGCTGTAACCTTTCGCAGCCGGAGGTCTAGAGAGAGCTGATTGGGCGAGCTGTCTCAGAGGGGAGGGATGAGAGGTACTTAGCGCTTCCACATTAATTATGACTCAATCATGGGCGTCTGTGAGCTCGCGCAAGCGGAAGGAGCGGATAGCGCTGTCCTCCGAGTGTGTTACGCAGCCCCCAATGGTGCATGAACGAGATGATGCGGTCTGCTGGCGTCACGTGGTTCGGAGGAAACACGTGGTAGTAGTAGAAACACGTGGTAGTAGTAGCCTTAATGTGGGAGCCCCCTAGTGACGGGGAGGAATTGGACACGACTAAATTAAGGAGAAAATGGGGGAAAATCCAAAAACATGAGGCCTGTAGAGTCTGAGATGTAGCTCTTGTGGATTTTTGTATTTCTCTGAGAATTCGGTCTGACCTTTGGGGGAATGTGCTGGGACGTCCACTCCTGGGAAGATTGCCCACTGTCTTGAATGCTTTCCACTTGTGAATAATCTTTCTCACTGTACAATGCTGAACTCCAAATTGTACGGAACGGTTTTCGAGCTCTTTCCAGGTTGATGTGCAGCAACAATTGCTTCTCTAAGATCACTGCTTTGGCATTGTGTTAACACACACCTGAATGCTCCATCTGGCTTAAATCCTGTGGAATCAGTAAGGGTACTTAGTATTATCTACATGTTTGTTTTTTGGCCTTATTTTTGTTAAATAAATAATGGCATGGTGAAAAGAGTTTGTTTGAGGTTGTGTTTGCCTCATACTAAGACCTACTACAATTTTTTTATTAGGTTTTTATACAAAAAACCCAACAACATAGAATTAAAAGATGGGACACTAACTTTTACAGAAAGCGGATTCAATTCCCGCTTCTGTCTTTGGGTTTGTGTGAGTGGTTTTTGCATGTACTCCCTATCCTTAGTGGGTTTCCTTCGGGTACTCTGGTTTCCTCCCACAGTCAAATATGTATACATTTATTCTTTCTTTCTCTTTTCTATTCTACAGATATATAGAAGAAAGTGTATTCGTTTCACATGGACATAGTTTAAAAATGTTATGCGACACAGATGCGAGTATAAATATGAGATCAAGGAAATGTGGCCAAACTATTTAATTTCTCCTCTCAAGTCAAAATAACCAGAACATAATCTCTGTACTGTGAAAAAGAAAAAAAGACTTTTTTTATATCTTCATAAAAAAGTGAGTCAAACACACAAGGTGATCTCAGATTGTCGGCTAAGCCCGCAGCTGTGGTTTATGATATGCACATAAAAGTTGTAATAATAAAAAGTGACGAGCGTGTAGAGATATTTCAATTCTCACTAATTGCTTGTATCCTGGAGCAGGAGGCATTGGATGTTAACCTTGATGCAAAGAAATTTTCTCTCACATGAATAATATCCAGGACCTAGGACGAGAGAAGAGGGTCGTACATCACTTCAGATCTCTACATCAATCTAATTACAGCCTTAGATACAGAGCTTCATCTAGAGAATAAATAGTCATGATAGGCCTGTGTGTGTCAAATGAAATAATTATGCTGTTCATGCTGGGTATTTTTGTGTGTCTAAGTCTGTGGTTATATTGTATATTCCTGAAATATCCTGCATATTATATCTACTGATTCCCATTAAAATTCAGTTCAAGATTCAGTTCAAGGTTATTGTCACATAGAAGCCTTACAGAAATCCAGATGTAGATTTAGATCTCTAGTGTGCAGTGACAAGGAAAAACTCCTTGAGAAGACATGAGAAGAACCAGACAGACAAAGGCATTATAATTCATTACTCTTTTGTAAACATTAATGTCAAACAGTAGTAAGTGTTTAAAGGATGCTCAGTATAAGCAGATTGTGACTCCTAACAAGAATCCTGGACATCCCTAACAAGAGGACAGTCTTATCTTCTGATTACAGCATCAGTTCACGGACACAGTATCACTGAAAGAGATCAACGCTGAGCAAAAAAGCAAAAAAAAAAATGCAGAAGCAGAAAGTTAGTCACAGAAAAGTGAGTGAAACATTGATGGTACCTGGACCTGCATTTTTCACTGGCTAAAAGTAGAAAATACAGTGTTACCCAGGAGATTTCTTGATTTTGATACACAGCCCTCTCTGCAAGGGAGGAACAAGAAATTACTTATTGTCCTTTCCTCTCAGGAAAACTGCTGTTCAGGGCCTGTAAATAAAATAACCGAGACTCAAACCTGAAGTGGAGCTCAGCAGAAATGCGCCTTTACAGTAAGAGCCCACCTGAGCGGAGACAAAATTAGATTTATAAGCATGTGTAGAAAGCTTTGTAGTAGCAGTATAAAGACAGTGTTAAATGGACGGCGTAGCACATTCATCTTCTGTGATGTTACCTTTTCTACGGAAGGATGGATAAATAACGGTTGACACGAATTATACTGTATATATTATAAGTTAAACAGTCAGGCAGGGAGGACTTCTCTCATTATTCATGGGACTCCTACCGTTATTATTATTATTATTATTATTATTATTATAATTATTATTATTATTGTTGTATTTTTAAAGGCTCAATCATTATGGCAATTAAGGCAACTTGTACCGGTGGCGGGATTGGGGTGCTTCATGCCCAATCCCTCCTTCCGCCAGTGTGATTTATGCTATTACTTTTCAAAGGAATTGGGGCGACAGTTTTCCCTAAATTCCTGTTTCCTTCAATTTGGCACGCACCCCAAAGAAACATATCAGAATGTTCGGCCTACTGTCCCAAGTGAAATGAAACGATCACAATGTTGGTGCAAAATGCGAGTTACGAGGATGGTAACCGTGCCAAACTACTTTGATCTTCTGACTCCTAGCTCAGTGGTTTTTGGTCAAATTGGAAAATGTGACGTCAAGCTGAAGAGCTACAAAAATGGGCCTGAAATCGCTGCAAACATCACTCCATGGACTATAACGGGATTTCTAGAGTGGACAAAGTCTGATTCAGCAAAAACTAACTCCATCTCTCTTTCACAGATGCATGCTCAATCTTGCAAAGACACCCATAAAACTTATATAAAAATGGAGAGCCAGGTCTCCTGTCTTGTTTAGACTATACATGGAGAAAATTGGTTAAACTGTTTTGGAGCTATCAGTGGTTGTTTGGGATCAAAAACAAAAAATCTGATTTTCTCATTCTCATTTTGCACTCTGGTATGGAGCCCCTTTGTTGACATGGGGAAGGGGGATATTTTGTGGCCATGACTTACTAAGGTATGGGAACGAGATAGTATGTTGTGGCATCGACTTACTAAAGTGTGGGAACAAGATAGTATGTTGTGGCCATGACTTACTAAGTTGTGAAAACGAGATAGTATTTTGTGGCCGTGACTTTCTAAGGCGGGGGAACGAGATAGTATGTTGTGGCCATGACTTACTAACCGTGTTGGGGGGCGTTACTTTTTAAAGTAACTAATTACATTACAAAATTACTGTCTTTAAAAAGTAATCAATTACATTACAGCGTTACTATATGATAAAAGTAACTAGTAACTTCGAGTACTTTTCTATTGCAGAAAATGAAAATTCCTTTGTGATTCCTCATGCATGTTGTTTTAGTCAAGATCTTTATAATTATTCTACCATCATCTTTGACCCATAATCTGTTAACTGCTAATACCCCTATCTCACCTATGCGGTTTCTGGCGGTGACCGTCAGTTTGGTTCATCATGATTCACCGCGAGTTTTGGCGCTGTGATTAGGTTTCCATCTTCCCGCGCGTTGGTCCTCTCATAGTCAAACCGCATAGGTGAGATAGGGATATAACAGCAGGAATAACAGAGGGGGGCGGCTTATCGGGGGCGGGGCTTGTAGGACGACTTTCACACACACACTAAGTGATTGGGAATGACTGCTGTCTGGCTCATGGATTACATAAATTGTCTAAATAACAGATTAAATTTTTGAAAAAATAACTAAATAACTGAGTATCTAAATGGCGGACCTAACACGTTAGATTACTCGTTACATCAAAAAAGTAATCCAAGTACTCTAACGAGTTACTTTGTAACGCATTACACCTAACACTGCTTACTAAGGTTTGGGAACGAGATAGTATGTTGTGGCCACGACTTAAGAACGATTTTTGTTCTTACAAGAGGCTAGCAAGTTGCCTTAGTAAGTCATGGCCACAACATAGTATCTTGTTCTCATGCCTTGTATCTTGTATCTTGTGGACAAAGAATATATTTTTTCCCCCAATGTCAACAGAGGGATTCTGTACTCTGTTGTTTGATTACATTCTTTGTGCATGTGATTCAGACATGCAGCTACAGGTGTTGCTAAGATAACCAGGACAAACCATGTCCCCTCACCTTACAAGCACACATAAGAAGTGAATGTCCAGATCTCAGGGACCCTATGGCCTACAAATAAACCTTTTACACTGTTTCCTCCAGAAAAACCAAGGCACCTGCGCACTCCTATTTTACAATTTCTCAAGGAATTGTTTCTAGTTATTATTATTATTATTATTATTATTATTATTATTATTATTATTATTACGCCATGTTCATATCACCTTGGATAACAGATTGCAGTTTTTTTTATGTTGTATGATGGCTTTAAAAAGTGCCCCATTCAGGTGTGAATGTTAACACTCAGGTGTTAATTTAACCAGAGAGCACAGGAGTCCATCTGCTCGGTGTGTGTGCCACCATCACTCGTCTTTATGTGGAATTAATACTGCTTCTTTTTTTTTTTCTTTTTTTTTGGTTAGAAGTACAGTTGTCCTTAACAGACCTTCTGCATTTGAGGCAGATGCATGCATCTTCTTGAAGTCTCATTTACTGTATTAGTTAGTTAGCGTATGTTCATTATACATTATGCAAATAATTAACCTTTTAAACTTTTCTGAACTCTCAGCCGGTCTGGACTCAACTCCTTACACTCATGAATAAAGAAATGTTCTATTAATTTCCTATTGATTTCAATTAATGTAAATTTCCTATTAATTTCCATTAAATGATTAATGACAATTTTAAAATGCTAAAGACACGCATACAGATTATGCAGTTTTATAATTTCTCAAACATAAACATTTAACGAACGTTATATTAAAATCTCTTTTTGACTGGAGTGTCACAGCATGCACTGGCTGGGTAGTATGGGGGTGTGGAAACCCACCGACAGCTCGAACCCAAAATTCTACCAATAACCTAGCGCCTTAGCCACCTGAGCCACCACTCCCACCATTTAATCTATTCTTGTAAAAATAGTTTAACTTGAAGGTAGCTTGAGCACACATCTTGGGTTTTAGATAAACTTTCATCTAGAAGCTTTTTATATTGAAACTCAATCATCTTATGATCAACACTAAACATGCCATTATCACACGGGGCCACTGCTATTATGGGAAGCCATTAGGGTCAAACTTGGACTTATAATTAATTTTAATAAAAAAATTAGTAATGCTATAAAATTTCTAGATTATTAATCTGTTAATGCGTGAATATTGACAGCTCTAATTTTCAGATAAATAACCAAACAAGCTTAAATTTTAAGGGGGTAAACATTAAATGGGCTACTTTAAATTTAATTTTTTTTATAAATATTATATATTATGTAGTAGGTAGCATGGTGGCTTTGTGGTTAGCATTGTCACCTTGCACCTTCAGGGTCTGACCTCAATCCTGCTTCTATGTGCATGGAGTTTGCATGTTCTTCCTGTGCTTGGTGGGTTTCCTCCGGGGGCTTTGGTTTCCTCCACAGTGCAAAGACATGCAGATTAGGCTAATTAGTGTTCCCAAATTACCTGTAGTGTAACCAGCGGATCGGGTTGGGGGGGGTAAAGAAATTGTCACTTTATTTGCGGGGCGGGTTTGGGCGGGTCATTAAAAACAAAATTAAATAAAAAATCCATGTATGTTGCGTGCAATTCCCTATAGCCTATATAAAATATTTGGGAATATCTATTTTCATATTTTATTAAGTTCTTTGATAAGGCTACGTCACGTGACAAGTCACGAAAGCGCCAAGCAGCTACCGCTGCCAGTCACAACAAAAACAAAGAAATAAAAGTGAAGATGGAAGACGAGGTGTGGGAGAAATTGAAAAAATGATTCTCTGTATCCCAGTCACAAGCGCACCAAGCGAGCGCACATTTAGCTCTGCTGGCCGGGTGCTGGAGTCCAGGCGAAATAGATTAAACCCCGGTACAGTGGATGCCATTCTAATGAACATTTCCGTGTGACCCGCGGGTTGGAAAAATACCCGACCCGCGCATCACTAGTGTGTATGTGTGTGCCCCTCGATGGATTGGCTTCCTGTCCAGGGTGTACCCTGCCTCATGCTCTAAGTTTCCTGGGATAGGCCCCAGGCCCCTCACCACCCTGTATACAGAATTAAGCGGTATAGACGTTGAGTGAGTGAGATATATTGAGTTTGTAAAAAGACATTCCTTTGTAGAAAGACAGTGATTACACCCATTCAGTTGTAGGCTCCTATAATGATTTCCGCGATGTATAAAGACAAATTGCTGCCCTTGAGGAAGACCTTCAATCTTAATTGTCTCAGCTCTGTGCTCGGTTCGAATTCTGTTTTTATTTGTAATTCACTTGGGATAAAATGACTACAGTCAGAAAATCTGCCAAAAGAATAAATACCAAGTTTATGTAGCACAATGCTCAGGCTTGCACACAGACAGCGAAGGAAGCTTAGATTTAAAAGCTGCTCGGCTGTTTCATTAGGAGCTGAATCTCATCAGGACACGCTGCACATAATAAACTCTCTTTGATATCCAGATGGTCTGAAATCAATGTTGGTCCAGCCTTGTGGAGACATCCAGAGTAATCCTTATACGTTCATAAAGGGAACCAGACTTGATTTGTTTATTATGTGAATAACATTCGTTATTAATGCAAGAACATTTAGTACTGTACAAAAGTCTTAAGCCACCCATCATTTCTTAATATTAAATTAAATGATGTGGATTAAATTATGCCAAGTAATTAAAAAATTGGTTGTTTATGTAACAACCTCAGCAGCGACCTCATTTCCCCTCTCGTAGGTTTCAACCATTTAGCATTCAGCATCACCAGTATATTAATCACCGGCGTGATCATCTGTCATCATCTGCACCTGTTTCTCACTGGTTCATGCTTTAAGTTTTAATATATGCCCGGATGATCCATAGGTCACTGTGTGGCTAAACAAACAAAAAGCCGGCCAGGTAAAGTGACTGGACTGAAAATGAGAGACACAAAGTCCATCAAGAAGCCTGGAGAGCTATTTCTCAGGACTGCATTACAAACATACAAGGAAGTCTGGCTCATTGCAAGCAAATAGGAAGAAATGAGGGTTGGCTCAAGACTTGTGCACAGTACTGTGTAAATATATGTAGTGAGGGGAAATATAAATAGACATTTCTGACGTTTCATTTAACATACCAGTGCACACATCCACTTTGTACTTGGAATTGGGATACTGATAGGGATTTCATGTAAAGGTTGTTTAAAAATAAATCAATCATGTTTTAGATAGAACAGAAAGCTGAATTTGGTGATGTTGTCTTCCTGATATCTTATAGCACATACCAATCATGGTGAAGTTGGAGGGGCTTTCTAAAGTTCTCAAGTACCCCTTTTCCACCAAAGCAGTTCTGGAGCAAGTTTGGAGCTGGTGCAAAATTTTGAACTGTTTCTTTGTTTTTAGACTGCAAAAGCACTGGCCCTCAGACAGAAAAAAACGGTTCCATGGTGGCACCAACAGTTTGCTGGGCGAGAACAAAGATCCGCTTACATCATGGGATGGGGACAGGATTATCACAACCAATTAAAAGTTTGTGAACGCCATCTTTAAAAGATAGACTTGATATGAAATGGGCAGCTCAGAAGCTTTTTAGTAATGATAAATCCAGGAGAACTGCTCGCGAAGCCATGTTGAAGTTTGCCATTGCTGTTGATGTGCTTGCTGCTAGCATTTGTTTGCCGCTAACATTGCTGCTAGCATTGCTGGGAAAGTAGAGATGTACATGGACGTATACAGTGGTGTAATGATGTGACTCTCTAGCCCATGAAAAACTATTTTTTAAAAAGCTTTTAGGAGATTTGCTATTAAACAAGCTCTGAACTAGCACTAGCACCAGACATGAACTAACACCTGGTTCACTTTGGTGGACAATTAACAACGTTATTGTTGAAATGGAAAAGCCTGTAGAGCTACAATGTATCAAAGAGCTTAAACATCCTTGTCAGGACAAAAGCATGGAAGTGGAATGTTTATGGAAACGCAGCTAGTCGTAACTGGACAGGAGCACCACAAGAGACTTTACAACTGCTCTCAGACTAATAATAAGGAAAGTAAGACTGAAGCTACTATAGGTGTCACTGGAAAAGAGTTGCAGGATGACCTGAAAGCAGCAGGAACATTGCATTTCTTCCTCAGTGTTTCTATTTATTAGCACCTGTTAACTTGAATGAATTTAATCGATGTCTTCAAATAAAAAGAAATTTTATTGCACAAGGACATATAGACAATATAATTGAGCGAAAAATTCATGTCATGCTGAATGAGGATAATTGGGTCTTAAGAAAAGTTTAATAAAAAAATAAGAACCAACATTTCGTTCGGTATTAAAAACGAATGATGCAGCATAGTTTAACAAATTAAAAGCATCTCAAGGTGTTAGACTCGTTCCTGCTTAATCTGAAAAACAGAATGTTGTCCAAATGAGCAGCAATGACTTGACAAGACATCCTCCGTGAAATGATTAATCTGTACAAAAAAATGCCAGCAACATTAGACACAATTCAATAGGATTTAATAAACTCTCCGAGCACTGGGACATCGTTGGCCCCGTGCCAAAGTTTACTTTCCACTACAATAAATAAGGTCGAGCATTAGTGATGAACAGCATTAGTCGGATTTCTGACTTTATGAGGATTCATGAGGTTCAGTGGCTCATTACGTTCGTCCCCCCAGATGCCAGAAGGAATCCAAATCCCAGCACCGAGCACAAGGACAGAGGGGGAAAAAAGCTTCTGAAAATAGATTCAAATGCATGGATAATGAGATGAAAATCTGTCCATGTGGGATTTCCATCTATTTTTTTATTTTAGTTTATTTTTTAAGTTAAATAAATTTCCAAAGTCTTTTAGTGCATCCTGTCACATTCTCACAGTAAGTAGCGATGATTTACTGTATGTTTTTTTTTTCACATTGCCTCTGATAAGCGGCGCCCCGTGCGATCCCTGATCCCGATTCGGTAATCTGGGGATTATGGAAATGCAGCTGGTCTAGTGCAGACATGTATTTAGTCTCTCGCCAACCCCCTTTTGTGACCTCCATTCCTGCACACAACCACAGATAAAAAGGTGGACGATGAAAGAGCTGCTGTGTCCTGTGTTACCTGGATGATCTGAGAGTGTCCTATAACACTAAATCATGCCTCTTGGGTTGTATTTTTAAATGAATTTTTAAACTCCTGGATGTAGATTTAGCTCCATAATGAGTGAGATGCAAAAAGCTAATCTTTAGCGATGCTATATTTCAGTACATCAAACATAATTGGAAGTTAATCACTAAAACTAATTGTGTACCTTCAGACAATCTGTTGTCCTCCATTCTGTCAATATAGTAATATGCATAGATCTATATACAGTAATCGCAATGATCTTTTAAGAGTGTGCGTATTTAATCCACCACACCATCAGTTGTCGAGTGGATTCATGATTACCTTTGCATTTAATCTTCTTCTGCCATCGAATTGTCCCCTCATCTAATCCTTTTTATTTTTTTTCCATCCACACTTTTATCTTTATCTACACTTTCATCATATATATATATATATATATATATATATATATATATATATATATATATATATATATATAGCACCCACAGGCTGTAAGGGCAGTTGAAGTGTTAGATGGCTTCAAATATTTCGCCATCATCTGATCAAAAGAAGGATCATCTGAATCAAATCTAAATCTAAGCCTCGTATCCGTGATCATCCGTAAGATGATGCCGCAGCACGTCTCGTCACCCGGCGCTGAAGTAGCCATCAAGGAACACTTGTCTGTAATTGTAAGCACGACTCCATTCTTCTTATGTCTCCCAGGTGTCCTTGGCTCGCTCAGAGCGTGTCTCTTTCTTTCCCTCCATGCGTCGGCATCACTTTCCTTTTCGTCCTGGCAAACTTCACCATGGCAACGTTCACGGATGCCGGCGTGCTGCCGAGGGGTCAGGAAAAATTCAGTTTACCAGATCACATTGCTATGCTTTTAATAAAATAAAAAATAAAAAAATCCTGCTGTGGTTAACAAATATGCTTGCTATATTTATTTGATGAGAATTCACTGCTGCTGTTTCTCTTATAGCTAACGAGGATGAAGATAAAGACGACGACAGTGCTCCGCTTTATAAGGACGTAGAGGTCCGAGGAATCCAGCTTCGGATGAAGTGGTGTGCCTCGTGCAACTTTTACAGACCCTTAGTGGCCTTGGTGTGTGTAGCCAGTCTCAACTTGGAACTAAAAAAAATCAACAGATATGTCTTGAATCTACACAAAATAGTGTAGAGAGGAATAGTAAAATTTGCGATTGCTGATGTACAGTATTCACTCCCATTTTTGTGAAACCTCTGAATTAGTTCAAATTCAACCACTTACCATTAGACTTCATGATATTATTTGAATTAGATTAGCAATTCCAAGTTCTAAATATAGTTGCAAAGCAAGGATGATCGGGCCCAAGCACCTGTGCCACCGACCTGTCTGCTTTTCAAGCATGTCAAGACCTCCCAAAATGCTGGAAGTCCTGGATGCTGGAAAAAAAAGCATCATACTATGATGTCACTCAAAGTGATATCATACTATGATGTCACTCAAAGTGATGTCACTCAATATGATGTCCTCAGGAAGGTATTAGCCAATTTTTGGCATAATTTAAGGCCTCACCACGGCTGAACTGTTTGAGATATCAAAAATCCTGTCGCAGTTTTGCATCCCCAGTGTCTCGAGACCACAGTGGCCCGGTCTCGTGGCGATTGTATAAATCCCCTGGGAGGAGTATATAAAATTCCATTGGGTGCATTTTGCAAACAGCCCAAAATAACTGACTTCCTTTTGAGTAGACCCCATGACATTCAACGGTGAAAGTTGTTCAGCTCAATGAGATCTAAACGTGTACCAGGTTTCACATGTATATGTGTAAAAGTGTACAAGCTTTGCAGCAAAATCTTGTGTAAAGGCCCCGTGTCCTATCCGCTGCAGATTCCAACCTGTGTGCTGATTTTCGTGGGTTTTTGAGCATGTTAAGAACACAAGAAGCCCCGGATGCTGGATACAAAAATTGTAATCCTTAGAAGAACAATACGGCCCTTCACACAGTATGACATCATAGGGCTGTTGACAACAGCACTATGACAACAGCCCAAGCACTATGACACTGTTGTCATAGTGCTTGGGCCCTATAAATAAACCTGTCCCTGGAAGGCCCAATTTTTACACAACATACCGAAATACACAGCATAGACAGCAAAGACCAAGGGGCATTGATGGCTCAGTGGTAGGTCTCTTGCCTGCCATGCGGAAGGTTCGATTCCCAGACAATGCCTAAACCCCAGCCACTGGATGCAGTGCCGGTCCCAATTCCAGATAAAATGGAAGGGTTGCATCAGGAATGGCGTCCGGCGTTAACCCCGTGTCAAATTGTTGTGCGGATCAAATGGTCTGCTGTGGCGACCCCTCGAAGGGAACAGCTGAAAGACTAACAACAACAAGACAGCAAAGACCAAGGTGTTATATGAAAGCAAGTCCTTGATGAAGTTCTGTAAGGAGTTCATCCCAAACTGCAAACATCCTGCTGCTCAATCCTATTTATTACATTAATATTTTTTGTTTTTCCTCATTTTAAATCCATCCTTAAAACTACAAAGTATACTGTATGTCGCAATAGTGGTTATATCTCAAGGAAGCCATCTACCAAAAGTCAGTGACTGGGTAAAGAGGGAGTTATTTGGAGAAGTAAGGTTTTAACAGTAGAAAATGTGGAAAAGTTTAAATACTCATGCAAGGCACTGTGTGTGCAGGAATGAGACAGATGCAGACAAGCGGGTCGAGCCACTTTGCCTTTATCATTCTGTTCCTTTTTTGATAAAATCTGCATGCAGTCAGCTGTATTTCGGAAGCCAAGCCAGTATTATTCATTGTGTACCATTCATTAGTTGGTGTCTGCTAAGGGGGAAAAAAACTGCTGCTACTTAAAATTCTTCCTGCTGTTCGCTTGCATTAGAAATGCAGAACAAGTGAGAATCCAACTGCAAATACAATTAGCTTATTATTATTATTATTATTATTATTATTATTATGCTAATTTAGCTTTTATCACAGCATCCAATAAACATGGCACTTGGCTGTGTTTTGTAATTGTCTTTCATTTACAGTGTTTCACACTTGGATATGACATTCGATTTTCCAGCCTGGTTAAACATTTCCTCAATACATTGTTCCCAGGACTTTGACCATCACTGCCCCTGGGTGAACAACTGCATCGGGAGACGGAACTACCGATTCTTCTTCCTCTTCCTGCTGTCTCTCAGCGTGCACATGTTGGCCATTTTCTCTGGGGGTCTCCTCTACAGTATGTACTGGACCACCTGGAAACCCTGTGGGAGATGAATGCGACTGTCGCGTATCCTCACTCCACACCGCTCCATGAGTTAATGATGTTTTTTTCGAACGTGCCAGATGAGGTTTTAAGCAAACAGTGCCATTGTGCATGCTTACCGCCACTGGTTTAACTACTGATTCAGCTCCCAGCATCCATCTGTGCATCCAGACGTACACAATTCACACTTTATATGAATTACCTATTCGTATCCCTTTCAGTTAGAATAATTCAGTGGTTAATGAGAAAAGTTAGCAGGTTAATGAATAACATATTACAGCTATACTACATTAACATATGGTACACCGAACAGCCATAGCATTGACACCACGTAACATTACCACATGAATATTGATTGACCAATAAATGGTGACAGGATCATGGGCACCTAAATCACCAAACAGAAGTCAATGCTAATGATGATAGAAAGGCACCAGAACACCCAATTACTTTTTCTCATGGGGCATAAGGTCAGGTAGGTTTGGACAGTTTTTTCCCCCCAACAAAATCTCAATTAAAAACTGCATTTTGCATTTACTTGGGTTGTCTTTGTGCAATATTACATTTTATTATTGCATTATTATTTTTTTAATGATCTCAATCATTTAATGTTTGTTTGCTCCTTGACATCACTGGGTCAGTCTGTCCATCGTGCGCCTGTCCGGCCTGTTCGTCATCCCCGTTATGGGACTGTCATGCTTCCATATGGTCCTCGTGGCGACAGGACGGAGCTATTGGACAGAAATTCAATTCCCTCTTTGCCAAGTTACGAAAAATTAGCCTTCATTACAGGTGACCAGGAAATTCCAAGGACGAATGAATCTTTTTAGACGTGGCTGCTGTGGCAATGTAGAGCTTGTTCTGTGTACTGTAGTCCCATTACTCCAAGGTACAACACTGTTCTCATTTGTCTCACTAGTTCCTAGTCCATCTTTGTTCATGTCTCATTCTACTGTAAATATCGGCATTTTCTGCTCCTTTTCCCTGGCAGATACACCAGGAATTTGGGAAACAAGGAGACTGTTCATATACAGCCACCATTCCAAACACCAGAGACCATCGACACGCCACCCATAAAAGTTGATGACAATGGGCTCCAAAGTGTTCTCTTTAAAGGTAATGCACTTTCCCTTTCCTATTTTAATGTACGATTCAAAGATGAAATTGAGCATGAGTAACCCAATGAGCCATATTAGGAATATGAGTGGGGACCTATGTGAATTGTAACCCATAATTTAACAGATATTTACCACCTCTCTTTTTTGTTCTCTCAAATTACACCTTATAAGCTGGTGACGAGCCTATTTAAAGACTTTAATCAAGGCATGTGGATGTGACATGAGCATTAACCATCTGCCCAGCCGCTTTTGCTTCCTGTGTAACTGCAAGACAGAGATATCACAGTGTCTGTGATGGTGCCTTAACCGTAGACATGAAGGCCCATTTACTACTCTGACACTTATAATGGATAGGTCTGTGTTCGTCCTCTGCTAGCGCCAGTCTGCAGGAGAACTGGATGTCCCTGAGTGTAAAACGCTGAACACGCCGCCGCCTGTGCCCCTCAAACCCGACCCAGTTCTGCTCAAGAGCCACCTGGCAACGTTGCAAGGTGGACATTCATGATATTATATTAATCTATGTGAATTATGTTAATGTTTTACTGTATAGTTCATATAATAGAATGTCACAAATGTGCTTTTTCTGCTTTAGAGAGTTTACTGCAATCCAGAACCATTGTGGAGTCGTCTTCCAGGATGCAGTTCCACAGGAGCAGGTGAGTGGACATTAGGGCTGAAGTCAAGTAATCAACAGCTTCCCAAGACACCTGATTATGGTTAAAATTTGAGAAAGACCATTCAGCACCATGATACACCAAAATTGAGCCTCCTTCAACACCAGACTTTAAAAGCATTGCTCCGGGATTAAGGGCAGTTGTATTTCTGGGTTAAGGTTTTAAGCTCCTAATTGATACCTTATTAGTTCAAATCCTGATGCTGACAATCTATCAATTTTTAGTCCTTGACCAAGGCCACATTAAGATCAGGTATTGAAGCTAGAGAAGTGGTAGCTTGTAATCATTAGTCATTAAGCAAGTCCTTAACCTTCAACGGCTCAATTGTACCATGTCACAGCCAAATAAATAAATATAGTTGGTTTTGATTTTATCTTTTTTCTTTATCTCTTATCCTACCACATTTGTTACGTATGTGAAAATGCCTCAAACAGATATTTTACCATATGTTTATGCACAGAAAAAAAGATAAATCTACAAAGAGTCTATTTAAGAACCAAACAACACTATAATCCACACACCTTGGGTAATTTTTGATTCTGGCACCATCAATTAATTTTTTCGCTTGCAAGGCCTTTCAACAATTCAAGGCAGTTCCTTTCTTCTCATCCCATCACCTGGTTATTCATACAAATCCGGTGTGAAGGTCTTTTGCTTTAGGTTTTACTTGCAAAATGATTTAAACTCATTTTGGGTTTGAAACAAGAACTATAGCAAATATACTTATTTGATATATTTCTGGTATATTTCTTTTGGTCATAAGTGTAACAAAAAGTACAAATACCAAAATATTATGTCAAAATTGTTTTGGTCATATCGATGTGAATTTTGTATGATTTTGCAAAATGCTATAAATCCACTTCCCAGTTTGGTCACAATTCATAAAAAAAATTGTGTTTCTGCCAATGTTAATATGCACTTCAGTACTAATAATAGCTTGATAGATGTTTAATAAAAAGAAATTAGCGAACTCATGCTTTGATTGTGTTTTTAAAGTGAATCTTAACAGGAGCAAATTGTAACAAGATATGATTTTAATGATTGTAGCGATAACGGTTATTATAATCTCTTCGTGAAAATTCTGTCTTTATGTAGATGAAGTATACACAAAAGCCCCAGGTCCACATAACTGGTTCTGCTCAGGATCCATTTTTTGAATCTGGCATGCTGCAAACTCAGACTCCCATCTCTACCCAGCTTTCCCTGCAGTCCAGAAGCACACTTCCTGTGAACTCATTCATCCTGAACTCCCGTTCACTCACTTTGAAACACGCCCACCGCAGAGGGGACAGAGCTCATCAATGTCCCAATTCTGTCGCATCTTCCTCAACCCAGGGTATCCTCAGCCTCTCCTACAGGTATGACAGCCTCTTCAGCCCAGCACAGCATGTGACCTTCAACATGAACTACCTGCCTCCTTTCCTTCCCATAGATCTGTGTCTGGCTGTCAGGTTCCCGGCAGATACTCATCATGCACCATCCCGTACTTCCAGCCCAGGTTTCACCGGCACGAGCAGACAGTCTCCTGTGCACTACGACAGCCTTTTATGTGGCCCTCAAGAGCCGATCGCTCTCGCCCTCAGCGTGCTATTCTCTGGAGCACCATGCTCAGCACTCAATTCCCACGTCAATTCCCTGCCCGATTCCCAGCTCCTCATACACAGCGCAGAAAGCTCTGGCTTTACTCACTACCTCCAAGAGAAAAGACTCAGGTCCTTAATATGAGTGGCTGATTTTCCCAATCTGTGTACATGTTGATATTGGAGATTCATCATAATAATCCATATATGTCTCACTTTTTTTTTTTCTTTGTACAGATTTGTTATAGAAAGCAATTCAGCTTTTTTTCAGATACTGTTACCAGTTCTTCGCATTAGTAGAAAAGCATATAACCTTCATTGATAGACCCTGAAAGGAAGTGAAGAAAAGAAAAGTTTCATACTATGCAATGATGACTTCATATTTGTAGTAACATTTGCTCAGTGTAATCAGTTGTGTTTTGCTCCTTTTTTGATTGAAAGCCGTAGTTCATGAATGTTGGATTCGAACACATTCTGCATATTTTGGCAAAACTCTTATCACATTTTTGTAGCTGTCAATAAAATATCTACTCAGATATTAAACTCTGGCCTCTGTGGCGTCCCACGCTCTGCAAACAGGAGATAAAATTAATGTGGATTAGCAACATCCAAACAATCAGGACAGAAAGGCATCACTCATAATTGCCTGTCAGATATATTGCTCGTCAATTCAGAAAGCTCTCGCACTTTCACCAGCACAGAGGCATTGTATACAGTATATACTGTATATATATATATATATATATATATATGGGAATTGGATGCATGACCTGTTTTAGGTGTATATATGGTGTTCTTTCCACATTGTTTTCCTCTGCTCTAAATGCTTTAAATGCATTATTGAGAAAAGTGTAATTATTACTTTTTTAGTAACTAGTAGGGACCAAACAATATGATATTATCACCATATTATCACGATACCCAGGTGCTCATTTGATTTGTATTGCGATTCTATATTTAGATTTTCAAAATATCCTTTTTCGGGTTTTTTTGTTTTTCAGATTTCGTTGCAATTCCAAACAAACTCGGCATATAATTTGCTCCTACTACATAAGATGTGCTGCCTGAAAATTACTTGAATAGTTTAGAGTGTACAAAATGTATGATTATAGAGGAAAAGCAACATTTTTCCACCACAAAGGCAAACCATCCATCCATCCAGGAACCTCTGTAGGAGGAGCCATGGAGGCCAGTGGCGACCATTGTATTTATTCTCATTGTCACAACTGTGGTAGGACCTTCACACACACTAAGGGAAATTTGGGAACGCCAGTTAGCCTAATCGACATGTCTTTGGACTGTGGGAGGAAACCGAATACCCAGAAAAAACCCACCAAGCACGGAGAGAACGTACACGGACCCCAAGGCGGGAATCAAACTCGGACCCTGGAGGTGCGAGGCGACAGTGCTAACCACTAAGCCACTTTGCCGCCAAGGGAAAACATTCATTAGGCTATAAAATTAAAACATTAATTGAAAAAAAATATATATATATATTATATATTTTGGAGTGATGATGCATAAACAACAGAATCATGATATTAAAACTAGCTACTTCTTGGACCAACTATCTACACCAGCTGCATTGCAAAATTCAACATTATTTTTGATTTGCATAGATTAAATTTTAAGGTCATTATCCTACTTCCATCTTGCTTTTCCTGTCTATATATTAAACGCAAATCTTTGTAAAAAATACTCTTTTCCTTATTAGAGCTGCCCTTCTATATAAGCAGGATACTTTTTAGTACAAAATAATGCTCATTATTAGTCTTGGTGTATATTTTGTTCAATTAAGTCTAATTTAACATACTTATGTCTAATGATGATCCATCATGGTGTAATAAAGGTTGCCAGCTGTTGGAAAACAGTATTGAAAATAAGCTAATTTTTAAATGTCGGTACGACAGTGGGTTACAGTGGTATTTGTCATAATAAAGCTTGGAGATCATCTGCGTAATATCACCTGTGTTTCTCCAGCAAGTGCCAGTTAGAGAAAAAAAAGAATGTGGAACATCTGGTCTCAGCTCCATTATTATTGGTACATTTGAAAATGATTCAATCTAAATGGTATTTACCATGGGTTAGCTGTCACAAAACTGGCATTCTTTAAATTGACTATTACTTTGCATGTGCAAATACACAACTGCAATGTCCCAGTATGTCTTTCATCTCTGTAATCCAAAATCTACCAAAAGACAAATCAGAGTGCTCTGTGAAGCTGGAGCAGAGTACACAGTGACGAAAAGCCTGGATCTACAGTAGGTACATTTAGTAATTAGTCAGTAGGCAGGATCTACAGTACATTTCAATCTTTTTTTCATCTTAAAGAAAGAAAACGTAACGGTCTGGCGATCCATATTGTAAGCAATGATCTGTAGTTCTTACTATATAAAGCTATAAGTGTTGCATTCTACAGTAGTCCTGGAGAACCAGAGATTTCAATTAACATTCTACCAACCTGCCACTTGGCTCATTAGTAAGGCTTTCATGAACTCAGTTTGATAAATTAGAAAAAGGAAAATGCTCTCTTGCATTTTGCCCTTTAGCGTCTGGTCCTGTAGAACTGGTTATATACAGTACTGTCTATTTTTAAACTTTTTTAGAAATAGTTCTCCAGGCTTATTGAAGGACTTTTCTGACTCACATGTTTGGCAAGTTTTCGGCTCACATTTTCAGTCCAGTCCCTGTACCTGAGAACTTTTAGAGTAATGTTTTAGTTTGCTAAGCCACAATCATTTAATCAAAGCATAAAAAACATCTAACTTAAGGCACAAATCAGTGAGAAACAGGCAGAGGTGCTTAGTAACGAGTTACATTTACTCCGTTCCATTTACTTAAGTAACTTTTTGAAAAAAAAATCACTTCTACGAGTAGGTTTACTGCACCATACTTTTTTACTTTTACTTGAGTAGATTTGTGCAGAAGAAGAAACGCTACTCTTACTCCACTACATTCGGCTACACTCGACCTGTTACCTTTCGAACCATTTATTCTACATATTAGATATTCTTTGCGGCACGGTGATGTAGTGGTTAGTTCTGTCGCCTTGCACCTTCAGGGTCCGGTTCAATTCCCACCCAGGCTCGATTCCCGTCTCTGTGTGCATGGAGTTTGCATGTTCTCCGCGTGCTTGGTGGGTTTCCTCCGGGTACTCCGGTTTCCTCCCACAGTCCAAAGATATGCAGGTCAGGCTAATTGGCGTTCCCAAATTGCCCGTAGTGTGTGTATGTGTGTGCCCTGCGATGGATTGGCACCCTGCCCAGGGTGTACCCTGCCTTGTGCCCTAAGCCTCCTGGGATAGACTCCCGCGACCCTGAATACAGGATAAAGCGGTATAGAAGATGAGTAAGTGAGAGTGTTTTTGCCAGAGAAATGCAGCTGGTGGATCTACCACATGACTCCATTTGACAAATCAGCCGCAGTAACAATAACCACATGTAGTCACATGACCACACTCAACCGCTGGGGAAAAATCTTCAGCCAAAACAATGTCGAGGTTAGTTTAGCTGTTTTATTTAACGTTGCAATGTTAACATATATAACTTGAGTAATATGTTGGATGACTGCTTTTTACTTCTGCTTGAGTATTATTACATTATTTTGAAGCGCAGCTACTCTTACTTGAGTACAATTTTTGGCTCCTCTACCCACCTCTTAAAACAGGTGCAGATGATGACGGATGATCAGGTGGGTGATTAGTACACTGGTGATGCTGAATGCTAAGTGGTTGGAACAGACGAGAGGGGAAATGAGGTCGCTGCTGAGGTTGTTACATAAACAAGCAGTTTTAAAATCTGTATCTTTAGTTACTTTGCAGCATTTCGCAGAAAAACATTTAATTTCATCTACAGTAGATCATTTAATTTAATTCAATATAAAGAAATGAGTGGTGGCTGAAGATTTTTACACAGTATTGTACATATGCACTAAATGGAAGGGGTCAATAGTTAGGTTAAATGTAGAAATTATATGAGGTCATGGAAGGAATTGTTTCTCAGCTGTTGCCAGGTCAGACTTGGTAATTAGCTGATGAGATGAATTGGATGTGGGAATAAGGGAAGTGCTGAACCGTGTAAGGCAGATGTTCCGCAACCAGGATTGAAATTCTCTCATATTGGAAATTAGTGCTATGGTTCTTGCTGGGGTTCTAGAATTGTCTGAATATAAACCATGGTGTCCAGAGGCAGCTTCACACTAATCAGCCTGATTTTGCTACAAAAATCATACATTGTCTGAGAATTATTTGGTTGTAAGTGACTGTAAGATTGGTGGTCTTAGGAAAATAATATGATTTAGCGCCATGGCAACCAAAAACAACATGACAAAGTTCTGCCAATCTCATGGCAAAGCTCCTACTGTAAGTGCAGCAACAACCAAAAAGTTTGCCCTGACGAGATTGCACATCATGACCCTGGCAGTGCCAAAGCCATCCATGGCAAGGAGTGGAGAGAGCAACAACTACTGCAGTCATCCGGGCAGGAGAGCAGACAGTAGATAATCACAGGGAACTGTAAACATATGTATGCAGAAGAGGGCCAAAGCACTCTCCTCCGAGCGTATAACCCCTACCCAGTGATGTAGCATGAGCAGCATTTTCAGACAGGAGTTTTCGAACACTAGGGACGATACAGTAGCTAAAGGCGTCTCACTATCTCATTATATAAGCATAACTATGTAAAATGCTATTTGCCAATGAACAGGAAAATGTTTTGGGGAAAACATTCTGAGTAAAGATATACAGATAACATATTTGGTAGAAAATGTGATCATCCTGTTTTTCAGGAGGTTATGGTGGCTTTGGATCTACAGCAGTTTGAATACTTAAGCCATGTCAGGAGGCGGGAGAGTGTACAGCATTGCTTAAACCACCTTTGATCAAATATTAAAACCAGCAGGCTCACCCGCAGCCTGTTATCTGCACATTCAAGAGACTGCTTCTCTTTTTTTTTTAAAAAAAGGGAGCAGGTCTGATGTGAGGCAAAGAGTGAGCACCAGGCCTGTGCTGGAATGATAATGAAAGGAATTGCTGGAGCTCAGGGCAGTCTGGGTTACAGAAGTGTAAGCATGCTCAGCCCAGCACAATAGGTGACAGTGGCACTGTGCCTTTAATTGCTGGTGCTGCTGGGCAATGTTGGAGCGTTATTTCAATGCATACATCCTGCACATGCACAGCAAATCCCCGGAGATAAATTAACAGCTACAATGCTGAATTAACACCTCCGGCGTTCGCTGCGTTCCAGCTGGACACAAATGAACAGTGCGAGAGTTCATTGAACATTGCGAAATTTGCTGTGTGGTTAGGGGATTGTGCTGAAAAATTAATTACTCTACCGTGGTCTTAATTATTACATAAACGTTTCCAGGAAAGTCCTAAAGGACACTGTGCTGATTATCTCCAAGTTTGTTCCCAACACACCGTAACCAGGTAATGCTGACTGTATTGCTCTTGTGTTTTGGAATATTGTTGGAGTGGGAACAAATATATAAATTACTCGGCAGATCTTAAGGACCGATTTGGGAACCACCGCTCTGTTTTAGGAGAACAGTCAGCCCTGGCTTAATTATTCACTTCACCGTGAAAAGTGAGGCACTGATGTCAGCTTAATGATTTTATGCATTTCTAACTTGTGTAGATCTCTCAAAGGAAATCTCTCCAATGACTTAACAAATTTCAAGTCATTAATATGGGCTTTTTTCCCCCCCCAATTTTTGTCCGATTTTCTCCCCTAATTTTGTCGTGTCCAATTCCTCCCAGTCACTATGGGCTCCCACATTAAGTTACAACGCCACTCAGTAGGGATGGCCGTAGACCGCCCATGTGTTTCCTCCGACCCACATGGCGTCACCGACCATTTTTTTCGAACTGCTTGCTCGCGCACCGTTGGGGGCGGCGTAACACACTCGGAGGAACAGC
>JAQMYJ010000009.1:6149412-6162137 GCA_030014305.1 Clarias laeviceps | reverse complement strand
CAAGAGGAATCATAATTTAAGGTTAAGTGATAAATGTTTATTTATTTCAGATTTTCCTTCATTTATATGTCTTTTCTAAATGTTCTGATTCTTTGTTGTATATGCACAAATATGATTATAGTGTTGGAAATTGGTAATATTGGTAATATTTTTGGATGACTGGAATTATCTGCATTTAAAATATTTCCGACTGCATATGAATTTTTGCCTTAAGAACCTGCCTCCAGAACTGATTAAATTCGTATGTAAGGTATCACTGTATTTTTTAAAATTCTTACTGGTACTATGTACCCAAAAGATGTGGAGAATAAACCATGGAGGTGGTGGGCAGTCCTGTAAATCTTGTAAGTTTCTCCTTCACTTACTCCACTTTAGAATATCAGTTTACTTCCAGGGTGCATTCATTGAAACCAAAATAGTGTTAAATGGAAAGATAGTGTGCTAACGTGTGCAATCCCTTGTTTCACACCCTTGATCAGCGGTTAGAGAGGGATTCATACTGTCAGTCACCAGCATGGGTGAATGTAGGTCGTTATGGTCTACAGTACTGGAAAGAGGAGAGAGCAATTGACTTACATTCAAAATCAGTCATGGAAGCACTTTCAGTACACAATTACACTTAATTAACATCTATGACATACATATACAGTAGTTAAATATCACAGTGCTGGTACCATCTATTATAACCACTTGTGGAATTCCTCTTGTCCAATCAGATCACTCTGTCGCAACTAACTCTTGTATAATATATATCTATATATATATATATATATATATATATATATATATATATATATATATTGTTTTGCCTGTTGTAATAATTAATTCACAGGAAGTTGTACAGTATGGCAGAAGCTCAGAGGGAATTCCTATGTTTTTAGCCCCACGACATTTTATTCCTCTGATATCAGTTCGGCCTTACATGTGTTTTAAAGATATCCTCTCTCACACACTATCTCGCTTCTCCCTCTAATTAAATAGCGGGAGCATCAGAGTCATCGCTGTCCGGCTGTATTCAGTCTTCGACACTGATGATGAAATGCCTCCTATAGTGTCAGCTGACAGAAAAAAACCCTCAGATAAATCATCTGCCATGGTAGCTTCTCTACAGGGAACATTGTCTTACATCTATTATTAATCGCAATTCAGGGAGAATCTACCCCATTTATTATTCATCACAAAGGTTGCACTGGGCTACTACATCCAGCGGTGCGCCACCTGCAGGGAAAACTATTCCACAAGTGGCTTTAGCCTGTTATTTCGCGTCATGTCGATTGATAAAGCTCGTTTTCTTTTTATGAGTCAACTACTTTACCTTGATCATGACTTCTCTCTTATGGTCTGTTCAGGTCAAAATGAACCGTTTTTACATTTTCCTTTTTAATGTGGAGCATGTAATTAAAACCTGAATTATAGTTAATAGTTTTTCGATTGCTGTACCATGCTAACATTGTTCATTATTTGCAGGGAAGTGCAGTGCATTTATGGAAGCTGTTCTGCAAGTACAACTTGTTTCTTTTAATCACAAGCGTAACTAAAGCTTGGTTATTTCAGCGTATAACAGTTTCATGTTCCTGATCAGAATTGTTCCACCAAAGAGCAACATCTGGTTATAAGCCTGACAAAAGACAGAGTGTTTGGTGGCCATTCTGTATAAGGACATCATCATACGTCATTGTCTTAAATAAAGCAGTGTGCATCAGGGTAAAATCCATAAATCCATACTCAAGCGTTATAACATACTGTAGAACAAATCTCAGTTGTAGGTGTTGTAAGTGCCAGGTATCAGAGTCAGTTGTCAGGTGTCAGAGGGCATATTTACATTTGGGTCCTGGAAATATTTCTAAGAACACTTGACCCCAAAGTCTGTTTCATTTGATCAGTGAGAACACAATCGTTCCACACTCAGGAACTGTGTCCAAGCCCGCTTGAAGAGGTGGTCTTGTACCACTAAGTAGCCACAATTGGGTCCTTGATCAAGGCCCTTAACCCTCAACTGCTCAGATGTATAAAGAGATATAAAATGTAAGTTGCTCTGGATAAGGGTGTCCGCCAAATGCCCCTTTAGTAGTATTTTATCTAGCATAAATTCACAAGGTATGTTTCGACTATAATTTCGTCCATGTTTTTAACATATTTGAACAAACAACACTAGAAAATAAACCTCTAACTTTTGTACTAATATTCTGGTTAAAACGCTGCCTCAGGGTGTCATTTGTAGAGTTGGGATGCAGAAGTTTTATTTCAAGCTTTAAAAATGGTGTTTTATTCAAAGACTAAATTTGCATATTATTTTCATCTTGCTGTATTCTTAGCTAATATGCTGGTACATTCTTAGGGAAAAAATAGTCATCAACAGTTCTTTATAAAGTCCAAGTTTTTTTTAGCTTGCTAATCGTTTAACCCCTCTGGGGTAAAACAGAACCTAATGTGTCCTCCAGAAAGACACATTAGTGTCATCATCATCACCATCATCTCATATATTCATCATCAGTTCTCATCCATTCATTCATCTTCAATAACGCCTATTCTGTACAGGCTGGAAACACCAATTAATCTAATCTGCATGTGTTTGGAGCAGAGTACGCAGGGGAAACCCATTGAGCATGGGGAGAACAGAACTTGAACCCTCGACTCTGTACTGTAGGTGCAAGACCACAGTCCTAATCACTACGCCACCGTGCCGCATAGTCAATCTCATCAATTCCCATTATATAAAATTATGAAACTACAATATAAGTGGAATTTGGTTTTAATAATATATATATCAAATTATATATTATATGAAATATTAAATATATTATGAATACATAATTATAAATAAAAATAACTCAACTTTAATTTGTCTAAATAATAATAATATATAATTATATTGGAAATAATCTTTAATGTTCAGAAGGTTTTCATACTACTGAGAAGCTAAGAGACTAATTATAAAAAAAAAAAAATTAATGATCCTTTCTAGCGCAGTAATAAAACTTTATGTACTTGATTTTCTCAATATTATTTCGTGACAAAATGAGATAAAGATATACGGCATATTTAAAAACGTAATGCTTGAGAGGAACTTCGAGTCTCAATGTACAATAGATCACTTTTAACTCCCTTGTCAGTTCCTGTATTCGGAGCAGAATAGTGCGTGGTGTGTAGTGATGCTGAGGCGGGGGGTGGGGGTGGGGGGAGGGATCGGGGGCAGAAAGACCTAACACATATTTGTCTCAGGGCTGAAACTATTTTGAGGTTGTAATGCAACGTAATGCCCGTATGATGGCCTTTTGTGTGTGTGTGTGTGTGTGTGTGTGTGTGTGTGGATTGCATGGCCATGTTATATTTGGCCATGTTATATTTTTGATTTGCCAGCTTAGTTTTTTTCGTTTGTTTGTTTTCAAAGAAAATAGAAAATAGCTCAGGGTAAAAGCAGAGGATTGTATTGGACAGCTCCAGCTGAGCCACCTCGGCCCACCGATCGGGAGGCTAATAAATAAGGTATTATCACATAAAAGGGAAAGATGTCGAATGATGGAACATAACACGTTTGCCATGGTAATAGATCCATTATTCCACGTGTGGGCGTCTGTTTACAACTTTCAATGTCAGTTGAGGTTGTTGTTTTTTTTAACCTCACCCCCTGGAGTACTGTTCGCCTGCTCAGTAATTTGAACATATCTCTTTAAGGGATGTTAATATTACAAAATAAGGCATTTTAGTAAGAAAAAGAAAGGAGACAGGCAGAGAAAGGGAAGCAGACAGAGACAGTGTATAATCTTAATTACTATTTTGATAAGTAGCTTACTTAACATATGTGAATGTGCCAATCGAGGAGGATTAATCACCATATGAACAGAATTAAATTACAGGCTGAATTATTCTGTTGGTGGTTATTCTTCTCTCAGGAACGTAGAAGGATGAGAAAAGGGTTATGCCTGATGTCTTGAAAGCAAAGGTGCTTGGAAGTAGACTCAAAACATTATTGAGGCAAATCTAAAAAAAATGGTCTGGAGTGAATCGATCAATCTTGATGATCACAATCACTATTGTGGCGATCTTGTTTGCATGGCATCAGGAAGATCAAACCGTGGCTGTCAGAGCATCGCAACACCTCATCCAAGCTCTCATCATCGAACAGCAAATCTCTGCTGGCTGATCTACCAGCTTACACTGCTGCATGAATAAAAAGCAGCACCGTGTTTTGGTCTTCAATCAACCGAAACGAGCAGACATGCATACTCTGTTCGTCTCCCTCCACTGGCACCCTGTAGCTGCTCAGATCAAGTCTTTGATGCTTGCCTACACAGTTTCATATTTACCCAAACAACTTGCAAATGAGGCCGAATCCAATCGAAGCGTGGAGTATTTGAGCGTTGTGGCTGTTGCTCAAGGGTGCAACTATTTGACCGTGCAAGGATTTGCGGAACTCACAGCCTCGCAGTCGCCAGCACTGAAACTTACCTACAGTACACTGAGTCACTCATTATGGTACTGGGTGCTCAGTGGTTACGGAGTTAGTTTAGTTAGTTAGGTTCCAGGATCAAACACCACCAAGTTGCCACTATTGGGCGCTTGAGCAAAGCTAGTTCAAATAGTATTTGTCACATATATATTACTGCACAGTGAAGTTCCTTATTATTCGCATATCTCAGCTTTGTTAGTGGGCGGGGTCAGACATTTTTACGGCGTCAAGGAGCAGACAGGGTTAAGGGCCTTGCTCAAGGGCCCTACAGCGGCAACCTGGCATAGCTTAATGCACTGATACACCACCACCCCCTGGCTCTTAACCCTCAACTGCTCAGATGTGTCACTCACAAACCACGCACACAGAGTCGAACCTGGCCAGGAATCGAACCCGGACCCTGGAGGTGCAAGGCGACAGTGCTAACCACTAAGCCACCGTGCCTGTTCAGATGTATAATGAAATAAAAACATAAGTTGCTCTGGATGAGGGCATTTGCCGAATAATGTGTACTCTCCTTGGTAATGCCACGTCACTCAGAATCTTCTGCTAAAACTTTATTCAGTTTTTAGATTCCCTCAGCCTTTAAAACAACCTGAAGATTTAGTTTTCCCAAGAACACTTGAACACTGAAGAATAAACACCTTAAGAACTCTTAGACTGTCAAGGAGTTTTTTTTTTTTTTTTTTGGAAACACATGCCAAATATTTGAATTGCACAAAAATAAACATACAGACGTTTGCCTACAAATACCCTTAAACTCAAAAAGGCACAAAGAAAGCACGAAGAAAGCAGGAAGCCCAAACAGAAACATTTCATGACAACCTCTTCACATCAAGAATACACACACATACACATACACACGCATGCATTCACAATATTTGTCACACCTAGAGGTGAGTTACAGACACTAGTCCGCCCACTGGCATGTTTTTGGGAGATGTGGGGAAACTGGAAAATGTGGAGAAAACCCATTCACACACGGAAAGAAGGGGGGAGAACTCTGCACATGCTGCAGCTCAGGATTGAAAAAGGAACCCCGAAGGCTCTGAATTGGCGATGCCACCTACTGTGACACAGCGCTACCCTATATTATGTATAATTAGCCCACTTACTGTGGGTCTTCTTACAAAGAACCTAAAACAGTGAAGAGTGTTCTTTCTTTGGAAGTCCTGAATGTACTGCTTCTATTTCAGTTTCGTGTTCCGTGAGTTTACAGGGTGCTCACCTGACTAGATAATTCACCACTTGGGAGGATAGAGGAAAGGTCATCATATTTGTGATCTGGGTATATGTTCATGATTTGAGAGACTCTTGTGTGATATCTGTGGAAAGTCACCAAAAATAACCAACCAACTGTGAGCCATGAATGCACCAATGTCTTCATCATTGTAGAGCTGCTTTCAGGGGACCAAACAGGTGAAAGTCCCCATGGAGACTCCGATGGAGTAAGATCAGGACTACAGGGAGGACGCTTTAACACCTCAAAACAAAGTTTGTGCAGAAGTGTGCGGATCTACATCATCATGCAAGATGCACTTGGATTGCAGTCCTCTGTGTTTAATCCGAAGTTTAGGCTTGAGCTCCTTAACAAGGCCCATAGCAAAGAAACTCCAAGATGAGATCTCATAATCTCTTCTTTGTCTCCTAGACAGAAATAAGCCGTCTTTGAGTCTTGAATGAGTTTTCTGCATCTTCTCAAAGGTGTCCCAAATGTGGCTCATTAAATCTCAGAGATAATTTACATTTGTCTTGTGTGCAACTCACATATGCAGAAATGAGCCGTTTTTGAGACTTGAATGAGATTTTAGCTGTTTTCTCAATCTTCTCAAATGTGTCTCAAATATGGCTCATTACCTCTAAATCTCAGAGATAGTTCATATTTGTCCCGACTCAAATACAGTATTGTTTGTTTCCCACACACAAAGTATACAGTAATTGTAAACTGTGCATTTGGACTTTCTGATATGTTCCTTTTTTTTTTTTTTTTTGCTTAGTCATGTGTGTATAGTTTATATTCTTATAAACTTCTTCTTTATATTGAAGAATATATTGTGCGGAAAAAATGTCACTCTATATTCCACAATCCTGACTCATATACAGTATATTTATTAAAACATATTGCAAAGAATGGCTAAAAATGCTTTGGGGTTTAAGGGCTGGGGTTCTCTGACAAACAGTGCCATCTACACTAAAGAGTGTTTAGTACTTTTTTTATACTTCATCTTACTCGTCACATACGGGTAGATGGAGGGGAGGGTTAGTAGGTTGGATCTCTGAAATGAAGATATGTAGATATGTAGGTTGGTAACAACTAAAGTCAGTTACAAAATTGCTTTGTAATAGATAAATGTTTTATTTCGAAATCTATTTATATTTTTATTTTTATTTAGGTGTCCCTAGTTGATCAACATGGCTAACCTTTTACAAATGTGTACACCTTAATGAATTTATTGAAATTAAACTGGCAAATGGCAAATACAATATACAGAATATTTTTTTATTGAGAAGTGAAGCAATGAGATAATGTTTGTGTTCAGTGATTTCTGTCTACACTTATCATTTAAAGCCAAACCTATTTTTGATTATACATTTATGACTAAATGTTCAACATTTTTTCAAGGTTACCCCAATTAAACCTACAGTACATATAGATTCTAATAAAGACATAATATCCCACAATTTCTCTTACACACATGCTCTAAGCCTGCGAATGTTTAAGTGGCCAGTGTGTTAGAGAAATGTGCAGCGCATCGTCAGGCCTCGGTGTAAAGTAAAAAAAATAAAATAAAATAAAAACTTTATCCATCATTCATCCAGACCTTTAGGTGGCGGTAGCGCACTACATACTTTGCCCAGAAGACAAAGCAGACGGTCAAGGTGGGTTTTAGTTTTTCGCGCCGAATTTAAAATTAATTATTGTCGACATGGAGTCAAAATGTAAGTTAAAACCACAGAGTCAAAATGTAAAAAACAAAACAAAAACTGTGGTATACTTAGCTGAAAATTACACAGTTTACGTTTGTTCTTAAATTGCAAAAGGAATTCAAATGCTACCTGTGGGTGGTTTAGCATGTGGATTAGCATATCTAGGTAACTAACACATATCTAGGTAACTAACACTTGTTAGTTGAAAGTTTTTTTTTTTTTTTTTTTTTGAAAAAATTAGTCAGCTAGTTACAGTATTATTATTAGGCATGCCCTAAGTTAACTAGTGTGGTTTGACATATTAAGTTATTTCTTACCTTTTTTTTTTAGTAGTTAGTTAATGTTACTGCATGATCTGATGAGTTTTTGAAAACCAATGGTTTTATTATAGACTGTTCAGTGTTTAACAGTAGTTACCAGAACATGTAACTTTAGAGAAATCGTTTAATTATATTCCATAAATAAAGACCAATATGTTTGTTTGTGGAAAAGTCATCTTGGTAATTATATATATTTTACTTTAACTGGGTTCTTTTCAGAAGCATACCACCTTATGAGACCAAGAATCTCAACAAAGAAACTGCAGGAGAATGTTCCGGAGTCTCCATCAGCACCACCTCATCAATCAGGTAAGCATCAGCCCATGATCAAGCTCAACCCCACCTCTCAACCTTCAGAAAGTTAGGAATAAGTAGCTGAATGGTGTTTAGGTAAATCTCAAATGTTTTAATATAGTTCTTTTGTTCCATTAGACACTAAGCAAGACTGCAGACTTTGGACAAACTTGTTGGACATCCACCACAAGAGAAGACTGATGTAGCCGGTGAGAGAGAACTTTTCCTGGCTTTGGCCCGTTCTTCTAGCCCTTACATACAGCAAGCAACCAATTTTCCTTTAGAATTTTTCATCTCCTTTTTTATTGATTCTTTTCACTGGAAGATTGTCACAATGCTGTGGCCTTTGTGTAACTCCTGTATAAATCATACTATGAGTTGAGCAGTGTGACACGTAATATGTTTGTCAGGTTGGGTGACATTTTCTATCATTTAGTGTCTTAATTTGCCAGATTTTGCTAGTTTCTGTTATATTATGTGAATTGTAAATTTATTACACTGTATGCTGCTAATTTAGGATTTTTGATATGTTCAATAAAAAAAATATATTTCTTGCATCTCATTTATATCTGATTTTAATCTCGTTATGGTCTTATATATGGCTCATTTGCGTCTCTTTCAAATGCAGTTCTGTTTCTCATGTACATCTCAGATTTCTCAAATGTTTCTTAAAAGTCTCGGGTTGTGTCTCAGTTGTGTCTCAGTCTCGGGTTGTGTCTCTTTGTTTCTCCTAAGTCGGGTTTAGGAGAAATAGAAAAGTCGAGCTTGTAATGAGACCGCTCAATTCAGTCTCATGAGACAGAGAAAAAGCTCATTCTGAGCAACTAAATTTTGTTATGGGAAATGGCAAAAAAAAACACAAAAAATTATGTAAACTCGCTCGCTTTGTATGCTGAGGCACATTTTTTGATAAATTTCAGTTCTTAAGGTGAAAATTCAGGAGGAGGGGATTTCGTATGCCGAGGTACCACTGTATATCTAAAGATCTTCTTCTAGCTGGATTAATACATTAAATTACACATTAGTCTGTGTGAAATGTGTTCACCTGATTTACAGCAGCCAGCTCTTTAGGTTTTATTTTTCCTCCGTTGACAAACAGTTATAAAAAATATGACTCGTAAACATTGAATTAAAAGGTAAAGTGTTTGCAGGGTACAATATGTAGATGTCATGCAACAAGATAGAAACATTGTGTGATCTCATTTATAGTGGTGTTATACATAACACTGTATAGTGTACACACACACGCACACACATACACACACGTTTGTCCTCTTATCCTCATAAGAACTTTTAACATAAATAATTTTTCATGCAAGCTAATTAAATAGTATGCTACACATATCTAATCCTAATCTTTAGAGCTGGATTTAAGTGGAGCTTAAGATTTACATGCACACAAAAAAAAGCATAAGCCAGTGCTGTCTAATTAGGATACAATTCAAGATGGCCAATACACTGTGCCAGGATACACAGACAACGCACTCTCTCTTTCTCTCTGCCCAAAATGCACATACACACTCCCACACACCACCCTCCCCCTCTTTTGGAATAATACAGTATGATTCTGTTAAAAAACAAACTCGGATGCATTGGAATCCTGCACAGATCTACATACAGAATGCACATAAACCTGCAAAAAACAGCATTAGATATAACGAACTCGGATATAAAGGAAATCCGGGCTAATAATTAGGTGGTCCCTGTGGTTTTAACAGACGTCATTTTCATCATTCAGTTATAATGCAGCATTAGCAGTGTCAAGCTGTACATTTGGACCAATCAGATGGACTGATTAGCGGACGACTGTCAGTGTTTATACTGTAAATAGCTAAGACATATCACACTATAACACTATTACACTATCAGCGCTTGCATTGTTTTGTGTAAAATGTTGGAGGTGATGTGTGTTGAATACTGTGCAAGACTGTGTCACATATACCTGGTGCATGGCTAAAAACCCAATCTGGTTATAGATGACTTATAGATATAACCGACTACCCTACCAAACCCCTAAAGGCCTGTTATATCAGGAGTATACTTACTCACTCAGTTACTTTCAACACCACACAAGCACACACTATGGGGAATTATGTGGGAACGCCAGATAACATTCCCTGAATATCTTTGAACAGTAAGCATAAATTGGAGAAATTGGAGGAAACTCATCAAACACAGGAAGAACATGCAAACTCCAAGGGGACAGACCAGGGGCAGAACTCGAACCCTCATCCTTGAAGGTGCACGGCCATAGTGCTACCGCTATGCAATGGTGGAAATGTGTGTTTTTATATATATATATATATATATATATATATATATATATACTGTCACCTTTAAGGATGGGGTCCAATTCCCGCCTTGGGTCTATGCATCAGACAGATCGGATTAGTCGAAAAAGACAACCAAAATGTCCAGATACACACACACTCCTTTCCAGTTTCCCATTCTTTACAGATCATGTAAATTCCTTTTTTTCTTTTTTTGTTTTAGTCTCCTGAAGAATACCTGCTCAGAGACTTGAGATGGACAGAAAGATAGGCAGAGGGAGAAAA
Organism: Clarias laeviceps; assembly: GCA_030014305.1. Taxonomy (NCBI): domain Eukaryota; kingdom Metazoa; phylum Chordata; class Actinopteri; order Siluriformes; family Clariidae; genus Clarias; species Clarias laeviceps. The sequence continues at coordinate 6,151,590 of JAQMYJ010000009.1, read as the reverse complement.
AAACAGAGAAAGAGAGAGATGAATACATCTATGGCCTTGGCATACAGTGGGCAGTCTTTATGAATTGTGTAACATGAATTGAGCGGATTAAACTGAACATTATTTCATTTCATTTATAATCACTTATCAACGTTTGCTTATTTTTACCTGCCGTCCTTTTAAGTTTCATTTCCAGTTCTAAACTTGGCAGAGCGGTGCATGCGATGTAAGCGTGCTAATGCTGGCATTCTGCCCTCATCTTTCTCCATGCAGTGCTAACATGATGCTCACGCTTAAGCTGTCAAACACCTTAATTATTGAGTAGAAAATCTCTCTCTCTCTATTGCGCTCTCTCTCTCCATTTAATTGGCTCTACCTAAGCAAGGCAGAGGTGTAATTGTCACAAGTGCAGTGCTGGTTTTAGAGCCCTCATCTGTAATCTCCATATTGATTATGCTTTTTTAAACTTCTTTTTTTAGACAGAGCAAATGATTCAGTTTTATCGAGGACTCACAGGCGTACAGATTTATATAAACAAAACTCTTCTAGAGCAGCATGACACCATGTACACCATTTTCAACATTTTTCATATTAACGGTTGCATGTGCTTTTATTCCTAAATTTTCACCTTTTTTTTATTAATCTCAGACAAGTTCGTATATTCATAATTGAGCATTGGCTCAACTCTTATTTATATTTTAGTGTAATTGTAGTAACACGCAGCTGCCAGATGGTCCACCTTATTCCTTAGAGGCTGTGTCATGTAGACTTGTCAGAAAATATAAGACATGATGGGGAAAATCTGGACCTTTTAACATTACCAGACTTTTTTTTTTTTAGATTGTTTATTTCTTTTGTTTGACTGAACTGAGACACAGAGTACACTGAAAATAGAGATAAAAGGATAGACATGATTGGCAACAATACTCAGGTAGGCAGGGCTTAGTTGGTACCAGAGTTGGGTATAACTGTTACTGTGTGATTTTTTACACGGACAAAACCCAAGATCTGTTAACATTAATTATCACCAGCTGGCCCGACCTGGCGGCCACGCCCCTTTGTGCACCTGCAGGGAGCCTATGTAGGGAGCCTACGGAGTGAGCAAGGAGGCTCCCTACTGTACATGAGGCGAAACCGTGACAGATGTTTTCAAAGTAACTTGAAAGTGACAAAATTAGTATTCTAATTACTTTTTACATGTAGTAATCAGTAATGTAATCAAATTACAATTTAAAGTAGTAATTTGTAGTAGATTACTTTTTTGAGTAACTTCCCGAACATTGGTTGGTACTAAGCCCAAAGTGTACCAAGAAAATCTCCCCAACACCATTACACCACCAATACAAACCTGAACTCTTGATAACCCTTCATGTGGTTTATGCCAAATTCTTATCCAAAACACAAACCAGCCTGTCTGGCGCCAACAACCATGAAGCGGCTGGTTAGTCTAAGTCAGGGGTCTCCAAATCCAGTCTTGGAGGGCCAGTGTCCAACACAATTTGATGATGCTTGTTCTCAAACAAAGCTGATTTAACTAGATCAGTGGGTGATTTTACTAGGTTCAGTGGGTGTGTTTAGGTGTTGGTGAATTACAAACTGTGCTGGTCACTGGCCCTCCAGGACTGGATTTGGAGACCCCTGGTCTAAGTAATCAATCAAGTCAAATATTCGACTGTAGAATAACTTCTCATTTCATTCCTGGACACTCCACAACTACGCCATAAAGAAGAAAACTCACTTTAAGAACAGCGGTATAGAATAAAAGGTTATCCTCTAACCTTCCTCACTCCAGTGTCTCTATCTTTCTCTTAAAAGCTCATTGTTTTTCAGCATTGTTTTCCTGTTCGAAAATAAAGAACTACGCGGTTCAGTAAGCAGTTATCAGTTGTTGTCCCTTAAAATGAAATAGACCTATATAAACATCTCTAAAGTTCCATTTCAGCAAGTGTCCCTTGCCAGGGGTTATTTTGACACAATATTTGTGTCAAGCAAAAGATTTCCTTTGCCATAAAGTCGTGTTATGACTTTCAGGATTATGAACGTCATCACAGTGTCATGATAACTGACTCTGCAGCTCCAGTTGATCGTAGCTCATAATCATAATAGCGATGATGTGATAAAGAAGTACAGTCGTGGCCAAAAGTTTTGAGAATGACACAAATATTAGTTTTCACAAAGTTTGCTGCTAAACTGCTTTTA
>JAQMYJ010000009.1:6119337-6149312 GCA_030014305.1 Clarias laeviceps | reverse complement strand
TGCAAAAGGAATTCAAATGCTACCTGTGGGTGGTTTAGCATGTGGATTAGCATATCTAGGTAACTAACACTTGTGAGCTTGAACGTTTTTTTTTTTAATGGTAAAAATCAGTCAGCTGGCTTTTTTTATTTTATTTTATTTTTTTATAGTAAGTTAATGTTACTGCATGAAAATTAGTAATTTTATTATAGAGTGTTCAGTGTTTAACAGTAGTTACCAGAACATGTAACTTTAGAGACATCTGTTAATTATATTCTATAAATTACGACCAATAATTGTTTTTTATTGACATTTTACTTCAACTGGGTTCTTTTCAGAAGCATGCCACCTCAGGAGACCAAGGATGCAGGAGAATGTTCCAGAGTCGCCATCAGCACCACATCATCAGTCAGGTAATCAGCCCATGAGCAAGCTCAAGCCCACCTCTCAACTTTCAGAAAGTTGGGAATGGAGTAGCTGAATGGTGTTAAATGGTAAATCTCAAATGTTTTAATATTTGTTCCATTAGACACTAAGCAACTACAGGAGTTGCAGACTTTGGACCAACTTGTTGGACATCCACCACAAGAGAAGACTGATGTAGCCGGTGAGAGAGAACTTTTCCTGACATTGGGCCCGTTCTTGTAGCCCTTACATACAGCAAGCAACCAATTCTCCTTTACAGTTTTTCATCTACGTTTTGACTGATTCTTTTCACTGGAAGATTGTCACAATGCTGTGGCTCCTGTATAAATCATACTATGAGTTGAGCAGTGTGACACTTAATATCTTTGTCAGGTTGGGTGACATTTAGTGTCTTGATTTGACAGATTTTGCTGGTGTCAGTTATATTCTGTGAATTGTAAATTTATTACACTGTATGCTGTTAATTGAGGATTTTTGATATGTTCAATAAAACTATAATATTTCTAATTTGTTTCATGCATCTCATTTATATCTCACTTTAATCTCATTATGGTCTTATATATGGCTCATTTGCTTCTCCTTCAAATGCAGTTCTGTTTCTCATGTACATCTCAGATTTCTCAAATGTTTCTCAAACATATGTCTCGCTTTGTGTCTCAGTTATGTCTCTTTGTTTCTAAAGTGGGATTTAGGAGAAATAGAAAAGACAAAGTCGAGCTTGTAATGAGACAGCTCAATTCAGTCTCAAGAGACAAGAAAAGCTCATTCTGAGCAACAAAATTTTGCTATGGGGGGTCTTACTTAGTGCCAGCTGGTGCAAAATTTTTTTTAGGGGGGCGCAAACAAAATTAAAATTAAACTTTTAATAATCGCCTGTAAACAGCCATAAGAAGTGCTGGAAAAGCACAGAGTGTAAGCCCGGCCGCGATCACTTGACTGCTGCTTAATTAGAAGATCAGGTCGATCTGGTCCAAGTATTTAATTTTTTTTCTTTCTTCGTCCGATCGCCATGCGAAGGGGTATTTTAGCAAAGAAATTACAGAATTTCCTCTCATATTTAGCTGGTTTCCACGTCAATCACTATGCAATACATTAACTAACAATCTGCTGACCGTTAATAAGACTCTTTGAGAATGGTCCAATCACATGAGCCCAAATATTTAAAAACAATATTGATTCGCTAAGAACAAAAAGGGGAGGGTTTGGGGCGCACAGTGCTGCACCCCCAGGATGATTAAAAAAAATCATTAGTGCTCAGCCTCAAATCACATACTTTTCAAATATTTACGGGCCTATATAGACACTCGTTTGTCCGGCGCCCCGCACAAACGAACACAAATGGAATTTGTGAAAAAATACAGTTTAGATTTTTTAAAAATTTTTTTATTGTAAATAAATTATATTAAGAAATACAGTTGAATATTGTGACTAAATGACTTTCATTTTTAAAATAAATAATTATGTTAAAATAGCATTCTTCTCTGCCTAACTTTAAGGGGGCAGCGCCCCTGTGCCCCTTATTGACTGTGCGCCACTGGTCTCACTGTAACGAGCACTGTTTGTTGTCGACCCTTTTTCCTGATAATAACCCAATAATGGCCCTTGAGAATCCCAGAAAACTGTAAGCATCAATTTTCTAGCTGATGGTTATCTTTTGAACTTTTTCTCAGCCAATGACTGAGGATGTTTCCGTTCCATGCTCAGCTGTTTACTCTAAGGTTTGCAGTGATGAATCCATGTCTACTATCAGTAATGATCCTCTTTACTGGTGATAAGACATGGATTCATGACTACAAGCCTTTCACCTTCCTTAGAGTATTGAAAATAACACATTTAGTTTGCAGGTATCCAAACACAGAATGTCCATGCTCTTCCGTGAGTTGTTTCGGCACCAGGTACATTCTCAGACCACGACAAATAAAAAACGAATCGCTGCACACTGCTCTTCTTTCGTGCAAAACACAGGTGGATCATCAATTTTTGCTCTCACCGTAGTTACTAATGAACTTGTGTAACACATTCACACCTGCACAGCAGTGACTGGGGAGACAGTAGCCTTAAACGGAAAGCGCTGATAAGACAGGGCGGACAAGAGAAGTTTTAATGTAACCAGAGTGCAGATCATTTTTGACTCGCCCTCTTTTGTGTATAAAAAGTTTATAACTTTCACTGCTACCTTATTATTCTGACTTCAGTCACAAAGTTTTTAAGTGGGGTTGTGGTTGTTAGCCCTGTTATACTCTGAGTCTGTAGAAATAAAGCATCATCTCTGGTATATTTCTTTAGAATATAACTCAATCGAAGAGCCTGTACACATCCTAAAAAGCCCAATATATTCAGTAGAGCAGAACATCTTGGCAGCTCAGCTGAACAGAGTAATACATTTTTGGACCTTATAACCAGGGTCTGTCTATCGCTTTAATTAGTGGACAGAATTTCCCTGTGATGGATTGAGGAGGCTTAGCTGAAGTGTGATGGTGGATTTGACAGGCTTGCTTTCATCTGTCCTTCACTCATGTGTGTTTGGTAAGGCTATGCTTGAGCTAAGCTCCTTTTCTCTCTCTCTCTCTCTTTCCCTGTTTTGCTCTCACAATCACAATCTCACTTTCCCTCAATGCTTCACTCATTTTGTGGAGAAACAGAGTTGAAGCCACATGGCTGCATTTGCGTATCCAGCAAGGAAACGCCTCCTTTCTGATTAGCTGCGTTGGATGCTGCCTTCTTTTTACACTAATGATGTTCCTTACGACTCACTTTAGTGATTTGATTCTTTTGAACAAAACCTGTTCAAGTGAGTCGAGCTGACGGAGTTCTGGTTTGGTTTGATTCAGTACTATGGGATGCAATCCCAGCACCTAACACCATTATTTCTGGATGTGATTTTTTTTAAAGCAAAGGCTGACAAAACTTTACTTTATGATTTCATGTCCTGTCCAGGAATGGGGTAGCAATGATATGGGGCAAAATCTCAACAATTGGTGGCAACATGTAGCAATATCTAACATTTTACTATAAATAAAATCATGGGCTTCTATGGACTCCATTATAACTTGAAGACATCAATTGTTGTATTGAACTGCCAGTCGCCTAACACACAGTATGACTGCGGATCAATCCCTGCTATCCGTTTCACCCAATTGAGGATGGGTTCACTGTTGAGTCTGGTTCCCCTCAAGGTTTCTTCCTATTGCCATCTCAGGGAGTTTTTCCTTGCCATCATCGCCCTCGGCTTGATCATCATTAATTTCTTCCATAATTTCTTTTGATCATGTAAAGCTGCTTTACGACAATGACAACTGTTAAAAGCGCTATACAAATAAAATTTAATTGAATTATTAAAACTTTAAATTTAATTAAAACTTTAAATTAAATTAAAACTTTAGAAAAAATTAATTTAACAAATTGACTAAGGTATATAAAGTATATTATTTAAAGAGCCTCTTCTAATCAAACAATTAATTTTTATTAAAAAATCATTTGATTCCAGTTGACACTATTTTTTACCATAATAACTTGGAGCTTTGAGAACAGTAGACATATAGAGTCTATACATATGTCGTCAAAGCTTGGCCTTGATTTCCATTAGACGGTTTGTTTTCTGGGCTACTGCCATTTTCTGCGCTCAAGCTTATCACTAACTTTGTCTAATAAACCATAAATGACGGTGAAGTGTAACGATGTGTGTAAAAATGTTCCCAGCAGATGGACAAAAATAAAATATACAGTGGTACAGTATCACTACTGAGTCTGACCCAGATCACATATTAAAGTAGATAAAGCAGCGATGAAACCATGCTATCATGACCCCCTGTTGAGCTCAAAATCTGTCAAGGTCTGGGAGCCTTTCCATCATACTAGCAAACACTTTCAGGTGTGTACGTTCTACAGTCACTATAAACTGTTTGCCATAAGTATAATTTCTGTACTGCATCACAGTATATACAGTATATACAATATGAATGGTTATCATATTCTGTATTCATAAAAGAAATAATAAGTTTTTTTTTTCTAATTTTGTTTACATCCTAAAACAATACTGTAGATTTTGCTCATTCATTGTCTATACCACTTCATTCTGTATACAGGGTCGCATGGGGCCTGGAGCCTATCTCAGGAGACTTTGGGCGGGGTACACCTTGAACAGGGTGCCAATTCATCACAGGGCATCCACACCCTGGGCAATTTGGAAACACCAATAAAACTTAACCTGTATGTCTTTGGGAAGAAGCCAGGCAAGCACAAGGAGAACATGCAAACTGCACGTTCACACACTGACCCAAGGTAGGAATCAAACCCACAACCCTGTAGGTGCAAGGCCACAGTGGTAACCACTACGCCACTGTGCCAATGATTTGAGCAATATATTATTTTATTCCTTGGTGCAAAATGAATCCTAGCATGTTGATTTTATGGTGTTGGGTTTAAAGTTCATTCCTGATGAAAATGAAATGATTTTGTGTAATGATGATCGAAAAAATAGAATGAATTTATTCGTCTTAAGTAAGTGTTTATTCCTGATCAGGGTTGCAGAGGATCCTGTGATTTGGGGACATGGCTGCACCTCCAGTGTCACCTGTCGCCTTGCACCACCAGACCTATTGCCCTAAGTCTCCTGGGATACCCCTCAGCGACCCTGTACACAGGAGAACTGCTATAGAAGATGTATTAATGAAGACAACCTGTGCTTTACACATCAAACCCAACAACACGCACAAACACACACACAGCTAATTAACAGAACCACAACTTTGAATTCGATCAGAAGAGTCGTTCAGACAGAACCGACTCGTTACCGAGGACTCGAGTGTGTGAGCGCGACCGAGCGAGCCGCAGATAGGATGGCTGCGCGCTCCTGAGCCGTTAGCGCTTAAAAACTCTGTGTTAAACAACAGAACGGATTAAAAGGTAACAGAAAGAAAAACAAGGAGGGAGGGAGAAAAAAAGAACGTTAGCTCGTTACAGCCGTTACTCAACACTCAGAATGCCGGCGGAGATGAAAGAGGTGAGTTTATTCTTCATTGCAACGGTTTTCTTTTGATCTTTTTTTTTTTCCCTCTCAAGCGCCGCATCGCGTCTAATCTTTTTATTTCCCGCTTTTTTGAACTGTAAGAAACGAGCCAGCGCGCGCATCATCGCTCTCTGGATTTTTCTATGACTCGCGCGCGCGTGCACACGCGCACACATATACACATGCACATGCATGCACGCACACACACAAGAGCGCGCGCGCACGCACGCACACACAACATGCAGCGATTTGCGTGATGTTCTAGTTCTGCTCAGGGATAACGCGCTGTATAAACGCTTTTGCACGCCGGCGAAATCACGCACATGCGCGCGCCAGGTTCTTCCAAGCGGAATGCGATGTAAATATGCGGGTTTAGCGCGTGATTAACTATCCTCAGGCTGCAGGGCGTGTGTGTGTGTGTGCAGGAGATGCTTTGGCTTTATGCTGAGGCGGTGCTCTGCTCAGCACTGAGGGAGTGTGTTGGGGGGGTCTGTTGGGATGATGGTTCCTGCTTAGACTAGCAGGCAATACTGCAGAGGCATAGATGTGTGTGTGTGTGTGTGTGTGTGTGTGTTTTCTGTGAACAACTGACAGTGTGCAGAACTTCATGCTTACAGAAATGAGGTAAGCGAAAGAATATTCGCAGAGGATGATGGTGTCAAGCAACTGTGGAAAACCGAAATCTTTGGTGTTTCTGTTTCATGCATCACTTTGGCTCCACAGCTGCCCTGGCCGAGACTTGAGGTGACGCAAACAGTGCATGTCAGTGTTCATCTCGGCTTTGGCATCAATGTTCATTTGCGATTCATTTGTCAGATTCTGGTTTCTGACAAGACGTTATGGCCGGCGTGCCTCAGATGTGCCCTTGAGCGGGTCGTGCTCATTAGGAACGCTGAGCCGTGTTGTCCCTTGGTCTTTGCAGCTAAACTGATAAGAGTGTTTGACGGCATGATTGAGCACCGTGGCCAGCGGTTTGGGAGAAGACGATGAGGGGATGATAGACTTAGTGCTGCATTTACTCAAGACGATTGCACACGGGCACTATTACAGGGTGTCACAAGATTGCAGAAGGGGGTGACAAGTGGCGCCGTAAACGTGTCACATTTTGGAGTGTTACGAAGCTTATGCGGAGGAGGATTGGGAGTTAATTCTGCAAGAGGGACTGCAGGATCACATAGAATCCCATGCCCTCATGGGCATGAAAGCATGCTGGCTGTGGAGGGCTTTAATGCAAATCCCATGTGACAAGCTCTCACGCTTTGCTTTCTTCCCTCCAGCTTCTTCTGCTTCAAACTTCCTTATTTGCATTGGGTCGACTAAGTCGATATATCACTTTGAGATCAATAACGTGTATTTCTGAGCAGCTTCGTCTTTAAAATCTTAAGCTCTATCATTGGATGCTTTTCACAACCGATAACTAGAATATGTTTGTAACAGAAGTGTTGCTGGGTTTGGAATTTATTATGCAAGAATATACAAGGTCATTTCAAAGCTTTAGTCTTTTCACTAGAGGTAGGGGAAAAAATCAATTCAGTTATGAAATGCGATTCTTTTGTGTGGTGATTCATGTATCACCACATTGACTCCAAAATTGTTTAAAAAATATATATTTTTACGTAAATAGAGATCATAAAGATGAATCGGTTGATCAGCCAGTGTCCAGAATTGACTGGTTTTCAGTCGATTTTTTTACACTGATTGGTCGTGACCGGTGATCAGCCTCAGATATAAATGATTCTGTACAGAGCGCAGAAGCTTTTAAGTGGCGCAACAGAAACGCATTTTCATGGCATTAAATTAGACTTCGAAAAAAAAAGCCTAGTCCAAAATCGTGTGTAGAAGCCGCACTCACCCCGCCTGCTCACTCTCAAGTTGTTTTGAGACTTTGGAGGCATTTAAGGTGGTAAACCGTCACAAATTCTTTATAATCATACAGGTGGTACATTCTGAACTATTTACACAATTTCATCCCGTGTGGTAGAAGTGAATTATTTGCTAATTTTGTTTAGAAATAATAATTATGATGGAGGATAGAGACACTTGCTGCTCAGTTAAATGTTAAACGTATGTATTGAAGTTAACTTGTACTGTGTAAATTCTGTTCTTGGTTTTTAATTTAGACAACTAATATAATGCTATAATGAATAGACAACATTTAATTAATTAATAAACTTTTTTAAAGCTTTAAAATTGTCACAGAATCGGATATGGGATATTTATAAATTCACGATACGTATAGAATTTGCAATTTTTATTGCACTTTAATTTTAAGTGCAAGAATAGGCACCTAGGATTGGTGATAATATTGTATCAGGTGGTGGCTGGTTATTCCCATCCCTACTTTTCACTATGACTAGATGTTGTGCAATGATTCAAAGTTGTATACAGGAAAAAAGGAATTCCAGTTGCAGTTCCCTGAAGGTTGTTTAACTGTATGTGTTCACATTAGCCATGCATAACTGCACATTCTTCTTTCAAAAGGGACAAAACAAGCAGATCTAGAGGTCAGCGTTAGTTTAAAAACAGAATTCATTAACTACCCTTTGACTTTTGTACAAGTTCACTACAGACACTTTAGAAATTACTGTAGGTTGAGAGGTGAGAGTGGCAAGGAAAACCCCCTAAGAGTACATGAATAAGAAACTTTTTTTTTCTTTTAAATCTTTAATGAAGAACCCATCGTCTTGTACTGTAAGTGACACTGGATAGCTGGGTCACTGGAGAAATAATCCAACTCTTCTACAGTGCAAATGTATACTGTAAGGTTAAACAGTAGTTAAAAGATGAGCACTGGGATGAGCACAGGACAGATGTTGTAACTACAGCGGCAGCTCTTACATATCCAGTTGAGATTGTCCACTGAAGTAAAGGTTAGACTTTAGATGATGCACATGAGACCTACAGCAGCAGGTGAACTACAAGCCCAGAAAACTTAAAGCAAAAGTAGAGCATGAGAATTCAAGACTAGGTGCAATAACAGAAGTGTGTCAGGATCAAGCACCGGAATCTCATAAGTACATGTATATTCCTTTGTCAAGTTCTTCTGTGGTGTTGTGCAAGATTTTTTTATTTTTATTTTTTCCCATAGAATAACGATTGTTGCATCGTTGTTGTCACATCACCTTGGGTTGCATTGCACAGCATAATATAATGTTAGTGCTTTGGTTCAGAGCTTGAAATATTCAAAGAGAAAAAGAAAAAGCATCTCATTGGCATGCTTAGTGCGCCGTTGAAGGGTCGATGCTTGTTTCCAGAGCAATCAGCCGTTTGTTGCCACACTGTCACGCTGATAGTCCAGCCGTCCTTTTTATAAATGCATGGCTGCCTCCCTTAAACTGTCTCATCATGCACTGTAATTTAAAAGAGATTGCTTTATGATTCGAAGATAAAGCAACTGTACTAGACGCTACAAAACAGCTCGGAGGTGCAGTCATTACTCTAATAGGTGTGAGAGATATGACGGTGGCTTAAGAACTGCGATGGAAATCAGTAGGATATCATCGCTACTACTACTCTTAATGATACGGCTTATCATATTCGGTATAGTGTTGAGATACTCTGGTTATTTCTTTTTTTCTATTAGAGTACAAGACAATTCATTAAGAATAGAATAAACACTGATTCTGTTGAATAATGATTCCTGAATGAATTGTAAGCCAGTGGATGTGTTTACATGGAATGAATCTGATTGCAGCTCCCAGATAAAGTGTTTATACTGTACTGTGTGTATCCTAATCTAGACTCTTCTCATCAGTATACATTTTAATATAGGCAGTAAATCTATAGTTATTTTACAGTAAAAGGCATGGGCATGTGTAGAGAGAGGTTTAGTATCAATGTTAATTTAAAAAAAATGTGCACTCAGCAAGTTTGGCTTTTTTGGGCGGTATGGTGGTTAGCACTGTCACTTCACACCTCCAGGGTCCGGGTTCGATTCATGTTTCGCTTCTGTGTGCATGGAGTTTGGGTCCATATTGCCAGGGTGGGGACGGACCAAATTTACCAAAAAAAAAGGGGGGCATGGATGGGAACAATACATTTACAAAAAATATTGCAAGTAAAAGGAAACAAGAGAATCCTTTTATTGCTAAAGTTCACAAAATCCTGAGTGACATAAACCTCCGTGTCATCTTTCAACAACTAGGCAAGCTCATACACTAGGATATTGAATCCTCGTTATTAATGAACCTAATAATTTAGTAATGATATGATGATGTAATAATTAATAATTAATCATTGTATATCCTTAGCTAAACTGCGCTAAATGCAACAATGAACGAAGTCCCGCCTCTGTGCTGTGGAATTGGCTCACATTTTACACATGTTGAATAATTGATGAGACCAAAGTCCGATTATAATGCAGAAGCCATGATTTGCCTGACCTACTGTGTATAGGACGTACATGACAAACCTCAGTTACACTAGCAAAATAATCATCATTAACTACAATCTTAAAAAAAAAAAAAATAGAAAAATGATACATAAACCTGTTTCAAACTGACAGTGACAGGGAGTTTTAATAATGAACAAATGTTGTGGTAAACTGCACAAAAAAACAACCTTTTAAATTCCACATTTGTGCTTTAGGATTGTAACCAATCCTAGGTGAGACAGATTTTGATTCCAACCAATCATAATGCAGAAGGTGGGAGTTACTATTCTTACATAAGCTTGATAACAGATTTGCATTCTTTTCAAATTCTCTTTTAATTTCATAAAAAAAAAAGAAAACAAAGTCACATTTTTACAATTTTGAATTTCTGGACCAGCTATCAATTGCATGGCTATTTTATTAGGTACTACAGTATAATCCTATTAGGTATATATACAGTATATTTATATATATATGTGTGTGTGTGTGTGTGTGTGTGCATACTGTATATTATTTTAGAAATTATACAAGGTGACACAGAATAACGGGAATTTTTGAAATGCTTATTGGTAGCCACTAGCAGGTGGTAGCACTGCGGGTTAGTGACATTTAGTTAAATATATTTTAGTATTTCTACAAGTTTTAGGTTTCAATTACTATGAATAAAATTTATTTCTTTTATCACTTCTAGTTTTATTGGATTGTAAAAAAGTTCCCGTTTTTTTTGTGTCACCTAGTATATTAGGTACTATATTAATGAATCTGATAAACTCTTTCAAATATTCCAGGAGTTTAAAATACATAATTAATTAATGATTTATTCCCACATCACTTCACCCAATTATGTAAACCTGTTACTGGTCCAGTGAAATTACTTCGTTAATTTTCTTCCTACATCGCTTTGAGATCATTAAAATAATTTTGTTGTGTTTATTTAAAAGCCTATTTGCAATGTCAATACAGACTTGGCAAACTCTGTATCTGTGCTTCTGCTTGGTTCAGCACATCTACAAGGTGTTCTGCAACATATTACCTCTAGTAATAGGAACATTAGCAAAAATGGTTTTATTGCAATTGTAGCAAGAGCACTGGCATCATGAACTCGAATAAACTAATCCTACTTTCGACTGTTTTGTTCTTTCCGCCATTAGTGAGTGTGTAGGCGAACATCTCTCAGGTTGTTCTGTGAGAGTGTATCCATATTGAGCGCTCCAAGTGCAGAGAGAGAGAAAGAGAGAGTGAGAGAACATTATGTTTGCATTTCCATAAATTCCAATATCTCCAGTGCAGACAGCAACATACACCGATCAGCCATGACATTATGACTATTGAGCAGGTCCCACTTTTGCTGGCAAAACAGCCCAGGTCTCCACTAGACCTCTGAAGGTATGTGTGTGGTATCTCGCACCAAGTAGCAGATCTTCTAAGTCCTGTAAGTGGCAACGTAGGACCTCCATTAATCTGACTTGTTTTACCAGGACATCCCAAAGAGTCTTGTTTGGATTAAGGTCTGGAGAATTTGCAGGCCAAGTCAACGCCCCAAACTCTTTTTGTGTTCCACAAACCATTCTTCAACTTTTTTTGCTGTGTCTCAGGGTGCATTTTCCTGTCAGAAAGAGAGTCTCTGCCATCTAGAAATACTGTTTGCATGAAGGGGTGTACTTAGTCTGCAACAATGTTCAGGTAGGTGGTTTGTGCCAAAGTTAAATCCACATGAATGGCATGACCCGAGGTTTCCCAGGAGAGCACTGGCCAAAGCATCACACCACCTCTGCTGGCTTGCCATCTTCTCATAGTGCATCCTTGTGCCAGCTTTGGCCCAGGTAAGTGGCACCCATGCCGTCCACATGATGTAAAATGAATTGCGATTCATCAGACTTCTTCCCTTGCTCTAGGGTCCATTTATGAGGTGGTTTTGGTGGTGGACAGAACACACACATTTTATATACAGTGAAACCTCGGATTGTGAGTAACGCGGTTTGCGAGTGTTCCGCAAGACGATTTTTAATAAATTTTGACTTGGAAAACGAACAAGTCTTGGTTTATGAGTACCGAGTATCATGTATCACGCATGCGCTTCTTGTTTTGCCGCTGAGCGTCAAGTGATCACAACTATTGTGGTTAAATCGTCTCCCCTGCTGGGTCTTAGTGCTCATCTCTTACTGGTAAAATCAACATCCGTGCACGCGTGTACTGTTTACTATAACACTGTGACCACGTGTGTGTGTAAAACATATTTTATTTTATGTCTGTATGCGTGTGTGTACAGCGCACGTGTTAAGCAAAAGCAGTGTGTTTAAAAAAAGTATGCCACAGACAAGAATGAAATCCTGTAATGCCTGTCACATTACATCAGGACGAATCATTTTTGTGTTACAGGACGAAGTTCTGTTCGTAACGTATTTGATATAACATTTGTTGACACAAATAAATTTAATAATATTTTAATTATTTAATGGAAAATCAATAATAAAATAGATTTTTTCATATTTAGACTTTTTAGCAATAATTTATGAACTATATAAACTTCAAAATAGTTGTGTGATGGATTGACACCCCGTCCAGGATGTACCGTGCCTTGTGTAGGAAGTCTCCTGGGATCGGCTCCAGGACCTCCGCGTCCCTGTACACAGGATACAGCGGTATAGACAATGAGTAAATGAATGAACTCTTAGGGTTTTTAGTCTTTATTTTGAAACCCCTCAACTGCAAAAGCAGACATGGCAAAAAAAATAAATTCAAGTGAAGTTAAGCACAGAATAATGTAATGTCTGTGCGATATTATGCTTTCCTGTAATAGGACATATAGGATATTTTTGAAGAAAATATTTACAGTAAACATACTTATTATCAACAGACATGGAGTATACCCCAAATTATAAAATGACTCAATGACACCCTTCTTGAACTTTCTGCGGCTACGCAGCCCCATAAACAACAAGCTGTGTTGCACTGTGTGTTCTGACTCGTCTCTATCAGAACCAGCATAAAAAAAAATTTCTGCAATTTGAGCTACAGTAGCTCTCCTGTCGGATTAGACCGCAAGGGCCAGCCTTCGCTCCCCACATGCATCAGTGAGCCTTGTCTGCCCATGACCCTGTCCTTTGTTGGTCCAATTTTGGTACAGAAGGTCCTGACCACTGCAAACTGGGAATCCTACAAGAGGTGCACTTTTTTTTTTTTTTTTTGGAGTCGCTAACCCACTCGTCCCAACATCACAATCTGGCCCGTGTCAGTCGATCAGATCCTTACACCTGCCCATTTTTCTGCTTCCAACACATCAACTTCAAGGATAAAATGTTCACTTGCTGCCTAATTTATCCCACTGATGTCCAGGTGCCATTGTAACTAGATAATGAATGTCATCAATCACTTCACCTGCCAGTCTGTCATAATGTTCTGGCAGATCGGTGTATATCCTGGGTCGTTTCCATATTTACTGTCTTCCTGTTTAATTTGTTGACTTTCTCGAGAACAAATATATTTAAAGTTTGCTGTGTCTAGAAAGTTCTGGCTGACAGAATCTCATACATTATTCACAGGTCCAAAGTGTACAGAGAGGAAGCTGTGCTTATTTCTTTCTTTATTTTTCTGCTGGATGAATGAAAGATCATTTGTGAGTTATCGTACTATTTCACAAGCGAGCCTTAGGTCCTTGTTAAGAATTTATCATGATATATTCAGGGACATTTTAATTATCTGGGACTTCCCCCCCCCCCCTTTTTTTTTTGGCTTACATCCATATAAACAGAAAGCTAAAGCATCAAAATATGCTCTTTATAGAATAATCTGTATCTGCAGACTCATGTCAGCAAAGGTCAGCAATTTACTCAGGTCAGCCTCAGGTTCTTGGTCAGCATCTGTTATTGCTAACACCTCTGCAACTGATCTTTTTTTTCTTTCCTATTGTTGTCTTTGGGCCAAAGGAGCAGAGCCCAGAAGATCCTGTGGCTTTGCCCTCAAAGAAGCAGACAAAGGAGTTGACTGAAGAGGTGCCGTCTGCAGAAGACATACCGGACACGCCATCTTCGGACCTGAGCACGGTCACGTCCACAAACGGAAGCTCACAGAACACAGAGACTAACGTGAGTCACGTGGCTAAGCGGTGGCTTAATGAAAGGGTTGTGGATCTATCTATCTATCTATCTATTTATCTATCTATCTATCTATCTATCTATCTATCAAGGGTGAGTCAAAAATTATCCATACTCTAGTTGTAGAATTTGATGTAATTCAGAACGTTTTAACTTTTAGAAAAGACAAATCCGTCATTTTTTGACATATCACCTTGATTGATTTTCAATACACTTTGTCCTTCTGTCAAGAAGCATTCGTTTTTCGCTCTTTAAAAAATGTTTTAGGCTGAATGCACCGCTGTCTTCACTTCTTCATCAGAAGTGAACCTTCATCCTTCGTCGCATGGCTGCTTTCTTTTATGGCGCGGACATTTGTCGGCCGTGGACGTGAACGGGCATCCGGCTCCTTCTTGATGGCCAACACTTGTGCGACTGTCCTTGAACTTCTCTATACACACTTCTTTTTGAAAAAACACTTCCTCTATACTGCTCACAAAGTCTTTAATATATAACAGCACCAGGTACACCGAATCACTGCATGTTGCTCTTAATTTGTGCAAATCACAAGTGGAGCATCTATTTTTTTCCTCATATCGTAGTTTCACACTTGCACAGCAGTGAATGGGGAGACAGTAGCCTTAAACAGAAAGCACTGATAAGAGAGTCTGGCCAACAGAAGTATTTTTTTTATATAACCGGAATGCGGATAATTTTTGACTCTGTCTGTCTGTCTGTCTGTCTGTCTGTCTGTCAAGATGCTCCAGTAATTATGTAGCCCTGTGAGGACGAAGGTTAACTTCTGCTGAAGACAGCGGTGCAGACTCAGACTATAAAATTTTTTTTAAAGAGCGAATACAAAAGCTTTATTGAAAAGCAAGGCGCTAATGTCAAAAAATTATGTATTTGTTTTTTCCAAAAAATTATTCAAATAAATTCTACCAGTAGGGTGCGGATAATTTTTGACTAACCTTGTATCTATCTGTCTACCAAATGAGAAGATCCTGTTAACTACAACATTCAGTAATTATTCATAAAATTATCCAAACAGCCAATTGTGCAGCAGCAGTGCACTGCACACAATCATGCAAATCCAAGTCAAGAGCTGGCTTGAGAGTATCGGAAGCTGCTGAGCTCTTGGGAATTACACACTCATCAGTTCACAGAGTTTAAACAGACTACAAGAACAGCAGTTTGAAGATAGAGTGAGTTTAGACTCACTGAAAAATGCCCAACTGAAGCCTATCTACCCGAAGGCTTAATGTTATGTGCATCCTAAGATGCTGTCCTGCTCATCGTGGTTGTAAATGGAGGTTATTAGAGTTAAACTGACCTCTCTAAGATCACATGCAATGCTGAGAAAAAGTATTTGGCAATTTTTGTTGCATTTAAATGATTAAAATTGTCAGACAAATTTAAATATTACACAAAGATAACTCAAGTGACTACAAAATGTAGTTTGTGAATGATAATTAATTTAAGGGAAAAAAATAAATATCCAAACCTACTGTACCTGGCCCTAGGTGAAAATGATCCAAAACATACCAGCCAAAATCCACCTTTGAATGTTTAAAAAACAAACAAACAAATAAATAAATAAATAGAAATGAAGGTTTTGGAGTGGTCTAGTCAAAATCCAGTCTTAAATCCGATTGAGATGACCTTAAACCAGGACATTTATGCTCAAAAACCCTCCAATGTGGCTGAATTAAAACTATTCTGCAAAGAATGGCGGACCAAAATCCCGCCACACTGATGTGAAAGACTCATTGTCAGTTATCACAAAAGATTGATTACAGTTGTTGTCGTTGCCAAGGGTGGCACAACCAGTTATTAGGTTTAGGGGGCAATTACTTTTTCACATAGTGACAGGTAGGTTTTGACAGTTTTTTTTACCTTAACAAATTCAATCATTGTCTAAAAAAAAGAATTTTGTATTTACTTGTGTTATCTTTGTGTAATACAGTATATATATATATATATATATATATATATATATATATATATAGAGAGAGAGAGAGAGAGAGAGAGATAGATATATAATTTTTTTTTTTTTTTGGATTTGAATAATTGAAGTGTGACAAAGATTAAAAAAATAAAAAATCAGGAAGGTGGCAAATAGTTTTCACAGCACTGTAGTTATAGTTTCTCCCTTCTGAAGCTCTTTTGGCCTGTGATTTTATGCACTGCACTCCTGCGACATGATTAACTGTTGGAGTGTGCAAGAGTACAGGTGTTCCTAATAAAGCAGCACATATATAATTTTTTAAAATATAATTATTATTACTAATGAAGAGCATTAATTCATCGATGCTGTGATTGTATTGGGATGCTGCTGCAGAATGATGAGAGCTCAGGGATTGGGACAGAGAAGTCCTCCAGCCCTGACACTGAGTTGAACCCTCTCAGTGCCTCCAGCTCTCACGAGGAAGTTGTGCCAAAACAGCTGGAGGTGAGGATGCCAACCTGCAAAACACAGATACACAGACCCACGTTCATTAATAACTCTGCGCCCACATGCATGCGGTGCTGATGTAGGCTTCGATCATTTTGACATTCTGCAAGCGACACTTATATCAACCAAAATTGGTATTGATTGAAAGTCATATTTCGTTTATAGTGTGTTCTTGTACACTCTGTGCAATCTTGTTAGTGTTTTTTTTTTTTTTTTTTCCACGGTGCATGCTTTGTCAGGAAATTGTGGTACATTGGGGTACAGTATAGTGCTATATTGGTACATGCCAAGATATGGAAAAAAACAGTTTTGAGTAATTGCTCACTGGAAATATAGGACCCAGTTCATTGCATCAAACCACCCTGCTGTTGGCAATTTACCAAGTTCAATAGGAGATCCCCTGAATCTCATTTCATAGTCCACGTTAAACTAATTCTCAGCTGAGTGAAAAATTGTTTCTGTGTATGTTGTGCATGTCAAGTACTCAGCCAAATGTAAATTCCGCCCTTGTTGCCAGCACAGCAGAAAATCATTACGGAATTAACATAATAACAGATAGGATTCCTTTTTTAGGTTTGTCTTTCATTTATTAACCTTTTTAAATGGGTTTAAAACATAATAGATAGATTTAAGAATAATTGAAAGGATGAGTGAATTGATCATTGTTTTTGCAAAGAGATTGTGTTAATTCTGTCATTCAACGCACATACAGTATGAGTACCATTCCATTTCACACTTAATGTCTCAATTATGCTGCTGCTGTCATACCCACACAAATTATTATTTTTACACTTCTATATTCTTATACCTTTACATCTCAGAGTATACAATTTGTACCCTGCTATTTTAATTCTATTTTATTTTGGTAACTTTTGTAAATATTGTAAATTTTCAGTCTAAATTTTTACACAGTTAAAAAATTCTAAGTGGCTTAGTGGCTAGCACTGTGGCCTTGCACGTGCAGGTCTATGTGCATGAAGTTTGCATGTTCTCCCTGTGCTTGGTGGGTTTCCCCCGGGTATTCCGGTTTCCATGGTCCAAAGACATGCAGATTAGGCTAACTGGCGTTCCCAAATTGCCCATAGTGTGTGAGTGAGCATGTGTGTGTGTGCCCTGTTATGGATTGGCACCCCTTGCAGGGTCTACCCCGTCTCGTGCCCTAAGTCCACTAGCTCCTAGCTCCCTGGGACCTTGTATACAGGATAAATCGGTATAGACGATAAGTGAGTGAGTGAGATAAATCTTTCTTTTTGGGTCACAGGCACTTGTATATGCATTTCACTGCATTTCATAATGTCTATGGTTGTGAATGTGACAAATTAGAATTTTGAATTCATTCTCCTTTTCTTCTCCCTTAGGAAAGTATAACTGAAGCAACAGATACATTTCAGACAGTGTGTGAGGGCTGCCAAGATTCAGAGAGCATTCTTGCTTCTAATGCCTCGGTAGAGAAAGAAGATGACTATAGTCCGTCTCAGGCTGCTACGATAATCCCCGACTCTGACACGAATACGTCGTCTGACACCCCGATTGAAAACATCAAAGACCAGCCTGTCAGGCATGGCACTCTTCAAAGTCCTCGGGTAGACCTCAGCAATCATGGTACCATTCCACATGGTTTCCCATACCCCCCTTCTTACACAAACCTGCCAACCAGGAACTACTTAGAAAACTGCTATACCCTCCCGCTTCACAGAGACAGCTTTGGTCGAATCGGAGGACCTGTTTGCAACGGCGCCACCAAAGGAGATCAGGATGGTGCTGACCTGAGGTCAGGAATCCCAGCGATCAGTCATCCTATGATGGGAGGAACCCTACCCTTGAGACCTACAATGGATCTCGGGGTTGATGATCACCTTGGTCCATTACCGCATCCCTTCCTGCAGGATCTATACAGGATGCAGACCTTGATTCCTCATAAACGGGCCAGCATGGTCAGCCTGGACACCATTCGCAAGGACCCTCGGTGGAGGGACCCCAACTTGCGGGAGGTCATTGCCATGCTTAGTCACCCTATGGACCCTGTCAAGTCTAATGCGGCAGCCTATCTGCAGCATCTCTGTTATGAAAATGACAAGGTCAAGCAGGATGTGAGGCAACTCCATGGCATCCCCATATTGGTAGGGTTGCTGGACCACCCCAAAGCCGAGGTGTACCGCAAGGCCTGTGGAGCCCTGAGGAATATTTCCTTTGGCAGGGATCACTTTAACAAGGTGGCCATAAAGAACAGTGATGGTATTCCTACACTCCTGAGGCTGCTGAGAAAGACCAACGACATGGAGGTCCGAGAGTTAGTTACAGGTTTGTAGTATTTAGCATTTGGTGTAATTTCTTGTCGGTTGCTCAATTTGGCCTGATTTGAGAACCTGATCTAGCTCTCATCCACTCTCTCAGGAACGCTGTGGAACCTTTCATCTCATGAACCTCTGAAGATGGTCCTCATCAACAACGGGCTTCAGACACTGACTGACGAGATCATCATCCCACACTCGGGTTTAAGAGGAGATCCCAACGACCCTTCGAGACCAGGAGCTCCAGAATGGACCACAGTTTTCAAGAACACATCTGGATGTTTAAGGTAGTTTTTGGCCTATATCTTTTCTCTGTGTCAGTTCTTGATTCTTCGGCTTTAAAGTTCCAGAACTGTGGTTAGAATTTCATCTGAAAAAATATTTAAAAGTTTATTTGTTATCTGGTTTTGAGATTTTCTTTTATTAAAGGTGCTGTGCAGCTATGTAGCTCACAAGAGCACTTTCCCCTGCAGGAATGTGAGCTCAGATGGGGCTGAGGCTCGTCAGCAGATGCGTGAGTGTGAGGGACTTGTGGACGCTCTTCTCCATGCCCTTTACTCTGCTGTGGCTAGGAGGGATATGAATAACAAGGTAAAATAACGAGAAGAGTGCAAGACGCCCAACGCAAGAAGAATAGATTAAAAACAAAAAACAACCCACAAAGACATGATGAAAATCTATAATCTACTGAATCCTATCCACCTGGATAGCGGGGTATTGTGTCTGTGATATTACTTTCTTAATTGCTGGCAATATAAAATGTGGACTCCCACGAGGACTCTTCCTGCAATATAAAGTGAGATCAGGTATCTGTCTTTCAATCTGTCCATTTTTCTAACACTTTCTTACTAATTTCGTTGTGCCTTCACAGTCTGTCGAGAACTGCGTGTGCATTCTACGTAATCTATCCTACCACGTGCACAAAGAGGTACCAGGGGCGGAGAAATTTTACAGCACCCCGACTATTCAGACCACAAAGCCAAGGAGCCACCAGAAAAAAAAGGACGTGCCCGATTGTTTTGGTGGACGTAGTACCAAAGGTTAGGTATTTAATGGAAACGTAAATGTATTTGGAAACCAGTTCCAACGATCTCCGTATGTGTTCCGTAATGAAAGCAAACGATCCGCAGAAGGTCACAGAACGTTTCCTTTCACTGTAAACTTGTTTATGGCTAGAATGATAATAGGCTCTCTTCTCAACAGCATATATTATGGACAATTTAACTAACTGACGTTTTGTTGTTGAAAGAGGATCTGGGTATCCCTACTGTAGCTGTTGTAATGTCGCACTTCAACATATATTCTGCCATTGTGAACGTGTCTTTTTTTTTTTTTTTTATGTGTTTGCTTTCACACTGTTGGTCCGACTGTCTTCATCTGCAGAGGAGTGGTTCAATCAGTGTGAGTGTGCTCCTGTTCCTGCCTTGCTTTGAGTGTTCAGTAGACAGTGCTGCAAAACCTTGATGCTTTATTTCCAGTCATGTCACATACACTTGATTTTTATTTTATTTTTTTCAGCACTCCCACTCAACACCCACAGAGCCTCCCACACATATACTCAAGCTTTGGACAATGTGAAATGCTTGATGCTTGAGATGTTTTGAAACGCACCACCTTTTGCAATGCTCATAGTGGTTTGCCTTTTCAGGCCGGAAACACGGGACGAGCGACAAAACAAACAGCGCTCCGGACCTGCCCAAGCGTGCACTCCCGACGAAAGGTGCGCCTTTACATGTACTTCACATTATTATATTCAATACCCATATTTCATTTGGATCCTTTCAACAGATGAATATTTAGTCCATCCTCTCATCTTGTGCAATGCAAACTGGTTCAAAAGTAAAAACTTGTTTTAGGTTTTAATACAATGCATGCGGACTGCCAACAGACGGACCCGAAGGTTAAGCGGAGTGTTCAATTCAGGACCAAATTTGTAGAGACGTAGGCAGCATATGCAAATTGATAGCCTGCATTCAGCCCGAAGACAAATGTCTGTTAAGTTGGCAGATGGAGAGGTTGTGGGAGCAGCTTTGCTAAGGAGAGCGGGCGGGTCACGGGAAGACGACAAAGTTTCCGAGGGAGGCCTTGAGGGAAGTGAACCAGGGAAACGCAGATGAGCCGAGGCCAGTGTTCTGCACCAAGTGGAGATGAAGACCGAGCCAAGACGGCGTTCGATTTGTGTAGGAGGATAATTAAGTGTTTTTTAGCTGCTGTGTCAAGTATGAGGAGAAAGGTATTTTTAAGACGAGGGAAATACTGTAGCGATTCTCCGATACACCTGTTACTCTCGTGTTTCGTATCGACACGAAGGTAACGTGGTAAATTGACGAGATTAGCGGTTTGTACATGAATGAAGAAAAGGAAATAGTCGCTTTGTATTTAAGCAGTTTATTAAAGCATCTTATAATTTGATGTAACTGGGTCACAGAGTGTAAGAGGGACTGTATCGCTGGTGCATTTAAATATCCGAACACACTGTTATCTAAATCCTTTCTGATACCATCCCGGCGACAATGGTATCAGGCGATCTGTTATCGAAGTCAGAGCGTGCTTTTGCCATCCTGTCAGCATGCTGACGATCCATAATTTCATATCGCCGTTTTTCATGATTGCCCAAGCTATTCCTTGGTGTCAGATTTGTCAGGAATCCAGGATAACCTCAGCGTGGTTTTTGAAGAAAATAAAAAATATATGGCTTTGGTTGCACAGAGGAACTTGAGCGCATGAATAAGGCAAAGCGTAATTTAATATATTTATGTAAAATGTTTTATTGATTGATTGGGAGCATCAGGCAGGTTGAGTGGATGTTGACCATGGGAAACTAGCGGTTTTTATTTCTTCACCAGTAGAGGCTCTCGTCCCTCGTGACACCCTTCCATGTCCTTTGGTACGTCTTGGTAGAGTTTAGTACTGTAGGATTGGTTCGGGGGATCAGAAGCTCGGCTCATTGCTGTGCTGGCTGAATAGTTAAAGACCTTTAAGAGCTTGTATAAAAAAAAGAAAAGAGTTTCAGCTCGATATTCATCCATAGTTCTGGGAACATGCCTTGGGTTATCTCTCACTACTGTGCCTTTTGAATTTTGCTTATGCTATCTTACACATGATAGATGCTTCTGGAGAGCAGGAAGGTTTTAAACAGTGGCAGCAAAGATGGAGCTCACATAGCATATTATTCTCATTATTATCTTCGTACATGTGCCCATAAAGATTTGAAAAAAATCGCGTCTGTTTTTGCTGTACTCCTGACTAGCAAGTCAAACTGTTTTTCACTGCACAAGCTCAGTGTCTCTCCATCCATCTCATAAAGAAGTTCACTTGTTGAATTATGAATCACTCGGGCCAACATTCTATGCTGTTTGATGTAGTTTCTGCGTGTGTATCTCTCCGTGCAGGTCTGGAGCTGCTCTATCAGCCGGAGGTTGTGAGGCTGTATTTGTCACTTCTCAAGCTGAGCCACAACCAGAACACTCTGGAGGCGGCCGCAGGGGCTCTGCAAAACCTGTCTGCAGGACTATGGGCTGTAAGTACGTAGCGTAAAATATATATAGAGAGAGTGAGATTTATTTTTTTTTTCTCTTTTTTTTTTTTTTTTTTGTTGGGGCCTGGGCGAAGGGGAGGGAAAACAAACCCCTGTCTGAATACGAAACCAGTTTTACAACAGAATGCAATTATCTTCTCAGCCCCACATATGTAAATGAGACTTATTCTATGTTTTTGCATGCTTTAATAACCCATTATTCTATCTCTCTCGTTCCTCAGTGGTCTAATTACATCCGGGCGACTGTACGTAAAGAGAAAGGCCTGCCTATTTTGGTTGAGCTACTCCATTCAGATGCAGATAAAGTGGTGAGGGCTATTGCTATTGCGCTCCGCAACCTTGCCATTGACCACAAAAACAAAGATCTCGTTGGTAAGAATGCAATCAGGTACCTTTTTCTATTTTCTGTCTGTAATTTGCATCCACTATCTAAGTTCTTATGGCACAATAGCCGCTCTGGAAACCGCAACCTTATAGGAAAGCTGTCGCACAATTAGTTCTAACCATGACTACCTACCTACATTCCCATATTTTTTTTTCTTTAATGATGTAAAAAAAGCATTTATGAATTCATTTATGTTTTCATTTTAAACCTGAGTTGGAGTATTGTACAGTTTGCAAGCTTTATGCTTTTTTATGTTGTCACTGTTCGCTTCTGGTAGGGAGCTACGCCATGAGGGACCTGGTCAGCAATCTGCCCAGCGGCCAGCAGCGTCCGGCCAAAAACCTGGAAGAGGACACGGTGGTGGCGGTCCTCAACACCATACACGAGATCATCACTGACAACCTGGAGAATGCACGATTCCTCGTTCAGGGTCAGGGGATCCAGAAGCTGGTGGCTATAAACAAGACAAGGTACTGTAGATAATGTACAACGTACTGTAGTTGGATCAGCTTCAGCAGGTTTGGCGACAAGGAAGAGAGAGTTAAAGTTCAAGAGAGAGAGAATAGCTGGTGATGGAAGAGCTGTTTACAGCTGCTTTATCATAAGAGATAACAGAAACTAGCTTGTCTCATGAAAATTTCACGATAGTAAATGGAACTATGCAAGTGAAAAAGGAATAAAGCACATAGGAACACGTTCATCTCGGAAAATAATTCATTTTGGTCTCGGTAACGGCATCAGTGAATATTTTTCTGTGACAGAACGCCCTGCCGTGTCTACAACGCACCCATTAACTAGAGAATAGAAAAGGCAACCGAGTATGTTTAGAACATCAATATTTATTAGGTTGTATTTCCGAATATTAACAGATGAAAAAAAAAAAAAAATCCATCACTTTATTAAAAACTGTAACACGTCAGAATGAGCTATTATAGAAAAACAGGTATCAGTCCACCATGCTGTGAATTATTCTCCTTTAACAACACACACCTGTCATGTTTTTGTTTCACTGAACTGATGAGATATAAGATTCAGCTATACATAGAATTTGGTACAATCCTGTTTTGCATTTTCAACTCTACAGCCAGTCTGTGAGAGAGAACAAAGCGGCATCGCATGTCCTCCAGACTGTGTGGGCCTACAAAGATTTAAGGCACACACTGACCAAGGGAGGCTGGAATAAATCTCACTTTAAGGTATTACACCTTCCATAACATATAATACGCCTTCATATTGCAAAAAAAAAAAAATGAATGTATGACAAAAAATGAATGACAATTTGGATTCAGTTTGCATTGTGTAAGGTTGAATGTAGTTTTTTTTGTATTTTCAGCCAGCTGTGTCTGGAGTCCCCAAAAAGCAGAAGAATGCGAAGCTAGGCAACGATGACATCACTCTGCCCTTAATGGAAAAAAACCAAGGTCAGAGCTATCCTTGGGCTTTGTCCTGATTGCTTTCAGAATGCACACTCATGATGCCCTACTTAGAAGTAAAGTGTGCGTGTGTGTGTTTGTGCATGTTTCATTCATTCATGCATTTTATATCGAGGACGTTTATCATTTCTAAGCTTGCTTACATACACGCAATCAACTTCTCTTTAGACGGATACTGCAGCACGGATCAGAGCGACAGAGTTGGAGACGGGCCGTGCCATATGATAGAACGGGAAACCTTTCAGGTAATCTTGCTTTCATGGAATCGTGATGATTCCTCTCATCCCAGACAATAGAAAAATATTTTCATGTTCGAGTCTCAGTACTGCAGGGGGTTTATGACTACAGGGACTCTATAGTGTTACATTCGTGCTCCTTTTGTTTTTTTTGTTTTTTTTTTACAGGGAGTAAATGATAAGCGACATTTCATCAGGACTAGCAGGCCAGCTGTTGGCTTAGTGGAACGCACTCCTCAACCCTTGGACTCTTGGGTCTGAGGCCCCATCTGGTGAGCTCGATTGCCAAATTTGTGGATAAAATGGACCCTTTTGTATGTTTTTCCTTTAATTCTTTCACCAAGGGCAAACTTATTCTCCTTATTAAGTCTCTCCTTTGTGGCCAAACAAATAACTGCTGTTCCCCCACACACAAAGGATTTTATCAAATTAGTTCTTGACAATAATTCCAGTGAGTAAATCATACACTGCCTGGCCAAGAAAAGAAAAAAATAGTCATACCAATCATTTGTTTCGACCACCTTTTGCTTTGATTATGGCGCCCAGTGTGGCGTCCAGTTCATGTGTGAAAATGATTCTTCATGCTCCCAGAATAGAAGAGAAACTCCATAGATGTGATTCACATTCACTGAATGCTTGTACAGTGGACACTATGCATGATGGGTGCATTGCTTCATGTACTGTACTTCCCTTCTTACCCTGATACGCCCTTCACTCTGGAATAGGATCAATCTGGACACATCCGACCACATGACCTTTTTCCATCGCTCCCAAAGTCCAATCTTTATACTTCATAGCAGACTTTTTCCTTTTTTTTTTTTGAGACTCAGACTTTTAATTTTTGGGGGGATTTTTCCCCGATTTTCTCCCCAATTTCTTTATAGTCATGTCCAATTCCTCCACTAGGGGGCTCCCACATTAAGCTTCTACTACCACTCAGTCGGGAGGGCCGCAGACTATCACGTGTTTCCTCCGACCCACGTGACGTCACCGACCATCTTTTCGAACTGCTCGCTCACACCTTCTGCTTGCATGAGCTCACAGACGCCCCTGATTGGCTTGTAGGGCCATCATTAATGTGGGAACACGAGGTACCTCCCCTCAGAGAGAGATCGGCCAATCAGCTCTCTCTAGACCTCCGGCTGTGAGAGGTTACAGCATCACCCGGTAATTGAACCAGCGATCTCTTTACCACTGCGCCACTCGGAGGCCCTAAGACTCAGACAGTCTTTTAATACCTGTTTAGCTGTGTGTTTAGAAATGCTCGTGATTTCACTACTAAACACACGCTACATTTGAACATGTTTTTATTTCTTTCGATATTGTAAAAAAAATATTTTTTTTTGCTTTCTGCAATCTTCTTTGAACAGTTGATATTGAGATGTATCTGCTACTTCTGCTCTGTAAAGCTTCATAACGGCTCTAATTTGAGGTGCTGTTTGAGGTTAATTGGTGATTTCTGAGGCTGGTGACTCTAAATGAACGTCTCCTCTGCAGCAGAGGTCAGTTTTGGTCATGCTTTCCTGAGAAGGTCTTCATGAGAGACAGTTTCCTCATGGTGTTCGATGGGTTTTGGAAATGCACTTGACAATACTGTTCTTGCAAGAACTGATCCAGAACAGCTGACCTTCGTGTATTAAAATAACAGCTGACTGTTTTTGTTGTTGCTATTACTGAATGACCTAATGCCAATGTGTTATTTCACGGATTTGAAAAAAGAAAAACAATATTGTTCTAGAGAGCATAAAAATATATCCAAAGTTGTGTCCAAACTTTTGACTTGTACCGTTGCTCTGATTTCTTCTGAAAAAAAAAAATTTTTTTTTTTTTGCCCAGACAGTGTACAGTATATTCAATGTCATCAGCTAAGAAATGATTGGTTGTTTCTTTTTTCAGCACATAAAACACATTTGCTGCAAACTTTAGCCCAACTTTAGCTCAACTCAATAATTTTAATATTCCTCTTAATGTATCATTTATACAATATTTCCTTTCTTCTTATAGATAGAACAACACTGGTGAGATTTCGGCATCACTGGATCTGCAGTTTCCCCGAAGTCATACAGTAGTTTGTGAAAGAGAAGAATGTAAAGCGTACCACAGGTTTTATTCCAGCATTTTTAGAAAGACGGAAATTAACTCTCTCTCTCTTTTTCTTTTTTTGTTTTGTTTTCAAGAATCTGACTGATTGTGCCTGTGGTCATTTTTTTTTCTTTCCATTCAGTGTTTCCCTCTCCAGCTAAAATATTCTCTGTTTTTAGCAGAACCTCGGCTCCATTATTCCTGAATAACATACAGACGTTATATATATATATATATGAACCCAGTACTGGTTAATTTTTGATGACAAACCATATTCTTGTATTATTTCATTTTTGTCAACAAGACATATTGTATAATAGTGCTAATATTCTTTAACTGTATGGAACATAGACCAGTATTCTATCTTGCTTTTTTATGTACAGCAAAGAGATGCTACCAGCGTATATTATGGATATTAAATGTGACTAGCAGTCTATGAAAATCACAGACAAAAGTCATTGTGCCATATTAGTCAAACAAGTAATCCTTACTTGATTGAAATGCTTCTTCATTGTCAGTGTTTTAACTGCTTGAAAATAAAATGCTTTTTATCATTTTTTTCTATAAATTTTTTTAGCATAAGGATTACCAGAAAATTAGCTACAGAACAATATGGTACGCTATATTAGCAAGAGACGGGCTTATAAACCATTTAAGTGGGAAATTGAATGAAGGAATCATTTTGTCTTTAAGGGTCTATGGTGTACATTTTCCATAAGCCATAAAACAATATCTCATTTTACTTGATGAGCCATAAACCCATAATGCCTTAATCCACCCTACAATTAAGAGATTTAGTGTAGAAGGAAAATGAATGAAGACCCGATCACATTGCCTTTATGGGCCTATGATGTGTCTCACATGATTTTTTTCCTCCATTCTTATTCCAGTAGTTTTATACAAAAGCCGTTCAAGTCCTACTGGGTTTAAGACTTTCCTCACCTGTATCTGTATCAGTTGGTTTTATGCCTTCATTCACGAGAAATTTCATCACAAGTCCCGGTTTGACTTGAACTCCTCAAAGTAATACAGCTAATTCCACCTAACACAATGTGATTTATACGTTAAAAGTATGTCAGTTTAACTTGTATCGATAATGCTAGGTTGGGCAGTAGTGGAAAACAAATAATAATTATAATATGTGCATTCAGAAAACACTTTGGTCATGTTATGTCACGTCCATAATAACAAGAAGCTTTGTATTAAGGAGAAATTTACATGCTGTATAATAAGTTTTTCAACTCGGTTTAAATCCCCAATCCGATCTAAAATGATTAAAAGATAGCAGCAAAAATTCTCTTTAAAGTCCATGGAAAGAGAACAAGAAGCCAACGTCTGAAAATGAATTTATTTAGTATTATAGTAATAATTATGTGCGCTCAAAATCTGTCCTATCGGACCTTACCTTAACACAGGGGTCTCCAAATCCAGTCCTGGAGGGCCAGTGACCAGCACAGTTTATAATTCACCAACACATAAACACACCCACTGAACCTAGTAATTAACAGATTAGTTAGATCAGCTGTGTTTGAGAAGAAGAATCACCAAACTGTGTTGGACACTGGCCCTCCAGGACTGGATTTGGGGACCCCTGCCTTAACACAAAAGGTACTAAAGTATACAGCGTTTTAATATTCTATGTTATCAAAAGAAAATGCCTCAAGTGTTAAAATACTTGAAGAAGCATGCAAACGTCAGGTGCTCATGTGCAGCAGGGCCTGGTTGCCCAATTTGCCAGAACACACTTTTAAAAGTAGATCAGGCAATACTTGAAGATATGTGAACATTTTTGGACAAGTAAGTTTTAACAACATATACAGATGGACAGATGTAATCCAATAACCTGAATATTAAGCACTATATGGTTAAATCCATATAGTGTGCAAATTCCGCAATTGTATGAAAAAGTCCGCAATATGTTTGAGGAAAACGTCTGCAGTGTGTGTGTGCAAAGCTGTGTGCAAATTGTGCAAAAGTTTGTGCAGATGATTGTTCAATTTATATTCAACAATGACAGTTAATAATTATCAATTTAATAAAAATACAGGGATAATAAAACTAGGCCCAACCCACCAGACTGGTAAGGAATATAACCTGACAAGACATGCTGTTATAGGGAAATTGACAACCATGAGATATGATGTGTGAGTTTCCTGTAATCCGCTTACACCACAGCAACTGATTGCAATTTTACATGATAGTTTACTGATCTTAGAGCAGCAATAAATAAATGCTGTTTTTCTGACTGCAGTCTCTCAATAGTTTAGGATTTCCTACAGCATACCTGAGGCTGCAATAACGAACTGGACTCCATAAGACATCATATGTTATGTTCTGTAACACACAGTACGACTGCACAACAATCCTTGTTCTCCCTTATCACCCAGATGAGGATGGGTTCTCTGTTGAGTCTGGTTCCTCTCTAGGTTTCTTCCTATTGACATCTCAGGGTGTTTTTCCTTGCCACCGTCACCCTCGGTTTGCTTATCAGGGACAATCTGATCATTTTGATTCGTATACATTTTTCACTTTTCATACAAATTACCATAATTTTTCTTTGATTGTGTAAAGCTTCTTTGTAAAGCGCTATATAAATAAAATTTAATACAATTTTAAACAAGATTTAACTCAGTACGGTTGCCATAACGAGGGTTGTGGAGTCTGGCTCTGAGTGTTCTCTCACTCTGGGTGATAATCTTTATGGTCAGTGTGCAGAGCAGGAAAATTCATAATTACCAAGACCCATTGTAATATACAGTACTTATATGCACATCAATTTCAATTTGTTTTTGATTGACAGACTGAAACTCTAACTATAAATATTGCATCTTACTATGTAGTTTAACTGAATATTAAGCAATCATCAATTGACTTACTCAAACCATTGATCGAGTATGGAATTATAACCGACTCCCATTAACCAGCAACCCACATTCACCCGATTCTATAGAGAAGTCACTGATTAAACTACAACAACAAAAACTGAAGCCCCAACATCAAATCTTCTTAAAAGAGAAGAAAGACAATCAGCTCCTTTATGTCTCACCAGTACCTTCAAACATACATTACCACAAGGGTCATGCTTGAGAAGTGAGTTTTAGAAATCTCGAGTTTAGGGAAGATTCACCTGTTCAGAACGGTACCGGCAGATTGGATCTCTTCACTCCACACCTCGATGTGAATTTGTCATGTCCACAGCTACACACCTTAAGACAGGATTTGTCCCCATTCCTCCTTCTCCTCCTGCCACTTTGGACTACTGTACCTCTTGATCTCCAACTACCCCTAACACACCCACCGCTACAAGACCCAGCTGTTATGGTATGGGGTTCTGCAGAACAACAACAAAGAAAGCAGGAATTACAAAAGACAAACAAAAATATTTAACCCAGGGCCAATTACCACATAGAAGAACTTCAAAAAGTTCTTGATACATTTGATGATATAATACCCAACCGTTCCCCATAGACTTCCACTGATTCTTAGTTTAAAGATTTGCTGTTTAGAACGATTAGATTTGAAAGACATTAGAGTATTCCTTTAAGTGTTGTTTGCCTATATACTGTATACAGTGCATCCGGAAAGTATTCACAGCGCATCACTTTTTCCACATTTTGTTATGTCACAGGCTTATTCTAAAATGGATTAAATTCATTTTTTTCCTCAGAATTCTACACACAACACCCCATAATGACAA
>JAQMYJ010000009.1:6104800-6116295 GCA_030014305.1 Clarias laeviceps | reverse complement strand
TAGATATATATATATATATATATATATATATATATATATATATATATATATAAGGCCTGTTGCTGTGGCCACATCTAACTACAAAAAACTTTCCAGCCTTCACAGTCATGAAGCATCTCTAAGGTTTGAAATTTCTTTCCAGCAATCTCTGCGACAGCGCATCACCCAGCCATGAGTTCACAAAGAAGTTATGAAAACAAGCCTGAGAGCAACTACAGACTAACAGACAGGCAGAATCCAGTTCCAAGCATGTCTAGTCCAGTTGATAGGATCAAAAAACAGAAACTCAGTACACTACGTGCCCACGCACTCCAGAACAGCCTTCCAGCACTTCCAGCCCAGAGCTTAACCAAGACTTGTTCAGTGCTATGAGCTTCTTCATGGGTATACAGCCAGTCCGAGGCCAGTTCCAGATGCATTACATGCTCTCCAAGTCCTAACTTTGACTCTATGCCCTTCGGCTTGTTAGGCTGCCAGACATCCAGACAGAAGGCAAACATTTCAGGACACCAGAACTATTCTGTCAATCTCGAGCCTGTGTAACCCATTCAGGAATCCTAAACTCAGCCTGAACCCATTTTGACAAGATCAGCCATAACATCGCAATGCAAAGCATTATGCACAGTATTGTAAAGGTTCCCCTTGTGCCACCAAGGGTAGTTCTGGGCTCTCGGGGCCTGACTCCGCAAGACCTTTAGTGGTGTGCTGTGGTGTCTAGCACCAGGATGCTGGCAGTGGATCCTTTGGGTGCTGTGGAATTTGGGGTGAGACCCCCAGGGATTGGACTTGTTTGTCCAGCGCATCCCATGGCTGATTGGAATCTGGGGAGTTTGGAGGCCGGATTGGTGGCCTTAGGCTCTTTGCCTGCTGGATTCTGTACATAGTGGGCTGTGGGGTCTTGAATGTTCTGTTTTCTTTCTATCATGGCCAGCATTGACTTTTTTGGTGATTAGTCCTACACCAGGACTTTCTTCAGAATTGGCTGGCTTTTGATTCCCGCAGGCATGGGTGAGCCTTGGGTGGTCACGATCCTGTTACCAGTTTACTGGTTTATAATTGACGATCAATGTTAATGTGTTGTGGTGTTAAAGTTATGGCTGATTGGTGTGGATGAGAGTTTTATCTGGCAACTGTACCTACCCAAAAAGGTCATATATCAAAAGAAGCGTACGTACTGTAGCATATGAGTATTTCATTTGTATAGATGTACACATTTAGGGAATAAAACATATGATGATATGATGATCACAAAGTTGATTAGTTTCCTATAACAGGATTTCAAATCTACTGCCAGTGTTGCTGTTATAAAAAGATGATTAACAGCTTCTGACCAATCGGAAGGGAGCATTCAACAGCGCTGTTGTATAAGGAGGGTTAAGTGTACATTTGCTTGTGAGATTTATCACAAACTTCAAATGAGAGGTTGTTTTTACCTTAGGTAGGAGGAGGCAGCTACAGACAATCTGTTTCAGAAAGTGCAATATTTAAATCCACAGCATAGAAATAAAAAAAAATTAACTGTACACTATGTATTATTTGAACACATGCATAATAAAGACTATGTGCTGCATTTGCAATAAGTAACCATAGGATGGCACTGTTGTACAATGATGAAAATTTTTGTTTCTTTATTTTCACAAAATGTTTAAGAATATGGATGAATTGAATTGAATTAAAGATGATATGTGTAGCTTTATCTTGTCTCTGAAAGAAAATCAAAGAACATCTAGAGAAAATTTAACAGCAATTGTTATAGTAACAGCATCTACTCTGTAACCAAAACATAATCAGAACTAGCACTTAATTGGACTGAAGCTCTTACCGATTGAAACTCTTATTTAGTGTGAATTGAACACCACAGTAGGAAATTGAATTTAAAAAAAGAAAAGAAAAAAGAATATGAACCATCAGAGAAATGTTAAGAAACCTTCGGGCACAGCTGTCATTTTAGGCATGCTTTAAGTTCCATGGCTTGGGTTATCCATTTCATAACCATCATTCTAGTTACTATGACAACAGTAGTACCAAGCATGTTATCTGAGTAACTGCATCATGCTTTAAGCTTTCCTTCATTATAGTATTTTATTAATACAGGCTAAAATATGAAAATAATAAAAATAAATTGCACATGGAGCAGAAATATGAAAAAGTGGGAAAATTTAAATGAATTGGATTCCTTACTGCTGTTACTACTGCTACTACTACTATGATTGATGCTGCTACTGCTATTGTTATTACTACTACGAATCCATCCATGCATTATCTATACTGCTTATCCCGTCTTGGGAGCTGGAAGTATGTTCCTAAGGCACAGTACATCCTGGATGGGGTGTCACAGAACTTATCACTGATCACAAGTGAACACACCCAGTATGGACTATTAGGAAACTAAATCTGCATGAAATTTGTCACTACTGTACCTACCGTGCTGAAATTGGCTATTAATCAATAATAGTCCATCCCAAAGTGTTTAATTCCTCCTATACCACAGTGATTTCTCATTATTCATTTGTTAATTAATACATTTGGACTTTTTCTCCATTTATAGTTATTGTTATCGAATGTCTTTAGGACAGGTTTGTCCGTATTTTGACTCTCTTTCTCTTCATTAATCTCTTTTCTTTAAAAAAAAAAAGAAAAGAAAAGAAACCAAAAAGTTCAAATTTCTCTGGGCTGAAGACTCCCTGCTGGAGTGAAAAGAAATAATAATACCATTACAAAGCACTGACACTGCAGATTCCTATTAGATAAAAATGTCCTGGCACAGAAAGGTTCAACATATCAATAAATATTTCATTTTTTCTTAAATAACAGCTTTTTTATTATTTATTATTTCACATTATTAGTCGTATGCACGTTCCAGTGAATTAGTGGTTAATATGCAAACAAGTGTATATACAGTATAATAAACTGTTATTTGAATTACAGATGTCAGACAATGAATCAACATATGAATAACAAAGTCATTATTAACTATGTTAATGAATGTATTCGAAGACATACATTTTTAGCCCGGCTAAAAATAAACGTGGCCACTATAATTAACGTCATTTTGTTTTGATCTGGACTCTCAGGAGGCCAGTCAATGTGTGTGAATGATGTCTCATGCTCTCTGAACCACCCTTTCATAATTTGAGCCTGACGAATCCTGGCATCGTCATCTTGGAATACTCCTGTGCCATAAGGGAAGAAAAAAATCCATTGATGTAAAAGTCCCGTCCTTCAGTACATTCAGGTCATCAGCTGACCTCATTTTTTGGGTACATATCATTGCTCAACGTAGACCTGACCAACAGAAGCAAAACCAGATAATAACGCTGCCCCTACAGGTTTATAAGGTGGGCACTAGGCATGATGGTGCATCACGTCATCCGCCTCTCTTCTTACCCTGATGCACTCCTCACTCATCCGACCACACGACTCATCCAACCACATGTCCAATGCTTCACAGTCCATGCTCAACAGCAAATTGAGGCCTTTTGACCCAATTAATTGGTTTTCTTAAATCTACACAGCAGTTTAGTCCCAATCCATTTGAGTTCTTTTCGCCCTTTTTTTTTTATTTTTTATTTTTTTATTTTTATAATTTTTTTTTCTTTGATTATTTTTTTTACTATCAAAGAAAGAAGCTTTATATATTTACATAAAAAATATATAACATGCTATTTTTTTTAATCTAATCATTTTATCAGAAAAATATTGAATATGTCAGACGAGTCTTCAACTATTCCAATATCATTAACATTTTACAGTCATGTAGTAGTATACTGTAGTTGCTCACCAAATATTAATTTACCTTGGGTCATGCTTAATTTAATTGGAATTAACTTTAACACTTCCCACCCACTTCCTGACAGGTCCTCTACATGTCCTCCATTTTTGGACTGTGCCCCTTCATTTAAACAAACTCAGTCAGGCCATGGACCTGCTTAACAAGCTTCTAATTGAGTTTAGATAATCAGAGCTCGCAGAATCTCTCTCAGTGCTTTGTGGCTGTGACAGTTGCCTGCTGGGCTTGTTCTGTAGCTGGAGGTGAAGCTTTGAAGTTCGTCTGATGTCCACTCCTTTGTATAGTTTTCATCACCTCTTTTTCATCCCGAGATTTGGGATTTGAAGCAGATTTTTTTTTTTAATGCCTATGACAACTACACTTCATGGATCAGCCATGACTTTAAAACCACCTGCCTAATATTGCTTCAACAAAACAGCTCTGACTCGTCAAGGCGTGGACTCCACAAGCCCACCAGCATGTAAGCAGCAGATCCTTTAAATTTGGTAAGATGTGGGTGGGACCTCCATGCCTCAGACTTGTTTGTCCAGCACATCCCAGAGATGCTTGATTGGATTGAGATCTGGGGAATCTAAAGGCCAACTCAAGTGACCAGACAATTATGGCTAAAACAATGCCCGTGTGGGCTTGAAATTAATTGGGTTTGTGCACTCAGCGTGACTTATTATGCCTAACAGCAGCAGAAGTGTGTTTGCTTTCATGTCCTGGACTGGCTGTACAAATGGAGCTCTTTTATTTAATTCAGATGGATTGGTGGAGTGTAAGAATAACAAGGCGATATCCATATTCCCTACAGCTAAAGAACCTGCTTCTGGATGATGCCACATGAAGAGGAAAATCACCCGAGGTTAATGAATACAGGAAGAGTCGGATGCAGTAGGTTAAACAATGTAGTCATTAATCTAATGTTGTAAGAGCTGCAAGCTGCATGGACTACACTCTGCATAAGGACATCTGCTAACTGCTCTGTAATGAATCTGGTCAGAAAGCCTGATCTGTTCAATTACAGACTTCTTTCTTCTAACATCGTGCTGATGAAGAATCAATCATATATTAAAGTAGCATTTTATGCTCATTATAATCTAATCTCTTTCTTGTTATTGAAGCAACTAATGCCATTCAGTCACCTTCAAAGGGAAACTGTGCTTTAGGGAAAAAAGGCTGTGTTCCAGCTGTGATGGTTTATATCCCAGAAAACTGCAAAAAAAAAAAAAAAAAAAAAGGTTTAAAACAAACCTAGCTTAGATTTATTGTATTGTATTTTAATGAGATCTTTAAACTTGGATAATTACTGCAGGTTCTGGGAAACTTAGAGATGACAAACAGCACCTTTAATGTCTTTAATGTCAGGAGCTTTATTTAATGCTGGTGTTTGATGTTTTGACTGTTGTGACTGTAATAAAACATTGCAATTTGGTTCATTAGTGATGGGTACAGTAAATAGACAGCATGACTGTTACATGTGTACGACTGGATGGTAGATTCTTGGGCCACATTTAGCTACCATCTATCATCAGCATTATACCACAGTTATAATAATTCAGCCATAATAAAAGGTTATAATAATGCACTGGTTCTTAAACAGAATTGATTTTGTAGATGAAGTTGCTAATAAAGTATAATTGGTGATATGGTGAGGCTTTCTTTAAGGATCTCAAATGCCTATTTTACACTTAAGTCAATGTTTTGTATCAGGGAATATGTCTTCCTTCTTGGCAAAGTCTTCAGTACTTTCCTTCCTTTTCTCAGTAAAAGAAGAGGGTGGGTGGGGGGGACTAGGGGGGTCTAGGATCAGACCTTTAGGGGGGAACATATTGTTTTAACATATTTTTTAAAACATATTTGTTTTAAAATATATTTTGGTCAACACCGATATTAATATTACTAGTAAGTAACTTGCAAAAGTATGCATTTCATGTGTTTTATTGTTGTCTGATATTATTGTATACTGTATAATAGGAATGCTTTAAATGTATCATTTCTATATCATAAAGCACTATTATCTATTAGCACTATTAACTTAACATTTAATTGCACCGGCATTGGAAAAGCATTAAATTAGAACTGACAAACTACGCCTACATCAGCTGTTACTTGTGGATTATTTTTTTATATACATCAACCAACTGAACCAAAGTGCTTAAAAAAATGTCGACAGCTCTAACCTGAACCATTCAGCAACTACATCTTTTTCTCCATTTCTTCCCACTGGCACACAGACTCATGTTATGTAAATGATGCTGCTGCCGTATATCAGATTGTAATGTCACACCATCAAGAATACTGTACATTAAACCCTTAGGTAAACCTGAAATTGCTGGTCATGTCTCTAAGCAGATTGAACTGTAACATTATTGCATTAAATAATAATCTTTTTTTTTTTTTTTTTTTTTTAGAAAATAATGATGCATCATTATTTTCACTGTCTTGAAAATTGAAAGGGGACTAATATTAAATTTAGGAGTGCTGGGAGAAATAAAATCACATAGGCATGAACTGTCTTGATGAGTGGCTGCTGATGGAAAGGTGATTAAGGATTATTAATAGCTGCTTTAATATAAGTGCTAACTGGAATGAATTTGTCTCGCAGATTGCTCCACAACTTAAAACTTTAAAAAATGCCTGGTTAAAAGCATAACATGTTATTGTTTAATAAATTGTAAATAAAAAAATTGTTAGAAAAATTAAAATAGTAACAATTGTCATATCGCTGTGGTATAAGAGGAATAAAACACTTTGAGATAATGTGCCATTGCAGAATAGCACATCACGGTGTCAGGCTGCACAAAGCAGATCAGATGCAGATACAGAATCTGAAACAAAATAAATAAACTACTGTACTGAATCACTTGAGGTAAGCGCATGTACAGTAAAAGCAACACACATGAGACCAATGCAATCTAAAAGCCTGGAAGTTAAACACAATGCTAAGCCGGACATAAACATGACTTTGGTGCAGGAGTAGTCAAGAACAATGGCAAAAATGTGACTGGCATAGCAGTAGTAGTAGTAGTATTCATATTATTATTATTATTAATGATAATATAATAGCATATTTGTATTATTATAAATTATTATAATTATTATTAATAACACCAATAATAATAATAATAGTAATAATATATTATATTATCATTATATTATATTTTTATTATATTATTATATATTATTATTATTATTATTATTATTGTTGTTGTTGTAGTTATTTTTGTCGTACAGTAAGCATCACAATCAGAAGCAGCAAGACCTTCATCATCTTTATTAACCAAGAGTTTCAGTTCGTGTGGGCGTGACTAAGATGAAAGTGGGCGGAGTTCGCGCAGCGCGCACTCCCTGAACAGGCGCTGCGGCAGAGCGCGCGCACTCCGAGCCATCTGACTCCGTCATCATCAGTGTGTACTGAACTTATTATTATTATTATTATTATTCTTTTTAACTACCTAACCGGGTATTTCTTTTACTTTTCTCTTTCAAAACTCGCAGGTAGGAATCTTTATTTTATTCATCTTCAGACAGTTTTTATACTTGATCATGATTTACAGCACT
Source organism: Clarias laeviceps (assembly GCA_030014305.1). Lineage (NCBI taxonomy): Eukaryota > Metazoa > Chordata > Actinopteri > Siluriformes > Clariidae > Clarias > Clarias laeviceps. The sequence continues at coordinate 6,108,959 of JAQMYJ010000009.1, read as the reverse complement.
GCTATAGTTGTTTTGTTGATTTTGTTTACTTCTGTTACTTTAAAAAGAGATCTTATAAAACTACATGATCTTACAGAAATTATGTGTTGTTATTTAATGAGATATGGAAAAATTATTATTATTACTTATATATATATATATATATATATATTTTAATGCATGCTCTGGCTTCATCCTGTGGGTAGTTAATGCTCTTTACAGATTACTTAAATCAACAAGATTTACATCATGTGCATTTTAGATACTCATTGTTTAAACATTTGGTGAGCGGTTCAACAGATTTCTGTTTTTAGATATTCTGATTTAAGTGACTTTGAGCATTACTGTCAAATTTAATACAATGTTGACCATTGTTAATTACAAGGCTATGCCTGTTGATTAGGAATTAGAAAGTTCCAAAAATAACTTATTAATTTATCCGAAAACATAGTTTAAATAGACCCTGTTAGTTCATGGATCTGCCTTGTAAAAAAAGAATTTCCCTAAAGCATAGACAAGTTATTTTACATTTTACATTTTCTGTTGATTGTTGCCTTATTTGTGTTCTGATGATTATCATATTCGTTCATTTTATCCTGATTATTATCATCATCACATAGATTGGGCTCCCTCTCGAGTTATTAAGAATTTGACAATGTATCATGATCATGCTGTCAGTTATATGAACATCAGTGCGCAATATGTACTGTGAAATACACTCACTTTATTAACGCCTGCAATTACCCAATCAACCATGAATAAATCATGTGACAACAGCACAATACATAAAATCAGGCAGATATAGGTCAAGAGCTTTAAACAAAGTTCAACATCAAATATTAAAATGAAGAATGAATTTGTGAGCTCAGTGATGTTGACTTTGGCATGGCTCTTTATGTTAGGAAGGTAAAACAAACAAACAAACAAAAAAAAACATATGATCTCCTAGAACAGTTGAAACTTTGCAGTGAGAGGCAATTCTGTGGGTGGGACACCATTTAGATTGGGATTGACTCAAAATATTATACCAACCAGAAAAAGCATGTTAAAACTCACAATATGTCAAACTTTAGAAGATCACATTTTTTTCCTCTTCACACAGGAAAAAAAAGAGAGATCTGAGCCTACATGCTCACCAAAGCAATTAAAGATTGGAATTTTTTGTCAGCTGCCTGATTTTGTTCAGGCTGTTTGCCTGATTGAAAATTTCAAATGAATGTACATTAGGCGTACCTAATAAAGTGGACAGTGAGTGCTTATATGCACATAATCAATCTATGAGAAAAGTTACAGCATTCGATTATTTTTAGTTGCATTTTCAGTATTTAGATTTCTCTCCTTCCCCCTTTTGTATGTGAATGTTTTTTTTGTTTTGTTTTGTTTTTTGGTCAGGTTTGCTCCTCTCACCTACGAAAGAAGAACATTATAGAGACAAAGCCGATATGGGTGGAGCAACATTGGAGTTACCCACAATTAACCTGACTTCAGATCTCCTCTCCGACATTAACATGACCAACAGCACCTGTCGCACAGACGACATCCTATTGTCTCCATACTTTCAGCACTCACTGGGCATGGCTGCCATGTTCATTCTGGCATACCTGTTCATCTTCCTGCTTTGCATGATAGGTAACAGTGTGGTGTGTCTTCTAGTCCTGAGGAACAGGCACATGTGGACGGTCACTAACGTCTTCATCCTAAACCTTTCCATCAGCGACCTGCTTGTGGGAATCTTCTGCATTCCCACCACTTTGGTGGACAACCTCATAACGGGCAAGTGTATTTTACATAGGAGAACTGCATTTATTTATTTACTTACTTATTACATTGGAAAGCATTTAACTTTTGGAAGAGTGAATGAAAATGAACATCCGGTTGAATTTGACCCCAACAGGCTTTAGAGTTATGTGGCACGTTGGCGGAGTAGTTAGTAATCCAGGGTCGAGGGTTCGATTTCCACCTTGGGTCTGTGTGCATGGAGTTTGCATGCTCTCTTCATGCTTGGTGGGTTTCCTCCGGGTACTCCAGTTTCCTCCTACAGTCCAAAGACATGCAGAGTAGGCTAATTGGCGTTCCCAAATTGCTGTAGTGTGTGTGTGTGTGCCCTGCGATGTACTGTATAGACACCCTGTTTAGTATGTATCCCACCTGATGCACAAAGTCTTCTGGGATTAGACTCCAGGCTCCCGCAATCCTGTACAGGATAAGACATACTGTATATATCAGCCCTAACATTAACACTAATAATAATATAGCAGTAAACTGGTGACAGGATGATAGGCACCCAAGGCTCATTTATACCCTCTCCAATACACTCTCCACAGCAGCCCCGACAGATATAAAGTACAGTAAGAGCAATGGTACTTGTACTTGTTAGTTTTCCCAAAAATACACACTTTTTTCGAAATCTAGATGAAATAATATTATGCACCTTGAAGAAAGAAAAGCAGGTGCAAAAGAAGTTTTTTTAATTCCTTTGTAGTGAACTCGTAATGCTTTTGTCTTTGGACAGGTTGGCCATTCAGTAATGTAATATGCAAGCTTAGTGGTCTTGTACAAGGAATGTCTGTCTGTGCCTCCGTCTTCACGCTGGTGGCTATTGCAGTGGACAGGTAAGTGGTCATGTGCTTTTGGCTGTAAATTGAAACTATCATTTGAATGTCAGAATTTTTTTTTTTCTGAGGCACCAGAAATGGGAGCCATGAGTGGTTGGACATGTCATTTTCAACACTTATCGCTAAAAGCTTCTAATCCTTGCACAGTGCAACATTTAGCATAATGGCGTAAGTGTAGAGGCGGGAGGAAGAAGATGTTTGATAATTTGATAAGTGCAAATAAGTCACTCACCGGCCACTTCATTAGGTACACCTGTCCAACTGCCCTTTAACACAAATGTCTAATCAACCAATCGCATGGCAGCAACTCAACGCATTTACAGTAGGTATGTTGACATGGACAAGACGATCATCTTAAGTTCAAACGAACATGAGAATAAATAAGAAAAGTGATTTAAGTGACTTTGAGCATGGCATGGTTGTTGGTTTCAGACAGGCTGGTGTGAGTATTTCTGAAACTGCTGATCTACTGGGATTTTCACATAAAACCATCTATTGGGTTTACAGAGAATAATCTATAAAAGAGAAAATATCCAGTGAGCCTCAGTTCTCTGGGCAAAAAATGCATTATTCATGCCAGAGGGCAGAGGAGAATGGCCAGATTGGTTTTAGCTGATAGAAAAAAACAGCAACTCAAACAACAGCAGAAGAACATCTCTAAACACACAACAGGTGGAACCTTGAAGCAGATGTGCTACAGCAGCAGAAGACCACACCGGGTGACGCTACAGTACCCTCAGCTAAGAACAGAAAATTGACGCTACAGTTCACATGGGTTGCCTGGTCTAATGAGTTTCAATTTCTGCTGCAACAGATGGTAGGGTCAGAATTTGGCGTAAACAACATGAAAGCACGGATCCATCTTGCCTTGTTCAACGATTCAGGCAGTTGATGGTGGTGTGTTGTTTTGGGGGATATTCACTTGGCTACACTTTGGGCCCCTGAGCACCAGCTGAGCATGCCACAGAGTATTTTTGCTGACCATGCCATCCATTTATGAACACAGGATAATGCACCAGGTCATGAACCTAAAATAATCTCAGACTGGGGGCTTGAACATGACATAGAGTTCACTGTACTCAAATGACCTCCACAGTCATCAGACCCAAATCCAATAGAGCACCTTTGGGATGAGGTAGAGCAGGAGATTTGCATCATGGATGTGCAGCCGACAAATCTTTGAGCAGATTTAAAAACAAATATTTAAAGTATTTGAGAAATATATACTAGATATACTAGAAAGGTGTAGCTAATGGAGGGGCCGGTGAGTGTCAATCAAGTATAAGTGTATAAGTATTTATAATTAAGTATAAGAAATAAAATAAGTATAATTTGTACTTATTTAACAAGAGTAAAATCACTTTACTTAATATAACCTACATTTTTAAGCACATTTGTAAGGAATTATTTGAAAAATTAATCTAAATGTGGAACCTCGGATTACGAATAACACGGTTTGCGAGTGTCCGCAAGACGAGCAAAGATTTGTAATAAATTTTGACTTGAAAAACGAGCAAGTCTTGGTTTACGAGTACCGAGTATCATGTATCACGCATGCGCTTCTT
>JAQMYJ010000009.1:6092155-6104700 GCA_030014305.1 Clarias laeviceps | reverse complement strand
ACATCCGTGCACGTGTGTACTGTTTACTATAACACTGTGACCACGTGTGTGTGTGTAAAACATCTTTTATTTTGTGTTTGTAAGCGCGTGTATACAGCGCGCATGTACTGTTTCTTATAACACACGTGTGCACGCGTGTAAAGCAAAAGCAAGTCTTTTTAGAGGCTAAAGATCCATTTTCTCTCTCCCTCTCTGTATCAGCCTGTCGTTAATGGTTATGTTTGTGCGCGCGCGTAATTTGACACTGTGCTCCTTCACACACACAAACACACACACACAGACACACACACACACTCTCTCACCTTTACAGACCCCCTCCTACCCCCTCCTCCTCCCGCCTGCACGCATAAATGGAAACACGTACCTATCTATCGGGATTTATTTTTTACTTTTTTTTAAAGATAAAATGCAGGTTAATTTGTTATATTTTTATGTATATATATATTTTTGGGACTGTGGAACAAATAATTTGAGTTTCCATTATTCCTTATAGGAAAATTTTATTTGGTTTATGAGTGTTTTGGGATATGAGCCTGCTTCCGGAACAAATTATGCTCGTAATCCAAGGTTCCACTGTACATGAAAGTTGACACAGAAATATCTACATCTTTAACCTCATTATAAAAAGGAAATGAAAAAAAGAACTGCTTTGAAGAACTTCATCATCAAACAGTATTATTTCATAATTTTATTGTATTTATGATCATTATCAAGCAGTAAAAAGTACCAATGAAAATGTAAACTGAATTTAAAAAGACATAAAATGAAAAAGAGTGAACGAAAGAATGAAATTCATTCAAAAGAAAGAATGAATTTAATGAGACATTAATTTAAAGAGACATGTTAAAGAGTTCTTCAATCATTATTTTTGTCTTAACATTTTGAAACTTATCAAGATTTCTATATGAAACACTGATTCACACTGATGACCTGATGCAACAGAAATCATTCCTTTTTTAAGTATCATTACTGTAATTAGTTAATTATTAATTAGCTAGTATATTAAAAGACAGCTCAATCTTCTAGCCATATTGCCACATAGCTTTATAACCCACCGCTCAAGATGGTTGACTTAACAACAGCATTATTCCCGTCTCTGGTCTTATTTTACAGCACTAATGAATACTTGTGACACTATTTTTAATCCAACATACAGTGTGAGAGAAGTGGCCATGAAATTAACCTAAATTAATAAATGAAGTTGGTCTGGAAAAAAAAAAACTCTGACAAGTTAATTTACTGAATAATTAAATTTATTTTATCTGAAACTTGCAATGGAAAAAAAAAGATGTATGACTTTTTTATAATAAAAACAAATTATCCTGCTCTGCATTCGCAAACTTTAAAAAAACACGAAAAAATACATTTAATGGAAACGATATTTTTAAATGCTTGTGTTCAATCTGACAGAGCTATAAAAAATGTTCAGAAGTAAAAATTTATTGAATTAATATTAAAGGATTTGACTGTTTGTCTAAATATAAAAGTGAATCTATAACTGATTAAAGTTTTTCTTTTTGCCCCATGTCTTTGTTTCAACCCAAGGTTTCGCTGTTTAGTTTATCCTTTTAAACCCAGGCTAACACTTTTTGTGGCGAAGGCAATCATTGGGATGATATGGATGTTGGCTCTGCTCATAATGTTCCCCTCGGCCCTGATGTTGACCGTCAAGCAAGAACAAAATCACTTCATGGTTGAAGGTGACAACTACAACCTGACCTATCCTCTTTATTCCTGCTACGAGACCTGGCCTGATCCTGAGATGCGGAAAGTGTACACCACGGTGCTGTTTGCCCATATATACCTGATTCCCCTTATTCTTATCATCCTTATGTATGGCCGCATTGGAGCTAAACTCTACTCGACTACCTTTCACGGCAAGGTGAACCAGCCTTCAGGCGCTCCCCAAAGGAAGTCACCTATATCGAAAAGGAAGATCAAAGTCATCAAAATGCTCATCGTTGTCGCCCTTCTCTTCATGCTATCATGGCTGCCTCTCTGGACTCTCATGCTGCTGACTGACTACGCACGTCCTGAAGGTGACCAACTGGATCTTCTAACAGGTTACATCTTCCCTCTCTCCCATTGGCTGGCTTTTTCCAACTCAAGTGTCAATCCCATCATCTACGGCTACTACAACAAAAATTTCCGGCAAGGATTTCAGGCAGCTTGGATGCAGCGACCATCCTGCTGCTTGGACAAGCCTTCGCAGATCCGTCTCAGGAGGGTTAAGAGGAGCAAGAAGACTTGCTGCCCCTTGGACAAAGCTCTTAGTTCCAACACGCTGAACTTGGGAGTAAGAAACAAAATCTACACTGACAACGACCTAACAGGTTGCGTCCGTCTGGAGATGGGGCACAAAAGAGCGTCTAAGGAAAGGAGAAGCTTGGGGGCAGAAGGAGGAAACAGGAGAACAGCAATCAAAAGAGATCTCCTGGAAGACATCGATAGGATCTCTCCAACAGGACCTACAGTGTACCAGGCTTGGGAACTTTGAGTGGTCCGGTCCACCTCAAAGTGAGGCACGTTGTCTTAATGAAGTTGAACATCAAGTTTCTGGGAGAAAAATTGCTCCTGCCAGTAGAAGAGAAGAAGAATGTATTCCATACAAGTCTCATATCGGCAGAGTAAATATCAGACTGGGCCTAACATGCCTATAAGCAGGTAATTTATCACATAATTTGCCAGACGGCTAACAGAAAATAAGCCCATGGGTAAATGGAATTGTGTATTAGCATCATGGGACTCCCAATCCTGTTTTTTTTTATTATACAGTGCTATAAATATTGAGATAATCTCAGTTGCACAAATGAATATATAAATGTTCAATCTTTGGTTACATAACAGCTAAATGAATGTATTTTCTTTTATATAGGAATATACTGCTAAGCATACTCTCCACCAGAGTCATTATTCACAGGCTGCTGCTTCTTTGGCTTCTGCCTTGTTCGTACAGTAAATTTCCAAACCTGTCACTTTTTCTGCTTTGCTATGGCTTTCGCTTCACTTATGCACCAGAAAAACATTAGCACATGTGTATGTTGCTTTTCTTGGCCTGGAAAATAGTTCAAAGCCATTTTTTACTTTCTATGCTGTAGTCTATGAGCCTAAAATCTGTGACATGAGCAAATAATTGATCCTGTAAGGTCAGGAAAGTAGAAGTAAAAAAAAAAAAAAAAAAAAAACACATTTCATTACAAATTCAAAGTGGCTTCTATCCACTTGCTCCAAAAAGGTGTCACAGATCTAACTAGTTGCATAATGTACTGTATGAAATCTGAATTTCTTTTTTTAGGACAAATTTGACCCACATGTACAGTATACATGGCAATAGATCAAATAAATATCTAGTTTCTGGCCATACAATCTTAATGAAAATCAGAACTTGTGCAAAGTTTTTCCATCACTCTTCACTGCACTACCAGTGCATCTCCTAAACCTACATATTCCTTTGCAAAGATGTCCTACTAAAAGCTGTGAAAATGTCACAATGACAAAAGCACTGAATCTGACCTTCTCTGCTTCAGGAACAGCCCATAATCTTTGTGCTGAAGGTTTTCACTCAATGTAAGCATGGCTGCCAGAATAGATTATTCCTACAAATATGACTTCTTGATGTTGTGCTTGAGGATACTTATGTATGAGTCGTGCACGTTATTGATGTTTCTTATTGACTCGTTTTATGTGTACAGGTCTGAGTGCAGTAATGACAGGTCTAGTCACAATAATGACATGTCTTGTTCAGGTCAGATTGCAGTATTTTCAGGTTTGTTCAATACAAATTACAGGTCTGTTCACGCTGTTCAAAGCCGTGACGGGTCTAGTCACAGTATCGGTAGGTCTGATCACAAAACAGAACAGCATTAAAACACGGAACTCTGACAGACTTCTTAAATAAATCATTAAAATCCTTTGACACGTCCCACTTCTGTTTTGTGTTTTTTCGTTTTCCTCTAAAACATGCATTTGGGAAAAAAATAACATTTTCATGCTTTTTTTTCATTACAGGTCTGTTACCACTAATGACAGGTCTGATTACAATGAAAGGTTTGTTCAACACAAATGTAGAGTAATGAAATGTCTACATATAGTAACGTCTAATCACAGAAATGACAGGACTAGCTGCAGTAATGAAAGGTCTTTTCGCATTAATAACAGATCAAATCACAAGGCTGACAGGTGTAACTCACCTGCGTGAATGAGACAGCTGCAGTACATACAGTAATGACATTACTGTTTGCAATGATGACAGGTTTGTGCAGATCTAATTGCAGTAATGAGCAACCTAATGACAGCAATGACAGGACTACTGTCAGTAATGACAGGCTTGATCACAATATTGACAGATCTAATCACAATAATGAATTAGACTAGACGGCAAAATCACAGGTCTACTCATGGAGTCTGTTCAACGCAAATTACATGTCTGTTTACACTAAAAACAGGTCCTGTTTATAGTATTGACAGGAATAGTTGTAGTAATAAAAGATGTAAAGACAGATCCAATCACAGCAATGACAGAAGTAGATGCAGTAATGACAGATCTGTTCACAGTAATGACAGATCTACTCAACACAAAGTTCAGTTCTGTTTGCAGTAATGATGAGGCTATTTACAGTATTGACAGGATAATTTACAGGAATTAAAGGACTTGACGCATTGTGACTTGACGAGTGTTCAGAGTCATGGCAAGTTTTGTAACACTACTGACCGGCATAATTGCAGTAATGGCAGGTCTTTTAACAGTACTGTCATGTCTTATCACAGTAATGACAGGTCATTCCGCAATAACGACAATTCTGATCACTGTAATGACAGGCATAATTGTAGTAATGACAGTTCTGATTACAATAGAGACAGGTTTAGCTGCAGTAATGAATGATCTAATCACAGTAATGACAGGACTAATTGCGGTAATGATGGGATTAGAAGCAGTAATGTCAGGTCTTTTAACAGTACTTTCATGTCTAATCACAGTAATTACAGGTCTGATTATGGTAATTACAGGTGTGATTACAGTAATGATGAGTCTGATTATTACAGGTCTGATTACAGTAATGACTGGTCTGATTACAGTAATGACAGATTTATAACAGTAATGACAGGTCTGTTCACAGTAATGACAAGTCTGATCAGAGTAATGACAGGATTTGAAGCAGTAATGACATTCTTAATTGCAAATTATTGATGCGAAGAAGCAGTAATGATGATCTGTTTGCATTCTAATCACTGTTATAAGAGGTCTAATCACAGTGATGAAAAGCATAGTTGCAGTAATGATGGGATTAGAAGCGGTAATGGCAGGTCGTTTAACAGCACTGTCATGTCTGATCACAGTAATGATAGGTCTGATTCTCGTAATGACAGGTCTGTTTGCAGTAGTGACAGGTCTGATGACAGTAATGGTAGGCATAATTTCAGTAATGACGGGATTTGAAGCAGTAATGACAGATCTGTTTGCAGTAGTGACTGGTTTGAAGACAGTAATAAGGAATAATTGTACTAGTAGTAATGACAGTTCTGTCCATAGTAGTGAGAGGTTAAGTTGCAGTAATGAGAGATCTAATCACAGTAATGATATGCTTAATTGCAATAATGATGGAAAGAAGCAGTATTGATGGTCTGTTTGCATTCTAATCACTGTTATAAGAGATCTAATCACAGTAATGAAAAGCCTAATTGCAGTCATGACGGCTGTCATCGAATTACAAATTACAGGTCTGTTCACACCAATGACAGATATGTAACACTAACAACAGGTTTGTCCACACTAATGATATGTCTGTTAACCCTAACAACAGGTCTATTCACAGTAATGATAGCTATGTTTGAAAAAATAACAGGTTTGCTCACACTTACAGCAAGTTTCTTCACAGTAGTTATAGATTTTTATTCACAATAACAACAATGTGTTCAAAATAATGATGGCGTTGTTCACATTAATGACAATTAATGGCAAGGCAGAGATTGGATCTGAACAAACCAACTAGATTCCTACTGGATGGAAGTTCAGGGAAATTTATGTAATATATAAATTCACATAGATAGACTGTGTGAGGTGATGTGCGTTCTTGAGCAAATTCATGGAAATTCATGACACTCGCACCAAGCTGTCCACATTGCAGGAAGACATTAAAAGCCACAAATGTCTGGCATCTTAAAGGCACGACATTACATGGAATTCTGATAATCATCCATTTAAACCTAATTTAAATGAACAGAATGCCATACAGTATATATGTCATGAAAAACAAAAAAAAAGACTTTATTACAATATTCATTTATAATATTTAATTCATTATATACTTACATATATTTATTTTATAAATTGTTTGTAAACTAACAGGGTGGCACGGTGGCTTAGTAGAGCACTGTCGCCTCACACCTCCAGGGTCTGGGTTCGATTCCCACCTTAGGTCTGTGTGCATGGAGTTTGTACTGTATGTTTTTCCCGTGCACAGTGGGTTTCCCCCCGCAGCCCAAAGACATGCTGATTGGTGTTCCCAAAAAGATCTTATATTATTGTACCTAGGGTATTAAAGGAACCTAAGGATCCAGACCTTATTCTGGAAACATTAAGTGTGAGGCAAGAATGCACCCAGGGATTGACACCAGTCCATCTCACACCAAGAGACACTTTACCTCTGCCAGTCTGCTGCATGATTTTAGGAGCAGATCAAGTAACCAGAATCTGGAGAAAGCCTCTCACACACCGTCATGTGGAACTCTAATCAGCGAGCAAGCCAAGCCACACTCTCCCATATTCAAGGTGTGCTTGTTCACAATAGGGTTCCAATTGAATACCTGACAAATTTCTAAGGAAACTTATGAGAATTTCCCAGAAGTTCCAAAATGGAACTGAGGATGGTTAGTGGTGTGGACACAGATCTGAATGTGAAAGATTACTGTCTAATGAAAAATAGTTATTTATTTTAGTAGTTATACTGTATTTTATATTCTGTATGAATTTGAAAGCTTAAGCACATGCATTGATGTTAACATATAAAAACTTTGTCAAACAAATGACAAAGGTCAAGAGTTTACCCAAGTCAAGTGTTTACTCAGATTCTGATCTATGTCCATTTTTTTTTAACTTGCTATACATGGAACTGTTTATTTGTTTCAAAAGGAGTAAATTTCCTGATCTGGACGCCAACACCAGCTGTTGTATTGCGATTAGATTTTTATGCTTGTTGTGGGTTGGCAGTTTGTGCTTGGCTGGACATTAGTCAACATCCTGCTTAGCTCAGTGGTGTTTTCATCGCTTTTGCATCAGCTGCACGATCTATAATTCACATCATCATGCTTCAGGAACCTCAAGTGATTTTGATGTTGTGTCATACTGTATATCCGCACAGTGTTTTCTTGACCGCTACGAAGCACAATGGAACAAAAGGTAATTTTGTACCACGTCTTGTCTTGTCCTCCAACGCGTGATGTATCCCCAAGCTTGTCCACCAACGCTGCCAGTCTGAACCCATTAAGCTTACCCCTGACAGCGAACAACAGGGTTAAAACATTTCCCCTGGAATGTGAAGGGGTGAATAATTGGACAAGCCTTGTTATAAGAGACTGTGTTAAGGCAGGAGGTGGTCTCATTAGCCTAGTCGCACATTGCTAGAGAAAGTTCAGATAGAATTCATCTTTATTAAAGTTTAAAGTGATATTGTGCCGGAACAATGCAAAAGCAAGATGAAGATGTGTCCTTATTTTCACACACCGGGAAACTACAAGATGTGTTAGATATGCTAATATAGGGGGGAAAAAAATCACCTATGTTTAATTTTTAATGATGTGTTTGCCATCACGATATTGTGGTCCAGGGCTTCGGTGGAATATTTTATAGTGATGGAACACCCTTTGTATGACTAATCTTTCTTATGTTGATTAATTCTCTCTGACAGTATTTTCAGACTGCAAGGTTTTTACATTTACATTTAAGCATTTGGCAGATGCTCTTATCCAGAGCGACTTACATTTTGTTTTTTTATCTCATTATACATCTGAGCAGTTCAGGGTTAAGGGCCTTGCTCAAGGGCCCAAAGGTGGCAACTTGGTGGTTGTGGGGTTTGAACCTGGGATCTTCCGAACCGTAGTCCAATGCCTTAACCACTGAGCTACCCCTGGCCCAAGGTTTTTATTTAACTTATTTACACTTGGTCCAAAACATCATCCTGCCTGTAGTACCATAAACCTGAACTTGTACAGTAGTCGCTTTACGTAAATGTACATAACAACTGTGTAATCCTAGATAGTGAAGTGTTTTGTTAGGACATTGATTTAGCATTTTGAAAGCAGTCTGTAATATCAGTGTTTAGTAATTGTCAAAGGTAAATCTGTTTTTTTCTTTTTGTCTTCAGAATGGCTTTGTTGTTTATCTATAATATAAGCTGAATTTATTTTTGTCTTATTACGTCCAAAAAAGAAGGCTAATGAGAATTAAGAACAGGAAATAAATTGTTCCACCACATTAAACAATAACATAAATGGCTAAAATGAACAATGTCTTTTTGAACAATACCACATTACTACACTATGTTTTACTCCTGAGTGACCAAAGGAGAACCGAGATGATGAACATAAAGGGTTCTTTTAGAAATGTGAAAAACTCATTCTGTTTAACAGAATATATTGCTTTCCAGACAGTATCAGGTCTAAACTGGCGTCACATCACATCGCACCCAAGAAAACCCCAAGTGTGTTCCATTACCATGGAATCGGTTATGATTTCCTCACCTCACCCTTCATAATTTCGAAGGGACTAAATTATGACCATTTTCTATATTTCTCTTGGGAGATGCTCATCAGCACTATGTCTGTCCAACCCATGGGTCAGTGAGTAAGCACAATGTAGTAAAAGAAAAAACCCACATGTTCCCAGGGGACCAACCAGGGCTCAGTTATTCTTTTTTGCCACTTAAGCAGGAAAGTGGACCAATTAGGAGCAGCAGTGTGAGTGTGAAACTAGTAGCGACAAGACAGTATGACAGGAAAACAGGATTTCTGCTTTTAATTGCTTTTACATGGAAAGTATTAAATGCTTTTTAAGTGTTTGGCATAGAAGTGCTAAGTGCAGAAGTTTGTGTCAGCGAACAGGGTGTCATTTGTGCTCCAAATTTGTGCAATTACTTTTATAAATATGTATGCAGTGTGAAAGTTCGATACACTTAAATATAGTTAAAGTGCCCTTCTTAGCAACCTACAGCACTGTTCAAAAGTCAGTTCATTTCTTCAGTCATTATCTATAACGCTTTATCACAGGGTCTCGGGGCCTGGAGCCTATCCCAGCAGACTTAGTGGTGCCAAATCATCGCAGGACACACACATACACATATACACATGTACACTCACATGCTCACTGCAAGCAATTTGGGAATAGCAAGTAGTTTAATCTGCATGTCCTTGGACTGTGGGAGGAAACCCGCTAAGCAGGGAAAGTACATGCAAACTCTATGCACACAGACCCCAAGGCGGGAATCGAACCCAGACCCTTGAGGTGCAAGGCGACAGTGCAAAACACTAAGCCACCGTGCTGCCATTTGTTTTTCCTATTCATTTAAATTAAATTAAAAGAATTGAAGAATTTAAGTAATTGAAGAAAAGGGAACCATTTTTTTTTTACAAATGTTATGTGCCAAAATATACATTTTAAAACTTGGTTGTTTATGTAAACAGCAACCTCATTTCCCCTCTTGTCTACCGGCCTATTCTGTCATCATCTGCACCTGTTTCTTACTAGTTCATGCGTTAAACTTGTTTTTTTTTAATGCTAGAATGGTTTATATGTCACTGTGTGGCTTAACAAACCAAAAAACATTACTCTGAATCTGCTCAGGTGAATCTGCACAAAAATGTAAAAGAAATCTTATTTTATATATGTAATTTAAATAGCTTAATCGTCCCACTTGTCCATTCCAAATTATGAAAAATATTTCACTGGCACACAAGATTCACTCAACTCTGTTTTCATAAGTCATGTGCATAGCAGGAAACTGCATCATTTGCATTATCCTGAAGATCACGGAGAAAAGATAAATTGTTGGTTTCTTTTTCATTTTTTTGTTTGTGAAATTACAGGATACAATTACAATAATTATATACACTGCCTGGATACAAAAAAGTCACCATTTCAGAAGGGCTATATTATTGAGCTGCATCAAGCACTTAAAACAATTAAGGGTCTTGAAATTACTTTAAATCTTTTTTTTTTTTTTTTAACCTTTAATTAAATGTAATCAAAACCTGGAAGAATAGTGCTGGACCATCAACTGTGTGTAGTGAATGTGGTCAGGAAAAAGCATGAATGAAGATCACGTGAACACTCAGTAACAACGCATGCTAAAAAAAAATGACAGTAGAAATCAGAGCTATGTATAATAGTGAAAGTAGGAGAATTTACATACACATTGTGATAAAAACTCACAGGATTGAGACCAAACTGCTGTATGGCATTGAACAAACCATTTGATTAGTGAGGTTAATGAGAAAAAGGACTTTGGTTTGCTAGGGGGCATAAAGATTGAAAAAAGGTCATGTGGTCTGATGAGTTTAGATTCCACAGTGATGAACGCATCAGGGTAAGAAGATGCATAGTGCCGACTGTAGCCGCCTCTGGAGGCAGTGTCATGATCTGGCGTTGCTTCAGTTGGTCAGGTCCGGGTTTGCAACGTTACGTGGCAATAAAATGAAGTCAGCTGATGACCTGATGACCAGGTTATCACATGTATGGAGTTTCTTTCTTCCCTGAAGGCTCAGGCATATTCCAGGATTCATATTGTGAATGTGACCATGAGGAATAATTTTTGCACATGAATTTGCCGCAGTTTTTTTTTTTTTTACACTTTAAAGCACATCATTAGAATCTTCTTAATGCTATTTTCATAGATCCTAGTTAACCACATTGTTTGACTAATTATATGATTAAAAAAAAAAAAAAAGATTCAAACTGGTTAATCTCAACCCTGTTACAGCAAAGAATAATAATAAAAATGCGATATGTTAACACATTTTAATCAATTAAATAATTTTCAATGTGCATAATAATAAAAATAACAAAATATTAATATTATTATAATATAATAATAACAGTAATTGCAATAAGTATAATAATCATTAAAATAATAATTAAAAGTTACAATGATTAACCATGGAGTGATCACTGAATACGTAAATGACATGATTTATAGTCTTTTAATAGAAATGACTAATTTCATTAGTCAATTAATCATTAACATCTAGTCTGCATCTACATTCTTTTGGAAAGTAATTTTTTGGAGAACATTGCCTTATGTCTTGCAATGTGCATTCTTCAATTTAACAATGAACAGCAATTAGGACAAAAAAACATAACAAACGTGAAGAAAGAGGCCACATGTATCCAACATTTAGGCTTTTACAGATGACGTACTGTATGGAGTGCTTTTTTTAGGCTATTTTTAGTATCCACCAGTAAACCTTTATTTCTGTGGGCACCAGCAGACCTTTGGATTAGTCACGCCAAGATGTACACTTACGTACATATGTACCTTTCTTGAAATGGCACGGTCTGAGTTTATATAACACTTACAAGAATGACGGGGAATAAAAGACTGAAAGCAGGCTTGGAGAGTCTAGTACATTTTATTCTGGTACTCATTATGAATGAAATGTCACCTAGACACTTCATTAGGTACATCTGTTCAACTGATTGTTAACGCAAATATATAACCAGCCAATCACGTGCATTTAGGCATATGACACGCCATGTCACAAAGCTAAAATCATCTCAAACTGCTTTCTTGGACATGACAATGAGGTCACTGTACCCAGCCAATAGAGCACTTTTGGGATGTGTTGGAGAGGGAGATCCTCATCACAGATGTGCAGCCGACAAAGCAATGACATGATGGACTAAAATCTCTACCAGCTGTTTTGTTTAATCTATGCCATGAAGAATGAATGCAGTTCTAAGGGCAAAAAGTGGGTCCAACCCAGTACTAGGTGTACATATTGATGTGGCCAGTGAGTGTACATACACAGTACACACACACACACACACACACACACTCTCAGCTGGTACCTTAGTCACAGGTCTTTCTGTTTCTGCTGACACAAAGAAACACACATAAATTAAAACTGCATAATGAGCCACAGTTGGAAAGCATTAAGTTCTACTTGCTGGCTTCACCTGCTTCTCTCCATCTGCAGATGCTGCTCGACTACGCCCCCTCTGTCATAGCATACAATAGGAATAAATGGACAAATCAAATAAAAAAGAAACAAAGGTCGTCAGTTCTGTCAGTTAAAGTAAAGTTGGATACAATTGTATTTTGGTTAGACATGTGTGTATCCCATTTGAAGGAAAACAAATATAAAAAAAATATATAACATTTGTAGAATATTTAACATTTGTATTTATTAAATTATCCCACAATAAGTATAAACATCACAAGCTATAATTATTGGCTTTCTTGGAAAGGGGGTGTAGAGATCAGTGGCGATTTCTTTAAGACTGCAAGTGAAGCTCAGCTTCCCCTATAATGTCACAAAATTAATGGTCAAATTAT
>JAQMYJ010000009.1:6067816-6087151 GCA_030014305.1 Clarias laeviceps | reverse complement strand
TGTTGGCATTTCACTTTCAGCTGTGTCTGCATCACTGACATCTGTTTTGTCCGTCTCCATCGTTCTTGTGAATTTAGTGCGTTTGTTCTCCACACCCATCAATCAATCAGTGCAGTGGTGTCCGGCGTGCAATTTTTTTCCTTCCCCGTTGTATTATTTGTATTATTTTTCATTTTCATTCATTTATTTTTTACTTAGTAGTGAATATGATTTAAAACGTAGTGAAGTACAATACTTTAAACAAAACATACTTAAGTAAAAGTAAAATTACAGATTTTAAGTGCACAAAAAATCTACTCAATTACAGTAATGCGAGTAAATGTAATTCATTACTTTCCACCTCTGTGTGTAGTATTTGAAGTGTGTAGTAATTTCATTACATGATTTTCCTTCCCTCTAACAGTGACAGTGACAAAAAGAGGACATCCACAGTCTTAAATGAGAAAGAAAAGAGTAATAAAAAGGAGTAAGAATAACATCAAGTAAATATTAAGGTAAAGTACTATTTGAAAGTAGTATTTTATCTGAGTTATTCCTACTTTTACTCAAGTACAGGATTTGTGTATTTGTGTATTAGTTTGCACATTGCATTTGTATGCATTTTAGAGATTTATTTTAGCTTCCTACTTGTACAATTATAGATAAACTCGACTTGTCACAACAATTTCTGTTCAGAATCTTTTTATTGGTAGTGAATTTAAATGTGCTAAACACTAAATCTTATTTCATTCAATTGTACCTGATTTTTTCAATTTTTTCTAATCAAATTTTATACAGTTGACAAGCACGTTGACATGTTCTATACAACAATCCCCATATGGTCATCTAATAAACCTTCTTTTTCAAGGGGCATGTTGAGAGAGCAAGTCATATTAGAATGATATTAATATCACTCACTTCCTGTGATTATTTAAATTTAAGATGACACAATTGATTTCATAGAGACGGTGGAAGCATTTAGCAAACTAATATAAAAGCTGGTAACAGAGCCCCAGTGAAAATTATTCCATTTTATCACTGCCAGACAGTACCAAGGCAGGATTAGGAAGAGCACCTTGGTCGTCTCGCTCGCTTATTTGTTTAAGTGCTTTCTCATTAAGTCTCAAGTGCTGTCAGCATGCTGTCGCTCTCATATTCGCGAGGACATTGTGCTTCGTTGATGTGTTGCTCTTGAGTGCTTTTTCGTTTGATTTCTTTCCCTGTTTTCAAGATCAGCATTATTGTCTTTCAGCTTAAGTCATGCTGTGTTTGGTGCTCAAAAAACGATTATTTAAAAATGCCTTCCTAAAATGGCATTGAAATGTGATGAATGTCTTTTAAGAAATGATTTTTCCCTGTCTTCCTGGTTAATGAGGGAGTAACGAAGAAGAGCCAGAAAAGTTTAAGACAACTTCACTTCTCAGTTCCGACACACAAACTAGATGACAAAAGAAATAATGCATATATAATATAACCCCATATAATCCCATGTTAAATACTTCCACTTTTTCCAAATCTTGATTCTGATTATTCTGTATGTGTTGATTATTTCAAATCACAGTTTTAAGATGTTTTGACATGTACTCATTCTAATATAGGATTTGTTTTTTTGACAAAAATAAAATAATAAAATTAATAAAGTAATAAAAATAATCCTTCCTAACAGCCTAGTTGGTAACCTAGTGAACCAACGTAAGGATATACTGTATTTATTAAAGGAAATTTATGTACGTCGATCTGGATAAGAGCGTCTGCTAACTGCAGTAAATCACTCACTCACTCTTACTCATCGTCTATACGGCTTTATCCTGTATTTAGGGTCGCAGGGGGCATGGAGCCTATCCCAGGAGACTTAGAGCATGAGGCAGGGTACATCCTAGACGGGGTGTCAATCCCGCTCACTTAGATGATCCGACAGAATTACCTACTATGGAATGCTTAGACGTTTATACCTACCTGAAACCAGTCTACACTAAACAGATCTGCACTGTTTTGCTAACAACTCCTCTAAACATTAAATCTATATAAATCTAAACATTGACAGTACATTAGTCAGAACTTGCTGTTTCAATGTCTTCTTTCGATATCCTCAGATTTCCTACATTAGAGGACCCAAAACCAGTTTCAGGATTTTTTTTTTGTCTGTTTGTCTTTCACAGCATCACACAAAACTGGCTGGACAAAATTTAATGAAACTTTGGCAGTACTTTGGTCATCTAAAGTTAAACCTGTGCCATAAATGAAATCAAAGTAGAAGTGAAGTTATGAGCAGTCATGTGCCAGATTAATCTACTTTAAAATAAGCTACTAAAAAGCTACTTGCTTAATGTAAACAAACACATGGACTTTTCTGCCATACAGAAAGACAGACATACTGTACATGTTCTGTACGTGGTCTTCAACCAAAAATAATAATATCACTGATTACATTAAAGCTGATCAGCTTTTCTTTAGCTTTAACCTTTTAACTATTCCTACAAACTCTTTTCCTCTCAATGACGGGTACTTACGCTAGTAAGGGTATAAACCTGATCTTACACATTAATGCTCATAATGCTAATCCACTCTTATCGGAGCAGCGGCATCATTCAGAAGTTGTGAGAGATATCACTTAACATTATTTCACTTAGTTCCCCGATTTCTGATTAACATTAGGTTGTCATGACAAACATGTAGACACCTATAACACCTATTTAATCTTAATATGAAGTGTGTATTGCATACATTAACATATTGTTTGCTAATCACCTCCTTTGTTTTATTTGGTTTAACCAAACTGTTTTAATGTATTTTTAATGACAGTGGCAGCTGATATGTGATATAACTTTAAGTTAGAGCCATTATCCCTCTGGATAATATCTGGTGCGAGACAATATGTTCAGTAGCTGATTAGCCTGAGGAGGTTCGTGTTTGCTTCCAGCTTTCTGTTGTGTTGCCTCCAGCTAACATCGTGATGCCAGCCGTAATCATGGCTGTAAAAGGGTCTATACAGCAGACCACTAAGTGTTTAATTCCTTAACAGGAAATGGATAAGCCAAGTCTAGAGAGTGTGCCATGATACATGGATTCATTCTAGACCTAAAACTATAGATACTGATAGAGACTGATGCTAATTGGTGAAATTGTTTAAGTAAAAATGAGACAAATGAGATAGATCTTGCCAGACTATTTAGCTTGAACCTAATATGTATGCACTGACCAACAGTTTAAATAATAATTAATATTATAGTTATAAATATTGGTTACATTATACAATTATTAAATACATTGCCATCAGTAGGAAACCGTTGAACAAGTTATCAGCTGAAATAATTTGGCCTTGTAGCAAGAATGGACCCATCATGAATTCCCAAACACTTGCTCCAAAGACGCCGACCATTGGATTGGAAGGTGCAGCAAACAGCCAGATTGAAGCAGATTGAAGCAGAAGAGAAACACAATCAGCTCACTTTCGGTGGCTTAATGAGGGCTGTGCAAAATCAACCCTAATGGAGAGCGTTTAAATTCAAATTCAAATTTTATATGTCACATACTCAGTCATACACAGTACGATATGCATTGAAATGCTTATATATGCAGTGAAATGCTTATATTTATATTATATTTAGCAAAGATGCATCTGTCTTAACCATCTAAGTGGGAGCAAGACCTACAATTTTAGGAGGCTTTTCTTTGGAGCTAGAGCGAATTATCTGACGTTGCAAAACATGTTAAAGTAAAGAAATGAAATTGAGATAAGTGCAAATTAAAATTCTGATTTCTTAAGCTAAAAAAGAACTATAAAACTTTCCTTTTCCACAAGTTAAGGATACCAAATTTTTGAAGAAAGATATCAAATTTAACCCCTTTTAGGCATTTCATCCAACTGAGACCAATCATTCTCAGTTCTTCAAAAAAGGAAAATAATAATATCAATCACTTGGGTGGAAGTTACCAGCTGTTATGCATACTATATTTATGTGAATGTGTAAAAGAAATGACACTTACGCTACCGACATTTTGTTTGCAAGCTCGAACATGGATTGTATTTATGTCGTGAGCTGTTCATAAGTGAGTTCATAAGTAAGTGCCTACGCAACCAATACACAAACACAAAATGGTTGATAAGACGGTCAATACACAGAAATTAACAAACTAATTTTATAGAATGATTAGTTCTGGTGATTTTTTGATGAACATTTAAAACTTAGCAGGTTGAAATTATTATTTATTAATTATTATAGGTTTTTGGTGAGTTTGAGCTGAAAGCTTCAGAAGAAGGAATGCATGGAAAGAAGATACAGGATGAGTGGTGAACTCTACGGCTCTCGCCACCCGTGTTATAAGAGGGCCAGGGCCCAAGCGAGTGGCAACATCTCAAAACTTGTCAGCACGATGAGGCTGACAGCAACGACCTGCCCTCTATGGTAGATCACAAGATCAACAAGGACAAGGCTGTTTGTTCGCCCCTTTCTCTCCCCATATCAGACTGGACCGAAAAACCTGGGACGAGTTCACAAGTCTACCCAGGAACCCAGGATTATTCGCCTTATCTCTATAGTCCACCTAGAGGAGAAGGTTTGAGCTCAACTAATGGCTGTCTCAGAGATGTCCATGCTTCGGTATGTTAGGAGTCTAATCCTTTGCCTTTTGTTGCTACCTTACCGCGGTCAAACGAGTCCAATTCCTTCCCTGGAGGAGCCATTTCCGGGAAGTCTTGGTGCTTCTTTGCCGGACCAGGATGATAATGACGTTCAGGCGCTTCTAGGTCAGTTCTTCCACATGGTAAATGTAACCGAGCAAGAGCCAAAGCTGAGGCCCCGCGCTGCCGGCACTGAGCCACCAGAGTACATGCTGGAGCTTTACAACCAGTACACGAAGGATCGCAGCACCAGACCTGCAGCAAATATTGTACGGAGTTTCAAAAACGAAGGTATGCTCAGTAATATTTGTTTCTTTGTTAGTGGTATGTGATGCGTTTAAAAATATTAATACATTTATTTTGGTTGTATTAATTGTATCCTATTTCCAAACAAATGATCGATCATATTAAGTAATTGCTAAGTAGTTTTTTTTTTTATCTGTGATAAATTATCATTAATCATACTAGATTGAACTGTGCTTGTTTAATTGACATTTCACAGCAGACTTTATTAATATCCACTTGTGCTTGATTAATTGCTGTTTTAAGGGCACATTTGTCAACATTTATTCATTAGTCTTGTCACTATGTTTTCTTCTTCACTCTAACCATCCTCTGCTTTTCCATTGTGACATAACAGTTATTTATTGTTTTGTTTCCTTATCATTACATTTCTGTATAAATAGATGGTGATGATGAACTGAATTCCATTTACACAAAGATATAACGCATTCTAATTCGAATCATACACAATCACTATCACTAATCAGTGGCAATGTGTTATTTACAGACTCCTCCCCTTATAGCGTGACAAGAAGAGGTGTGAGGACGCACCCTCTTATGTTCAATGTCTCTGTCCCACATGAGGAGCGCGTTATCACTGCTGAGCTCCGCCTCTACATGCTGGTACATCAAGATCCTCTACGCAAAAATGGCGTTGACTGGAAGGTAACGGTTTTTGAGAGGCAAGTAGAAAGTGGTCCTTCACTTCAACATTCTAAGGGTGGATCTGGGGAGAATAATTTGACTGGAATGCAGGAGCTGGTGGTAGGGCACGGTCAGCGTAAAAAAAGTGGATGGGAAGTGTTCGATCTGACTGATGCTGTTCTGCTCTGGGGAGACCTGGAGGGTATCAGCCACTGGCTTGAGCTGCAGGTTGAAATTGAGACTGAGCTACAGGATGAAGATAAGAGTGGTCTTTTTGTCAATCTGGACATTGAAAGGAGTACAGGAGGAAAGTATGAACCAGTGTTGATTGTCTTCTCAGACAATGAAAGTGAATGGAAGGACCAGCCAAAGAAGGAGATCCCAGAAGACAACGCTGACCTGTTAGATCTCAATGAATTGTTGGTGGATGAAATGGACGGCAATGACAAACAACAAAACGAGGCCCTTTTAATGCAAATGCGCTCTAACATGATCTACAACAGCTCGCCACGAACTCGCCGCAATGCCAAAGGAAACCAATGCAAGAGGACTTCCCTTTATGTGGATTTTAAAGACATAGGCTGGGACTCGTGGATTGTTGCACCACCAGGCTTTGAGGCCTACACATGCCGCGGGGAATGCAACTATCCCTTACTTCCACAAGTCACGCCCACCAAGCACGCCATTATCCAAACTCTGGTCAATTTGAAAAGCCCTCAAAAGGTCTCAAAAGCATGTTGCGTTCCTACCAAGCTGGAGCCAATTTCTCTGCTGTATGAAAATGAGAATGGCCATGTGGTTTTCCAGCACAAATACGAGGGTATGGTGGTGGCAGAGTGTGGATGCAGATGAGATCCTTAAGCTCTCCATTAAGTCTTTCCTGAATCAGCTGACAACCCAAATACAAGATTAAGAGGACTGATAAGATAAAAAGATGATGTGATTGTTCAAATATGAGAACCATGATCAACAACGATGCTACATTTGTGTGATAATTAACAACTTTTCTAGCAACTCTTAGTAGAAGTATTTAAAACAAATGTATTGTGAGTAACACAGTAGCATGCCACTATGTGAAATACACTGTAACCTGGCATGAAATGGATGGACTTCATGGAGAAACAGAGACGTTAATGATTTTTCACTTAATGTATATCTGCTTTTTACAATGCAGACTAGTGCTTTTCTATTGTACAAAAATACTCGCTGTAGTCTAGAATTATAATCATAATTATAATAAAGTGAAAAATAACCTTGGTTTAAAACTCAAGAGATTAACAGCCTTTATTTTCCTAAAATGCTACACTTTAACCATTTGAATGTGCACAAATAATTAAGGAATAAAACACTTCGGATGTGCTGCTATAGGAAAATAATAGAATAAGTTGAGGTACTGTTACCACCACAATATTTTTCCTATAAAAGCAAATCCTGAAGTGTTTTATTCCTCTTATACAGCATCAATCAATGACAAAACATACTTTTTATCCTATTATAGTTACATTTATCTTTGATTATTGCTATATTAAATCTGGTCAAACATGATAAAAAAGTTAGTTCTTATTATCTCTTACATTATAGGAGCTACTGTACCAGTTCCTAGGCTTCCTTTAGTTCTCATAGTAACTAATAAAAAAACAAAAAGGATATTAAGATTTTACAGTGTAAGAAAGGTTGCAGCGTTACCTCTGATTGCTGCATTAGAGACCACTTCAAAAACAGCTTCACCACATCAACAATTAGAAATTAGTGCATTCATATAAACCATGGCTTAACAGTTAGAACTGTTGCTGCATGCCTCCAGAGTTGGGGGTTCAAATCTCGCCGCCCGTCTGTGTCCATGGAGATGCGTTCTACACAAGTTTAGTGGGTTTCCTGAGGCTATTCTGGTTTTCCCCAACAGTCCAAAGACATGCACTGTAAGCTGTTTACAAATTCACAGTAAGGTGTGTGCAATGCATCTGCAGGTTGCAAGAGATTGAGGTCTTTCGCAATCCTTACAGCAGTGACCACTGGACCACAGGAAATCAAAGGTTACCGCCGCAATGATGATAAATAATTGATTAAAAGAACACTTTTTGTTTGAGAATAGTGTCTGATCTTCATGGTGGAAATCATCATGAAGATCAGTAAAACAGTACCAACAACTGTTTCAGACAGATCCCATTCCAATCTGAGCAAAACTTTAAGCGTATAGTGGATAGACTGTGGATCTAACTAAGAAAGACAGGCCAAATTATAATTCTGATTTGAAGAAGTGCTCTATTATTTAACATATTTCTTTCTTTATCATAAATTCATACACAACATTCTATTTTTACATAAATAAAAATGAATGTTCAGAAATCTAACATAAAACAGCACAGTCTCTGCGATACCTAATAAGGAAGTATTTGATGATAATGATAAATAATAAATAAAAATTTACTAATATAAGCATAATATAATATAATAATAAGCAACTTATATTAGTAAATTATATTTACTAATATAAGGGTTAATATGTTTTTAATTGAACAAGTAAAACTTGGCAGTGTGACTCCATAAAGCCTATAACATGGGATTAAATCCAAATTAATGAAATGAATCACTGGCTGCAATTAGGCCATTTCAAGGTTAGTCCTACATTTACAGCATATTTGCTCATATGAAACTTTCTTTAGCTCTTAATTGCAAAAAGTTTTTTATTCCTCAGCTGTTCATAAACGGTTCAGGTCACTGGTGAACTGGCAGTCTAGAGTACTGAATATCTACAACAGTACAAACTGCAAAAAGTGCTACAGAAAGTTTAAAAATTGCGAATGCAGGTAATTATTATTTTTTTTATATATATTTTCTGTCTTAGTTTTCTAGCTAAGGAACATAATTGTTCCAATATGAAAAAATTAAAAATTGTTCATAGACAGATACAGTTGCTGGGCTTGCAAATTGGATTTTCTCTCTTTAGTAGAAGAAAACCCCAAGAATTTGGCAGACAGGTTTCCATTTATTTAGCTTTTTTCTAAAATCAAAACGTCATTAAAATTATTAATACAATGTCAGTAGTATATGCACACAGCACACCTAATATTTGTCCTTTAACATTTTAGTGTCTAGCTGACACTTTTCTTAATGTTTCTGGCAGAGGTGGCACGGGGTGGGGGGGGGGGGGTGGCGTGTTAGGGGAAAACAACGCACATTTATGCAGTTAGTAAAATCAATCATACTGTGAAATGCTATCACATAAAGCACAGTTCACTCATAATACTGTAAATATACTGTATACTATACAGCATATTTCATAAACAGAACAAATCTATGTTCATGAGCCTACAGCAATGCAGGGCAAAGATCCGTAAGTAAACATAATGTATAAAGGAACAATGTAAAGTGCAAACACTAAATTGTTAATCATGTATTCTGACAGTTTGACACCATTATACTGTTTGATTCTCCATTAACAACTTTCCTTTTGCTATTATTATGATTATGAATTATAACTCCTTGGTAATGATGACATCGGGAATACACTCTGTTTTAAAATCGAGCTCAGCAATTTCAAACTTATTTACCAAAATGAAAATGTAAAACTTTAATTCAATTCGTCTGCCAGTTGTGTTTATATTATGGCTGATTGGTGTATATACACCATTTACAGGTGAACTGATTAACACTGATTATCAATTATGCACCAATAAACAGTTGACAGGACCATGGGAACCCAAGGCTCACCCAAGCCTGAGGGGACACAAGGCCAGTCCGTCCAGCCCAATCCAACAACAACAACAAAAAAAGGCAATGCTGGCCAGGATAGAAAGGCACCAGAACACCCAGCGCATCACAGTCTGCCGCACATGTTTGTTGATTATGGTGGTTGAGCCGACCTTCAAACCCACATCCCAATCCAGTCAAACCTTGAATTAAAAATTCTAAATGTTATAATCCAATTCAATTGTTGTAATGTAATTCTCATTGTAATCCAAATGATTGTTGTGTATAAATTTAGGACAAAGGATTTGCAATTCATTTATATAAGATTTTATATAGAGCGAGAGTAATGTAGTAAATAACATTAACAGGAAATAAAGTAATAACAGAAAATAGATGATCTTAAAGATGTTTATCCGCAGTAAATGAAATAAATGAATAAAAAGGATAACACATCATATTTTAATACATCAACAAACTATTTGGAAATTATTTGGGAAGGTGCTGTTAAAAGGAAATAATGGACTTCAGGCTGGTACCAATCACTCTGCTTTTTGTCGTACCACATTACACCACCCAGTCATTTATTATTTTTTTCTAAGACCACACGAAAGTACGTGTTTTATTTCTTATTTGTTTCATCAATTCCAATTTCAAAAATGTAATACTGGGAAAGAATCTTCAAAGCAAAAAGGTGGAGGAATTCTCTTAACGGGACACAATTATCTGAATGCTGTTGAAACACTTAAAACAAGACAACCTGACATTCAGGTTCTTCCTTGTTCCATGGATTGATTGGTCATAATCTACCCAGGCTGTCCGTAGTCACGAAGCACCACATGCCATGCGAGCCTCTACCACACTCTCTTTCACAAGGCTGTGATAAGAAGGTGTCAGATCTGGGCAGCTTGCACGCCATCACTCAAGATGACAACCTCGGTCCAAGTGAGGTCCAGCCAGGGCACGGAGCCGTCAAATTCCAGTGTGTTTTTCACTCGTGTTCACACCTATAACCACTTCCTCTCCATAAATTTCCATCTCTGTCCTCCAACGCGTTACCCAACACTATCATGCCCAGCTGAAGAAGCTTTTAAGCGTGATAAGGCTGATCCAATGTTCTGACCCTTTCTCTTCCCTTACGTGTATCACTATTCCAATGTGGTGGTTGGGTTATACGGAAATCCAAGTCGATCTACAAAATCACTGTTTAAGTATCAAATAAAGATCATTCAGCCTTCGCCATTCAAGGATTTTCAGCCAGCCTGCAGTATTATCTGGATATGATTTAATGCCAAGGACATTAAATACTTATTGTTCAGTGACTTGAAAGATCAGTTTTAAATAAATCTCTCTTTAATAGATTTATTTTTAATCTTGTTTATGCGGAGCTCTGCATTACAAGTCCCCGTGAATGAGTTGCCATAGAAACGATGATGTATTAGTGGAAGACCATTAAATAAACGTGTCCACTACCTGACAACCGGAACGACTGTCAGGAAGTAAATTCGCACTGTGTGAATGCTCACATTTGAGGATTTAATAGTGCTGGGGTTAAATAATTAAAGGGGGAAAAAAAACACCACTAAACGAACACCTCTGTATCATTGTGATGCTTAGTACTTTACTTACTCTTTAGGTTTCTGCACTTGTGATGTCAATTACTTTAAATACATGAATAGAGTGATGTCCTTAGAGGAAAGCTAACAAATATGCTGAATTTCAATGGTGCTACAGAAAAGAATTTCGAATGGCACTTCTGCTGTCTCAGCAACAAGATATGCTCACGTGGTCATGTCCTAGTTTTCATTTTTGTTACTTTAAACTAATGCAACATCATGGACCATCAGTACACCTGGCCTGTGACCAAAATATAGGTCTGATGGCAAAAACTAGGCCAGTGGCCACGCAGCCTGTACTGTTTTTAACAATTTTAAATTGGTCATTCCTTTCTGGGTAAGTTCTCCCTAGAATTCAACATGTTTACTTGATCCCCTGGGTCCTAGAGACCTGGCTTTAAAGGAATTTATTTACAGTACACCGATCAGCCCTAGCATTACATCACCTGCTTAATATTGTGTAGGTGTCTCCAAAACAGCTCCGATCCACTGAGGGTTGGACTCCACAAGATTGCTATTTTAAGACACAAAGATCAGCTTGTTCTGGAACAGCAAGAATAGTATTGTGTCAAGTGCATTTGCTAAACCCATCAAGCACCATGATGAAACTGGCTCTTATAAAGACCTTCCCAGGAAAGCGAGACCAAAACTTACCTCTGCAATAACGAATCGTTATGAAGGCAAAAGAAGCAGACACATTTCAATATCAAATGGTCAAAGGAGATTATTGCATGTTGTGGATGCCTTCAGTGTGGTGTATAAATAAATTAAAATCAGGAAACACCACTGAATTAGAAGGTGTCCAGACCTTTGCCTGGTAGTGTATCTGGTACCGAGATGAGCGGCAGATCCTTTCTGTTGTGCGGTGGAGATTTCTTTGTCAATCACATCCCACTGATGCTCAATTAAATTGATACCAGTGGAATTTAGAGGCTAAGTCAACTCTTTGTCACGTTCCTCAA
Source organism: Clarias laeviceps (assembly GCA_030014305.1). Lineage (NCBI taxonomy): Eukaryota > Metazoa > Chordata > Actinopteri > Siluriformes > Clariidae > Clarias > Clarias laeviceps. Next base: position 6,075,359 of record JAQMYJ010000009.1, on the reverse strand, counting down.
AACCATTCCTGGACAGTTTTTATTATTTATTTTTTTTACAGTGCATTAGTCTGCATTATTCTGCTGGAACAGAGCAGAACGTTGCCCAGAGCATCAAACTGCCTCTGCATGGAAACTCTGACTACACAGTCCCATAAACAGAAAGCTATAATGATGCACTGTGTATCCTGACACCTTTATGTCATAACCAGCATTAAGTTTTTTCAGCATTTTGTGCTACAACAACTTTTCTGTCGGATTAGACCAGACAGGCCAACCTTATCTTCCTTGGAAACATCAATAAGCCTTTTGTGCCATGACCCTTATTTAAATTAAACAAACAAATTTAAGGATTTTGTTTAAATCTGGTAGCTGAAGTAGGTTATACTGTATATGGTTTATCAAAGTCATAAGAAAAAAACATATTTATGGTTCTTGGGAGTAATGTTGCTGTAATACCAAGTGATAAGACTGTTCAATATTTTTATGTAATTCATAAATTGATTATTTTAATCAGAGGTTAAGGCTTTAATATAGCAAGCCATGATACAGCTTTATTTCAGTTGCATGCTTCAACTTTATGGCAACAGTTTCAGAAAGGCCCACGTGAGAGTGATGGTCAGGTGTACCGTACTTTCAGCCTTACTGTGTAATTTGAAGTCTGTTCACATACATTTGGCCATGCTATTATTTCATTATAAAACTAATGTTGTTTTAACATAACCTTTGTTTCTTTCTGTCTAATTTTATTGTCTAGTCTGTCCATTAGAACCACTATTTAAACATATTTTAGCCAATAATTTGCCTATTTGTTAATTCCATAGAGATTTTCATACTTAGTGACAGAACACATGAGGTTCAAGTTAACATCATTTATATGCTTACTGTTCTTTTAGGTTATTTAGATTCAGATTAAGTGGCATGGTGGTGTAGTGATTAGCACTGTCGCCTTGCACATCCAGGGTCTGGGTTTGATTCCCACCTCAAACTCTGTGTGTGTAGAGTTTGCATGTTCTCTTTGTGCTTGGTGGGTTTTCTCCGGTTTTTCTTCCACAGTCCAAAGACATGCAGATTAGGCACTCCATAGTTTGTGAATGAACGTGTGTGTGTGTGTGTGTGTGTGTGTGTGTGCACCCTGCGTTTATCCTATAGTATACAGGAAAAAGTGGTATAGGCGATGAGTGAGTGAGGTTCAGAGTAAATGTAAATAGTGCTCATTCAAAGATATCTATTGATATAATTTCAATTTCTCAAGTTCTTAATTTGTCACCTACATGGAATTGTATAATTCTTGCATGGTTATATTTCTTACAGAAGAACCCACTTTCAGAACCAAGACTTCATGCAACTTATATATTTTTTTAATGTGATATAACACGACCGCCCTCTAGCGGCCAGCAACGTTATGATTCTTTGCTCGACAGCTATTTTTTCCCCCAGTCTTGTGTGCGCATGCGCAATTCGCCATATTGCTAAGGAAAAAATCAAAGCAGCTGCTGGGCGTAAGATGGTGCACGAGCGCTGAGGCTTGTGTGTTTATTTTTGTTCAGAAGTGAAATTCGTTTTTCCCTTGAGACTCATATAGGTTTTTTATTTTATACATATTCGGGATTTATTTCTGAGGCAAATGTAGGCCGCGTTTCGTTTAGACGACGTGTTTCGGGTTTAGCTTTAACTGGAGAGAGAGAGTGGACGGATCCGTCTCAGCTTAGCTTAGCTTAGTTGAGCGTAGCAAGCTAACTCGTTTCTCACTCCGCAGCGAATTATCAAGGTAACGTTACCGACTCAAGGATATACGTTTATTACGGTATAGTAGGTTAAGGAATATTACTTTGATAAAGTTTGTGTAACGCCTCAGCTAGTTGACGTTAGCTAACGCTTTGCTAGCTAGCGACAAGCAGTTAGCATTGTGGGCGGCTAGCTAGCAGCGAGTGTTTGTGGTAACAGATTATTTTGGATGAACAATATTGTAAATATTTTAAGTTATTCTGTAAAGGTATAATTTTAATATTTGCGTAGTGATTTAATTGTATGTTTTAAGGACGTCCCTGTTATCTAATCTACACGAACGTTCTAGAAAAACGTCGTGTTCAATTTATTTCTGGATTTTTCTAAGCAAAACGTCACGTTAACCTTAGAAGAATAATGAAACTTATAAAGCCACACAAATATTTATTAATTTTCTCAGTTATGCGAAACTAATCTGCGTTATGACTTGTACATCCCTGTTTGGTGTAGCGGTCTGAACTTTTCACGATATATCGAGTCTAAAAGTATCGCCGTATTTCACGATATCAAATCAACTCAAAACTCCACCTTGAAACGCATTACACATGTTCAATATTAAACTCTACTTTGCAGTCAGATCGTATTTTTTCCCATCAATCTCATGTTAGTGAGAATCTTTTTAAGCAGTGTGTACTGAATTAAAATGTAACTAAGCTTTAGAGATCTATATATATATATATATATATATATATAAAATTTTGTCGAGCTATGGTCTAAAATTTCATGTGTGTTTTAGGATTCAGATCTCTATATATACGCAGTTATTGTAAGTCTATAAAAACGAGCAGTTTAAAATTTCCATAGCATTTCTATAATACATAATGCCAGTTTGTAGTAACGTTAACATGTGTACAGTTTGATCTTTGATGGCTTTTTGTATTTTCTTCAATTTGTACGGAATACAAACACAATGTTTATTTAGCAATTAATCTGTAATCGCCACAGATTCGGAACATATGAGGCGAACTGGTTTTAAGGAAGATTAAACATATATTTTGATCTGTCCATTCATCTTTGGAGGTTAATTTTTCATGGTCTACAATCCATACTCAACACACCACGTTCAGTGATGCGTATGCTGCGCCCACCTCGAGAAGCAAATAAAAAAAAAAGATAGATTACTGGTATATTAATAATTCTCATTTATTAGAAAAGCATCAGTAGAATAGTGAAACTGTCGCTCTTTAGAGATGCCTGGTGTAGAGAGGGGATGTGTACCTGAGAAAGATGGAAAGAAATAAAGAGTAAAGTGCCACTGTTTCATTGTCTGGTGCACTCTTGAGGTAGAGGTGAGGCAGGGGAGCAATGCTGCATTCGATTATAGCTCAGATAGGATTCAGAATTATGCGATTTTTCATCTTGTATAAACATTTTTGTGTTTTGGTAAGAAGTTATCCAGTTAGCAGAGTTTGCCAGACCTACAAATGGTAGTTGAAGGGCCATTTTTTCCCCCCCTGCTTTATTCAAAAGCAGCATAAATCAGTATAATAGTGTCGGATAGTTAAACAACAATTTATTTAATTTAGGAACATTTTAACCAAAATAAAAATAGACCAACACCTGCTGTTGCACTTTATTACATGCCAGGAAAATAATGCCTACTGATATCGCCTTATGTATACTTTATTTTTAACAATGACATTGAATTGAAGAAGGATGTTTGCAGTTTGATCAATAAATACATAGATCAATATTTATTATAAATGTTTCCATGCATGAGGTTCAGGATGGATTTTTTTTTCCCCTTCCATATCACATCAGTTACAATTTTCATGAAGTGCGAAGCATGCTGATCAATCTAGACAAACTCTTAGTGGTGTCATATTTTTCCTTATTGTGCTACAGTTATCAATATATTAATTTAAGTTTCTTGCAGGTCAGAAATTGAATGGACGCACCAGGACACAGCCTGTTGATGAGTTTTTGTCTCTAAACATCTGGCGAGACTTTTTTTTTTTTTTAAATAAGAGGCTCAGAGACCAGACAAGTCAGTCAGGATGTCGATCACAAACACACCGACCAGTAACGATGCCTGCCTGAGCATCGTGCACAGTCTGATGTGCCACAGGCAGGGCGGCGAGAGTGAGACCTTTGCCAAGCGAGCCATTGAGAGCCTGGTGAAAAAACTGAAAGAGAAGAAGGATGAACTTGACTCGCTCATCACAGCCATCACCACCAACGGGGCTCATCCCAGCAAGTGTGTGACCATCCAGCGCACTCTGGATGGTAGACTTCAGGTCAGCTGCACCGCATGATGACAAACACCATTATGGGGTGATGCATAGGTTCTGGGTTTATTGTCTGAATAGAGAATCTTTCAGGGCAATTCACAGATCAAGAGGCTTTTTCTGAATTGTTTGTAGCTGTTCAAGCCAAGGCACTGATGGTGTATGTATAAATAAAACATAACCAAGAAAGACAAAGATCCTTGCATAGTGTTTTGCTTAAATGTTCGTAGTCAATGTAGTGTAGCAAATGTTTTTTTTCTCTGTCCATGTAATTTGTCGTACCGTGTAGTCGTGTAGCTGGTGTCTTTAGAAAACATAAAAAACAAGAAATTGTGATGTACAATAAACATACCATTTTATTTTTTTCATATAACAAAATATCAGTCTTTTAGCCCAGAGCATACTAAAACACGTGCGTCTTGTAATTCTATATCTGTTTACTCTGTCCTTCTGTTGCTCCTCAGTATTGGATTACAGGCTCAAGTGACTTCTCTATTGTCTTTAAGGTGGCCGGACGTAAAGGTTTCCCTCACGTGATCTACGCCCGCCTGTGGCGGTGGCCTGACCTCCACAAGAATGAGTTGAAGCACGTCAAATACTGCCAGTTCGCCTTCGACCTGAAGTGTGACAGTGTCTGCGTGAACCCTTACCACTACGAGCGGGTGGTTTCACCAGGTATAGGTCAGTCAGAGGTTTCGCGCCTTAGCCATGCCGTGGTCTGGTGTCTCTGCTATACGTGTGTTCGGCTCATCCGTTGTGTTTCTCTTACACAGATCTGTCTGGACTCACGCTCTCGGGTACTGGTGAGTCAGCATTTGTTTTATCTGAAAGTTTATATTATTTAATGGTTTAATTTGAGTTTTATTGTGTGGAAAGATTTTAAAATTTTTTAAAATAAATCATGATCTCGATTCATACATACATGTGATTTAATTTCTGAATGATGGCGATTCAGTTGCGTGTATTTCTCTGCATTCACTTATTTACTTAACAACAATCTCAGATGCTATATCAGTCACGCTGGTCACACAAAAAAAAACACTATGATGTCACCAGTCAGGCTGGAGATTAGCAAATGATTCAGTCATACAACTCTATCACTTCTCTCATCTTGCTTCCTCATTCACGGCGTTCACTGTCACTCACGTGAAGTGTAACCCGGTAGCACATTTAAACAGACTGGTCAGTTTATGTTTATGCTTTGAGTTGGAACAGTATGACGTCATTTTTGTGGCGAAAACCTGAGCGTAAGTGTTTTGTGTTCTGGTTTTATTTTTGTTCATTTAAACTCTCATTTGTGTGGTCAAATTCTCACTCACGGATGCTCAAATTGTATTTTCACTTTCTCTTCTGTGCACGGTCAATTCCAGCCAATCAGAGGCTAGAGGAGGGACAATACAAGCTATTACATTTTTGTTTTGTTGTTGCGTGTATCTTTGCAGGCATCACATGCATCAGCATATGGAAAATACCCGACAGAGACACACTAAAAACAAAAATATGTACTAATGTCTGATCAGAGGCGGCACGGTAGTGTAGCGGTTAGCACTGTCGCTTTGCACCTCCAGGGTCCGGTTTTGATTCCTGGCCAGGCTCGATTCCCGCCTCTGTGTGGATGGAGTTTGCATGTTCTCCCTGTGCTTGGTGGGTTTCCTCCGGGTACTCCTGTTTTCTCCCACAGTCCCAAATTGCCCGTACTGTGAGTGTGTGTGTATGTGCCCTGCGATGGATTGGCACCCTGTCCAGGGTGTACCCTGCCTTGTGCCCTAAGCCTCCTGGGATAGGCTCCAGGCCCCCGCAACCCTGAATACAGGATAATGCGGTATAGATGGTGAGTGAGTGTTACTTGGTTCGATTCTAGCTGTTACGCAAAGGTTCTGAACAGAGAACAGAGCGAAAGCTACAGAGACGTGTTCTAGAAGAATGCTATGATTGGTGAACAAAGTGTTAGACAACAATGAATTATACACTGCAAACTATAAATGTACTTAATTTAATATTTACATGCTTGCACTAAAAAAAATTTAATAAACTAACCCATACAATGATGTACGATAGCTGTATGTTGAAAAAGCACAGGCGATGTTTATTAAAATATTTTTATGAATATAATTTTTTTTAATTTTTGTTGAACAACATTTAATTTATCAATGTTAAGTGTTTTAAAATGAGGAAAAGAGACTAAAGGAAAAAGAAAATCATGTTAGTGAGTCATGATCTCAACTCTAATAGAGAAAAATCGCAATTCATATTTTGGTAAGAATCATGCATCCCTAATTCAATTCAAATTTATTTGTATAGCACTTTTAACAATTATCATTGATGCAAAACAGCTTTACACAAGCAAAAGAAATGATGGAAGTTTGTATGAAATTTGTATGCATCAAAATGATTAGATTAGTCCCTAATCATAAATAAAAGCTGTGTTAACAGCACATGTCTACCTACATACATTCCAGGTCCCCCTGGCCTCATGGTAAAAGATGAGTATGACTATGATTGCCCATCATCTCTACCCAGTTCTGAGGGTCACATCCAGACCATCCAGCATCCTCCTACCAGACCCATGCCTGAGCCAGCCTTCAGCAGTCCCGCCCTACTCCCCTCCGCTGAAGGGAGCAGCTCTGCCTCCACTTCTGCCTTCTCCAGTATCCCAGTTGGGTCCTCAAGTAAGAATCTTGTATTTGACACCTCGTATTGGGTGCTTCTCACTTCCTGTTCTCCTTTTCTTACATTCCCCCTTTTGTTGTTTTGGCTCCTCCCACCCACTGAGGGGTGGAGGTCATGCTGAAAAGCTTTCTTATTAGGATGGATGGGGTTCTTGGTCTTGCCGTGTGTGTGTCTGTGTGTGTGTGTGTGTGTTGTTTTTTTTTTTAACATATGTCTAATGATTGTATTGTTTTCTACTACTTGCGACTGATTGAGACATCTTTCTTGGGCCTAAACCATATACAAGAAATAAAATCCCACTCTTTTTCCTCAGCTCAGCCCAGTATTCTCTCAGGGAGCCGTAGCAGCGAGGGTCTGCTACAGATTGCTTCTGGGACAGGGCAGGGGACGCAGCAGAATGGCTTCCCCCCAGGCAACTCCTCCACTTACCACCACAGTAAGCGTCTTCCCGAACAGAAAGCTTTTCAGCATCTCCTTTACGAGCTTCTCCGTGTACCAGTGTTACTGTATTTCCTCTCCCCTGTTCTATACACAATCAAAAGCTTGTTTTCTTTCTTTGTTAATTCATTAATTCATTCATTTATATATAATTAAAATTTCATTTTGATTTTCCTAGTGACTTGTGTAGCTGAAAAACGTACATGCTGGAGGAAATTCTGCTTTTTCAAACAGTATTTTTGTTTCACCTCTGCTTTTTAGATGCAACTTCTACTTGGACAAGAAGCAGCAGTTTTACTCCCAGTGTGCCTCCACAACAAAATGGCCATATACAGCATCATCCACCCATGCACCATCCAGCACACTACTGTAAGTCCAGATCTAGTGATCCAGATGATGGTGATCTACTGAATCTCCAGCTCAGCCCTGTTTATTTATAT
>JAQMYJ010000009.1:6047647-6066576 GCA_030014305.1 Clarias laeviceps | reverse complement strand
AATTACTATGAATAAAATTTATTTCTTTTATCACTTCTAGTTTTATTGGATTGTAAAAAAGTTCCTGTTTTTTTTGTCATCTTGTATTTATATTCTGAGTTCATATTCTTTTTTTTTTTTATAAATTTTTTTTTATAAATTTGCCCAGCTCCTGATTACTGGTGCTCCATTGCCTATTTTGAGATGGACGTTCAGGTCGGCGAGACCTTTAAGGTTCCCTCAAACTGCCCCATTGTGACCGTGGATGGCTATGTGGACCCATCAGGAGGAGACCGCTTTTGTCTGGGCCAGCTAAGCAATGTGCACAGAACTGAGGCCATCGAAAGAGCAAGGTCTGAGTAATGTTTATTTATATATATTTTTAACTTTCAAACACACCAACTGTCATTTGTTTTGCAAAGTTCTGTTTTACCATTAATTATTAGATTACTGAGACGTTTGTTTTAATTGTATGTACTTCCAGCTGATTTAGTCTCCCTCTTTGGCTTTTTAAAATACAAGTATAACTATCCTTATTCATGTTAGCAAGAAACAAACCAGAGAAGGAAGTCCCCAAATTATGAACATTCAAGTTAAGAATTTCTGCAGATATGAATCGATCGCGGTTGTACTTATGGTTCAATCACAGAAGTAGCTCACATATATTGTACAAAAATACACCAGATACCACGATATACAATATTGTCAGTGTGTGAGTGTGTTGTATGTGTGGGGTTGCGGGAGAAACGAGTCGGTCTCACCATCTTAAATTAATCAGTCCGGGAGCATGATGATAGAAAATGGCTGTGCTGTAAAGCTGTCCTAATGGTAAATATTCCTAATTTCGGAAAATCCTCAACAAAACAGACTTCACAATCCAATGCAGTGGAAAACAGCTCTGAGACAAAATGGCCTCCGGAATTCCCCTCGCTATTTAAAGATGCAGAGACAACACATTTGTGTGACAGTCATTTCCTTACATGCAATTATGGTTTTTGGCCACATGATGGCAGTGTGGGGACTTTGTCGAACCTAAGAACAAATCGGACTTGTTCGTGATTTGTCCGGAACTTGTTCGTAAATTGTGGATGAGACTTGGAAGAGATGTGCAGTTAATCACCGGGCTTAGTGTCATCATTCAAAGTTTGTTCTACCAAACTGAAAAATGTAGATGTACCATTTTGACCAGAGCAGGAGGTAACGTTAAGGTTCAAGACAAATTTCTTCTTTCCAGGTTGCACATTGGTAAGGGCGTCCAGCTGGAGTGTAAGGGCGAAGGTGATGTGTGGGTGCGCTGCCTCAGCGACCACGCCGTCTTCGTGCAGAGCTACTACTTGGATCGAGAGGCTGGCCGTGCCCCCGGAGACGCCGTGCATAAGATCTACCCGAGTGCGTACATCAAGGTGAGGCCGAATTGTTTTATATACTGGTATCCTGTTTGTTTTTAAACATCAAATCATTGGAAATGTTTAACCTCAGATTAGTTTAATTGTCTGTGGTGGAGTGGCATTTATCTCATCATAATAAGTCTCTTCAATAATCTCGTTTATTAGACAGATGTAGAAAATGACTCGAGTAAAACACTGCTAGCCAGCTCAATAGTTAGGCCACTGCTTTATTACCTTGTTTCTCTTATACAGGTGTTTGACCTGCGTCAGTGCCACCGACAGATGCAGCAGCAGGCAGCTACGGCTCAGGCAGCGGCTGCGGCTCAGGCAGCGGCGGTGGCTGGAAACATCCCCGGGCCTGGATCCGTGGGCGGCATTGCCCCCGCAATCAGTAAGTCGCAACCCCAGATTCTCTAAAATGGTTAGCGGGTAAAGCTTTGTAAACACATGTGTACAAAAATAGAAAAGCTTGGTTGACAGACCCTGCATGCTCATTTTCCTCCTGTTAAATTGTTACATAAAGCAGTTCTTTAATTATTAGCACTTGTGCTCGCACACAAACTGTTATTCAGTTTGTAATTGTATGTATTTAAAAGGAGTTTTCCCATGTTTTCAGGACATCAGTCATCCTTATCCAAATTTGAAATAATTGTTTTCTTTCTTCACCTGTCCTAACTATTTTGCATTTGTTTTGAATGTGATGTTTGGACATTTTTCAACTGAAATGCCGAAACAGCAAAGTGCACACTGACACTTTTTTCCAATCATAATGTTCAAAATTGTTCATGTAAATTTTGCCGCATGCATAACTAAATACCGTGCTCTGCTTCAGGTTTGTCTGCAGCCGCTGGGATCGGTGTGGATGACCTGCGCAGGCTGTGCATCCTGCGCATGAGCTTTGTGAAAGGTTGGGGTCCCGATTACCCAAGACAGAGCATTAAGGAGACACCATGCTGGATCGAGATCCACCTGCACAGGGCTCTGCAGCTCCTGGACGAGGTGCTGCACACCATGCCCATAGCTGACCCACAGCCGCTGGACTGAGCGCAACATTCTCCCCCCCCCCCCTTCTCTCTCACCCTGTTAAAGCCACGCACTGAACTGAGCGAGTTTTTTTTTTTTTCCACAATCAGGTAACTAATGCCGATGAACTGTGCGACAGCTTGGATGGATTGAAGGCTGACCCTCAGCCTTTTGTTAAACAAAAGTCAAGCTCATGGATGTTGGCAAAACACAAATTTGACTTTTGAATAGGTAGTAACAGTGGAAAGATGCTCCATGATTTCATCCAAACACCTTATTGTTGTTCTCAAGGCTCCAGCAATGGTGCACAAATTGTATTAAGAAACGAGGAATTAAATTGTAAAGAAAACGGTTTACGATCTTCATTGGAAGACATTATGCACCAGGAATTGCATTATGGATCTAACTGCTTCTCTATATCATTGCTCGAGGTGTTTTTCGCGAACTCATGGATGTAGTTTCCACAATCTGCAACGCATAAATATGTTCAGGGACATTTTGTGCATGTCTGTGCTACAAGAAACTAATCACTTCTTTGCAGGGGAATGTTTAAAGAATTACTGCATTGGTCTATGATGAAGTTACTGACCTGTGTATTAATATAGTGCAGGAATTAGGCCTTGCTCATTAACCATTATAAAACCACTTAGGTTTTTTTTTTTTTTTTTTTCTTTGCAGTTTGTAAATCTCTGCCTTTTTTTTTTTTTTTTTTTACTTTTATCCCCCCATAGCCTCTGTTAATAACATGATGGCTTCCAGAATCACATTAAGAGTTAAATTCACATCAGTAAGCAGAAGCCTAAAATTAATGAACACTGACAAATTGCAGCTTTTCTAAAAGATTGTAAAAGAAAATACAGGTTTGGACGTTTTGGCAGCAGACTGCATCTTTAACTGCTGTTTCATAACTTGAACCATCCCATAGCTTATTAAACCATGTAGCATTTATAATAATTTTTTTTTTCCCTGTTGGAAGGCAGTAAAGAGATTTTAAGCAGTTATTTGCTGAAATAACATGTAAACACATCGAATTACAGGCAGGAGATAGGACGTTTATATAGGAAAGAGATAAATGCATACGTTGCAAAATAAAGCAATTAAAATAGTCAGGGTGAAATGTATTTGTACAGGGGGCAATTTTTTTTTCTTTAGCTAAATCATTAGCAGTTAATATAGCACTTTATTATTATTATTTTTTTTTTATCATCTCCTTTCCTAAATTTCTTCTCTAAAATTTAGCACATCCATGCTCTAACAACCCATGACATGTTAATGTTTTATGATTGGGACATTAAACCCTCATAACTTTTTTTTTTCACAGCGTCATGATCCAATATTATTTTTCTTTTTTTTCTTTTCTTTTTTTTTTTTTTGGTAATACCCATACTCCTGTTGGATGTTTGTGTAAATGCATGTTGAAAGGGCTTATGGTTTCAAATTTCTTTGCCTTGAAGCAAGCCTCAAAAAATACCTGTCTCTCTCTAAATTCATCTTTTAAAATTCCTATCCTTCTCAGTGAATAAATCTCATTGTTTTATTAATTAGAATGTACAGGTTTTCTATGCGATCATGAAGCCATATGAAATGAGAGAACAGAGTATTACATCAGTATTACTTAAAGCCTGTCTGTCTGTCCTGGATTTTTTTTTTTGCTTTTGCTTTAAGTAAAAACAGACTGAATTAAGACAATCCTTTCGGAATGGCCCGTCTCACCGGGCTTTACCTAGAATGTTTCCTTTTGCTACTTTTACGATATGCAGCCTGATATCTTCTATAGCAATTTGTATTGAAAAAAGAAAGGGCATCGCAGTTTCCATAGGAACTATCTCTTGCTCTTTCAGGTAGATAATCGATTTTATCAGTTAACTGAAATATATTTCAAAGTAGAATGTTGAACAATTTCTGCTGTCTCGTGTGTTGTTTTTTTGTCATTCAAATCAATGATTTTGGTTCCACATGCTTCCTGTTATACAAAGATTTATAGACACCCTTTTATGGTTTGATGATGGGATATTAAATTTCTTCTGTGAGATTTTGAAGTGAAGCCCGGTGACTTGTCAAGTGCAGTGGTACCATTGACATACGAATTTCCGCCATATGAAGCTTTTTCGCCACATGTGCGATGAGCTGGTAAGACACAGCGAGTTTACTATTTTTTTTGTGGTTTCCTTTTTGTACTGTGTACAAGATTTAGTGAAGATATAGCACCATGGGACCCAAGAATGTTAGCAAGACCAGTAGAAAAATGAAACGGAACCACTTTCAGGTTTTTTTTTTTTTTTTAAAGCAGCCTGTGCCAAGAGGAATCATAAAGGTTAAATGAGGTTTAACGTCTATTTTATATTTTACTTAATTTCCATCTCCAAGTGCTTTGATTGATTTTATATGCTATATGATTAGTGTTGGAAATTGGTAATATTTTTGGGTGGCTGGAACGGATTATCTGCATTTACATTATTTCCTATGGGAAAATGTGTAATTACAAAAATAAATGAATACTTATGCCGTTTTCCGGAGTACATGTTCTGAGTAGCCATTTATATTGTAACGAAATGCGAAATTTCGCCTCAAGAACTCGCCACCAGTGCGGATTAAATTGGTATGCCGAGGTACTGCTGTACGAATCTTATCGCCCGTTCTTTTCCTTGTGATGTAACAAATTTAGCTTTTCAAATTTGACCCAGTTTAATATTCATTCATTTAGCGAGCTGTCAGCCAATCAAGAGGCAGGTTTAATACTTCAGTTATTCAGGTAGAGCTTCATGTTCACAGAATCAGATTGGGAAAAATTACTTGAGCATTCCTGAGACTTTTCCATCTTATATGCTTTAGAGTTTATGCAGTCAAGGAAAGGTAAGTGATGCGAGAGGTCAGAGACTGGTCTAAGCTGACTGGAAGGCTATTCTAACATGACCACTCTTTACATCCATGGTAAGCAGAAAAGCAATGAAGAATACAGATTCCCCCCCCTAAATGTTGATCTAAATCTATTTCTATATCGTTTGTGAAAGTGTGTCAGGAAAAGCTGCATCTTAAGCATTGAGTTAAGCTTAGCAACACCAGCGCCGAGACAGGTCTTTTCAACAAGGAAAAGTTTATTAATTGAAAGACAAGCCACAAGTAAGTAAACAACACTAAGAAGCTAGCCTGAGCTCAAGTCTGAAATATTCAGAAAAACCAAACTACATGTGTCTTGGATATTTCTTCTATTTTTCCTTGTGAACGACACACTAAAATGTGAATATATGACTTTATAAATATAAAAGTTCCCCAGTTTTGTCATCCTTCATGTAAAATACACAATACAAATCACTCTACACATATTGGTTAGCTCTTACCAATTTTTCAGAGAATATAATTTACTAAGAGAAATTGGAGCAACACAAAAAAGAAGAAAAAAATACAAATTGTATGTATATGTAAAGTACAATACGTCGTCCAAAAAGAGAAAGGGCAAAAAAAAAAATAATCACAATGTACACTTTAGTGGTTAAAGAAAGGGCGAGTAAATAAATAACCATCCGATTTAGCTCAATATTTACAACTAAGACTGCTTTTCTGAGCAGAGCAGCTCGTGAGTACCACGACGCTTGTGCTTGCATTAGAACGTGCTACAGCAGGCCACGGCGCACTACGTAAACTGTCAAATGGCACTTAAAATATTCCCAAAGCATAAAAGAAATTAAACAACCACGACCACGCTACAAAAATAACAGACGAAAAGTAAAAAAAAAAAAAGAAAGTTTGTGATGACTGGGATAGTGCAGCAGTTATATTGGTAGACTCCCCAAGAGTTCTAGGTTTCCCATTTTGAGAGATTAATACAGGTGTCAGTCACCACAGCGGTGAGATGAAGTCATGGATGTGCCTCTAAGTGTGCATGTGCATATCTGTGGGTAGATGTGTATGCGAGTGCGTTAATGGTAAAGGATGTTGGACAGTAGGGACACCTGAACCATGTAAGAGTAGACCTTGTTTTGAGCATGCAGCTTAAACTTTACTGTGCTGCTCTTATGGTTGTAATAATTGCAGAAGTGGGCAAACACATTGTCTGCTCCTGGAGGTCTTGGTGAAATTGAAGGCACTGAAGTCTTTTTTTTTTCCCAGTGAAGCTGCCTTGCTAGAACTAGAAGAGCCTTTTCCTGTTCACTCCAGCTCAGGGGTTTTGATATGTTTACGTCATGTGTTGTTCACAGCCTTTAAGTGATGCACACCTTACGTCACGGTTAGGGTTGGCTCTGTCCAAAAACCGCACACGCTAAACAATCTAAAACTAATTCATTCAACATTTAGGGAGTAGAAAAACAACAACAGCATTTAGTGTAAAGAAAGGTCCAGTTCAGACACTTCCCAAACAGCATCCCGTTGTATTTTATCATGTGAATAAAAATATCTCGGACATATCTATGGTCAATGCTGAGCATTTTATACACGTTTAACTGGATTTTAATGTCTTGAAAAATTATTAATTCACCACTGATTAGGAGGATAAATTAGAGTAAGAGATTCTATAAAATCAAATGTTTAAAATGTTAAGGCTCTCAAGAGATGAAAAGTGACTAAATATTTTAGTGATACAGCGATTGGGATGTGGCTTGAGATTGAAGCTTAAATGGCTAAACTGCATAGTTCACTATACAGCAAACGTCTGCTAGTTATGTTGTTTCTCAGGTGAAATTCAAGTACAGATGCTCCTCAGACATTAGCCATGTCCCCATTTAAAAAAAAAAACTCCAGTGGGTTTAAATGTACAGTAGTTTGTGATTTAGGACATAGCCATCAAATCTAGCAAGGCCAACTTCTTCAGTGCGACATAAAACACGGGTAGGGCATTCGGGTTCTTTAGTCAAATAAATAGTTTGCTAATTTAATTAAAACAGTAGGCTTCTCATTAGTATGGCAAAACCTCAACAGGCAAGGAATAAACTTGTGCACTGGCACAATTAAAAAAAACACAACTGCAAAACCTTGACATTCTAGTAGCAGCACAATAATAAAAAAAATTAAATAAAATAAAGCATGCAAGACCAAAAAGCACTTTGATTTAAAACTAACTGATGGCTAAGAGCTCTTCTCACTCCAGGCACAAGAGGATTCGACACAATTCACACATTCATACAAAGGGCACTATAATAAAAATAGAAATCAAAGGGAAAAAAATAAGTGGCAGAGAATTACGCACCTCAGTATCACAATCTCTGTATTTCCTGTCAGCTGCCTCAGTTTTGGTCAGATTTAGTGGCTAACAGCTCTTTGCCATACAGAAAGTGATTTTTTTTCTTCTTTTTTTACTTTTCATACTCGATCGCACAGATTGCACTCAGTTGCAAAGAAACAGTCATGATTCAGGTTTGACAGATAATTCAAGAATCATTCTACACAAGACCATGATTAACACTTGACCTCCCTGTAGAAGATTCAGTGATGAGAGGGAATATTGTGCAGAAGAATCATATCTAAAATGTTACTAAAAAAAAAAAGTTTCAGTAGTTAAGACAGTATTGTTTTCCAGTGACCTTTTTTCCTATTATGCAACAATCAATAAGTCCAAATACCAAAATAACAATCATTAAAGCAGTCCATTATATAGTCTGCACGTTTACCAGAGTGCCACTACACAGACTAGTTTCCAGTTTTAAATATATTTATATATGTATAAATCCTTCTCTCTCAGATTAACTGGATGACCCCATCCCCACAAATCTCCAAATGTTGTATATCAAAATGACATACAGTCTTGAACTCTCTTCACAGTCAGTGCACAGATTGATATATAAATAAATATATATTGGTATAAATATATATATAATACATACATACACACATACATATATACACACACACCAATATATATTTATTTACATTTATACGATATCATAGCAAGTTTTGGTCCCCTGTACAGATATCCAGTGTGGAACAAAGGGAATGACTGATGAAATCGACAAGGTTAAACAGTACGACGCAACGCACATCAAAACTTGTGGGGCGTTCGTCCAACGGCTGGCACCACTGGTGTGAGGTAGGGCGACGGTTACACAAACAACTCAACAGACACACGCATGCACGCAAATTCCTTACTAAATAATCAACTTATGCTGATCAGGTGTAAGATATCGATGTTCTAGTTTAAAAAAAAGAAAAAAAAAAAAAAACTGCCTCCCTCAGTGCGATGCAGTAGCTTCGAATAAACAGAAAAGCTGTTGCTGGGTTAAGGCACTAGCATGAACCCGAGGTACATTAAATCCCTGACATTAGCTAATTTTTTTTTTTTTACGACACAACACAGGAGAGGACGTGAAGCTGTAGGACAGCCTGGAACAGCCAAAATCAACACTTCCTGTTTTTGTTTTTTTTGGTCCAATCATACCTCACCAAAACTGCAAAACTCACCAGGTCTGCACCAGATATGTAGAGGATGTACAACAAATCCTCTCCTAAGACCAGACCAAGAAACTGATTCGACAAACAGAAGGCAAGGAGAACGGCTCAAGGACGAGGCTGTCCATCTCTGGCCAGCTCGCTTGAGGTTTTAGCAGCACAATACACAGCAAGAATTCCAACTCTGAGACGGGGGGGAGGGGTGGGGGGGACAAAAAAAATGTAAACAATGACCAAAAGTACAAATACATTGAGATTCGGTGGTGTTTGATTTTCCTGTGGAGCCAGTGGCTTGAATTTGAGTCCTTCGTCATCTGAAAGAAAGAATATTACCCATCCTCATCAGTGTAAGACCTTCAATGTAAAGCACCTGCTCTCCTTCATGGGTTGCTCATAATCAAATAGGGTGATCACATCAATGAAGTTCATAAAATGGCAGTGCAAGACTGAAGCATCTGCTAATATAGTGTTGTGATCAGACCCTGCTGAACATAAGAGGGTGTGTTGCATGTTGACAAATAAGGATGAGATGTAAATGAATATGACTAAAGAAGAGGTGTTGTGTGGAGGAATAAAAAAAATAAAAAGGTGAGAGAGAGCTGGTGAAAGTGTCACACAGAGGCGTAGGCGTTCCCAGCCCCACCGCAGTGACGGATTGTGGATTGCTGCTGCGCCACCAATGTACTCAACATGTCTGGCTGGACCATGCCTACCACAGCGCTGCTTCCGTCCTCCATAGTCCCCACCTGCAGAACCTGAATAACCTCAGCCTCTGCCTTCTCTTGTTTGGTCAGCGGCTCGCCTGCGTCCTGCATTTCCTCATCCAGCTCGCTGTCCATCTCGCTTACTTCATCTGATATATGGAAATGTTTTCATTTAGTATGGTGACTGTTACATTAAGCTTTTAACACTACCTCACAATTACAGTAGGGTCCTTCTTAGAAAATGTATAGAAAGTTACAAATTGTAGGCCATGATTTAAGCATCCTTACCTTTATCAATGTTGGTAGGTGACATGGTATTCAGGTCATCAAACTACAAAAAAAAAAAAAAAAATTATATATATATATTTTTTTTATTATTATTTATTTTTTTATTATTATTATTTTTTTAATTACTATTATTATTTTTTTAAATATCTCAATATTGAATCTGGATTATGAACTCCACAATGTACATTTGAATGTCCCGCGTATGTGAAGAAAGCCTAAGATTTACATGCGCACAATGAGTGGTCTGACTGATAAGCCAAAACAACCACTCACCTGGTGTTGCTTGCCAACAAATTAAATCTTTTCAAGAGACAGCTCATACAGCAAGACAGCCAACCAAAACATGTCTTCCAACAGCTCAGTCAGTAAATGATTAACTGCCCAATCAGGCATTGTGGCTTGCCTTAAACTGCACATCAGGGATTCTGATACAATATATGTTCATTGGTAGACCTATGCTGATAAAGCATTCCGTAGGTACCATTTGAGGAATAAAACACCCCATGGTGTTATGTTCAATAGGCTACAGAAACAACGCCATATTAGAATGAGCTTACTGAGAGAAACTCTAAATAGCTGATGTTAAAGAAAATCAACACCTTCTGACCAATCATATTCATGAATGTGCGGAGATATGATTAACTAATTAATCATTAGCTCCAATCAAGTTGCAAAACCTCAGTCCACATGGAATAACGATATTATTTCAGATAAAGAAAATACATCTGATTCTTCAGATAAGCAAAAGGGCATACCTCTCCCATAACCCCAATAGGTGTCTCTCCGGTTGCCTGGGCGACACGGTGCTCCACCAGGTAGAACATGTACTCGTCATAGAGCAGCCGGATCAGGTGGAAGGAGCCGAAGCTGGCAGCACTGCGTAGGGTCAAGTCCCTGATCACCATCGAGCTGCAAGGTAACACAAGGACATGTTGAAAACCTGTAATAAGATTCTTTATAACTCATAAGCTTAGCCTAAGAATATTACTACATTATTAAGAACAAGTAACACATGAATAAAATTGTAATACTTTCTTTGATCAAATGGACATTGTGCAAATTGTTAAAGGCATGAATTACATTAACATTTATTTATTTTCATATCTATAGCCACTATTGGAGGAAATTGCCTTTACAGATAGGACAATCTTACCAGTCCTCGCTTATACCAAAATTATATATAATCCTAAAACACATTTGCCATTCTTTAGATCAGTCCTAAAATTGTATATATGTTTCCAAAAGGCAAACTACATCTAGTGCAGGAATAAGTGAGAGAAAAAAACATTTTCCTGCATTTTAAATTGTTTGTGAGATATTGGCACCTGAGATATGGTAATAAAACAGTCCTTTATAGCCCTCAATATAATGCAAGTCCCCTAATGTTATATGTTCAATAAAACTGGCTTAAGGCACCCCCATAAGAAGCCCTGTTAAACGCAATAGTAACAGAAAAATGGTGGCAATAACAATACAATAGAGGAACAGTAGAGAGGAGCTTGCCTATAAAAAGACCACTTGAGCAGGAACTGGCGGGCCGCTTTCGGAAAACTCGGTCTGTCCTCATAAGGTTTAAGGACCTGACTGACCACGTTGTCAAGCCATGCGGCCCACTGCTCCAAGGAGCTTTGCTGCTGCAGTGTAGCCTTGAAGTCCTGCTCGAGTCGCTGCACCATGCCCTCCTCGCACTGGCAGACCCACGATGCCTGTTCCTGCACAACATGAACACGCACATGTATTGGCACCGCTGCCTCTACAGTCTAGTACTGATGGGGACAAGAACAATTAACCACAAAGACGGACTTGTGCAGACGAATATAAAGAAACTAGTAGGTAAAACATATATATATAATTTTTTTTCTAACCCTAGCACTTATTTTAGCCTTTCGTATTTTAATACTCTCTTGTTATTTGTGTTGCGCATATCCTGTCTGTTGTTCATTTATTTTAGTGATGTCCTAATGGAAACTCTGTCCTATTTCAGTAAACACTGGGGCAAGTACTAAACAACATAGCAGATTTTTTTCTTTCCATTTTGTTAGCCAAGACATTAAATGTTTTTAATGTCAGTATGTGTTTTTTGGTAAATCTGAATCATAAAAACCACATGATAATTATCGACTTGTACATTTGCACAAAATTGTACAGCTTCAGCTGTGTACAAGACCTACTCTGTGCTTAAAACCTTTTAATGTTACTCTGATTAAACAATTCATTTCCAAAACAAGGAATAAGTTGTTGAAGGGGTGAACCCCATTTTAAATCAATCATCACAGCTTGAATTTCACACTTGGATGCATTTTGCCTCAGTCAGAGGATTGTTCTGCTGTACTCTACATGACGTATTGATTCTTGCATGATGGCTTATTTTGAATGAGTCATTAATAACCAGGGTAGTGGAATAAAATAATAAAATAAATAAAGAAAAATATTAATCAAATTCAGACTTGGGAATTATTATTTATAGCTGGAGTTGGAATGTTTAGTGCATTGTAAACACAAGGTAGAGGGGTGTGAACTGAGATGTACCTGCACGTTGGCAAAGTCCACACGGTTCAGGTCACTGAGCATCTGGTTGATCTGTGAGGTGTTCTGCAGGACAGCTCGCGCTGCCTGGGCCAGATGGTTCAGAGATGTGTATCTGCGCAGGGTCTGCGCAAAGGCACTAACAGCGGATACCTGGGGTACAGAAAACAATGTTACACATCAGTGTCATGTAATTGGCTGCTGGCCTAATGCAAGCAAAGTGATTAAGGTGTGTGGGGAGAAATATACATCAGCCAACGCACCACCCTGTTGATAATCATTTTCCCATACCAGAACACTTGCGTTTAATTCCTCGTTTATCTAAATAAATGCTTCATTATCAAACTTTGTTAGACAAGGCACTTACTACAAACTATACAAATTACTAAACAAAAAGTCTTCAACTCTGCAGCATTTATACCGATTAGTGCAAGGAATCTAGAAAAGGATTTTGTTTTATAAAAGCACAAGCAGTTAGCAGTGTTAGCCGACCTTGGTCTGGATCATCTTCTGGGGAATGGCGCTCATGGCGTTGGTCAGCCAGCCCTCAAGGCTTTTGGCAAAGTTTCGGATGGCTTGGGTCAAGGCACCTGGAGAGGAGGAAGATGGTATAAAGGATACTGCAATTAAGGCTAATAATACAGCAACTGGACAATAGAATTTAAAAGAATAGTAATTACATTAGTAGTTGATTTAAGAAAACATTGTACTATTAATATTATTATTGAAAATCATATTGGTGATCTTTTTTCAGCATGGTTAAACTTATGTAGTTACATCTGTATAAATTATTATTTGGATTAAATGCATTTACAGTTAACAACTTAAAACAAACGGGTCCATCAATAATGTCATGACAGAAATTAAATTTAGTACCTGGTACTAAAGGTACTTGGTTGCAAGAATTTTTGACACCCTTTGAAATAAGGAAGAGTCCGGCTTACTAGGAATGGGTCTGAGGACATCAGGGATGAGGATCTCCACTAGAGCCTGATACATCAGGTGATCGCAGGTGTTCATCCACTTCAGCACGGCCTCACTCTGGCACAGCAGCAACAGCCTGGCACGTGGCAGACGCCCCTCAATCTCACTCATCCCGCTGTATACAAATAAACGTTTGCTTTTAAACGATTATTGATTTTTGGGCTATTGGTGCTTGGAGGTAGTAATAAACAGCAAAGCACCTGTTTTCCATCGTGGTGATGCCCTCTATCGAGTTGGAAGGGCAATAGCGCCAGAACGTCTGCCATAGCTTCTCTATTAAGCTAAACTGGAGGTTTACCACCACGTCCAAGATGGCCTGTCACCCAAAAGAATATAAAGCAGCATTTAGAAGCTAAATCTAAATTGTGGAAGGAAATAAAATTTTACAGGCACGTGCATGAAAACAGCAATGTCAAGTTAAAATATTAACAGATCCTAGAAAAATGTAAAACTACCTCGCAGTGTTCTCTGTATAGTATCTGAAGAGCTTTGACGTCCTCAGCGATAACACCGTCCACCGCATTCTCTCCAAGATCGAGCTCTACAAACTCGGGGATGGCTCGAGATGCGTCTGTGAGTGGGAGTTATGTTAGTTAAAATCATTCCATCATTAAAACGTCACATATTCATAATACGCTCCATTGCAGCCTCCGTACCCAGGAACTGCTGATGGTGCTGGCTCTGTGCGAGGACTGTCTGCTCGGCAGCGTTGGGATTGTGATGCCCGCTGCTTGAGTAGTTGTCTCCTAAAAAGCCATCTGTCTTCTGCACAGACTTGAACCTGTAAAATTATAGGATGTTAATAAAAAGCTCTATCTGACTTCAGTGTCATAATTATAGCATTTACGTCATTAAAAAAAAAAAAAAAAAAAAATCTATTCCAGGAAAGTATTCACCAATACTAAAAGGACATCAGAAAAAGTCTACAAGGGAGGAGGAATATACCTCTGTTTCTGATGCACAGGCTGCTGCCGCAGTGCCATGTATTGCATGTCCTCCTGCAACCGGTTCAGAGGCGAGTCTGGCTTCACACGGATTCCATAATAATGATACTTCGAGTTCCCTCTGCATTTCAAACACAACGATAGCTGTGAGACACTCATTAATGCAGAAAGATTAGTAAGGCTACATGTTTAAAGCGAAAAAAAAAAAAAAAAAGTACCTGGTTCCGAGGCGGCGTGTGCGCAGACCCATGAAAATGGAGCGGATGAGTTTCCCAAATGACGCAGCGTTGACCGGGTCGAGCTTCTGCTCCTGGCAGTGGCGCAGGTAGTGACTGTAGAGTGTGGAGCGAGGAAGACTCACCCCCTCTGCAGTCTCATAGTTATCCAGAAGCCACTGCAGCTGTAGGACAGCACGATCATGGTATTTAACTATTTTTGTGACTTCACAAAAGTAAAGGATTCCACATTACCAAGCACAAAAAGGAAGGAACATTGTTTTGAAACTCTAGTGACACTGATTATATTGAAGTCTCACATTTGCAAGTAGGGCTGTGCGATTTCTTTTTATAAATCACAACATCCTTAAAAGTTTTGGAAAGGTAATTGTACAATCATACATGAAATCTATAAATTAAATTTACGTTTACTAAATTCTTTTAGTAGTATCCTATAGTCATATAAATCGCCCAAAACTACTTGCAAGACTTTGATCTTTAGATATGATACATATACAGAAAGCTGCCTAAGCCCCACCACCTAAAGAGGTATAAAACAGACAGAGCGCAAAAAATGAGGGTGGACAGTGAGAAAAAGAACAAGGGATCATCGTTATGTTTTTATGACTTACGTGGCTGTTGAGCAGTGAACTTCTCTGACTGGACAAACCCTCAGACTTTTGGAGCGTCTCAATCGCCATTTCAATCTGATAGACCAAAGAGCAAAAGAAAAAAAAAACGGAGGGGGGAAATAAAACAAAGAAGGGGAAAGGGGAGGGGGGAATAAAACAAAAGCTGTAGCGACAGAGATCCATACTGAAAACCACTAAGATCTGCAGTAATCAGTACAGATTTGCAGAAAATAAAAACTGCGTCAAGCTTCCCGACCACCAAATGAGACATGGAGCAAGACAGCACAGCAGATTCACGTAAATAAAACTGTTCACGTATACTCGATTCAAAGGAATAATTCACCCAAAAATGTGAATAGTACCACGAGGAATAGTTTTATTCATGTAGACATGTTTGGAAGAAATGCTCCTTTGAAACAGAGGTTTGAACCATGCAACATTTCTGCAAAGCAGCACACACTGGTCTTTTAGAGAACACTACCACACCTTACCACCAGAGGTCAAAACAGATCTAGTCATCATCTTAGAGCTCACTGCTTGAGAGGAAAATGTTAAAAAAAAAAATTCCTGTCTCTTTAGAATTTAGGTTAACACTCATGTTCTGTTTAGTACTAGTGTTTATGACTATATACTTATGTATAAAATAAGTAATTGATTTTAATATTTTGGTTATTATTAATTAGCCACCTTTCAAGAAAAATCCACAAATTTCTTGTGCTCGTGTACACAGCCATGACAAGAAACAAGAAAAGTCCTCTTTAAAAACTTTTCCCAGTTATTATCTTCTTAAATTAAACTATTTATTTTAACTCAAACAGAACATGAGGGTTAAGTGTTCAACTTTCACCTTGAGAAAAAGCATGTAACAAGGATTTGATGACTGCGTTTTGTTGTACCGTAGCGGGAGAGGCCCTGGTGGTCTGCGCCGCAGTGTGAGAAGCGGAGCCGTCCATGGCATTGGACCCGATCAGGTAGGCCCCTGAGCTGCTGATGATCTGACCCCCCGTGAGGCCCATAGCCAGGCCGCCATTAGTGCTGCCGTTGTTGGTCAAGCTGTGAGTCGTTACCACCGTGCTCACCTGTGGTGCGGCACCTTGTGTGTCAAAGTAGCTCCCGCTGCTGTTCTGACTGTACAGCTGCGGCTCGGAGTACGAGTATGTGCGTCTAAAGGAATACACACACGCGCACAATTATATAAGCAGTCATGAACATCTTTCTGTGAGGATTTACATATTGTACATCACTTTCAAGTCCAGCCATGACTAGGTCATGAAATCCCCTGAACACTGCATACATAAATCATACACATTTTATGGAAATGTAATCCAGTTCTTTTTCTTCCCTAACCAACATTTATCTAAGTGGGCGTTTGCTTTTCTTCTTAAAGCCTAGAAATTTTTTCCTGCTCTTCACTTCTGGGAGTAAGCAGACTTTTAAGAGTAGCACAGATATAGAAACCTGTACGTAATGCAGCATAAGCATAGTAGAACAATGTCAAAAAAATTCACTATGTGACTGCCACACATAGTTTTGTTGATTGTTGATAGATTCTTAATGTGAAAAGCACAAGTCAAAACAGTCACGATGCCTGCTCTCTGCAACAGCACTGCTGTGCCAAGTAACATTTTAGAGCACACATGAGGTTCCCTTGTAGCTTTGCACAACTACAGCAGAACATTTCTACCAGCTGACAAATTTTAATTGGTATGCCTTTTCTACCAGTTTACCACCCACTACTCGTTTGGACACCGTTTTCACCTAATATGATGATGAAGATGATGCAATGATGATTTTAAAAACGTGTGAAAGCAACAAAAAATAAAATAAATCCTGAAACCTCACTCTTAACAGTAACTTCATAGAAGCTTTGTTAATTATTTTTTATTTTGAATGTGCTTCAGCATGATGACATTTTGTTCTTTGTCATGGCTCTGTATTAAATATATCAAGTAGACCTTCTGCTAATAACATTTAAATTTTGTTAAAAAAAAAAAAAACTGATTACAGTACAAATATTTCATTATGAACCGTGTCATTGTTATTATCTCACATTATGCTTTAACTTTCTTTTTCTATTGCATTTCCGTTTATTGGCAGCTTCTGGCCCAATATCATCAAAGGCGCATAATTGACAGGTTTCCAGTGACTTTAATACGTGAAAAAAACTAATGAGGCGTGTGCTACATAATATACACTATAAAAATGAAGAAAGAAAAAAAATGAAACCGTTCAGATGTCATTTACTGAATTTGTATCATTGTCTGGTCCGTGTCCTTCACTTCATGCGTGCGAGCTTAGTGAAGTGCTCTCCAGCTCTCGAGCGCAGCGCAGCAAGAAGATGCCTTCTGTAAGACCTTTTGCCAATAACTTGCAGTCACTGTCAGGTGACTGCACACAATTTACACCCCTGCTGAGGCTCAAGTGCCATCAGCGCCAACATGTTTTTGTGACAAGACGGTTTCTCGGCTTCCTCATCCCTTCAGCTCAAAAAGCCAGGCCAGAAATTCAGGACAAAAGCAGGGTGAAATGTGTCTCTTTTGTTGTCGGGCAACCGAACAAACTGTTTAGCTGGGGCCCCCGAATGGTGGCTCGATGGTTTTGGTTTTGCTAACGACCCTATTTGGAGTCGTGTTCGTTGACAGACACAGATGCTTGCCCATCCTTACTTCTGCCAGGTTTAATACCGGACACAAGTCATGAAGTGATCATCAGAGGTGTATTGGTGAAGGAAATGCAGAAAAAATATCCAAGTATTTGGTGAACCGATGAGTCAGGTTTGTAAAAAGTAAGATTAAAAACACTGCTTTGTGTGAAAACACATTATGAGAGAAAACAGATGTGACTACAGAGATCCCATATCTGTCTTCAGGCATTAGATGATATTTTTAACTAAATTTCCATCTCTGTTCTAGTCATATCACATTAAACACAAATTTAAACCTAATAAAGAAATTTCTTTTGTCAACGAGGCAAACATGTTCAGCTACACGGTCATATTCTCATTTGTTTTCCTTAGCATGTATTAACAGCACTATTTACCTAGCTCCTTATACGTTACATTAAGTTACTCAAATAATTTTTGTATCTTTGTTCAACCCAGAACTGTATCAATCATACATATGAGGAGTTTTCACTCCTTAATCATTTATTTTTTAGATGTACTGTTTTTGCCACGTCTCGGCACTCACATAGTCCCGTTGGTGTAGACGCCGCTGTTCTCCTCCACATACTGCACTTGGGATGGATACACATGCTGCACCTGTTGAACAGTCTGGGCCTGCACGAATCATAGAGCATACATTAAATCATAGAAACACTTAAAGAAAAAAAAAAAGAAAAAAAAAACCTCATCACTGTGGTAAGAGCAGCTGACCTGTTGCTGGACGGGCACCTGAGTGGGCACCTGCTGGGTGGTTACAGCAGGCTGCTGCACAGGCACACTGGTCTGGAGGGGCACTGTGGACGAGGAGTCAGCGCCAGCCTCTGGGGTTTGCATGGCGCCTACATGGGAGGGGTGGGGGGTTAAAAAAAAATGCTGTTTTCAATTACATTTAAATATTAAATGTGTTTCAACATGACTTAATATTTAAATAAAAATGTTCAAACAGTGTTGTTTAAAGATAGTACAGCTCGTATGTTACTACACGGGAGGATAAGTCTGTGCTCTTTATTTCTGAACACCTTGTATAGACTGCATTCACGTCTGCCCGAGCCTCCAATTCAGGATCTACAATATCTGATAGGGCTGCACGATATATCGAAAAATTATCGTTATCGCGATAATGGTATATGCGATATCTGTATCGCAAAGAGTTGCGATAAATGAAATTTTATTTATGTGCCAAGCATTTGTGTGTCCAAATTTGAC
>JAQMYJ010000009.1:6037514-6047547 GCA_030014305.1 Clarias laeviceps | reverse complement strand
TTGACATATAGTTTCTTTTTAGCCTGAATTAGATTTAATTACATCAGACGAATATCTATTACCTGTTTATTTTAGTACGATCATTACATATATAAATGATATTTTTTTAAAATAGCCAATAATAATAAAAAATGCATTCCTCTAGGGAAATGTTATATCGCAAGAAATATCGTTATCGCAACATTCAACAACAATATTGCATATCGCATATTTTCCTAATATCGTGCAGCCCTAGTATCTGATTGTAAAGGACCCTGTTTACATCCTGTACCATTATTATTTAGAGGTTTCACGAGGTTGGGTCAGCACCTCAAACCCTGTTTGTATACCACATTGTAGAAACCTACAGGTTAAGTGTCTTAAATGATTATGGAAACCCATCCAGCGCTTGTTAAATGATACACATTTGCAAATAAAGAGAGGTAGCTCTATTTTACCTGTCAGGCTAACTGCAGGGTCCAGATTTACTAATAAGTGCCATAATAAACCATTAACTTATATCTGCTAGAAGGAAGTCTAAATACGTAGTGTTTTAAAGCCTTTCATTTTTAGAGATAAACAACCAGCAGATTTAAAAAGCAGGAAAAGGGAATTATATGATTTCAACAAGAAGGTAAATGAATGAATAAATGCATCTGAATGCGTCTAGATCTAGCACCCCATCAACCGAGATCCTGACTCAGGCACGACCCTGAGCATCTCGTTTACTCTAGTAAGGATTGCATTTACATAATTTAATACTCATCTTTAAACACGCTACCACTTTGCAGAATAAACCACGCACCGAACAAGACTCCAATTCATAAGAAACACCCAATAAAACCTGCACACAAACCCTCACACCCATTCCATTAACGACCTAATCAGTAAAAACAACTGCAAGTTTGTAGCTGAAATCAAATTAAGCGTATGTAATGATAAAGATTACCTACCCTGCCTACAACTCCATTCTATCTCCGGTTAAAGCTGCAGCATAAATGCACGATCGTGTGCGCGCACACACACAAAACAAGCACGGTGGAAATGTTTGTCAAAAGGAAGAAGGAGCGGAAAACGCAGGATGGCTGAGAAGGAGAAAGCGCTTATCAGCTTGCGTCCATCTGTTCAAGCCCTGAAGAATTGCTGCATCTGTGACGTTACTGAGACACCTGGCCCAGCTGTGTGACATGAGTGCGGCATTAACTGCGTCTCGCTCATTACGTGATGAGAACAGCCTCGAAACACAAGCCGTGAAATATTTCATCATGTTTCGGTTTTGACGAGAACGGACGCGTGGAAGGCTGATGCGAGGAATTAGAACGTGGATAAAATAGCTGTGAACAAACCAGGCTGTTTTACACATTCTGAACGTGGCCTGTCGCAGTGTCCACAGTAATAAAGGCGGTTAATAATTAAACGTTTCCGCACTTCGGGCCTCACGCACCAGCCTGCGCCTTTCTAAACCTTCGCTCCAAGTGGCTGCGGGCTAACCGAAATTACACGTCTACAGAATCCAAGATTATCACAAAGCCCTGTGATTCATCAATCAGCCCACTGCGCACAGGGTGTATGAAAAATCTGGCTCATGATTCACCTCGATGAAGCGCTCATGCGAGAGCGACAGTCTCTCTCAGACGCTCGCCACACCAATACAAATAAAACAGGAGTTCGAAGAGAGAGAGGAAATGAACAGGAGGGACATGTGTGCTGCATGGATATCGCCTCGCATGACTTGTACGCTGCCTGCAGCAGGTTTTTGTTCAAGCCTATATTTAAAGACATTTATTTTGTCACACATTATCAAAGAACCCATACTGTACACTGTCCAAACCTGACGCTGCAATCACAACTGGTCAGTGCTACGGCTTTGTGAATCGCGGTGTGTGTGTACCGTAAAGCTTTGCAGCCTCGTCCTGAGTTTCATGCAAAATAAAGTTCAGGATGATGCTGGAAAGACTTAATACATACAAGGTCTCTCATGGCTAATTATCCCCTCGGCTTAACGACAGCCTGAAAGACTTTCCCTAGAGGCTAAGCTCATGGCAACACGTCTCTCTGCACCTCCTCCTCGCCTCCTGTTTATCATTTACCTGGAGGATGCAGGTGCTGTTGTGCTCAGACGCATGTTTACGCCTTAGGAAATCATTTTATACTCTGTCTTTTGGAGTGTGTATAAAACTGAACTCTAGTCTCCTATAAATAAAATCAACAACAAACCGTTTCAACGCTGCTAAAAACCTTGCAAGCAAGCAAAGTCCTGAAGGATTCTCACGCACAATAAACTAGAGCCTCTAAACAAAGGCCACCTGCTCCTTGGCTTGCCCTGATGAGGAACGATGGAAAACTTGCCACAAACAGGCACCTGCCTGGCTTCTTCAGCATGCTCCGTGCCCACCCCCCCCATCCCCGAGGCCCTCTGCACCTTCCGTGCATTCATGTGCTCTCCTGTGGCCCACTTAAGTCCCAAACTCACCCTGTCTCAAAAGCCAAGTCCTAACAAAGGGCCAAGAGGAGGGCAGCGCTCGCTCTTACTCTCCCTCCCTTCCTCCCTCTCTCACAGCTCCGTCATGTACAACCCCCTTCCTAGACCAATTTTTACCGCTGCTGGAAAGGTTGTCCTGAATGCTCTTACGTCATTAGGCTCTTACTCCAGCACAAGGGCCCCTGTTAAACACAACCGCCTTTAAACTGACCCAAGTGCACCATTATTTTTTTCTTACACCTTGTTAGATCAGATAAATCCAAGCTAATATTTTTTTTTAAATAATGACTGGTCATGCAAAACAAGTAAGCACATGATAAATTTGAATTATTAACCCTCTCTGTGGCTTTTAAAGTGATTGGAAATACGAACAGGATAGAATGAACAGGTGGCACGGCCCTATTTGTTTGCTCTCCGTCTGCCTTTGGGCGAGTAGTAATGAGATCTGATAACTAGCCCCTTTTCTGACATTCTGTCCTCAGTTGTGGACATATGGGGAAATATGATGTGCTGAAAAACCTAAGTCATGCAAAAAAATACGTAAATAAATAAATAATAAAACAGGGGGGAAAAAAATCCCACCATTATGTGATAAATAATAACCTTTAGGTAAGCAAGAAAGAACGCTATTCTTTACCTTATGTACAAGATTCTGTCCTGCACTCCATCTCTAGTCTCCAAATCTGACGACTTAACCAACAGTTTTGTGTTAATCCCTGTGGGGTGGCACCGTTACTGAGAATCAAGCATCACACTTGAAATCATGGGTCTGAACCATTCGTTTGCAAGTCCTCCCCTTCCACGTAGGCCTAGCAAGCACATGTTAGGGTCTGTGCAATCTGCTCGTGATGCACAGCTGTTTCTCCGTCTAATGAAGAAAACAGGGGGACCGAAGAGCTGGCGACAAGGCTCGCAAAAGAAATCTGATGCAATACTGAGAAACCATTCAAAAAATAAGGGAAAAAAATTACATAATAAAAGGTGAACGGAAACGTTTGCAATACGAGCCTTCAAGCCAAGAAGCCAGGAAAGTTTGATACCGGTGCCAGAGATGTTGCGATAAACGAGTGCTCAACAGGCACATGGCAACGTTTTTATGCTTGTTTAATCATTTTTGCACAAAACAGTTAAAGCTGACTAATTGGACTCAAGAGTATGAGCACCATTTCTGCACACTGTGGAATTATTTCAAAGTGCATTAGATACGATTAGTCTTTTATGATAAGGTGTGACGTTTGACTGTTCTCAAAGCTCCGCCCCCAGGATCCAAACAGTGGTGTGTAAAATGATTGACAGGATGCACATCCAAAACACACATTTTGGAGCAGAAAAGTTTTTCTCTGTTGATGTTTAAGAGTTCAACAGGCTAAAGGGGTTAATCTGTCAGTTTTGGATATACTTGAAGATTATTTGTACAAATTATAATAACAATAAAATAAATGATCATACCTTTATATAATCCAGATGTTCACTCTGGTATTAACGGTCACTGATGAGCACTAATCAAAACCCGGAAAATTTATGCAAAAAAAAAAAAACTTCAAATGCATTTTTTTCCACCCACTGCCAGGAAAATAATTGATGTGACGGCTCCCCTAAAATAAATAAATAAATTTAAAAAAACGATGCTACTTAATGATCCAGCTGTTGTGCAGATGTACAACAGCTTTCACGCAATAATACAAAAAAGCCAGAAATTCGAATTTATTTCCCTAGGCTATGAAAAATCATTTGTGAGGTGGAACAAACACAAGTGAACTTCCAGTTTCAGCTAAGAGGAACCTGGTGGCGATTAGGTCACGGAGTGTTGAAAGAACACGAGCTTATTTCTCAAGCACCAAAAAACAAAAGACCAAATGGTGAACTCTGGAGAGCTAGGCTAGCTTATGCTAAGCTAACAGCGGCTACAGGACAGCGCTCTAACAATAGACACCGAGCAAACCCCTGAGCCACGGCTCTCTCAAACCTCACATTGCTCCGACACCGACTTTATTACCTATTAATATCGTTTCATATCAACTCGTGTGTGTGAGTGTATGAATATCCAGCGAACGTTTAGCAAACCCGTCCCTTATACATTACCCTTATTAAGACACCTGCTGGAGAGAATATCAGCTAATAAGAAGCAGCCTTGGTCTTTATTACAACCACAAACGCAGCCATTTTTAGAGAAATGGGGTTTAAGGTCGCGTGCAGGTTCGCACGAGCCTTTAACGTTGCGTCGGTTAAACTTCAGCTAGCTTAGCGATTAGCTTCCCGGAGCCGAGCGCCTCAGAAACACCTGCTCCTTCTGCGCCTCGAGGAGGCGAAATGATGCTGGTGAGCTTCGTGAAACTTCCACAGGAACAACAATACACGCCGCCGAACACGTCAGGAAACGTTTCCAGCATAATAGTTCGTCATAATATATATGAAGAAAAACACAATAATAAAAGCTATTTTCATTTTCCCTTACCCCCCTCTCACTCCTCGAAAAAGCGCTCGCGCGAGACGCACGGGAGACGTATCCGCGCGCGGCTAAGCTAGCTAGCGTTAGCGGCGGCGAAATCATTCCCACTCCGCGTCGCTAACCAACTTAGCATCTTAGCGCATCCGAAAAGAGATAATTTTATAATACCGATGATGTCTTCGTTTGTCTAAGCAAAGCGACGGTGTTTATTATTATTAATACTAATAAATAATACAAGCCGTGAAAAGGGAAGAAAAAACACATACACAGAAAGAGGAGAAAAATATATATATATATTCACCTGAACGGTGTGTGTGGAGATGAGGATGGCAGAGGAGGTAAAAAGGATGGAGCGCGAGGTGCTGGTTGTTGTTGTTGGTGGGTTACAGTCGCCACGACTACGGTGACTATGGCGCCGGATCACAGGGCAACGGTTGCTATAAAGCGCATCGCGCGTTTTGGCACAACCTAACTTTAGAGTCGAGCGGTCGTACGTCACAAACAGGGCGGGGACTACGTCACAGTAAAGCAACAAAACCGCGAATGAGAGTGAGAATAATTTTCGAATAAATTATTGACAAATCAGCTCGGTTGAAGCCGATATTATTATTTTAAAATTAATAATAAAAAAAAAATTAAGGAGTTGTTAATATTATCATCATTATTACTTTTACATTATTCTAATTTGTTTAGTAATTTTAGCCAAAATTATTAAATATTCTAATAGAGATGTAAAACTATTTATTCGTCCTAGCTGCAGCACATTAAACAAATATACAAGGACTTTTGATGCATTTTTGGGAAACGGTCAATTAAAAGATTCGGGGCGGGACCTCGCTTTCGACGTCATCTCCATAATCAAGTTTGGTAGAGGAAACAGAGAAAGGAACGGACGCTAAAATAATGTCGTGAATGTGGGTTAGTACTGTACTATAGTGTGTATTTATATTTTTAAAGAAATTGTCAGAGTAAAAAAAAATAGTCTAGCCACCTGTAATGATGCACTATACAGGAAACGTCACTCATCAATCAGATATTGTACTCAACTCCTTTCTCTAATCATGTGATGGACATGGATATTAGAGATGGGAATCACTAGTCACCTCCCAATACAACATCATCGCGCAAGGAGCCAATTAAAATTATGATTCTATAGTATCAGGATTTTATAAATATCCCAATTTAATTTTAAACCCTTAAAGTTTAATGTGTAATTACATGCAACCCATTCCTTTTCTCACTTAAAAACCAAGCATAGCATTTAAACAATACACAATAACTTCGAATACAATAATTTAACATTTAACTGAGCAGCCCATATCTCTGTCCTCCACCATAATTATTATTTCTAAACAAACTTAGCAAATAATTCACTCCTACCTCTCTGGATGAAAATGTGTAAGTAGTTCAGTGTGCCACCTGTAGGATTATATTAATATAGGAATTAATGTTTTACCTCCTTGATAGTGAGCACGTGGGTGCATGTGGCTTCTAATGTGGGCACGCAAGGCTTCTAACGCACTCGGTTTATGACTAATAAGTGTTTTGTAAGCAGTGTTTTGAGACTGGTGTAAGCATGTGTAATGAGTTGGTTTGAGAACAATTTGCTCACAGAGTTTGGTGAAAAAGGGCAATTTGGAGGCTTTTTTGGTAACGTAATGTAGTCATCTGGAGCCTATCCCAGGAGACATTGGGCACGAGGCAGGGTACACCTGGACAGGGTGCCATTGCAGGGCATACACACAAACACACACTACAAATCTGCATGTCTTTGGACTGTGGGTGGAAACTGGAGTACCCAGAGGAAACCTACAAAGCACAGGGGGAACATGCAAACTCCATGCACAGACCTGAGGTGGGAATAGAACCCTCAATGCCAAACCTCT
Source organism: Clarias laeviceps (assembly GCA_030014305.1). Taxonomy (NCBI): domain Eukaryota; kingdom Metazoa; phylum Chordata; class Actinopteri; order Siluriformes; family Clariidae; genus Clarias; species Clarias laeviceps. The sequence continues at coordinate 6,040,751 of JAQMYJ010000009.1, read as the reverse complement.
ACGACTGTTTTCATAATAATAATAATAATAATAATAATAATAAGAGTATTAGTATTATCATGGTTACTGTATGGTTGCACTCAGATACTGAGTGCTGAGCTATACTTTCTGAAACGCACGTGACACAGTGACTGAAACAACACTTATTATGCAAATGAACACAGGACATAATTTGTCATAATGTCTGCCGCTATCATGACTCTGGTGTTTTGCATAATTTGGCAACAGATGCTCGGAAAAAATGGGATTATCATATATATGGAAAAAACACAGTCTCTTATCAAAAGTAAAACAGTCATGTGTCTTGGTTCAGTTTATAATCATGGAGAAAATCACACACAAACACACAGATGACAAAAATTTGCAGCAAATCAATGATTTACAGTCTTGAACAGATTTTAATTTGTGACACTGGAGCAGGTTGATTAATTGCCTATATAGTGCTTTATACATAGGTTACTAGAATGTCATTGCACAAGATACAAATGTTAAACAAAAGTAAAATAAGAATGGGGAATTCTGGACTTTCTCAAAATTAAAATGACAAAAAATATTTTCTTTGCTTTTGAACACAGGTTTGCTGAGGCGCAGTCTGATTTATTGTGGACTAGAAGGCAATGGCTATTCGTGATGGATTTGTGCTTTCTATGCATGAATAAAGACATGAAACTGTCCTGTGAAGAACTCAAAAGACCTACTGTACCATCATCATCATCATCATCATCAAGATTTCTATAGAACACATCAACTATTGATTGAATTTGTTGCAAGGGGCTCTTGTTGACAGGAATCCCCAAAAAAGTATCTACTTCACCTGCAATTTTCTGTATATAAGTACTAACAGATTTTTTCCCCTCCAAAATCCCAACATCAGGGTCTAATCAGTTCTAACCTCACAAAAATTTGGTATGATTTGAAATAAACTCTGGTCACTTGCACAGAATAACACGCAGACTATTTGACTCATAATAAGGTGTGCAAGCGCATGATGTGAAAATTACCCAACTGAATTACCCTTCAGCAAAACAAGACCTCACAAGACACTGCCGTGCATCCGCGTTCTTGATGATTACACCATTAAATGCTTTTTTTTCTTTTTCCAGATGCAACCGATATCCCACACTGTGAGCCAAGATAATGGAGGTTTTGACTCAAATGCTACTGGTTATGCAAAACATTGCAATTAGAGCTTTTAAATGCAATTTCATTTTGTCACTGTTGACATTTGCATTTAAGGTTTTCACAGTGTAATTTAGTTGAACCACATGCCCTTAACCTCTTTTTCTAGTGTTGAGGGGGGGAAAAGCAGTACTTGTATGATTGCAGTTTTAAAGAAAGAGAATGGTTATATTTAAAGCCTTCATTATGCACTTGATTAGTACTTAATGTGATGGATTTGCTCTAAGGTGATTTTGCAGTTTATATAAATATTCAGACTGTTATCTACAAGGGATGTTCAAGTCAAACTGGGATTTTTATATGCAATTTCTTATAAATGGAGGCATAAAACTAATTGACATTTACAGAAGACTTCAAGCACAGTATATTGATGAGATCCTAAGCCGAAGTAAAAAACATTTGAATGGTGCAAACGTTTTAAAGAAGGCCGTACATCCATAAATGACGATCCCGGGTGATGTGGCTCAAAATGTGGCTCATGAACATTCAACAAGTGGAACTCCTGATCCATGAATATCTATAGATAACTTGTCGCCCACTTGTGGAAGATGCACATCTGTCTGTAGGAACTGTAGACCACTTGCACATCACAAGAATTCGGCTGGGAGCTATTGCAACATCCCACATCCGTAGAGCTCACTCCAAGCCATTTTCACATGTTCGGACCATTAAAGGAGTTCCTGGGAGTTTTGGACTTGAACCAGGTAGTCCGATCATGGCTCCAGCATACTGAAAAAATTTTCTACCTTGATGGTATCTGAGCACTAATGAAACCCTGGGATAAGTGCATTAGTGTAGCGCGGGATTATATAAAGAAATAAAGGGAGTTTTTACTCTCATAACTGTGTTCTGTTATTCTGCACATTCAAATGTCCTGGTTTGACTTGAATGCTCCTCATAAATTAATCTTACGTTGAAATCATGATTTATTTTTTTTCTTATGTTCAAACCAAGTTCACAGTCTGCTGCTGTGGTATTCCTGATAGAACGTTTCCATTTACTGAGAGCGACCCATGGCAGTTCAGGTAGCTGTTGATGCTAAAAGTTCAAGGCTAAACTGTAGTGTAATGTTAGTCACTAAGACACCTCATCTCATTACATTACGATATAAACTGAGAGAAATGGTAATATTCCAAAATGTTTTGTATAGTTTTCATGCTCGCTAAAATTTATGTTAACCGTACTTAAACCCCTATATGCTAACTAGCTATGCTGCTAGTCTTCGTGAAAAGCTAGCTTTAGCTTGGTGCCCATGCTTTTCAGTGTTCATACAAAAAGTGCATATTTTTGTTTGCTTTCCTGTTTTAAAAATCACAAATACATTTTCACAGGACTGATATATATATATATATATATATATATATATATATTTTTTTTTTTTGTTAAACATTACAACATATAAAACCTTAGCAGTGTGAAAAACAATCCAGAACAAACAAAAGCCTGTATATTACTTCATTTAGTTATGAGAATTCAGACACATTCACATCATCTTTTGTTCAGTTTTGATCCCATGTCTCACAAACTAGAAAAAGGTCAGAATAAATCATCAGTATAGATATATGTATGATTAAAGCTGTCTCTTTTTCACCCCTCCGTGTAGATGCATGAGAGCTGACTTGGGTGTTGGTCCATGTCATGCGGACATATGTGAAGGTAGTTATCGTCTGATGCCGAATGATCTTGATGACATAAAGAATCCTCAGTTCTGCCATGTGGATCAAACTCTGGAGTCACAAACATATGGGTCATTAAGATGAAAACACTCACACTCACACTGTATATACACTAATCAGCCATAACATTTAAACCACCTGCCTAATATTGTGTAAGTCCTCTTGTGCAAACAAAACATTCTGACCCCTTGAGGCATGGACTTCACCAAGTGTTCCTCTAAGAGGTGAGATGGGCCTCATTGGATCTGACTTGTTTTTTCCTGGACATCCCACAGATGTTGAACGGAGAGGAAGAGAACTCACATGCTGAGACAGAGACGCTGCTTTTTTCTGAGCTCCGCCAGACTGACCAATTTTCCAGATTAATGTTCTAACTTTTTCG
>JAQMYJ010000009.1:5987228-6021250 GCA_030014305.1 Clarias laeviceps | reverse complement strand
ATATATATATAATTTTTTTATTATTTATTAATAAAATTACAATTTATTATTAAAATTTAACAAAGAAAGCCATCATGGTGAAGCTTTCTATAAGGAATTAAAATCCAGTGTCAGCACTTAATGGTACGTTTTCCACCGCAAGAACATATTGATCCTTTTTTTTGTTTGTTCTGTTTATGAATTCTCAGTAATGTTACAAACTGATTTTTTTTTTTATGTGATAATTGGAACAAACGTTATAGTATAAATAAATAAAAAGGTATAACTGATGTACAAATTGCTGTAGTATAAGAAGTCTAACAGTAACTTCATGTCGGACCACACAGACGCCACACCGCCACTGATTATTTTTGCTCGTGTTTGAATTCTGACTAGTACAATAAGTCGAATTGTCCAGACGTTAATAGTCGAGTCTTATATTTCACAATAATGACGCAGTCTCATTTACAGTACATTTGATGTAATGAAGAACACGGGCATGAGCATTAAGTATCCCGTATCACTACAGAGACAAAAAGGACAACGTTGCCTGTTGACGCCATTCACCGTCCTGCCGTACGACTGTTTAAAGCGGCCAAAACTTTCAATAGGTCACATGATCATCAGTGTATTCAGTACTTCAAACAGGGCTTGAGTTTTAAGTGTCTAAAGCTGGAACATTGCAACAAATATTTTATGGTTAGCAATCTTGAGAAAAGCAAGACTGCTTTCTTTCTCGTTAATGGTGAAGAAACAGAACTAACCACAGCTCCTGAGAGTGATGAAAGACAGATAAAAATCCACAAGGCACTCAGTATAAGAGTTCCAGGAAGAGACAAACAACTTAAAAGCAATCCTTAAAGATCTTTGCTTTCTGCTATTTCTGGTGGACAGAACAGAGTTTCTCTCTGCTACTATGGTAACTCTGAACACGAATACCTGCTCTTCGGGTGCAAAACTCCAGCTGTCAGTTCTTAACTGCAGTCTATTGTCAGCTGCACTATAATTTCATAAAGGCTACACGGAACAAATATAATAACTAATATGATATTTCTGCTGTGAACGGAATGTATAATTTTACAACTTAAATACTACCTTCCAAAAAAAAAAAAAAAGAAGTTTCTTGTAGAAGTAATGGAAAGTGCAAAGAAACAAATTCATTACATCTATTCAGGAGAGAACGGAGTGTGTACAACGCCTAATACACGGAAATACACGGAAACTGCATCCGTAGAAAGCGGGTAAAAAACATAGTGGCTGAGAGCAAGTTGAAACATGCTTTGCCTGCCTCCCTACAATTGTGTAGTGTAATATAATCTGTTTGACCATGATCCTAAAGCTCATATATCTGTAAATCTGTCTAGCCTTCCGTGTAGCCTTTGTCTGTCACTCAACCTTCAGAGAACTGGCTTTACTATTCAGCACAATACCAATGTTTTGGAAAGAAATTACTCACTCACTCATCGTCATTACCGCTTAATCTTGTATTCAGGGTCGCGGGGACCTGGAGCTTATCCCAGGAGACTTAGGGCACGAGGCAGGGTACACCCTGGACAGGGTGCCAAATCCATCTCAGGGCAAACAGACATACACACACTCACTCACACACTACGGGCAATTTGAGAACACCAATTAAACTAACCTACATGTCTTTGGACTGCGGGAGGAAAACGGAGTACCCGTAGGAAACCCACCAAACTCACCAAACAAACTCCATGCACACAGAGATGAGAATCGAGCCTGGCCGGGAATCAAACCCGGACTGCAAGGCGACAGTGCTAACCACTACACCACAGTGCCGCCTGGAAAGAAATTATTTTTTACTAAAAGTTGCACTTTTCCCATAATACTGAAAAAATACTACTGGGTTTGTTGTGTTGGGTTATGAAGTTACTGTATATAAGGAAATATACTGGTACACTGCCTGGTCAAAAAAACAAAACAAAAAAATCCATTTCAGAAGAGCTAAATTATCAGCTTGGAGTTTCATATACACAATGTGACGAGAACTAACAGGATTGGAGCTAAACATCTGTGTGACCATAAGAAAACCACTTGTTAGTAAGACTAATTGGACAAAAGCCACCAATTTACTAGGGAGCATAAAAACACCAATTTACTAGGGAGCAAGACTGGACTTTTGGTCATGCGGTCTAATGTGTCCAGACTGACCCTAATCTAGAGTGTTGGGGGCGCCTTGGTAAGAAGGGAAGCACATGAAGCGATGCATAGTGCCCACTGTACAAGCCTCTGGAGGCAGTGTTATGATCTTGGGTTGCTTCAGTTGCTCAGGTGTAGGCTCTGCAATGGTTAAAGTTAGCTGATGACCTGAATGCACTGAATGACCAACTTATCACATCAGGATATCAGTTAATCCTATTAGGTGAGTTATTTCAGGGTTCCAGAAATGGTGAAAGAGTGGTTCTGGAAGCACAAGGAATCAATTTCACAAATAATCTGGCCATCGCATGAGCTATAGTCAATGCTAAATTTGGGCAAATTCGATAACAGAGTGTCTGATGTTTTTATGGCCGGGCAGTGCAAGTTGTTCCAGGCGTCTTCTACAGTATCACGCACGCATCTGAAGTCATTTAAAATCTAGTTACTGTGAATTGCATCTCCGACTTATTGTCTTCACTGAGCCCATTAGAAGGAAAATGAAAGCAGATCAATGAGCGTAATGCTACCGGCTGACTGAAGCCCATTGTGCTGTACAATTCCCATGGAGGAAAAAAACCCAAACTCTCATCGTGAACAAATTCTTTGGTCCTAAGTTGTTGCTCTAAGGCCGGTCTTAAAACATGCTCAGTGTAAGCCAGTTTAGTGCCTTTCATCCGTGACAGACAACAACGAAATTCTGGAAAGATCAAAAATTTCAGGTTAAGGTACAGTACCAGTCAAAAGTATGGACACACCTTCTAATTCAATGGTCTTTCCTGATTTTGTTTGTTTTCTGCAATGCTGATGGTATACAAAATATGCAATAATCTCCTTTGAACAGTTGATGTAAATCCTTCATAACGGCTCTAATCTGAGGTGCTGTTTGTTAGTTGGTGATTTCTGAGGCTGGTGACTCTAGATGAACTTCTCCTCTGCAGCTTCATGAGAGCATGAGTTTCATCATGGTGCTTGATGGGTTTTCAAATGCACTTGACAATACTGTTTTTGCAAGAACTGTTCCAGAACAGCTGACCTTCATGTCTTAAAATAACTACTGACTGTTGTTGTTACTTAATTACCTAATTACCTAATGCCACATATAAATACTTAATTACCCAATGGCATATGTGTTCATTTATAGTTTTGAAATCTCCAGTATTGTTCTTGAATGCAGAAAATAAATCACTAAACAAAACACAGTGAATTAGAAGGTGTGTCCAAACTTTTGACTGGTACTGTATAGGATGATGCAAAACTCATAGGACAGCTACAAACAGAGTTGGAAAATAAGGAAAATTCAACTGGACAGAAGAGACATTATTATTACATTCAGACCACTTTGAAAATGTTTTGGTTTGCGCAATTCAATTTTCAGCAGGAGCCTGTACGGTGCTGATTGATGACGTAAAAACTGAACACAGCAATTTTCTTTATCGCAAGTCTATCATTAGCAGCTTGCATAACATTGACAAACCATGATCATATCGCCATGTGCAATGAAAACATCTGGCTCCACAGCAAAAGAAAGCTCACAGTAGTTATAGTCATGCCCTCTTAATTTGTAGTCACCTGAATGCAATAGCTTTATCATGGAGACATTAAAAGGCACCATACAGGGGAAACCACGTCTGCTAAATGATAGTTGCAGATGTTGTTTGGGTTGTTTTCTGAAGCTAATTATACAGTATACAGTGGGGAAAATAATTATTTGATCCCCTGCAGATTTTGTAGTTTGATTTAAGTTTGTCCACTTGCAAAGAAATGAGTAGTCTATATATTTTTTTATCATAGATAAAGCCTAAGGATAGAGACAGAATATCAACCAACAATCCAGGAAAAAAAACAATATAAATGTTATAAATTGATTTGCATTTCAATGAGAAAATAGATATTTGATCCCCAAGCAAATCAAATGACTTAGTATTTGGTGGCGAAACCCTTGTTGGCAAGCACAGATGTAAGATGTTTCTTGTAGCTGGTTACCAGGTTTTGACAAATCTCAGGATGGATTTTGGTCCAATATTCTTTACAGATCTTTTTTAAACGCTTAAGGTTTTGTGCCTGTCGCTTAGCAACTTGAAGTTTCAGCTTCCTCCACAAATTTTCCATAGAATTAAGGTCTGGAGACTGGCTAGGCCACTCCATGACCTGAAGGTTCTTCTTGAGCCACTCCTATTTCGCCTTGCCAGTCGAATCTTGGTTCATTGTCTTACTGGTAGACCCATCCACGACCCGTCTTCAGGAAGTTCTCATCCAAGATTTTACAATACATGGCTCTGTCCATTGGCCCCTCAATGTGGCAAAGTTGGCCTTGTCCCTTTAGCAGAGAAACAGCCCCAAAAGAAACTGACTGTGTTCTTAGGGACATAGTCAGCATTTTTTCCCACGGTGAGTCGAGTTGATGCCAAAGAGCTCAATTTCCATTTCATCTGACCACAGCATTCCCAAACCTTCCTTTTTTATTGGCAACGTCAGACGAGCTCGTACACTATAGGATTTCAATTCATGGCGGTGTATTGGGTTACCAATGGTTTGGTGACTATGATCCCAACTGCCTTAAGAGCATTCACATGCTCCTTCCGTGTAGTTCTGGACTGATCCCTCACTTTTCTCATGATTACCCTTACCCCATGATGTAAAATCTTGCATGGAGCTCCAGACCGAGGGCGGGCGATGTTTAAAAAAAAAAAAAAAAAATTTCCATTTGCAAATAATCACTCCAACAGTTGTCTTCTCCTCACCAAGCTTCTTGGTGATGGTCCTGTAGCCCATTCCAGCCTTGTGTAGGTCTACACTCTTGTCCATGATGTCCTTTGACAGCTCTTTGGTCTTGCCTATGGTGGTGAGGCTTGAATAGGAGATAGAAATTCTGTAGACAGGTGGCTTTTATACATACTGTATAACGTTGTTTTTAGGAGCACCTTTTTAAATTAATCTGTGTACCACATGAGCACATAATCAGTCTGTGGGAGCCAGAATTATTGTTGGTTGGTAGGGGATCAAATAGTTATTATCCTCACTGAAATGCAACTCAATTTATAACATCTTTATATAATGTGGATTTTTTTATTTTATTTTTTTATTGTCCTTTACAATAAACCAATGATAAAATAATAGACATTTCTTTGTCTATTAGACAAAATTATAGCAGAAAATTATAGACATTCATTTCTTTGTAAGTGGGCAAACTTACAAAATCTACAGAGGCTCGAATAATTATTCTTCTGTTGGCAACAAAACCACCAGAGTAAACACTGAAAATACAGATGGTATTCGTTGTAAATCTCCCAAAATGGCACTGGAAATAAAAGCTTTCCTGTCCGGTGTTCTCGGAAATACATTGGTATTCATTGCTTTCAAACATATTTAATACATAACTCAACTTTACATAAATGCCCATTAGGTTGCCAACCAATTATATTTCTTGGTACAGTATGTGGAATGTTTTTCTCGTTTTTTGCGCACTGACCACCTGACACCATTTGAAACGCTTTTAAGGCCAACTGACATGACTGTTGTTAGTAATATCATATTTAACCTGTTGCCTTATTACTTACTGTTTTTCTTACATTAATGTACTCATGTTGCAGTAGGTTTCTAAAAGTTTTCAAGGTTGGCAGATATGAAATCTTGCTGAGATTTTCCGAAAGAACTGGCTGTGACCATGTATTTTTTTTACCTCTTCGGTCTATAATTACGTGCCCGACAAAACCATTCAACTGTTCCAGGCTCCATGGCAACAGGAACAGTTTTAAGTAATGAGTAAGTGTTTGGAGTGAAAGGTCGACCATAGGTATGTGCACCATTAATGATTGCCAAGATCAGACGAAAAAAGGAACGGCTGTAGATTGCCACTTTCCTAACCTGACCCTGTGGACAGTCACAGCAGGGACTCAGCTACAGGGTCAATCTCCAGTGTCTTGGCAAGGCTTTTACTAAAAGTGCGCAAGTAAGTACGTTCATAGACATAACCTCACACTAGCACTGTACCTAACAGTCCATCTCAGGCTGTGTCACGCCCTTTGGAAGCCCCTTGACTGCTGACGGCTTATCCAGCTGAGAGAAGTTGCTAGCAGGAAGCAGACCATTTTTCTGCCAGCACTTAAGTGGAGGCCCTTTGTGCGTTTTTTTTTTTTTTTTTTTTTTTTGATAATGACATAATTGCCAAAACTCTCTTGTCAGTTATCAGAGGCTTTTAATAAGCTGACGGCCAGAATTACATGAGGAAAATACCTTCACATTTGAAGCATCATCCTTTCTGAGCCCAGCACTGACAACACTTCAAAGTGTACAATGGACTTTAAACTGCCATCTTAAATGATGTAGAGTGGCAGACTTTCATTTAAAATAAAAGCCCCTTGAGATGCTTTGGCAGCCTTGTTAAAATAGAAGTCTAAAAAACCCTTTAAGTCAGATTTCTAAACTCCTTTCCATGATTCAGAGACATTAAAAGTAAATTTGCACATGATATCTTTAGGATCTGTGGCTTGATGTATGCTAATGTGAATAATAGGAAAAGGAGAATTAAACAAGTATTCCGCTAATACTCTATTAACACTGCATACCGTACATCTGTTAGGTTTCTCCCCCGAATGTACCCGCATGTGGATTAGGAGTTTGTAACGAGCATTGAAAGGCTTGTGTCTGCGTGGACACCCGGCCCAGAAGCAGATAAAGTCCTCTCCTTTGCGCTGATCAATATGTAGTTTCTCGATGTGCTTGACCAGCTCCTCTTGGTGACCATATGTGGCACTACAATCCAGCCAACGGCAACAGTGTCCGCCATTAAAATCATCAAGATCTCCTTCTTCTTCCTCTAACATTGGGCATAAAGTCAGAGGCAGAACAACGGGTTTGTCTATAGAAGGCATAGATGGGTTCTGAGCACATTCAGGATTCTGAGCACATCCCAGCTGGCCACCTGGTAGTTGGTGTACATGGTGGGAGTGATAGGGTGGTGGAGGTCCCCTAGGTGGGCTTGTGGACCTAACAATAGCTGAAATTTCAAACTGAAGGTGTGTACTGCTTTCAACACTGTAATGAGGAACATTATTTCCTGCTGCAGTGTTGTTTATCAGGATTTCCTGTCTTGGTAAAAGCTGGTGCTCCACTACTAGATTAGTTCCTCCTATTTGGCCATCACTGGCACCATGTTCTTCTAATCTCTGCATGCAGAGACTCACTTTTTCAGAATGGTGATTTCTTGTTAAGGTCTGACCAAGAGTGGAACTGGCTTTGGGACCTGGATAAACAAAGCTTGGATTGGGGATACAGCTTCCGCGAACTCCCAAAAGATGCCCACATACATCAGACTGCAGTGGTGATGGAGCTGGCTGTGATAACGGAGAACTTTGGGAACCGATTATGTAGGCCACCAAAGAGGTTGGTGATGTTCGAATAATGGAGTTTAAGTCAATGCCAAGTCCATCTGACAAAGGAGAGATGGATAGGGCTCTTTTTTTGGAACGGCTGGATTGGCGGGGGCTGTTGATGTCGTCCTTAAACAGGTAAGCAGGAAGTGAAGTTGGATTGGAGCCACTGGTGGCTCCAGACATGGCGGTACCTGGTGGGAGGCTCATAAGTTCTGGACCTTCAGCTGTCTGGCTAAAGCTGCTCTGCTGACCTAGGGGTGGCAGCACACGGTAGCCATAAGGCCAGTCCAACTTGCTGCTTCTTATTGACTGGCTCTCTGCGATGCTGAGGGTGGTGGAAGCCAAGGACTCTCTGGACAACACAGACCTGTACCAGCATATTAACACAAATTTAATCTCTGTTCCTCAGTTACATCGATGAGTGATCTTCCGTTCATAACCTGAATATGGTTTAACAAATAAAATATGAATTTTTGCTAGTCCTTTTGACATCCCGTTACTATTTAAACTAGTTTACCTGGCATCTGTGAAGGGCACAAAAAGGCCCAGAGAAGGAGCAGGGCAGTGCGAAGCACAGGTTTGGATAGTGGATGCTGGACTCACACTCTGTACAACCATAGCACTGCTTGTCACTTGCAGGTTTGATCTGCCATACTCGCTCAACAGGTTCCTACTGGTCCCCAATGAGTGGGAACCTGAAAGCAACAGAGGAGTTGTATTTATTGCACACAATATTAATTTTGGTCATACTTTTTTTGTCTTCCCAGAGATTAATGATTAAAAATGCAGACGAATAAAGAACAAAAACAACGTGATGGTTCTATTGAAGTTAATGATAAACCTAATGCACCTAGAATAAAATGTGACTATCAGCTTTTAATAAGCATCTTCATTACAACATTACAAAAGTAATGGATAAGGCATTCAATCGCCCCTCCTCCCCCCCAGCCCCGCTTTAAAGAAGGTAATCACATATATTGTAGGAAGTCTAAAAGGACATCGCTAATCACGTTTTATTCATTTCCTTTTTAAATAAATGCTACTGCCAAAAAATTCTACATGGCAAAATGTCTTTTTGAGTTTAAAAAGAAACACAAATACACATGAGATTCCCAGACTTGTAGAACCTGCAAACACTTTCGGATCTCTTAATCAATAACCAATTTTCCTTCTCTCTTTTGCCTGAGAAAGAAACAGAGAAGGCATTCTGCTTGGTTAGCTTTGACACGTAGTATTTTGAGCAGAAGAAGCTGGGTAATGTGCTAAGATTAAGGTGAAGTCAAATATAAACTCAAGTATGTAACTTAAAAGTGTGCTCGTTTTGGGAATTCGAGATCCGAAATTAGATGGAAAACATCTAAACCACAGTTAAACTATTAATGCAGAAATATCAATGTTTTTTTTTCTATAGCGTTCAAAGCTTTTTATCATCTTTTCATTCCAAACCCTATATACTGGTACATGTTGTACTGTAGCTCGTCAGCCACCATGCTTGCAAGTGGCCAGACATACATTTATGTTGATCTTTATTATGGAACATATTTAGTGGCAAAGTTATGCTGTTCAAAAAAAAAAATGGATGTTCAACTGTCCTGTATTTCTCAGGGACCATTAAGGCTTATGTTCCAGATCACTGGGCTGAGAAATGTGGAAACAGCGAGGAATCAGTGGAGGCTAAAAAATTGCATATTTTCTTTTAAACTACACACTGCTGAATTATGAATCGTATGAATTTTGAACATCAGCTACACTTTCAAGTGACCCCACTTGTAGAAATATCTTTGATCATTGATGGAAAAACTTGTAAAGGTAGCCCCCTTTTTCACAAACTTGTCATGTGTATGTGTAAAAGGAATATTCATGGCAGCATTTCTGTTTCAGTTTATTACCTTTGATGCCAATCTGTGTGCCATTTAATCTTGCTGTAATGGAATTGCCAGGTGGCACAGGAAGTGAAGACCCTTGCTCCCATGATGATCGTGGCATGGTGAAGGTGCCATGATGCTTTCCATTGGTCAGCACTTGCCTGCGCAGGCTAAGAGCAGGCAGAAGCATCGTACTTCCTGGTTCCACATCTGCCGTGACCATTTCACTTCCGGGACCTGTGGCCCGCTGGTGAGAGGAGGAGCGGGAAGTACCAGCATGCACTCGGATATGAGGTACCTGCTGTCCAGTTATGGCACCCAGAGACTTCGGCATGCTTGTGGGAGAGACCAGCAGGTTGCAGCATTTCTCATTCATTTCTCTCAAATCTGCTTCAAGCAAAGGGCCAGAGGTGACCTGCTGTAAAGACATGTCAGCATGGTTAGAATGGCAGTGATTGTGCACATGTAGGTCTGAATTTTAAGATGCAGCAGGTAGTATTTCAGGTTCACACCTTCAGGGTTCCCAAACTCAAGCTACTGTCTGTGCAGAGTTCTGTATTGTTTCTCCATACCCACTTGGGCTGTTGGACTGTCTACACTTTGGTTTTCTGGGATTGGGTCCGGATCAAACATGACCCTGACCAGAATGAATGAATGAATGAATGAACATATGTTTGGTGTGTACATGCCTGCTAGCAATATTTACATAAGGAAAAGTCATCATGAATCATGATTTCATGCATTCATTCGCTTATTTTCAGGAGCTGGTTTATTCTGGGCGGCAAGATGGTGTAGTGGTTAGCACTGTCGCCTTGCACCTCCAGGGTCCGGGTTCGATTCCCGGCCGGATTTGATTCCTGTCTCTGTGTGCATGGGTTTCCTCCGGGTACTCCAGTTTCCTCCCACAGTCCAAAGATATGCAGGTTAGGCTAATTGGCGTTCCCAAATTGCCTGTAATGTGCGAGTGTGTGTGTGTGTGCCCTGTGATGGATTGGCACCCTGTCCACGGTGTACCCCGCCTCGTGCCCTGAGCCTCCTTGGTATAGGCTTCAGGTCCCCACGACCCTGAATGCAGGATAAAGTGGTATAGAAGAGTGAGTGAGTGGTTTATTCTGATCAGGTTGATCTGGAGTGAGTCACAGGAAAGATTCCATGAACGCCAGGGAGAAAAACACACTGGTAGAACACAGGGTTATCACAGGGCATGATGCACACATTCATTCATTCATCTTCTACGTATGCTGCTTATCCTGTGCACAGGTTCATGTTGGGCCCGGAGCCTATCCCAGGAGAATCAGGGCTTGCATTTTTATTTCATTTCATTATACATCTGAGCTGTTGCTTGAGGGCGTGACAGTGGCAACTTTGTGGTGGTGATGCTGGGGTTTGAATGTGAAACCTTCCAATCAGTAGGCCAACGCCTTTACCACCGAGCTACCCCTGCACACATACACACCCATGGATTAAGGTTTGGAAGGTCCCAGGGTCAAATCCCACGACCACCAAGTTGTCCCTGTTGGGCCCTTGAGCAAGGCCCTTAACCCTCAACTCCTCAGATGTATAATGAGATAAGTATGCAAATTGCTCTGGATATGGGCGTCTGCCAAATTCCTAAATGTAATCTGCATGTCTTTAGACTGTGAGAGGAACACGGAGGAAACCCATCAATCACGAGGAAAGCAAACAAACTCCATGCACAGGAATCGAACCTAGACCCTGGAGGATGATGCGCACAATCATTGGAGAAACCAGACAAGACCTACGAACCATGTGGGAGGGCATGCGAAACTTCACATGGATAGTAACCCAAGCTCAGGACTGAAGCTGTGAAGCAACACCACCCGCTGTGCCTCATTACTTTCATGGCGTTTCAGGAATCCTGTGCTTGATTTCTTCATTTAAACTGAACTTAAGAAACTAGAAATTGCATGTCCAAACAGTCCAAACCTGCACATTAGCAGGGTAGGTAAAAGAAGTGCATAATAAGTAGCTGGTATTTCGGATACAAGTTAACCTTAATGTTCAAGAGATTTCAAATATGCAAGATAATACAAATACATGCATGTATCATACAGTATGACAGTTTAGTGGATAAAACAATCAAACAAACAGAAAAAGAGTCTCACCTGTGAAAGTCTTCAGGAAGTCTGGAGCTGAACTGACAGCGCGCAAGAGCTCATCATGAGTCAGGCACATTTCACTGCGCTCTAGTTATGATGCGGCCGGTTACTGGCGTCCTGGCGCGTCTTTGGAGACGAGCACAACTTAGGGAGAGAAAAAGTTCTGGCGTTGTTTTATGACTAACTCTGATGAGGTTGTGCGTAATGAAACATTAAGCCGCGCGCGCGCTCGTGTATGTGTGTGTGTTCGGGAGCGCGCGCCGTTGCCAGGGGCGGGTAAAGAGTTGAGTGTTTGCGCTCCGGACGCTCCGGACACTCGACACACTTTACGCACGTTTAGTTTCACTGCTTCTCACAACTTTCAATAATTAACAATGACATTCACCTGTGTGTTTTTTATAATTATTATTATTAGTGCATTAACCCGCAAAACTTTATTTTCATTACATGCTTGACATTTAATTAGGCTGCAAAGTAAATTCTACTCTATAATTGGAAACCAAGAGAGAACCTCCTGAGTTTAGCTTCTCATTTTGTAGGTCGGCATTTTCTTTACTTATTCATATCTCAGTTGTTGAGTTTTATTCTGTTTGTTTGTTAAAATAGTATTTTTTTGCTATCTATCTATCTATCTATCTATCTATCTATCTATCACTACAGTCAGGGTCATGTTGGATCTTGTGCCAAGATATTCACCAGCCCTGCATTTATTAATTAATTAATTAATGTTTTTATTTATTTATTTGTATTTACAGTGTGCCACTGTCCACAAAGTTCCATATTTATGACATTTTAGTTTATAACTTGACATAAATATTTTTTTTTGCCTCAATTGTCATTTTGTTGTTGTTGTTGTTGTGTCTATTTAATAAGATTGATTGATGGCAGTATGTTCGTGTAGTGGTAAACACTGTGGCCTCCCACCTCCCCAGTCAAGGGTTCAAGCCCAGTCTGTTTGCGTGGAGTTTGTTCGCTCCGTACTTGGTGGGTTTCCTCCGGTTTCCACAGACAGACACAGTCCAAAGACATGCAGATTAGGCTAATTGGTGTTTCCAAAATGCCCATAGTGTATGATTGAGTGTGTGTGTGTGTGTGTGTGTGTGTGTGTGCCCTGCAATGGACTGGCACCTTGTCTGGTGCCTTGTGTCCCAAGTCCCTTGAAATAATATCCAGTTATACAGTATATTATACAGTATATTAAATTGAATTTAATCCTGATTTAAAACATTAATTTTATTATATTATGTCTTAATTGATTATTTTCTGAATTATATATTATAACCTAAGTATATACCAAAGCCATGACATTAAAACAACCTGTCTAATATTGTGTAGATCGACTTTGTGCTGCCCAAACACCTCTGTCTCCTCAATGCCTGGACTCCAGAAGCTCTCTGAAAGTGTTATCTGGCAGATGATCCTGTAAGTCCAGGAGGTTGCTAGCTCAGGCTTCCAAGGGTCAGACTTCTTTGTCCAGCACATCCCACAGATACTCACATTGTGATTTGACGAATTTGTAGGCCAAGGCAACACCTTGAACTCCTTGTCATGTTCCTCACTCGGTCTGTTCCTGAACAATTTCTGCAGCATGGCAAAGAGTATTATCATGCTGAAAGAAGCCACTGGTTTTAGGGAATACATTTGACACCAAATGGTGTACTTGGTGTAGTTAATTAGCTGGTATGTATCAAAGTAACATCAACATCTAACCTAAATACCTTTGCAGTATAACCACTGAGGTGAAGTGAATAACATTGATTAACTTGTTCCACTGGCACCTGACAGGGGGTGGGTGGGATATAGGGAGCATGTAAGCAGCTCTCAAAGTTGTTGAAAGCAGGTAAAATGGGCAAGTGTAAGGAGCTCAGCGACTTCGACAATGGTTAAATTTTGTGAGTCAGAGCAATTTCGAAACAGAAGGTCTTGTTGGGCTTTCCTGATATGCAGTGGATAACACCTACCAAAAGGAAAGACAACTGGTGAACCAGTCAAAGGGTCATGAGTGCCTATGATGGTCCATGGACAACGCTGAAAGTGTCCATCTGGACCATTGGGCCATGGAGCAGTGAAAAAAGGTGGTCTGGTATGATGAAAAACATTTTCCTTTAAATCAAATGGACAACCAGGTGTGTTTGTGTGTGTGTTGCCTACCTGGGGAAGTGATGGCATCAGCAGTGGAAGTGTGATGCTCTGGGTAATGTTCTGCCATTCATATGGATTTGACACATCCAGTATCACCTACCTAAACCACCAACTACACCCCTTCATGACATTGATGTAAGTAGCCTCATTCAAAAAGATAATGACAAACATGACAAGTACCCAAGGTGTTCCAATCCAATTCAGCATCTGTGGGATGTGCTGGTCACACAAGCACAATCTACAGTACATAGAACTTTCAGGACCTAAAGGATCTGCTATTACTGTGTTAGTGCCAGATACCACAGCACACCTTCAGAGGTCTTTCTGGCAGCACATAGGGGGGACCTAAACAATGGGCAAGTGGATTTAATGTTATAGCTGAGATACTGATTATCTTGTACAGGGTTGCGGCGCCTATTCTGGGTGACTCGGGGCACTAAGCAGGGTACACCCTGGGCAGAGTAGCAATCCATCACAGGCCACACCCACACAAGGATGCACACATTCACACACTCACTCACACTCTTCGGGCAATCTGGAAATGCCATTTAGATTAAACTGCATGACTTTGGACTGTAGGAGAAAACCGGAGTACCAGGATTAAACCCAGGGAGAACATGCACACAGACCTGAAAGGTGGGACTTAAACCCTTGACCATGGAGATGTGAGGGCACAGTGCTAACCACTATGCCACCATAATGTGTGTGTGTGCGCGTGTATAAATAAATGGAAGCATTTTCCCTTGAAAATAGTGACTCTGGGAGATCCACTGACTAGAATGAAAAGGCTCCTGAAGATGAATGAAGGATTGAGTAACTGTTTGACAGCCTGAGACATTTGAAGACAGTTGAATTAACACTCAGTCATACAGTATACACTTAGTCAACACTTAGTCATACAGTATATAAGTATAGATCTACAGTATATACTGTAGATAAACATTGTGGGTGGTGATTCAACACTGTAGTTAATGCTTCTGGTAAACATTTCAAGTCTGACTGACTGAGAGACCATTGCACATTAGTGCTTAATGGTTAACATAACAGCAAAGTTCACAATAAATTTCATAACCTGTCACATATTCCTGCATCCTGAATGTTCTGAGCATGCTTTGTTCAAGTTATTTTTTTCCCCCCAAGCATAACTGATGTGCGAAACATAAGTGATACCTGTTTAATGGTCCTATTCTTTCTGCTGCTGTTGCCTTTCTGCATGTTTGCACAGTGAGTGCTGCTCCTTGTTGTCATGGCAACTTCATTGTTTATTCTAGGGTGATTTGGGAGGACTTGTTCACGAACGAAGGCTGTGAAAAATCTTGAGGAGAGAAAAATAAATAAATCCGGCATCTCAAACGCAGGCTTGTCATGGCAACGTAACTGATATGAAGGACGTTTGACGAGCGTGATTGCAGGAGAAAGTCGTGTTGTGTGTGTGCTGGAATTCTGAAGCCTTGTGGAGTTGATGATGATGATGATAATAATGATGTTGTTGAAGATGATATGGGTTGGAAATAAACGGTGACCTCTAGTGGAAATTGCCAGGCTGAATGTTTATTATGTGTGTAGTGATTCATGGTTGCTTTTCTTAGGCGATGCCATGTTGCTGTCAGATTTTACTCTGAAGTTATGATTACACTGGGCTGAATCGTGTTTTCCAAGCTTTCTCTGTAATTTTGCTAAACATGGATTTAATCTTTGCTGTAGAAAAACAGAAGCCTGTTTTTTTTTTTTTTCATGATCATGAAATGTCTTGTCTCCTTCCATTTGATGGCTAACGTCTCCATGGCTTCAGTTATGAAGGATGACACTGAAGGCCTTGTCCAGCAGAGTGCAGTATAAGTACAGAAACCAGCCCAATTGTGGACGGATGTCTGGGATCGCTTTTTGAAGCGTCTAATCCCGAGCTCCACGTATGCCTCAGCAGGGGATGACGGTGCTCTGATTGTGTTAGGGTGACAGACAGCGAAGGCGAAGACAGCAAGAGGTCATTACAGCTAATGTATCATTTCTGAAAGTGGCCAATCATCTTATTCATCTATTTCTGTGCTAATGAAAACGAACACTGGTGATTGGCAGGCACGTCTAACAGCGGAGTTCACTTCAAGAATTGCAGCCTGTTATTATTCAACTCTTTTCCCAGTCCACATCAAGTGCAAATTGTCAGTCCGGAGCGCTGTCCGCATCGAATGCAAATTGTTACAATAAAAATTGTCTATTTTGGGGGCATGTGGCGTCAGAGGCGAGGCGGCTAATCAATTTCTGTGTTTCATTAATTTCTTCATTTCGCTCCCTTTCATCGCACCTGAGCTGGGAGCCGTCGCCGAAACGTGCTCCTGATAGCGTCACGTGTCGCCGAGATTCATCACGGGGTGTCCGAAGAGATTGTGTGTGAAATTATCCGTGGATTTTAGGAGTGACCTCTCAAACGTCCCCCATCACCGCCGACTAAAGCCGTGGCCTTTCGCTACCAAAGGTCTCCTCCTCATTACCTGCGTGGCTGTGATGCACCATTTTCTCAAGAAGAAACAGCGGCAGGTTTCAAAGTGATTAGCAGTACGAGCAACCCCCGCTTTTTAAAGGTTCAGAGAGCTTAATTCTCTCTACCATGGCTAATGTCACCCGCTGTGTGAATGTCAAGGTAATGAGCAGCAGCAGCTCTGTTCAGAGATTCTCATCAAGACAGAAACGAGGAACTTTCTCCGCCTTTTCCTTTTTTGTCAGTCTGCAAGAAAAATCCAAGCTTGATGATAAAGATTGAAGTAATACGATCCAGTTTGCATTCTGCAAACTTTCTTGTTAGCATCTTCTCCGGGTAAAGGATTTCCTTTAATCAATATTCTGACAGCAACAGCCAGTTTTGGACACAATGAAAAGACATACTGATGAAGACGTATATCTATCCCCTCAGTAATGTATTATTTTTTGTTTATCTGACCGAGTGTATGACACCGATGGACAAGTGCTGCCTCCCTGGCGTCGCTTTTCATTCTGTGAACGCTCAAGGTTTTGCCCTGAAGTTTAAAAGTAATTCCTCCATTTTTATGTTCTAAAGCTCATTCAATGGACCAGCGATTACGGTTTCATCTCTCGCTGACTTTATTGACACGTAAGGATTTGCAGCATCACGTGAGTGATGGGAAAATAGCACAGTAACCTGCTGCGATCTCAGACAGAAACAAAATGAATAGAGATTCATTTTAGATCAAACACAAACAAGAAAAAAAAAAACATAGAGATATCATAAAACTTAGCTAGTATTCTATATGCCACGGTTAGATCACTGTCACTTTTTGGTTGTGACTTTTTGTGGCGGGAAACGATAAGGGTGAAATCCGAGAACCATCCTGTGTCAGTACTGACACTTCTCATAAAGCTCGGGAAGACATATCAGTGCAGCTTTCATAAAATGCAATAAAGTCGACAGATATTTTAAATGGGACAGATAGGAAATCTGTGTTGGTGTGTGTGTGTGTGTGTGTGTGTGTGTGTGTGGGGGGGGGGGTTATCAAAAATATTGATATGGAAAAAAGCGGGTGATACCCCTTTTCTCTCATTCTATTTTATTTCTTTAATTTCTAGTTACCAAACCACATTGTTAGTGTTGCTAGTGCATCCTGAACTGAGATTTCAGATCAGCAATATGTAATAGTTCTTTGCTGTTAACTAAAAACCTCACATTTGCCTCTAGGCCTAACTCTGAGAAAATTCAAAATTCAGGTCGTTCAAGTCAATTCAGGTCGTTCAAGTCAAACCAGGACTTGTGATGATCACGCAAAACATTTCAATGGTGCAAAGATTAAAAAAAAGGCCGTACGTCCGCGAATAACCATCCCAGCCGAGGTGGTCACAGTCGTTCTTGTTCACGTTCAGCGAGTGGACTTATTCACCATTTGCACATTACAGGAACTCCGCTGGAAGTTATTGCGACGTCCAGTCCATACAGTCCAAGTCATTTCCATATATTTGGGCCATTAAAGGAGTTCCTGGGAGGCCAGTATTTCAGATGTGAACTAGGCAGTCTGTTCATGGCGCCGCCATTATGGAGAAAACTTTCTTCTTTGATGGTATCCAAACACTAGTGAAATACAGGGATTATTGCATTAGTGTAGTAGGGGATTACATTTATAAAGAAATAAAAGTCCCAGTTTGACTTAAACACCCCTCGCAATCAATTGATTCTTTTTTGTTTATTTCACAAACAATACAAATCTGTGAACCAGGACTCAAAAATAAAATAATAATAATAATAATAATAAAAAAAAAAAATCAATCAGTTTGCGCCAAGCTGTAACAATGTTTTGGAATTGCTACTCCTGTGTTCCAACATCAACATAGTGTTTAAAAATGACATGAAAGCAAAGCAGCTGTGTTCACGTTGAGGACGTGTCCGGTTTGAAATACCCACCACTATTCTTAGCTGGCTAGTTCTTTATTCATCAGCTGAAATCATGTAGTTCTGCAATACAGAATTTCTTGACCTCAAGCCTTTCCTACAATCCTGACCTTAATTCCACAATAAGGCCGGGAAAAGTGTCTTGATCGATTCCCGCCTCTCAAGGGTTTAAGTTTACTCCATGTGTTTGTTATGCCATGCATTTTTATTTCTTCTTTAGCCCTGTCTGGTTACCCTAAAGTGCTCACCTACTCTGTTTTAATCCTTCGACTATTTTTTAAAAATGTTTATGCCTTGTTGTTTTTGTTCCTTATTGCCAAGTTAGGTTAGCAGCTGAGGGTGCGTCATTAGCCCCCTGCTGGACGCCTCCTGGTCCTTCCATTCGTCTTCATTAAAGAGATGTTGACTGGGTCTTACTGAGCAGATGGTCATTAACGTGTCCGCTCTGGCCAGGAGACACTACCTGGAGGTCACACGTCACCCCAAGAACGCTGCAGTACCATGGCATACCACCGCTGGAATGCAAGTGGACTTCACACACATGCACCTTTTTGACCTGGTGCCAAAACAACTTGTTGTCTCAACAAACCTTTGGGGCAGATTTGAATTCAGGGGTGGTGATCGCTTAAGATAAATTGGGAATCAGGTCATGTGCATACTGGTCATGTGACATATTGCATAGACATTCAACAGCCACACAGTTTTGTATAAGTACATCAGGAGCCAAGGAACTGATTAGCAGACACATGAGCCAGAGTGTTAGACTCATTTAAACCATGTAAAAACTTTACTTTTTGGACCACATACATTTAGGCATTTAGGCATTTGGCAGATGCTCTTATCTGGAACAACTTACATAAGTGCTTTGAAGTTTCCATTATTGGATGGATCCTTATGCTTGTTACTAGGTAACTAAATACCTAATATTGAAGATATCTGAGCTGACTAGTATTATTTTACTTTACTGTATATTTCTTTGCAAACGTTTATAATCATTAAAAGTTTCCATTTGGTATAGTTGCATTCTGTCAGTGCATAAAAAAAAAATTAAAACATGATAAAAGAAAATGAGCTAAGATCCAAGTAGCTAAATCATAATTACAGGCTGGCTAATCAGGTGAGTCATTCAGGGTTGACTGCTAATTAGCACTCTGTACAAGCTATCTGACAATCAATTTGCAAGGAAGAACATATAACTTCTATTATTAAAAAAAAAAAAAAAAAAAGATAATAGTAATTTGAAAAAAAAAAAAAAATCCCTGCAAAATGATCCAAATTGTCAGTGTTTAATACAACAAAGCAAAAAGCCGGATAGAGTATATAGAAAACCCGAACAGATGACGGGAATTGACGGTCACTTAAGAAAATGACACAAAATTATAGCTTCAGAAATAATGATGATATTGAATCCAGACCTCTGTGACTCAGCCCTGATAAAAAACGGTTCATTTTCAAAGCTGAAATTTATGCCAGGAATTCAGTTTCGGAAACCCCATACAAGCACATTGTAAAAGCTGTAGCTAAGAGCACAAAAACCTGCATTGAAATCTTTCACTCTTCGACTTGACACTGGCTTCTGCCAGACACGCTGTTTCCCTATTTCAATATGATAATGCCTCCGTAGTGTACGCACTGCTAAACAGATTCAAGCATGGTTTTATGAATGCTAAGATGAAGTCAAACACCTTTTATGACCTTTCAAGTGTACACAGAAAATGTCAACTTCCTTTATCTGACAAATAACAGAATGGGAAGAGTATGTTTTTAGGTAGTTTCCTCATTGGGTATTTGATATATAGTAGCCTTTACATTGATAAATTTGCTCCTAGATGGTGGTAATTATGGTGGTCATCACCACATATGTTAAATAGTTTGTAGCTCCTGTCCACTGGGTGAAATCACCATCATTGTTATGGGAACTGCACTGCTTACATTAACATCCATGTGGCAATGAACAGACATTATGTTCCAACATCGCTAGCTATTAAATAAACTATCAAGAGTTGGAGTACATAATCGAATGCTTCGAAAAATCCAGTTTGTTTAGACTGAGCTAGTCACAGTGTTAGAAAGAAAACAATGTGGCATGTGTTTTTCGGGTTATAGCTCAATGGTTAAGTTGAAAGTTCAGATCCCAGCACTGCTAAGCAGCCCTTAAGCAAGGCACTTAACCTTTAACTGCTCCATTATATAATGTCCATTCACTTTTGTTGCTCTGGAAATGCTGTGAAAGTGTTGCTTGCTAGCTTACCAGACCGAACTAGCTAGCTACCTAGTTAGCTAATAACACCATAAAATGTGCCAGCTCTTAAATATACACTCTATGGACAAAATTATTTGTATGAACCTGTTAATTATTGAATGTAGGTGTTTCAATCAGGCCCCTTATCCCCAGTGAAGATCTTCAAAAAGACATATTTGACAATGCTATGCTTACAACTTTTTAGCAACAGTTTGGAGAAGGCTCCTTTTCCATTACAACATGACTGTGTCCCAGTGCGCAAAGCAACGATTATAAAGACATGGTTTGATGAAGAACTTGAATTAGAGCGCTGACCTCAACCCCATCAAGCACCTTTGGGATGAACTGGAACGGAGATTACAAGCCAGGCCTTCTCGTCCAACATCAGTTCCCAACCTCGTAAATGCTCTACGGTATGAATGGACACGATTTCCAACAGAAACACTCCAAAATCTGGTGGACAGCCTTCTGTCACTGAAGTAGCTAAACTCAAACAGCTCCTTGATGATAGTTAAAGTAGTATATAAGTGACTATCATGCTAATTACAGATTAAAAAAAAAAAAAAAAAATCCTTTTTTTTATAGCTACTACTAATTACTGTTGCGTAAGTTCATTAAAAACAACCAGTCTATAAAGAAGCATTGTATTCTTTGTAACAGCATTTACTATCTTGACTTTTTTTTTTAAAAATCCTTCCAGATATTGTTCAATAACTATTTCTTTCAAATTTGTTTCACCATACAAGTCTATGTGAATGAGCTGCGACTATAGAAATGCTGGCGTATTAGACTGAAGGCTTTAATATAAGCCTGTGACTTTCATTACAGTCCGCGCCGCTGTCATAGAGAAAGAATCAATAACTCTTGACCAATAAGATTCATGAATTCAGCAGCGCTGTGGTGTAAAACCATTTCACACATTACACACAATTTGATATAATGTCCCTTGATTTTCTTTCTACATTATATAGTGCAGTGTGCTTTCATTTAGTCACAGTTGTCTTCTAGAATATTGGAAATATATGAAAAAAAAAAAAAAAAAACCTGCTTCTACCTGCCTTTGTGCTGACTTGTAAAATTTGACCGTATTATTGTAATCCAGGGGGATGAGTGATAGAAGCAGACTTTATACGACTTAACGGAAGCGCATAGAGTCTGTCTAGACTTTGTCTGTCTTCTGATGGATTTTATAATGTTCTTATCTCTGATCTCGATCACACTCTCGTTCTGTTACTGTTTGATGGGCTTGCGTGTGTGGCAGGTGTGTGAGGCCAGCTGAAAGGGCAGGAACTGAATTAAGGCATGATGAGTGGCCCTAAGGCTGTTCCAGTCCATGAGAGTACATTGTTCACACAGGGTGAAGGCAATACTTGAAGAGTAATGGCTAAATGAATGCTATTTTTTGGCACCTCACTCATCAACTCTGGCTTTTCCTGGAAGACTAATTGCTTTTTGCCCAGTTTGGCCTGACCGGAGTCTTCTCAGAGGTCAGCATAACGTGCCGCTAATTTACATATCACCTACAATAATTTATGCTTTTCCTTCAATTACAAATATGTCACCGTTGTATATCCTACCACCCGTCCTACAAACCTTCTGCCTTACGGTTTGATGTTGTGCATTCAGAGATGCTTTTCTGCTTATCACAGTTGTAAAGAGTGATTATTTGATTTACTGTCTGTCCATTTTCTTCTGACCTTTCTCATCAAAAAGACATTCCTGTCCTAAGAACTGCTACAGTAGATGCCGGATGCTTTTTTCTTTCTTTCTTTTTTTTTTTTTTTAAATGTGAGACGGTTATTTCAAAAAACATTCAAACCAATCTAAAAATGTCCAAAAAAAAAAAAAAACAGTCAGAAGTCAAAGTCACAGAGACCACGTTTTTCCCCGTTCTGATGCTTGATGTGAACATTAACTGAAGCTCTCGGTTTTATTCACTGTGCTGCCGGCTGATTGGATAAATCAACGAATGTGCAGGTGCACCTGCGTTTCTAATGAAGTGGCCAGTGAGTGTATGTCAAAATGTTTGTGGAGAGCTGAGCCTCAATCATTCCTACTAATCACTACAAATGTTGCAAGTGCTTAAAAGCTCCTGGAAGGCTTGCTTTCTGTTTTGATTTTCTCTTTTATTCAATCATACAGTAAGTCGGTGGAGACCGAGGCGCCCTTGCTGTCAGCTTTCCATCTTAATCAGCTATTTTAGTTTACAGCAGATGGAAGTCTGTCCTCTGTACTTTCTCTGCATTAGCCCGAGTGAGTGACGCTTAAATCCCAGAGAAGCTGACAGACTCTTGAGGTCAGCACGAGGCGAGCTCGGCTTGTTAAAGCTTCCCGAAGTGCTGGGTGTCAGTGTTCTCACTGCAGGGGAGGCCACGAGGCTGATGTGTTTTTTTTTTTTTTTTTTGCTCGTTGTTCTGCGCACTGTTGCGATGATGGACGACGGGCATGTGAAGTCCTTCGCTTTTCAGAATTGATAACGCTTGACAAGACAGATCCAAGTCACTGTTCTCCTGGCTATGTAGTACTGTTTGAGGAACATGTCTGGGAAACTATTGTAGGGTCAACATTGACAACCAAGAGCTGGCATGCTCACAGACATAAACACAGTGGCACGGATGGTTAACATCCAGTTATGAGGTACAGAATAAATGGTTGAAGTAGTTGACATATAAAGAAGTTAAAGGTGAACCTATGTAGGGTTTGATCTGGTGTTCTCTTACTGATTTTAGAACCAATGATGCAAACATTTGGTATAACTTGCAATGGAGTCGCTGTAAAACACCAAGCTTTGTTTCCACCATCTTTTTTTTTTGTTGCACATCTATTGCGATAAAAAAAAAAAAAATTTAAAAAAAAATCTGTTACATCAGATCACACTAGATCTGTACTAAGCATATTAGGGCCAACAGAGGCAAACAAAAAACTCCCAGAGATGATATTAAGAAGAAATCTCAAAAGGATTTTATAGGGAACTGGACCTTCTTCTTGGTGACACTAGATACTGAGATTATCAGTCATTGCTCTTTTACAGGTGTATACAATAACTTCATACACTAAATCAAGGGTACGATTTTACAGAAGTTGGAAATCTTTTGAGTTCCTTGTGGGAATCGAGAACAGTAGGAGGTAAGTTCCAAGCAGAACTTAGAAGGATGAAACCTTCACATTCAGGAGAAGTGGTTTTCTATCAGTTTTCCTTTCTTTTTAACTCACATCACCCATAGGCATATGATGACATTACTGTATAAATGTATTTATATCAAACTAGAATCATATTGTTGTACATGTGAAAACAGACAAAGGTTATGTATATACTGTAGCAGCTTAGGGTCTTGTTATGCAGAGCTGATGTGAACTACACCGGTTACACATTGCATCCGTCATTTTGCGATTGCCTCAAGTGTTTGCCTTAAATGTGGATTTCAATGCTGGCTGAAATGGACCGCTATCTTTTTCATGAGATGGACTTAGCAATGGAAACACTTAAGAAAAGCTTTCTGTTCAAATCGGCCTGTAGTCATTTATTACCCCATGGTTGCTATCTTTTTTCTTTTCCTTTTATTTTGCCCTACCATTATTCCTTTCTCCAGCAAAAAAAAAAAAGAAAAAGAAAAAAGTTATGGCTGTGGGTATGAACAATGGTAATAATTTTTTTTCCCACTGACATGGCGTCAGCAGAAAGGTTTTCATCTCAAAGAAATGGATATTGACTAGAATTTTTTTTCAGTCCTCGGTTGTTGCTTAGTGTGAATCAAGGAGCTCCTGACAGTTGGGTTTGATGGCGCACATTACTGTATGATGGCAGGTTTCTCCTTGACGTGAAATACCTCTTTGTTTTAAAAACAAAACACTTTCTATGTGTTGAATAGTTACATTTGCTGAAAAAATTACATTTTTTCCCAACTCATACAGGGTTTATTGGTGAAAGTTTCTTGCCTGATAAATCATTAAGCGTTGCCATGTTGGGGGGGACGTGGTCCTTTAATAGGCCTATTGTATTTGAGCATAATATATTATGTATTAGTAAGAATGTAAGTCATTTTGCATCCATGGCACCACCTAAGAGTACAAAGAATGTACTGTAATCGTGATTAGTTCAATTGATAGCAGCACAGTGGCTTAGTGGGTAGCACCGTCACCTCACACCTTCTCCATGTGCTTGGTTGGTTTCTTTCAGATACTCTAGTTTTCACCAATCTGAAGTCTAGGTTGACAAATTGCCTGTAGTGTGTGTTTGAATGGTTGGCAACCCATCAAGGGTGTAGTCTGCTTCATGCCATAAGTTCCCTGGGATATTCCTAGATTCCTATTGTGCTAGTAATTGATGTAAAACAATAAAATCAATATATTACAGAAGCATTGGAATATGTAGTATACTGTCGAACATGGATGCCCCATGTGGTCTACGTGGTGACTGGGGACGGTTCCACTTTACCATGAAGACGGCTGATGCAGACAGCTGTTCTCTGAGGACTTGTGACTGCAGTCGCTCAATAGTTCAGGACTGGAATTTCCTACAGTCTACCTGAGCCTCCAATAACAAACTGGACTCCATATTAACTTAAAAGACATCATTTGTTACATTGAACTTTCAACACACAGTATGATGCAGATCAATCCCTGCTATCCGTTATCACCCAGATGAGGATGGGTTCCCTGTTGAATCTGGTTCCACTCAAGGTTTCTTCCTAATGATATCTCAGGGAGTTTTTCCTTGCCACCGTCGCCCTCGGCTTGCTCATCAGGGACGATCTGATTATTTTGACTCATAAACATGCTCTCACATTTCATAAACATTTCCATCATTTTCTTTTGATTCTGTATAGCTGCTTTGCGACAATGGCCCTTGTTAAAGGCGCTACACAAATCAAATTAAATTGAACATACTGATTGATTTGATATTTCTGAATTGTCTTTTATTCCCTTATAACTGCAGTTTTACTGCTATTCCCATCACATGTCTCCTGCACATAAGGTACAGTAGCAGTGCTCTCCCATTTCTTTACCAAGACCTCTTCAGAAACATGCAGTTATTATAATATGTTCTGCGTGACTCCATGTCCCAGAGCTAAAATAAGAACATTTGTAGTGAAATTCGCAAAAAAAAAAAAAAAAAAAGGGCCAATCAAATTTTCTGACTTGGTAAGCAGTGCCGTGGTAGCTCGGGGTCATCCGCCGCCTGCTGCTCTTGCGGCCGCGAGTGTTTCGCGCTTACCCCCAGGCTTACCTGAGTAATTAACTTTTTTACCCCTCCCGGCTTTTGAATCTCGCATTTCTCCATCTCAAACGCTCAATATCCCCTATGGAGCTTTAGCAGGGCTCAAAGACGCCTCCTATCCCCAAGTTGCCTTCTTCTGCTCCCGCGGCGAAATGAGTCTTTTATGCCTGATCGTCAGGCCTGATTAACAAGACAGGATTTTTGATTAGGAGATGGCATTTGTGATTCACGGCTTATGATTTTTCATTCAAGGGCATTAAAGAAACAAACAGGAGTATGAAATGCAATTCGTTTACCATTATTCCCACACAGGGATTATTCTGGTGTATAATTGTCTGCGTACAC
The DNA here is from genome assembly GCA_030014305.1 of Clarias laeviceps. Classification (NCBI taxonomy): domain Eukaryota; kingdom Metazoa; phylum Chordata; class Actinopteri; order Siluriformes; family Clariidae; genus Clarias; species Clarias laeviceps. The sequence goes on along the minus strand of JAQMYJ010000009.1, from coordinate 5,995,414 downwards.
ATGCTGCTTTACAGAGGTTTGATTGATGATGAATGCGAGTTCAGGAGTGCTAGGCCTCTTTAATAGGTTGTGCCGATGGATCCGAGTTCATCTATCATCTTGAATTACCCAGTCACTCAAAGATTGCGAGTGAAGCCCTAAAATCGCTGTGTCGCTATTTGCGGAAGCCATTTACAGTATTTATGAAGTGGCCTGTTGTCTGAGATGAAATGAATAAAGCAAGAGTGGTAATTAACCCAGCGGAGGTGCTTCACTGAATCAACATTCTCATTTCACACCGCAGCCTCCACAGCTATTAACAAGTAGTTTTGAGCCATCTATGAGGCTGTTATACCACGAATAATTAACTGACGGTGCATTTAAACCGTACTACAGGTCCCCCTGCAGCTCTTATATCCATTATGAGTAATCATAAGGAAAAAGATGATGTGCATCTGTGCATTGATCTGACACGTCAGAGCCCAGGTTGCTTGTTTAATGAAGCACTGTTTAGTGAGCGTCCTACGGGACGTGTGGCTTAATTACTATAATATTCCGATTAGAGAACTCTCTTCGCCTCTTCTGGTACCGGGTCCTGCGAAGATCTGCTTTTGAAGTGAAGATTATGGCATCGCGCACGGAACACTCATCCGTTTTAATAATGAGACATTTCATCACGGGGTAATTTTAGAAATGAGTTATTTCGTTTCGTGCCAAGGGCTCGTGTTCTGACATGACAAAATTAATAACGATTGAGGATATTTTTAGAAATTTGAGTCACTGCCGAGGTTCTGATAAAAGGAAAGAGAAAAGTCCCATTAGATATGGTCGGCTGTAGTCTAAATCGGGAAGCATGTAAAAATGCAGAGGTGCAGTTTGAACATGCAACGCACTTCCAGGAGCAAGTGCATGGTTGAAGACAAAATCTTACCTTGGTGGATTTATGCCACTTTATGCATAAAAATCTGCCATGGTGATGCTTTGGTGTGTAAATGATGGAATCTCTAAGCTTCATACAGTAGCTCATGTCTTATTCTGAGTTCATAAGCATGACAAGTAATAATCTAATCTAATAATCTAATAAAAGTCCAATACTGATTGGTTTAGGAAAAGAAGGATGTCGTTTGATGCTCGCTAATTATTCCCCAATATTCCACCAGGCTCTCTCTGGATGAGTCTCCTCTTTCACACTACATCCTGATGAGCCAAAGCTGTGCTCGAGCCCATTTTGCCATCAGACATCAGTAACTGGATAGCATCACTATTATGCTTCCTTCTTAGACAGCATGTCTCTCCTGAGCTCTAGATGTTGCCATTCAAATTTGTGATCTTCAAACAATCTCCATCTTCCAAACCAATATTATTTAGGGTCATGGAAGCAAGAAGGCTCAGCTATACATGTATCTGTTCCTGGAAACTTTTTCCAGCTTCTTCTTGGGGGATATACTCCCAACAAAGGAAATTCCTGATCAAAGAAGGGTCACCTCTTAATGTCTGGAATGCAATAAAATATTTCAGGCTCCTACTGATGGTTGCAGAACTCCTTTGCGAGAGTGATTCTACCTCATGTGGTCACTATCCCAAATCTCATGGTAAGCTAAGAGTGAGGCTGTTACGGTCAGATCTCACTTCATGACTACATTCTGGCACTGGGACATCATACTCCCATCTCCAACCAGACCTAATCTGTGGTTAATCCAATGGTGGACAACGTACACAATTACCGTAATTGAGTAAAAGTAGAGATATTTTAGGTAAAATATTACTCAAGTAGAAGTCCTCTATTTATGTTTATACTTGTGTAAAAGTTCAAAAGTACTCACGTCATCGTAAAAGCGTCTCTTTCTCTCCTTCTTCCTCTCTCCTGTCTGCAACCATCTCCAATTCTGAGGGCAAACACCTGCTACATGATTCATCATTTCACTGAGGGAAGGCAAATCACAATTTTACAGCGTCAAAAGCGATGACGATTACATTGACATTACGCATGTCCGTGGCACTTGGATTCCCAGATCTAAGGAAGCCTACAGTAGCTCTAAGGTCAGACTTAAAGGTCAGTTTTTTTTAAACCAAATGCTGTATATAAGAACAATGTATGTGGGTTTAAATAAGGTGGAATGTTTGGATTTTGTTTGCGAGCGATATTTTGGATTGATTTATTATAAAGCAACGGCAATAAAGGAGTTTTGTTTTTATTCCAACTTGTGTGCAGGGAAATACAATTCACCTGGCATACTCCGTGCCATATTATTTTTTTTATAATAAGGCATAGGTCTGTTTATTCACTTCACACCCCCACACACAAACAGCACACAAAGCTTTGGCTCTGTATTCGGTAAGTGCTACGGCTGGAAGGACTTTTTCAGCTTTACCTGGGTTATAAACTTGCTTTCCCCAGCACATAATATGACTCCCTGGATTCTGGATTTGTCTATGGCTTTATGATATTGATCAATAGACTTTCTCTTGGCTTATGTGAGTTTAAATTTAATTAATTAACTGCTGCAGATGAATTCTAAAACCTCTTCCGAGTCTACCTTGTTACATATACATCATATTACTTGATTAATTTATTCTTTTATATGCTTTATACTGGGCAGGGCTATCCTGGTGATGGACCCAAGGGAACACTGAGCTTGAGTAAATTGGGATCCAATCCATCACAGGACATCATAAACACACTCACTGGCCACTTCCTTAGATATCAACTGCTTGTTAACGCACATATCTAATCAGCTAATCACATGTCAGCAACTTAATACATTTATGCATGTAGACATGGTCAAGGAGACCTGCCGAGGTTCGAACTGGGCATCAGAATTGAGAAGAAAGGTGATTTAAGTGATTTGCCGTCAGACCGGTTAGTTTGAGTATTCCTGAAACTGCTGATCTACTGGGATTTTCACACACAGTCATCTCTAGGGTTTACAGAAAACAGTCTTAAAAAGAGAAAATATCCAGTGAACGGCAGTTCTCCAGGCAAAAATGCATTGTTGATGCCAGAGGGCAGAGGAGAATGGCCAGACTGGTTCAAGCAGATACTGTAGAAAGGCAAATAACATCTCGTTACAACCCTGGTATGCCAAAAAGCATCTCTGAACACATAACACGTCAAACCTTGAAGCAGATTTACTACAGTAGCAGATGACCACACCGGTCAGCTGAGAACAGGAAACTGAGGGTACAATTCACATGAGCTTGTCAAAATCGGACAGAAGATTGGAAAAGCGTTGAGTCTCATGATGCTATCATGTCAATATGGAAGAACATCTCTAAGTAATATTTCCTGCACGTTATTGAATCTAACTGCTAAGAATTAAGGAAGTCATGAAGACAAAAGGGGGTCTAACCCAGTATTACCTGTACCTAATGAAGTGGCCAGTAAGGGGGAACTTCATTCAAACTGTAACGGCTATATATGCTCTCAACATACTTTAACATGGATTGAACTGATATTTTTTAAACTGATAAGGTACTAAAAACTAAGTAAGACACGAATAACTTGTAATGCTTTTAAGCAACAAAGACATTTTCTTATATTAAAGAAAAATAATTGATGAGAAAGCTTATTGCTTGGAAGTAGACCCAAATTTCAAAGACTACTTCTGACAGAAATTCTCTAATCAACTTGTAGGCTACCTCCAGGGCTAAAGCAGATGCTGCGCAGTATGTGTTAGCACAACATGTGTCATCAGCTTCTTCGTTGTAGGGACCCCACAGCTCATTCGCTCTCTCCCAGCGGAAGCTCTGGACACCTTTGTGGAGCTGCTGGGAAATGCTGTCCACTTCCTCTGAGCTCTCCTTGGAGAAGTGCAGGCAGCCGTTTGATTAGTGGGAGGTGTTGACAGTCCGCACCAGGGAAGCAGCGATCACTCAGCAGGGGCACAGAAGAGACTGACGGAGCCGGAGGAGCAGGGGCAGAGAGACTTGGCCATGCAATTTCCTTTCCCATCACCCTGGTGAGGGACATATGCTCAATACGAGCTGCTTCAAGCTTGACCCTCCTGATTGGTGGACTGTGGCTGTTGGGGGGAAATGGCCGCAGGCTAACGCCATGTGAAGAAACAGAATTTTTATATTTTTTTGTCTTTTTCAGAAGTTGTTGTAGAAAGCTAAAGAAATAGATGTGGCTGCTGGAGAGGACACAACTTCTTAGAGGTCAGAACATTAATGAGAATATGTTGTACAATAGCTGGAAAATGTAATACAAGCAGAGATATTTGCGAATGCAGTCGATCTCATGCAAAATTAATAGGAAATATGACAGACAAGAGATGATTTATTGGGGCAAATCCAAGAATTATGTGCTTATAATGTGGGCCAAAATGCAGGCAGGCAGTATTAAATAAGTACTGCGTTAAGGAAAGGGTCATTAAAGGAGTTCCCGGGAGGCCAGGATTCCAGACGTGAAGCAGACAGTCAAATCAAGGCTCTGGTGTACTGAGAAAACTTTCTACCTTGATGGTATCTAAGCAGAGGTGGGTAGAGGAGCCAAAAATTGTACTCAAGCAAGAGTAGCTGTACTTCAAAATAATATTACTCTTACAAAAGTAGAAATAAAAAGTAGTCATCCAAAATATTACCCAAGTAAGAGTAAAAAAGTGTTCGGTGAAAACTATTCAAGGAACTGTTTCATCATAATGTCCGACTTATTATTATTATTATTATTTTTTTTTTTTAGAAATTATGTAAGCAGCCAGACAAAATTATGACGTAATGTACATTACATTATTATTTCCAAATTATAAAATAAATGAAAAAAAAAAATGTATAAATCTAAACATCTTAATAATAAGAAACACAAATTTCCAAATTTCTCACTTTACCATAAACTGTGTCCGGCAGAACAAATGTAAGAAACATATTTTTTAGCCTCTAGCTTATTTGCTAATTATATATGTTAACATTGCAACATTAAATAAAACAGCTAAACTAACCGCAACATGTTTCCTTCACTGTCTTTCACGGCAAAAGATTTTTTTCCCGCTATATAGTCATGTGACTACATGTAGTTATTGTTCATGCGGCTGATTGCTCAAACGCAGTCATGTGATTATTATAAGTAAATGTAACAGAGTAAATGTAACTCGTTACTACCCACCTCTGTATCCAAGTAGTGAAACTCTGGAAAAAGTGCATTAAAAGTAGGTAGTTTTTACTCTGTGTTCAGTTATTCTGCATAATCAAAAGTCCTGGTTTGATTTGAATGCCCCTCGTACAATCTTGGTTGTTATGTTAAAAAATCATTTTCATGTCTACAGTTTTTTCCTGCACGGTGCCACTTTGTACTGAACGGCGACAGACTTTCTGAACGAGGCCTTTCAATTTTCTACGATCTCGGTCTGATTGCATCGGTTCACCATTAAACTCTGGAGAGCTGGAAAGCCCCAAATCTCTGAACACAAGCTCTGGCACAGACAGCATATAAAAGACAAGCTAATCAAGGACTAACACAAAACAGGTGCACACAATCAGACAGCAAACCAATGACAGGACCGAAACCAAAACAAACACGAGCACATGGGAACCACGGCGTACAGAACAGGGAACAAAAGCTCTGACCGCCAACTTCCTTCCTCTTTCATAAAGCAGTAGTAATTGCCTCCAAACTTGCCAGAAACTCTAAAAATGCTGAAGTCATGTCGATGAGCAGGTTAATTACTTCCGTAGGCTAGAAAATTTATAGAGATCCCGAGGTGTTAAAGCGTTACTGCAGAGCTCGGTGTCTTTCTCAGAAGCACAACAGACATGTGAGCAAGATGGTGATTAAGATGGACAGAGTGTTGATAAGCAATGCGCTGATGGTAGTAATGGATCCGTTTAGCTTTTAATCAATGGCGCTCAGGGCCTCATCGAGCGACGTGCTTACATCGTCACCATCCGGCCATTGTTTCTCAGAGCCTTTTAACCTAATTGAACATTAAACTCCTGTCATTGTTTAGCCCTGTTTGCCTTATTTATAGCCCGTGCGTGCTCTTCTTTACCTTTTCATTATACCCGACATTTTCTTACACGCAGAAACTAATTAAATGGAACGAATCAAACGAGGATGCTGATGCATGACTGAATTGTGTCACTGAATAAATCTCTATTATGATGTGTCCATATGGCGCCTTATTTATGTTGTTTACGGGCTGCAGGAGGGAAGGTGGAAGGACATTGTGGGGTGATGGATGGCACACGAGGCCCTTTTTGCATTCCGGACACATGTGATCTAAGACTGGGCGTTTAATGTCATGCATTACTGATTGCTTTAAATGCAGTTGTTTTAAGCCACTGTTACTCAAACAGCATATGTCTCCGGTCACGCTTCTAGTATTTCATGAAATTCCTTACCAGACCCGGACCCAGTGCCAGCCGTTCTCTTTGTTGTTAGATGGTTTTAAGATCACAGATGTCCTTTTCCTCGGGTGACAAAATCAACACGGATGATTCATCTCGGATTGAGAGCTTGCCCTCGGTGCTTGTGTTTTAGATTTACTGAACATTTTTATTCATTTGCTTTCAGTCAACTGAGCATCCGGGAGTGCGAACCTTCCCTCACACCTTAAAAGAGATGTGCAACTTTAGCAGGCATTGTTCAGAAGGGGAAAAGTGCTAATTTGCTTATGACCATCAGGGGCTTAAGAGACTCCCTAATAATGCTTTTATGCATGGAAACGTGTGTGTGTGTGTGTGTGTGTGTATCCCACTTCATGGATGTTTAGCCAAGCACTTTAAATGGAAATGCACTTGACATTTTAGGAAGAGATGCAATCATGTTACATTCGGATGCGGCCGAGTTCGCCCTCGTGTTTCCCCCGCACCCCCATTCCCACCCTTTTTTTGCACCCCTTCTTCCACCTCATCCTGCCAAAACTGGTTTATACACGATCTTATGTTGTTTTTTTTCCTCTCTATAAAAAAACAAAAAACAAAAACCAACCACATTGCATTAACTGAATTTGAGTGTGGGAGGGTTTAGTGCATGTTTCTGTGTAGAAAAAAAGAAAAAATAACAAGCAAGCATCGACCATTTAAAAAAAAAAACTGTGGCATGTACAGTACCATAGTTGTAAAAAGCCAGAAAAGCCGACATGCTTTTATTATTACTCCCTGACAAGTGTTGAACATCAGATACGTCTCTGCTTTATTAAACATTAAGAAAAGATTCAATAGAGTGTGAAAGCTCACATTTAAAGCCAAAAGATCTTAATAGCGATGAGAAAGCACTTGATTCGAGCTCTTTACATGTGTCTCGCATTAATCTGTGATACGTGAATCCCAGCAAGATGATTCATTCGTTGATTGTGTTTGCAGGGTGTTAATAAACTCTCTACAGCACATTAGCATTACTTTCACATCCGTTCTCGCTTTCTTTCACACACACATACATATACACATATGCTCACAATATCTACTCCACCCTCTATCTCTTGTTTTTTCCCCGGCCGCCTCAGGGCAAGGCCCCTCCATTACCACAATTACAATCTGTGCACATTTCATTAAACTAATATCTGTGCAGGATCAGAGTGCTGTGAACACACCGCCCAGTTGGAACCTATTCTTCTCTGTTGCCCGCTTAACCATGCTGCCACATTAGGCGAGGCATCGGGGCTAAATAACAGGTGGTGGCCAAACAAAAGGCAGAAAAAAAGCCTCCCTCCTCTGGTTTTCCAACCAGTTAAGGTGTGAACGTGATTGGACCCAGACTGATTCTCCAGGTTTCGTACTATTTTTTATAAATCTTTTTAAAACCAGGCCCAGGTCCTGACCCTCTTCAATCTGCTCTCAGAATTTTCTTCTGTTCAGAAACCATGCTGTGCTGAGAGCCTTCGCAGGCTGCACTCCTTTTTCTTGGCAGGATGCTGATGCTCTTTAATTTGCACTGTATTCAACGCAGGCACTCACACAGAAGAAAAAAGCTGCTTGGAATTAACTGTTTCAAAGGTCAAGTGAATTTGATTATTAGCTTCAGGTGTGGGGGACCAAAGCAAGCTTTCTCTCACATAACTATTTTTTTTTTTGCATAAGAATTGCTTCTAGGCAAGTGATATATATTAAAAAAAAACAAAAAAACAGAAAAGGGTGTACAAACGTGTGTGTATATATATATTTACATGAGTGCTTTTCCTATTTGCTCTGAATTTAAATGAAATAAGTAAAAGTTCCCTTTGATATTACTAATAATGTATGAGAAGAAACACCATTTTCATTAGTTTAATATT
>JAQMYJ010000009.1:5975295-5985527 GCA_030014305.1 Clarias laeviceps | reverse complement strand
AGAGAAACACACACACACACACACACACTCATACACACACACACACACACACACACTCATACACACACACACACATACACACACACACACACACTTTCAAAAGTGTGTGACCAGACCATTTGATTTTTTTGGTGTAAAAACATAATATAAAATCAAATACAACCTTAGACTGCTTTTCAGTTGGGTTGACCTCAACCCAACTGAAAATCTTTGGTGGGCTGCGCATAAGCGAATATCCAAATGATGTAAAGAAGATTGGGCCACAATTCCTCCACAACTATGTGAGACACTTATAAAGTCTTACAGTAAATAATAACTTCGAGTTATTGCTGCTAAAGATGAATCTACCAGCTTTATTTTTCTGAAATAAATAATGGCACAGTAAAATAAGTTTTATGATGTTGTATGTCTGAGGTTGTATTTGCCTAAAATTGAGACCCGCTACAATGAGTGTATGTGTATACAGTATGTAAATCCCTATGCAGAACAGAGTGAACTCATGCTTGGATTGTTTTTGTAGTCACTCTGGCAGCAAATCAGAATGAGGAAGTTTTGAGTTTTATTGCACACAAAACCATTTTTCATTAAATCCTTGATGAAGATCATGAGAAACGTTAGGAAAAAAAAAAAATCCAAATCAGAGTTCAGTTTTCAATGCATCATCAGCACATTCATCATTTTGTTAGTTGATGAAAGTTCCTTATCATAGAAGTCCATGACTGATGGGGAAACTACAATGGAATTTAACAGAATGTCAATATCAACAAATAAGAGTGTGGTTCATTGGCATCCTCTGGTAGTTTTGCTATACTGATTATTTAACATTCACACAAAAATATAAGATTTTTTCTTCATAAAAAAGGATATTTAGCATTATTTATTGTTTTTTTCATAGGCAACATTACATATCTGAGGAAAGTAAATTAAAGTGAAGTGAAAAAGAAAATGGCGTTTGTTGTATGATGCTGTCACACCCATATATACTGTATAAATACTTAAGAGCCTTTAACATCGGTACTGTATACAGTATATACACATCAACATTTAGGCATTTGGCAGATGCTCTTATCCAGAGCGACTTACAAAAGTGCTTTGAAGTTTCCATCATTGGATAGATTCTTACACTTTTTACCAGGTTACTAAACTAAGTACCATCAGTCAAACACTGTTGGGAAGGTTTTTTTATGGGGGGTCAGGGGCGGATTAACACAAATATCTAAGAAACATAAGGTGCAGTGTGGGGTATACTGTATATTAGCCATAACGTTAAAACATTAACATTAAAATCACAAATCTCATAACTGTGTTCGTATATCCTGCACAGCCAAAATCCCGGTTCGACATGATCATCCTTTTTAAAATATCTGTCGACTTTATTGCATTTTATGAAAACTGCACTGATATGTCTTTCTGAGCTTTATGAGAAGTGTCAGTATTGACACAGAATGTTTCTCGGATTTCGTCTTATCGTTTGCCGCCACAAAAAGTCACAACCAAAGAAATATTTATCTGCTATCAAAGTGACAAAGATCTAGCCATGGCATATATAAGACTAGCTAAATCTTATAATATCTCTGTCTTTTTCTTGTTTGCGTTTGACCTAAAATGAATCTCTATTCATTTTGTTCCTGTCTGAGACTGTGGCGTGATTGCAGCAGGTTATACTGTGTCATTTTCCCATTGCTCATGCCTTGTTGCCTAACCCTTACGTGTCAATAAAGTCAGCAAGAGATGAAACCATAATTGCTGGTCCATAGAATGAGCTTTAAAACTTAACAAAAAAGGAATCACTTTTAAACTTCAGGGCAAAACCGTGAGCATTCACAGAATGAAAAGCTATGCCTGTGTAAACAGGGGAGATAATGAGTCAGCACTTGTCCACGGTATAGAGAAATAAAGGTAGTGTTTACTCTCATAAGGTCCTGAAAAACCTTTTTGGCTCTTATTGTTGGCAGGTTTTTCTATTTCACTTTCCAGCCCAGTCCAGGTACCTGACCAGTTTTATTAGATTTTTTAGTTTGTTTGTTAAGCGACACAATGACTTATGAATCATTCAAGCATAAAAACTTCTATGGTGCTGAGGATGGCCAACAAAAATGTCTCAGTTTCAGAAGGATCAAATTATTGGGCTGCATCAAGCAAAGAAAACAACTAAGGATATTTGAAATTACTGGAACTGGGTTAAGGGAACTGGGAAAAAATTATGTCTGGAAATCACAAACCCTTGCTGAAGTTGCATGGTAAAAAAATCAACAGGAAATACCATAGCTGTGTTTAATAGAGAAAGCAAGAGTGTTTCTATACACACACATGATGCGAATTCACAGGATTTGGATTAAACTGCTGTGTGTCCATAAGAAAACTACTTGCTGGTGAGACCTAACAGAAAAAATGGCGTGAATTTGCTGGGGAGCATAAAAATTGTACTTTGGAGCAATGGAAAAAGGTCTGATGAGTTTAGACCTGTTCCAGAGTGATGTGTGTGTCACTGTAAAAAGGGAAGAACATGAAGTGATGCATCCTTCATGCACCCACTGTACAGGCCTCTGGAGGCAGTGTTATGATCTGCGGTTGCTTCAGTTGCTCAGTTCTAGATTCAGCAACATCATCTGGCAATAAAATGAAGTCAGCTGACGACCTGAATGTACTGAATGACCAGGTTATCACATCTATGTAGTTGATGGCACGGCTATATTCCAGGACTCAAAATGTGAAAGATTGATTCTGGAAGCATGAGGAATAGTTTTTACACATGAGTCACATCGCGTGCTATAATCAAAAGCTAAAGGTGATTGAATGAAAACTTGAAAATAAAAATGTGTGAGATTGAAGCCAGGAAATACCACACTTGTCCATAGCAAGGAGTCCAAATGAGCAAAACTGACCATGCACCCTGGGCAGGATGGATGGATGGCTTCTATTTTCTCCTCATAATTTGTTTTGCTGTCCTGTGATGCAAGATGAGCAGCAGTTCAAAAAAGATCTTGTTGGCTGGCTTTACATGTCCCCGAGGAAGCATGTGTGAGCCCTCGTCCTCCCAAACAACAGTTGGTAGATGTTGTGCATTTGTGAGAATTGATTGGTGGATAGGAATTGGCCAAGCCCAAATCAGGGAGAAAATAATCAACACAAACAACAAATCAAAAAAAAAAAATCAACACAAACAACAAATCATGTTATTACCATTGCTGGAATTGTCAGATCGCAGAACTTTAGCATTAATGTTTCTTTACTAATTTAACACTGGCAGTGAGCCACTAATGAGTCACAAGCCAGACCCCCTAAGCTACATTCCTGAATTCTGTTTTGCTTGCAAATTAGTTTGAACAATAGAATTACGAATGAATACCAGTAATGACATATTTGTTCAAACAGCCATGAGTCATTAATTCAATCTTTGGCTAAATAAGGAACCTCATTACATAAGGCATTTAAATGTAGTACATTATTGACGCTTATACAGTAATATGTGCTGGCTAAAGCCTGGGCCAAAATACAAGCTTTGTACAAAGTTATGTAGAATTTGTTGAACATTTGAGCAACCCTGTTTACTCTTTAATAATTTATGACACACTGGTTTTCATTAATCATTCATTTTATGATTATGATGCAATTCATTTATAGCATTTGGCAGACACCCTTATCCAGAATGACTTTCATTTTTATCTCATTATACACCAGAGCAGAGTTAAGGTCCTTGCTCAAGGGCCCAAAAGTGGCACCTTGCTGATGGTGGGGTTTGAACCCGAGACATTCCAATTTGTAGTCCAATGCATTAACCACACCACATCCCATCACCTCCCATCACTTAATTTAACTCCCTCAATACCATTCCAGAATAAAACACCTTAGAAATTCCAGACAAGTAATCCTGGTTAGTAAACCTTGAATTTCAACAAATGTATTTCGGTAAAAAAAAAAATAATAATAATAATCTGGATGGAAACGAGTGGACTGTGAGCGGAGTATTTGATAGGTTAAGTCCTATATCATGGATGAAACTGATTAACTGGAAGCCTGGAATTGGGACACATTTTGCCATTGTTAGAAGAAAAAAAATGGACACAAACATTAGCCCAGTTTCCTGGTGTGGCATAGGTGTAAGAATAGTCTATCTGCAGAATCACTCCATTTCCAGAAAAGCCTTGCAACTTGCGTGCTTTCCTGTAAACCATGTCAAACATAAAAATGTTAAGCTCAAGAAATAGTCATAGCTTTCCTCAACACATCATTTATATGAATTCTGACCTGCGCTCATTACATTAGCCGCCGATTATCTATCAGATCAGATTTCACCTTCTGATGTCTCTCGTCACAAGGCCAGTTGGTGAGCGTGAGTTCATGGGTAACTAGGAGATCGGATTCGGTTCTGTGGCTGCTGAGATCAATGGAAGTGTGTGATATGAGCAAAGTAAAAGAAGATCCTGGGTTTAGTATCAGAGTTAGTGTTACAGTCTTTGAAGCATCCCCATGGGTATCTCTGGTGCATGAGGGATCTTCATCTAGAGAGCAACAAGAGAAGGTGAGGGAATGCTTCCATTGTGCCCCCCGTTTTTTTTTTTTTTTTTAAAGAGACTCTTTTTGATTCGAGTGAGCAGGTGATGAACCCACCGTAAATTCTGTTGTATTAATGTGCTGTCTGCAGATCCGCACTAAACTCCCAGGTTGAACCGAGCATTTCCTAGCAGACAGGCTAACACAATAAAAGTTGAAAGAAAAGAAATGGTTCACTTAAAGTCCATCCTCTGACCCTTTTATGAGGAAACCCTGCTATAAAATATTGACTGGGAAAAAAAAATAATAAAAAAAAATCACAGGGTAGGAAGAAAAACACAAAAGTCTTTACATGTCTCTGCTTCTTCCTAATCCTTGCATAGTCTAGGGAGTATTTTTTCTTCTTGACTGTCAGTCTGAAGTCTTTTCATGGGAAATTAATTCCATTATTAAACACGTTTCACCTCAGAAATTTCAATTACTGCCTGCAACACGAGAAGAGGAGAGAGAGAAAGAGAGAGCAACGGCGTCTGTCTGGTCTATTGCATGAATATTGTATAAGGCCATGGCAGTAATCGCAGCTGATAAATACAGTGTCAGCCATAGCAAGGCCTGGATGGATTCATACCGAGGCGTCTGGACCAGATGGCCACAGAAGGCTTCGAGTGCACTTATGTCAGAGCTTTACGAGACTTTGAATAAAAGTTTAAGATACGAGTTGGCTGCCAACACTTGTTGGCTTGTTGAAGACTTTCTTGTCATGGCCTTCTGGACTGTTAAGTTGGCTACTTATGCCAGTTGAAATGTTCACGCGATCTTACTGACTTGGCTTTTAAAGTAACTTTAACTTGGTCATAATGAGGTACTTGGAATGGGACACCAATAAATGACAAAGCTAGTGTCATTAATATCAACATCAAATCATGCATCGTTTTTTTGCCCCCAATGTTGACAAAGACGACTGAAATCCAAATAAAGTAACCATTGGAAAGTGGCTTTCTTGTAATACTATTATTATTATTTTTTGAATACCAAATGCCCCAAATTCTTCTCCTGGCCTTGCAGGCAAACCTTTTTCACAGCCCAAACACTCTACACAAATCTATCTTCCCTAGATTGTTGAGGGATGCTATGTTGGCATGGCAACACATGGCAAAGAGAGAGAGAGCGAAAAAAAAGAAAGAAAAAAAAACCACACAAGCTTTCTGCACTTCTACAGAGAAGAGAGTATGCACTGTGTCTAATGGAACAAATGTCTGAGGAAAAAGCATAGCTGTGTATTCGGGGACAGGGGCTCGGGAGTGAAAACAACACTTACACTAGTAATTGCAGAGCCAGGCTTGAGTGATGGCCACTTTAACAGCCATCCACTGGTCAAGTGCACTATGTCTTTCCCTCTCTTCTTCTTCTGCAATGTTTCATTAGTGAAGTCAAGTCTGTTAGCCATAAAGCACTACACACTGGCAGATTATATCAAACTGTAGAGCACAAAGAGCGTAAGTGCAGTGACAGCCGGTCAAGATATTAGAGACTGAAATGAAATATCTATTAATACAGTATCTCGACAATTAAACTACTGTATAAGATTTCAATGCATTACATCTTGAGCTGTGATTGATAGCATAATTAGCCAATATGCGAAGCACTTAAAATCTGCATTTATAATTTCAAATTTTAAGTGCCGCGGCACGGAGGCTTAGTGGTTTGCACTGTCGCCTTGCACCTCGGGTCTGTGTGCACGGAGTTCGCATGTTCTCCCCATGCTTGTTGGGTTTCCTCTAGGTTCTCTGGTTTCCTCCCACACTCCAAAAACATGCAGATTAGGCGGCTTAGCATTTCAAGATTACGTATTGCGAGTGATTGTGTGCGTGTGTGTGTGTGCGTGCACCCTACGATGAATTGGCTCCCTGTCCTGGGTGTGCCCTGCCTCATAGCCCAAGTCTCCTAGGATTGGCTCCAGGCCCCTTGGATACATGATAAAGTGGGATAGATGATGAGTGAGTGTTTGGGTGACACTTCAGTCACAAATTAAAAATTCAACGCTTTATCTTCCTTCATGCATTTGTGTCTGACCACATGCTCTCGTGTCTTTCTTGTTGTGTTTAGCTCCTGAGTTGTTTTGTCCATTTATATACCCATGTCTTCATTATTGCAAAGTCACGTCATTGTTAATGTGCGTCTCTGATCCCTCGTTCCTAGTTCCCGTATCTTACTTCCTTGCTTTCACGTCGTTGATGTACAAATATGGATTACTCTTGGATTATGTTGTCTGCCTGGAATTTGGATTCATTGAAATAGAAGACGCGATGATTTAATGCACTTGGATCTTTCTTTCTTTGGATGTCTACATGTTACAACCTTGAGAAAGGTAAAATGCAGGATATAAAATCTTTGTTTAGTATTTACTTTTAGTGGAATAGAAAGGGATGATTTGATGATTTGGTAGAAGAAAAAAAAAAATCACTGCTGATGGCATTATGTACAGTTCATCCTCGAACTGGAGAGCAGATCTACAACGGTCCGAACTGAACACTTTACTCTATTTCTCTATATAATCCCCTGCCACACTCATGCACTCATCCCAGTGTTTCTCTAGTGCTTAGATACAATCAAGGTAGAAGATTCTCAGAATCCTGGATCCATGATCGGACTGCCTGCTTCATATCTAAAACACTGGCCTCCCAGGAACTCCTTGAATGCCCCAAACATGTGGGAATTGCTTGGAGTGAGGACAGGACTGTAAGCGGGATGTCCCAAAAACTCACAGGCAAGTTCCTGCAGTGTGCAAGTGATGTTGGTACGACTGCAGTGGACTCCGAGCCACTTCGGCGGGGATTGTTATTCACAGACATGCGCTCTTCTTTAAAATCGTTTGCACTGTTCAGATGTTTTACTGCATCTAAGAGTCTCATCAGCATATTGTGCTTGAACTCTCTTTTAAATGTCAATGGCTTTTACGTCTTCATTCACAAGAAATTTCATCAGTTCCCATCAGTCCCAGTTTGACTCGAACACACACTCGTTGGAGGCTTACGATGTGCAGTCTGAACCAGAAAGGAAAAGTTTGGTTTTAAATCTTTATTTGGCGATCGTCATGATGAAACCTTTTACTGGTCTCTTTTTAGCTCTGCTACCAAATTTATACCAGATGCTCCTGGAACATGACGAAGACAAGCGTAAAATCAGAGTTAATCAAAGTAAAAAAAAAAGGCTTCAATAGAAAAGTGGCGCATTAATCACTCTCCGTCTGACGAGATGACGGCACCCTTTCAGAAGCAACGTACTGTATTATGTATTAATTATGGAGGATTACGATTCGGAACAAAAAAGAAAAAAGGCTCACCTGGGCAAGTCGTTGCCTCGCTCGTCTCATTTGCGCCCAAGGCTTCAACATTCCAGCTCTTCTCAGAACATTTAATCCAGTCACAATCATAGGCTAACGCAAGTTTCGTCCTCGACATGCTTTGTTGCCGGTTTCCAGAGGTCATTCCTATTCACCAACATTTCTGTTCCTTCAGTCCTGACTGATCAAATGGCTGCAAATATGAGATTTAAACCCAAATGATTTCCCAAACGATTTTTCCGACACATTTAAAGCCCTAGCCTGAAATTTTCTTCAATTTCACATGAATAACCCAACACACAAAACAACGGACAAAAAAGGAATTCAGTATCAAAATTTATCACGGCCCTGCGAGAGGTTTGCAATTTCCTAAATTATGGCCCATTTGTACATTGTGCACTTGGTTTTTCAAGGCTTCTCCAGCAGCCTTTAAACATGTAGCCTAGTATTGGCTTTTTTTTTTTCTTTTTTTTTTCCCCAGCACTCAAATCGATGGGCTTCTAAAATGCGACTTCGTTTCAGGAGAATATCACTGGAAATCAAGGGCAAGCATTTTTCATAAGAATAGAAGAAAAGAATATAGATTTATATAGATACATAATAAATGGCCTTTCATTTGGAGAAGTGCTCTCCACCAATTTGGACACAAAGCCTATCAATAAACTGTTTTTTTTTTTTTTTTTGCGGTCACTCTAATTGGTTTGGTATTTGTTTGGTAAGCTATTTTTTTTTTGTATATTTCTTGTTTCTCTCGTTACATATAACGCCATATTTAGTGTTTATCTTCTTCTGGCTGACGCTGCATTAAATTTTATAGTTCAAGGTGAACTTTGTGCGGGGTGTACGAGTTTGGGGGCAAAGCGCACCTTATTTTATTTATTTTTTTCCTCGTCTGGGTAATATTTTGCAGACTTTAGCGCTATTTTTGGTTCATATTAAAAATGCCCCTTGCTGACACGGTGCCACGAGCCTGAGAGGGAACGGGTCAAAGCAATTTATATTTGACATGCAATGTGATCGCCTTGTCATTGCCTCACACGTGCTGCCAGTGTTACCGGGTGTTCCCTGCTGCGAAACATAAGGGCAGGTGAGTATATGTGTGTGTGTACGTGTGTGTGTGTGTGTGTGTGTGTGTGGGTGTTCATGGACTAAGGCAATGGATAAGGTGATCACAAGGATCATGCTCAGACAGAGCTGAAAAATTCACATTTCAGGTTTGTTTTGTTCCATCAATCCCAACAGTACAGCTTAACAAAAGCGTGTCTTCTTAATAAAGGAAACGTACTGTACACTGATGAGGAAAGAGAGATGGTGAGATGGAGGATAATGAGGAGAGATGTCAGAGACACACAAGTCATAATATAATGGATGAAACGGTCAGGTTGTTGCGTTATTTATGACACACACACACACACACACACACACACACACAAACGGGCAGGAGAGGGGGCCTCTGTGAATACCCATCATAGCAATTTCACAATGATTTACGATAAAGTCCTCTGAAGCATGGACGTATAACCTTGATGCTGCCTTATCACGAAGGAGATATCCGTAGGCATCTTTTGTATCATATCCTTACTAACCTCCTGGGTGTCTCTCTCTCTCTCTCTCTCTCTCTCTCTCTCTCCCTCTCTCTGTGTGTGTTTTTTTTCCGTAGGTGTGTGTGCAGGCTACTGGAATGAAAGTGACATTTGTGCCAGGCCCTTAAGGGACTTTCACAGGCAAGGACAGACCGACGGTTATAGATGAGTTTCTCGGAAGTGCTAGCTAGTGGTCTAGTGTGAAAACGGTATTCCTTTCGCATTTACAAACAACAGTTTTCAGCAAACCAGCTACCAAAGCTGGCTGCCTCATTAAACCATAGTTCAATAATGTCACAGAGTCAATAATCCAATAAATCAGTTTACTTAGCTCAGAAAAGATCGGTGGGAAGAAACCAGAAAGCTCCCAGCCGGCCTTGAAACGGACTTGTCTAAGAGTATTTTTAATTAACACATGGCATCTACTTTTATACATTCTTTAATAGTATCCTGATCTGTATTTTTACTCAGCTCAAGGGTTTTATTATATTTTCTTCATGTCGCTTAAATAACCTAATACATCTGTGCGCTATTCTGCGGCTTCAGTGCATCAAATGTCATCACTGCTTCTTAGTTGGAAGATAAGTCAGATAAAGGTAAAAAAAAGAAAAAAAAAAGGTAAATTGCAAATGCTCTAGCAATAACAATCCCGGTTCCAGCTTGAACCTCGACACCAAGCCACATGATTGGCTGATTGATTGATGTTCCTATTAAAGTAGCTTTTCTCGAGGTGACTTTTTATATACTCAGCAAAAAAAGAAACGTCCCTTTTTCAGGACTGTGTATTTCAACAATAATGTTGTAAAAATCCA
>JAQMYJ010000009.1:5962672-5975195 GCA_030014305.1 Clarias laeviceps | reverse complement strand
ATATTTACACATTAAGTTTACTGAAAGTAAAAACAGGTGAAAGTCAGAGGACGTTTCTTTTTTTGCTGAGTATATATGCAAGTCGAGACAATTTCCCCCAATAAGAAAACTTCATCCACTTTGAAACATTCTTTTTATCACTAATTACTGGATATCCCACAGTACTACACGATATTACATTATACAAGGGACGCGTTCAAGTCGAACCGGGATTTTTCATGATATTTCACATGAATGAAGATGAAGACGTAAAACCGAGTGAAACATAACCGCAGGAAAACATTTGAATGGTACAAATATTTTAAAGAATCCTGTACGTCCCTGAAAGACGACTGAATCTGGGACGAGGTGGCTCTGAGTCCACTTGTGGAATGTTCTCATGATCATCCAGCGAGTGGAATGTCTGATCCTAGAAAATCGACAGATAATTTGTCTGTGAGAACTGTACGTACACATACTGTAATCATTCACCAACAACACTTGTACATTAAAGGCTAGAAGTTTTTGCCACAGTCCTGATCTTGCTCCAAGCCATTTCCATATGTTTGGATCATTAAAGGAGTTCCTGGGAGGCCAGCGTTCCAGACAATTCTATAGAGAAATAAAGCTAGTTTTTATAACTCCCATGACCCCGTTTTGTTCGTCTGTGCAACCAAAAGTCCCCCTTTGACTTCCCTCGTAGTTATGATGCGTCTGATTATAAACAACCACCTTTTACTCATCAACATATGTGAACTTCTCACCTTGTCCTTGCTGAAAATCTCTACTGGCAGGTGTGGTGATCTAGCATGCTAGTTCAGGGCTGACGTGCTGCTAACTACAGAGGCCAGATGTTCAATGCGACAATCTGTCCACTTTTTTTCAGTGCCAGTCTTCTAGCATGCCATGATTCATCTCCTCCTCCGGGTCAAAACAGTGACATTTTGGCACAGCGAGGCTCGTCTATCCTACCTGGCACAGAGGCACGGGCTTGGCGCACACACTTATCGGCATGGCATCACCATCACACAGCTTCTGACTTCTGACACTGACTTTTTATTTTATTTTCACTCTCTTTTTTTTCTTCACACACACACACACACACACACACAGAAACACATACTGTACCTAAACCCACACAGATCGCAGATGTGATGACAGTTAAGTCATAAAAACAAGTTATGAAGAGTTCCAGCTGTTCTCAGGTGGCAAAATAATTGCAGCTAATTTATAGAATTTGTGCTACAAGTGCATTTTAATGTTGCATGATGAAACTTAATGAGGCTGCTAAACAACAGCCCACGGATTTAGCACCTCTTAGCTTGTTTTTGTTCTTTACCCAAGTGTGTAAGGTGCATTATGCCTTAGCGGCCACCTAGAAATATCAAAGTCTACTGACACGTTTGCAGTGTTTATTAAAGGGGTGGGGGGGCATTATTTTTAGCTTCCATTATAATTGGCAGATGCGTCCTTCTGACAGAGCTGCCCGTCTTATGAGCAAAGTGCAGAATTTAGTTTCCTATATACTTCCTAACTTCATAGGGACTCTTTTCATAAGGATTTTGAGGGATGTACTGTAGTTAGCCTGTGTCATATATTTTTCTCTTGCTGTGTGAAACCAATATTTCATTCCCTTTTATTTTCGGATGAGACATATATCAGTGGGAGCCTGCATTTTAGGGATCTCTGTTTGCTGATTCAGCTTGCTCAATTTATATTCAATGAATTCTCTCTACATTTATATAGAAATATAGTTCCGACTAGGCCACTGAACTTGCCTGCATGCACTGCATACTAACTCATGCGTACACAAGAATCTAAAATTCTAAGTCACCTTTTCTACGGTAATAAATTTTATCATTGCTAAGTGCTTAATTCTGGTCCATCTGGATCCAGTCTACTGTATACTGTGAATCCTGGGCATGTTAGCACTATATAGAGTGATTTATTTGTGTGCTTTAATGTACAGTATAGTGGATATAAATGTATTCACACTTTGGTTACAAGCGCAGGCTTTCATGATGTCCATCCGTACATCCATTTTCTATACCAACTATCCTGTGCATAATTAAAATAGCGCCCTGGAGACTATCCTGGAAAACTCAGGGCAAAAGGTGAGGGACTCCCTGCATGGACAGCAGCTCTGGGGCTAAACATGAATCAGAGGAAGCAGGCTTTATCTTACACACACTCCCTGGTTGTTGCTGCAATTGATGTATGCGGAGCACCCTAAGTGGTCAAGTGGGAATTGGACAGAACTAAATTTGTGGGAAAAAATTTAGAAAAACATTTTATGAGAAGCAAATACTTTTATGGCCTTGATAAAACGCATCAAATTTGTTACTGGGATTTCTAATACTGGTATGTGTAAATATACTGATTGGCCTGGCAACAGCAACATGTGCAGAAGTGAAAAAAAGTCTAAGAACAAAGATGAGAAAAATAATGGTGCTATTGTATTTTTGTATTAGTAAAAGTAATTTAAAAAAAGAAAAAAAAGTGAATGCTTATTTGATTGTTGTTTAAAAATCCAGCCATGAGAAATAAAAGTTTTTTCTTTTATTTTCAGAAATAAAAAAAGAATAATTAAAATGTTCTAATCAGTAGGTTAAATCCAGTCAACACAACTATTATTAGCTTTAGCTAGCTATTAATATGGTTCTGGAATCAATACCATAATAAGAAGGAGACTCGCATTTAAGCATAGACAGTATAAGAACTGGATAACCTACAGTATAGGGTTTCTGAAGAGTGGATTTGTAGATCAACTGTAGGAGCTCCGGTCGTCGCCACCTTGGCAAACCTGACTTTGCCCAAACCTCGGTTAATCCATATATGTGAGAAAAGAATGACGCCTGACTGTTGGTTGGAACAGGCCTACCTGCCTCTGTTATCACACGCTAGCTAGCTTAACTCTTATCACATTGTGTGTGTGTGTATGGAAATTCTCTTACTTTCATTATTAAACCTACCTATGGTTTTTACTGTTGATTTTTTTACCCACCCAACTTCACCAAGTGTTTAAGCCATTCCGTTCATGATTTTTTCTTTTAACCACATGTCTTTCACAACGTTAACAGTTTACATGCTAAAGTTACTTTGCACTAGACTTTCCAAGTCCCTACATGTTGTCCATCCAAACTCATACATTTCTAGTGGGAGGATAAACTACAATGATTCCAGTGAGCTGATTAGTTGAATGAAGCACAGCAGACAGCTAGCAGTTTGACATCTGCAATGAAGCCGTCACTCAAATCAGCCTCTAATTATGTATAATTTTAAGCCTTATTGTAATTTTAACTGATGAGTTACATAAAAATTCACCCTTCGATCAGAACGGGAAATCTAGCTGGGGACCAAAACCATAACATGGTTATGACATGGGGTCTATGGGAACTGACTCACTTTTGGAGCCAGTGGCACCCTAGTGGTCATTCAAAGAACAGCACATTTCCGTAGTTCTTCGTTGACCTCATTATTCAGAACCAGAATTAGGCCTAAAAAAATCTCCTAATAAACATTTAGGAAAAGCCTTTTGCTTTGCCCCAATCATGTGACATAATCTCCTGCATTTTCGCACAGGACAATCCTCTTCTCAACACCCTGAAATATTCATTTTAGTAAACAGCTCCAAAGTCATACCTTAAGCTAGCTAAAAAGAGAATAACTCTGAGGTGTACTGCATAATGGTGCATTCATAGTCTATATAAAGCTGGCTTCTAAACAACATTCATACTGAATAGTCATTAACATTTTGGCAAAACATACGGTGCATTGTGCTTCGTTCAAAAGCAGCCTGGGCTAAAATGTGCTGAACATGCTGCTAAGCCTGGCCTGAAATCCACAGGGGAAAAACAGACTTCAGAAACACATCGCTGATATCTGGATCCTTTGGAAAGCTTTTCACAGACATGTTTGCTTTCCGACTAGGAACAGCACAGTTTGCATCTTCTGCTGAAAAAAGATGCGGATGCGGCCCTAGTGGTGATGTCACACACAGACAGGGTTTGGATGCATTTTATTTAATGAAACTGATCCAAAATGTAAGGGTTTCTGGTGACAGATTTAACTTGGGTAGGGAGAAGTTAACCAAAAGAAGTCATGGAAAAATGCACAAACACACATATTCAGACTAACAGTGATGTCAAGCAAGACTTCACCTAAAGGCTTCACATACTGTAGATAAACTGAAAGTCTGAGTTGTTTTTGGAGTGGAGTAAATTATCTAAAATTGTTGAAGATCAAGGTCGTTATTGCTAGCAAAGAATCCTTGTAAGATATTGTGGAAAGAATAAAAACATGTTTTCTGTGATAGTAGGAGAACAATAATGCATAGTGATTTATTTTCTACATTCTTGAACAAAACTATGAAATAACAACGCATTAGGTAATTTAGTATAACAACATTAATCAGTTGTTATTTTGTCAGCTGTTCTGGAACAGATCTTGCAAGTAAAGTATTGTCAATACCATCAAACACCAAATGATGAAACTGGCTCTCATGAAGACCTTCCCAGGAAAGCAAGACCAAGACTTGCCTGTTCTCTGAATAAATCAACAATTAACATGCCTCAGATTACACCTGTATAAGTAGCAGACACATCTCAACATCAACTGTTCAAAGAAGATTATTGCATATTTTAAATGCCTTCAGAATTGTTTTAAAGAAATAAAAATCAGGAAAAGGCATGAAATTAAATGGTGTCTCCATTTTTTTGCATGGTAGTGTACATGTTTAGTTTCAAGCATCATATTATATCAGTTAAATAAAGAAAACTCTTGGTATCGAATATAGACTTTGAATCCACACAAAACAAATCAAATCAACCATCCAAGCGAACATCAAAGGACGAAACAGCAACTTACACCTAATGTGACTGAAGCTTACTGAAAGTGTCTTGTTTATCATCCTTCCTGGCATTAGACAGCAGTGCACAGAATGTTGTGAGCAGGATGAGGAAGTCCACTAGAGTGAAGGGCTCCTGAAGAGTCGTAGATGAGTCATTTGGCTGCTGAGGAGAATCAGAGCACCAAAAACACTCAAAATGAAACTCTTGACGTTGAATAGAATTACAGGCTGTTTCATATAAGCTTGGGTTCTCTTTTAGTGTAATAACTTTAGAGCAGTCATCACGCACCTTGCTTCTGGAACCTTCCTACAGATTTGGGTCCAAAACTTATCCTTCCAACACACCTGCTCTAGGAAGGTAATTAGTCTTGATTAGCCGGATCACTGCTGTAGCATTAGGGCTGCAGAAAGGTACGTCTTCAGAAATCAGGTTGTTGATCAATTTGTTTTCATTTGGAGGAAGAGCTCATAATCAGGTTTGCTTTCACATAAAGGATTTTTGGCTTACTCTGGTGTACGCAGGTTTGCAAAATGTTAGGTGCTTCAATTTCTTCTTTTTGGTATTTTCCTTTCAAACAGCAATGTCAATGAACTGGTTCCTTTGGTACCAACACTCAAGCAGTTTATGGGATGCACAGCATGCCTCTGGGGAAGTGGTGGGTCAGGCGGTTGAAGCTCTGGGTTGCTGATTGGAAGTTCAGGGGTTTAAGCCCTGCCACCAACGGGTTGCCACTGTTGGGCCCTTGGGCAAGCCCTTTAACCCTATGCCCAGACAAAATCAATCTACTGTTTACAGTCCCACAGCGGGGATGAGATGGGTTTGGCATGTGCTAGGAACCCATTCCTGCAAAAAAAAATGATGGAACTTGTCACCTCAACAGCACAACAACAAACAACATGGACAAACAAGAAGCTGTTCCAAAAATCTAGTTTTATACATCAGTTTGGGGTTCCTTGTCCTCTGTTGACTGTAAAAAAACTTTTCTTGCAATCACCCATACAGAAATAGGAAGTAACCAGACAAGTTGAACCGCTCACGTTACTCTGTATGCAACACAGTAAGCAATCATCTCCAAACACCTGACGTGACGTGAACCCCAGACGACTGTTTTCAAGCTGACCATAGATTGGTTTCTTTGAACTGCTCCCAGATTTAAAAACAGCTTTCATACTTCACATCAAACAGACCAAATGCTTAGGGCATTTTTAAAAAAATGAAAATGACAATTTAGAATGGGGGTTTCAATGGGAAGCAGGAAAACATCATTGTTACATTCTTAGATATGAATGTGACCAAAGAGTGGAATAATGTCAGGTACGTTTTACCTTTTATCTCTCATTTGGTTGCAGGATAGTTTCTGGATGGGATGCTTCTAGAACCTCTGGAGTAAGTTTGATCCTGTGAGTAGTGCTGGATTTCAGGACAGCATTTTCTTCAAACTCTTGGTGATGAAGGGTCAAAACCTTCCAGCTTCTTTGAGGTTGAGTTGCTGATCCATCAGGTGTTTTCATCTTGCTTGGTGGCTTATTTGGTCCTGATCGCTACCTTTTTCCAAGAGTGCTTCAAGAGAAATCATCATGGTAGCTGAATGAGGGTAATGCTGCACATGTGACCCAACTATAGAGAGCTCCATCTCTGAATAACTTTCCTCGACTGTGGGTTGCTTTGCACATCTTATTCTGATAGTCCATTCAGAGCAGAACCCAAGCTTATTGAAGTCTGACCAATCAGAATAGAGAATTCAACAGCTCTATGATATAAACAATATTATGTGCTTTTCTGACAGAGCTATTGACTTTCGCTTGCTCATCAGGCAAACATTTGCATTTTGACTTCATAACACCAACTGCGCTCTTCCGTGGCTGGCGCACAATATTCAAGTATTCAATCAGCCACTAACAAACATGAATGTCTATGTAGACCCGTGTTACAATGCTGGAGGTTATATTTGAGATGGTGGAAAGCATCGGGGATTGTGCAGTCAGCTTCCTATGCCGTATCTCATTAAAGAGAAGTGACATATTCACTGTCAAGATACAAATGCTGTGTGGAGTCTGGGTGAAACAGATAGACCTTCCACACACACATACCGAACAGTTGCATTCTCTGACATACACACTCATCATCAGCTTCACAGCTTAGTAAAATCCTGCTTTCTTATTGATTGTTGTAAGAATGCAGGGTACACTGGCTGTTCATTACTCAATGCAGATAAGTAAAGAAAGACTCCAAAGTTAATTGTCAAGCCATTTTGCTTTTTTTTTTTCCTGTATAGAGATGATGGTCTCAGCAATTGGTGGTCAAGTGGAAAGTCAATGTGATTCATGAAATTTCTTCCAAAACCACGCTTCGGTGATCCCGAGATGAGCCTCCAGAAGAGAACGCAAAGCGTGTTGATTGCGGTCTGCAATGCATGACTGCATGTTCTTAATTGCTGCTCTGGCATCTCTGACAAAGATCTAAAGTCGTTTGCCAGTCGAGTCTGAAATCTTGCTTCTGTTTCCACGTAATTAGGATACAAATTGCCCCAAATGAAGCCCCAAATGCCAGGCTGTTGCACGGAAATGAATCTGGATCTTTACAAATCGCTTCACCGGAGGTTTCGGTTTGGTGCCAAACACACACACACTACAAAGCGTGATTATTTGATATACAATTAACCTTTGAATGGGTGTAAAACAGCTGGTGAAGCAGTGGCACTGGCTGGAGATCACTTGCATGACATTGTTGTCTGTGTCTATTAAGAAAATTTCCATAAAACACTTGGTGTGTGACATTTCCAGGATGGTAAACCTGACGGAGGTAAACATGTGTGAATTAATATGCATCGTTACCTTCAGAAATGAGAAGAATTAATTGAAACTACAGGCAAATGTGAATTTCTTTTTTTTTTCCCTCCATGAATTCATAGTATGCTAATAATCCATATGCTGTCCGGTGCCAACCAAACACTTGGACAGCTTGGTGGCTAACACGCTACAACAATATCTGTCCGTTATGATAATGCGAGATATGCTCTGACTTAAAAGCAGTACTTTCATGCCCAGCTTGTCACTTCAGAAGTCCTGGCACTCGTGAGGGACTCTGGCTGTATTGAGTAAAACATCAGTGCGAGGACAGTGGAGCGAAAATGGCTGCCAGAGGTCTCAGGCCTGTCCCGGGGCTTCTCGCCGTAAATCAGCAGGATCCATTAAGAGCGCAGTGAGCACTTTCCACCCTGGTAATACATCTCCTGGCAGTATTTCAATCTCCCTTTTTTTTTGCCGACACCTACAGCATTTTTTCCCTTAATCTTTATAATAGCGTCGACTGGCGGTTAGAGACCTTGTCCCATTGGTCACCTTTTTACTGTGCGCTTGAGACACGCTGACCCACACATTGTGACACCAATTAAAGCAGACAATTTATTTTAGCTTAGTCACGAATAAAGAAGCTTCCGAGTCAGCTTTGGGCTTTTCGTCGCCTCCGTGCACCTGCTACGATCTCCGAATGTTCGTTATGTAAATAGATCCGGTTCTGTGTACTCCAAGACAGCGGTTTTAAAGTTGTTTTAATTACAGCGTATAATTTGCAGGGAATATATATATATATATATTCCAGGAAAGGGGAAACTGTTTACCCATTACAGCTTAGTAGGTGTCTTACTACTTAATCTCTGCATGATTGATATTTAATAGGGGAAATAAAGAACAATCGGTGCGATAGGAGCAGACGTTATTGGGCATCTGGCAGCAGCAGACGTTTTCTCAGGAATTGATAGATTCACAGCGGGCTGGTGGTAATGTTTCACTTTTCTACTGATAGGGGCATGACAGCTGGAAATCCAATATATGAGCTTGTTATGCATGGCTCCGGTTATATAACAAATGATTAGCAAGGCTACATAGCCATGTGTCTGAACGGGCACCCGGAACCCTTATTTCTTACATGATAAACTGAAAGCAACAGTCTTATTTTATATGATAAATGAAGACGAAATTTAGAATGGTTTGTTTTTCTGAGCGAACACAAATCGGTTAAGTGTAGAACCTTATAACACAATGTTTGCTTTGGCTAGAATCCTTTGGGATGCTGAGACCATTTTCAGTTGTACTTAACCAGTTAACCTTTTTAAAAGCTGTATGATTTGCACTGACAGCAAGAAAAGCAATAAAGCACATGGTGGCATGCTGGTAAAGGAAAATAAACAACTACACAGTAGTGTGATGGAACCTGAGGCAAAATGAGTAACTGTTACCAGCCAAAGTGGATTATTTTCCAATAATTGCACATCCCAAAGTGGATTATTTCCTCTTATACCACTTAAATTTTAACATATTAATATTATATATATATACATATTAATAACGTATTAAAACTCATTCGCTTATCGTCTATACCCGCTTTATCCTGTGCACATAGTCATTTGGGATCTCAGGAGACGGGGTACACCTTGTATGGAGTGCCAATTCATCACACATGTTCTTTCAAACACTACAGGCATTTTTTTCTTTTATTTCTTATTTCTTTTACTTATGATAAAAAAAATTTAATAATAAAAAGCAGACTGTCACCTTACCAAACACCTTTTGACTTTTCATCTAAATTTATGGCATAATGTACTTGAATGCCTTTTTAACAATCATTATTATATTATTTTAGCTCCGGTTTCATACCCGGGCAAATGGCACATCCAATATCTTCTACACATTTCTGCCCTGTAGGTAGTGTCTAGAAATGTATTTCAGTATATCTAGAAATGATGACAGTATACCTCTGGGGTCCAATGAACATGGGTTATCAATTCAAGACTCAAAGAACCCTTCCATGATACATTTTTTTTGGATATATATTTATCTCCTGGCACACCTGAGGTAGGTAAGTGATGGACTATACTAATTCCCCAGCTCAGCTTTGTCGACTCCATCATCAGAAAACCCGCTGTACTAAAGAACTTCATCATGCCTTTAGTGCAAGTAAAAAAAATAAATAAAAAAAAAAGACATACGTTCACCTCGTGAAACTTTGGTCGATCTTGTTACTTTTATGACCGAGAGGTTGAAGATGCAATAAAATAAGTGTACTTGTACTTTACTGTTAGCGGATATATTTATGGTGGTCATTTGTTGGTTTGAGGAAATGAAAACCAGAGTTATAAGGACTATAGCTCTTCATCGAATTACATGATGTCAGAGGGTCTGGCTAGACATTTGACCTTTGCTTGGTTTCGACAGTATATCTGGGCTGAATGTGTTCTAACCCAAGCAGTTGTTATAACGTATTGCTGCAATGAACATGGGAACACTGGACCCTAGGTACATTCATATTTGGACACACATACTGTACCTTATGCACATTCTCATTCATTCCTGGTAGCTGTAATGTCTATGAACACACAATAGCTTATCTATGTGAATAATGAAACGAAACCAAGCCCAGAATGCACATTAAGCATAACCGTTCTCCCATGGGATCAGCCTATGCAACCAATATAACCTTTTAGTTATATTGAAAAAGTGCTGACAAACATCTCGAGGTAGATCTTGCTCATCGCAGCAACATTACAATAGCACTGTACCTACCGTCGCCTACCAGCCCAGGGAAAATCCGAACAGGCTACATGCATTATCGGCGTTCTGTTAGATTACAGAAATGAGCCTTGAACTGCAATCCTTATTAATTTTCCTGTGACAACATTAATGGAGTGCAATGGCCCGTTCTGTTCTTTCTGTGCACTGTGTCTCAGTGGGCCCTCCTTCCAGTGGACTCAGACATGCTTTACGGTCACTCGTGGTTTAGTGGGAGTCACATTTCATTAATACTAGTCGATTTTCGCATGATTTGTTTCAATATCAATTGAGGTAATATGTATTTGAATGGCCAAGAACAAAGCATTTGCAGGAATCACTGTAAGCGAGTAGGAAATACTGTAGTATTGGTGTGGAAAGGAAATAAAGGTGGATCTTAGACCTCTCTTTTCATGAGGATCTTATGAATAAATGTCAGAAGGGTCTTGAATAAAATTTTGATATTTACAGATATGCACTGCTATTATTATTTTTCTTTTTATTACATCATCCTCCCTTACGGAAAAAAAGACAATATATTGTAAAATATATGAAATATACATTTCCATATATAGGAAACTACTGTAGTGCTTATACAGTATTTATTAATATATTGCAATATATGAATGGGCCATTTATGGATATTGCAATGAAGATAAAAACATTATATTTATACTTATAATTGTTCTATTGAAACATTATTGAAACTTTATACATGTTTAAGAATTATACACACAATTTTACTTTCAGGCTGATTAATGCCTATGAAGTCCATTTTGTTCAAACTACATTAACATATAACCAGATTAAAAAAAATATATAAAGAAAAAGATATATTAAATCAAATTCAATATTACGAAGTATATTGTTGAATATAAAATTACATACATTAAGATATACATTTGAAAATATTTTTATATATTTCTCAACATATGAAACGTGGCAATAACTTATATGTTGTATTAATATATTACAGTATATAGAAAAATACATTATTTTGTATATTGTGAATTTATTTTTGAATATGAATATCTTTTTTTTTGCTAATTATTAGTTAGTATCAGCAACGAGAAATATTAACATCATAAAATCTTTTCAATTTACCAGTAGAAACAGAACATTAAATCATTTATTATATTGACAGTTAATATATATAGACATATATTTTCTTTACGTAAGGGCTTAAATGCTTTTCAGGTCATTTTACCCAAGGTTCTCAAGCATGACCCTGGAGGAACACTGCCCTGCACATACTGTATTTTCTCACCTCGCAGGACACCTGATTTAACTAACAACAGCCTTTTCTTAATTTAAGTTGGTGTAGTGGAGCAGGGAAAACACTAAAATATGCAGGGAAGTGGTCCTCCAGGACAAGGGTTGTGAACCACTGATTATGCATGACTAATACTACACAAAGTTACACAATGGCGTAATAGTTAGCATTGTGGCCTTGCACCTCCAGGGTAGAGGATTTGAGGCCTGCCTCTGGTACAGTATGTGCGTGTGGAGTTTGCATGTTATCTTCGTGCGTGGGGGGGGGGGTCCTCGGGGTACTGCAGTTTCTTAGCCGATTAGGTTAGTTGGCGCTTCCAAATTGCCAGTAGTGTTAGAGTATGTGCCTGCTTGTTCCCTGCAATGGACCAGGATGTGGAGAGAGAATGTGTGTGTGAGTGAGAGTTACGCTACTTACTTTGCTAATGACTTGATCCGAAGTAAAATATCCAAAACAAAATGCTAGAATTTTATTGGCGGTCTAGCCAGTTATGTTTGGAATTGATGCTAGGCTAATATATATATATTAGCCTAGCATCAATTACAGTAGCTAACATAACTGCCAATAAAATTCTAATGGTACCAGACCAGCTCAGTGGTAGGTGTTTCGCCTGCCATGCGAAAGGCCCGGGTTCGATTCCCAGCCAGTGCCCAAACCCCCCAGCCAATGGATGCAGTGCTGGTCCCAAGCCCGGAAAAATGGGAGGGCATCCAGTGTAAAACCTGTGCCAAGTTGTTGTACGGACCGGATATTCCGCTGTGGCGACCCCTTGCCGGGAGCAGCTGAAAGACCAACAACAACATACACTCACCTAAAGGATTATTAGGAACACCATACTAATACGGTGTTTGACCCCCTTTCGCCTTCAGAACTGC
>JAQMYJ010000009.1:5950638-5962107 GCA_030014305.1 Clarias laeviceps | reverse complement strand
TTTTCCTATTTGTAGTGGAGATGAGTGGTACCCGGTGGGGTCTTCTGCTGTTGTAGCCCATCCGCCTCAAGGTTGTGGCTTCCTCCGGGTACTCCGGTGTCCTCCCACAGTCCAAAGACATGCAGCTTAGGCTAATCAGCGATAACATTATAACCACATACTGTAGGTTTTGGGTTCCCCTTGTGACCCCATGGGGCATGACTCCATAAGATCTCTGAGGGTGTGTTCTGCGGTCTCTGGCATGAGGAAGTTAGCAATGGATCCTGTGCGTGCTGTAGGATGTGGGATCCGGCTTAAGTGGATCAGACTAATTAGGACGGTGCAATCCATGGATGCTCAGCTGGATTCGGATCTGCTATTTGTAGGCTGAAACAATAACCTTGAATTCTTTGTGTGCTAAGGCCCATATGCAGCAGGCTGTGGTGCACTGGGTGTTCTGATATATGTCTATATTAGTCAGCTTTGACTTTATTAGCAAATTGTAAACTGGCATACAATTGATAATCAATGTTGTTCAGTTCACTTTGAGTTGGTCTTAATGTCATGGCTGATAGGTTTATATTATATAGTATGTGGAGCCAATTATATTAGCATACAGTCATTGACTGGAATGGGAAAAGAACGCACCTTTGAGTTCTACGTTTCAAATACAACTGGAATGAGTAAAAAAAAAAAAAAAAAGCTTTAACTATTGTTACAAAGAACAATAAATATTTTCCTCCCTTCTTCACAAGCCATTTGGGATAAGCTCTACTTCGGCATGTCACATACGCTTTGGTAAAAAGGCGACAGTCAAGCGAGTGTATCTAACTTCTGCTATCTAAAATAAACAGGGTTTGCATGTCTGATGACTTTGGGGAGTACATTAAGATGGAGGGAGCCCCAGATGGGCGTCGCCGTTCCACTCAACGCTCTCTGTTTCATTATCTCGCCATGTTCTCTCCTGACCCGCCGCAAAAATGACAACTGATTTACCTCAAGATCAATTTGTATGTAAATCAGCGAAGACTTGGAGGAGCGACAGAGTGGATTAACAGTAGTCATTTTCAGGTCTGCTGACTGTCGGTCGGGGGAAGCACACCCAAATGGAGAGGTTAATGGAGCTGATTTAGATAATGTGACCCTTTTAAAAATGAAGCCCCAGTCTCTACATGGCCTGACCCACCCTGCCCGCATTTGCCTGAATCTAATTGAACTGCACCCACTTCTTTTTGCCGTCTGACTGCATATGTTTTCCTTTTTTTTTTTTTTTTTCTCTCAACCCTGCATTTGAACCGTGAAAGCCATGGAAGGTCCTCCGTATGCAGACCACAGCTGTGTTTTGCTGGAAACATTATCACACACAAGCATCTGATGTCCTGGTTTTTAAGACCCTGCTGTGGGTTGAAACAGCCCGTTCTTTGGTCATCAGCATGGACGTTAAAATATAGCAGGCGGCCAGTGAGATGACCTTTTATCTGGGATGATAAATGGCCTTTCTGACTCACAGACAGCCTTGCCAATTTCCTTCCCCTTTGATTCCCGGCTAAGGCGAAAGGTCCTTTCTCCAACTTGTGCGTGGAGCGTGCCGGATGTGTCGCTCCTCGCCGGGAGCTGTGAGGCTCATTGTGAAAGCACAGATGTTTTGGCAGCGTCTCATCTTCACATCTTTCCTCTCCTTTCTTCCACCAAATCCCTGCTAATAATTTAAAATGCATTTGCGATTTGACCATGAGGCCTTACATGACTATGGTTTTAAAACCAGGTAAAGGTTCAACAGTTTGGATGCAATTGGGTCCAACTGATATTACATTTACAAAAATATATGTCAAGCAAAATAAAGTGAGAGTAAATGAGATTCAAAAGGATCGGACAAAACATTCTGGCCTTTGTTCCCCACAGGCATAGATGAGCTTCGGGTCACCAGTTCACTGGTATATAATTGATAAATAATGTTATTCAATTCACCAGGTGGTGATGTTAATGTTATGTCAGATTGGTTTATATTGTATAGTATGTAGACCCATTTCAATTAATATAGTACTTTAAGGGTCCAAATTCATCTGTAATAATTAAAAATAAAAAGCTTTAACTATTGTTACAAAGTACAATAAATATTTTCCTCCCTTGTTCACAAGCCATTTGGGATAAGCTCTACTTTGGCACGTCACATACACTTTGTTGAAAAGGCGACAGCCAAGCGAGTGTATCTAACTTCTGCAATCTAAAATAAACAGGGTTTGCATGTCTGATGACTTTGGGGAGTACATTAAGATGGAGAGAGCCCCAGATGGGCGTCGCCGTTCCACTCAACGCTCTCGGTTTCATTATCTCGCCATGTTCTTATTGATATTGCATTTACAAATATGTATGTCAAGCAAAATAAAGTTGAAGGTAAATGAGATTCTAAACATCGGCCAATTGTCAATCTCAATAACCTGTGCATGGTTCAGCTAAGTATATATAGTTATCGTTGCAGTGTTATATCTCTATATCTATGCATTTCATTTATTAGTGTTTTGAAGATCACATGAAGAAGAAAACGAAGTTCTGTCTCTGGTTGTTTGAATGTTTTTACTGATAGTGAGATAGGACTATGTTGAAATGAGGCCATGTTGAGGGTAAAACAGTATAAATTATTAATATAAAAAAATACCATTAAAAATTGCAGTGAGATGGCACTGTCACCTCTCACATCTAGGTTTGCAGGTTCACATGTGGCCCATGTTTGGTGGGTTTCCTCCGGGTACTTGTGTGTAATCCAAAGAACTGTGGTGTACGCTGATTGGCATTTCCGAATTAGCCATAATGTATGATCAGGACTGTGTTTGTGTTTGTGTTTGTGCCCAGCAATGGGTTGGCACCCCATCCCTACCATTTGCCCTTAGCTTCCTGGGAAAGGCTTCAGGCCCCCCATGATGTGGTGATGATAATGACAGATAATGGTATGTAAATCATGTCATATGATCAAGTCACAGCCTTATGTCACTGCAACTCCTGTTAACCATTTAAGAGCAAAAACACGAATAAAACATATTGGATATTGGTGCACAGATCTTAAGTGTTAAAAATAATGATTTAAATGATTTCCATCTTAGCTTCATCTCAAGTAATTGAGCAGGTCTCCTTTTCTTTTAGATGACTCGCAAGGACATAGCTCGTCTCAACACTGTCCTTATTTGCAAAACTGGACGTGACCGAGTAATTGAACAGACAGATTTTTTGTAAAGCAAACGTGTCCATCTCTTTCCATCCATTCGAACAGTGCAGCCATGACCGCTTTGAATTTTCTACATTTGCTTGCCTGACCAGTCAGAGAGTCAAGAAGAGCTGACCTTGTATTCTTTTGCTTACGTTTTCTCCACTTGAACAAATAGATTTTCTTTCCGAAGAATCGTGCTCCCTGGATATTTTTGGAACAAATGTATGAATATGAATCAGATATGCTTTGACCTCTGCCATTCTTTTCATGCTACCACTAGATTCAAGTTTCAATTTTACTGACTTCTTTGGTACCCAGTTCATCCACTCTGTGGGCGTCTTTGGTTGAAGTCAAGGTGAGGTGAGAATAAATACTCTGTACAGCCGCATACTTTTTGAGATGAAAACTTATCACTGTGAGAGTTTCTGAAAAACACAATGAACCTTTTGCAAAGTTCATTGTTCTTCTGGTCTTTTATGTGAAGTGAATGGAGGATGTTACGGTTTAGCAATTTAGCCCATGTAACTGTTAAACTCAACCTGTATTATTATTATTACAGTATTATTATTATTACTCCTATTATTATTATTTATTATTATTATTATTATTAGTAGTAGTAGTAGTAGTATTGTAATTCCATAAAAAGGTCAACCTTGCCATAATGTACACATAATGTATAAGGTTTCTACAAAAGTATTCTGATACACTAAAACTACTACATTTGCCTTAATAACTAAAGCATTATTAGTAAATTATGAATAGTACAATGCTGAGCATCACAAACCATAAAAAGGCACATCAATTATGAAATCTACAGAGAAAAAAAAAGAGAAGAAGAAAGAAAGAAGCAACAACATGAAAAAATCCCTCTTTAATAATTTCATAGTTTCTTTTATAATTACTATTTCAAATGTAAAATTCAATGCTTCATGATGCTCTTTCTATGGTGTATAGCGAACTGATTCAGACACGTCACATCCATAACGCGATGTCACTCCCATAACGGCAGTTTATTCTAAATCATTAATTCCAAAAACGATCCAAATATTTTAAAATCTACACTTTTTTTTATGTGTTCTAGTCTCTTCCATGGCACAAGTGTAATGCTTCATGCAATTGATTTAAAAATCCACAGAGGTTCTGGAAAACCTGTACTTTCCGATAAAAGTTTATCTGTTCAATATCAAACCCCTCACTCTAATAAAATGCTATATATTATCAGTACTGTATGTAAATGATTGCATGAATTTTGAGGATTTGTTTGGTTTTAGCTTACGGGTTTACATTAAAATTATGCAAATTAATTCCTTGATACTAAGCTTGTCCATCCTCAGAACACAGAGCGGCCTACAGATAGAGATATGGCCACTATGGGCTGCAACGCCTAGTGTGCATGCTCAAGTTCATCTGATTACTGCCTGAACTCTACTCCCCTCCCACACACACAGTCACACACACACGCACACAGTCACAGTGAATAATGTCTATTTACAACCACATTCATGCATATTCTTTGTTTGTCTCACCAGTCATTACTAATCTTTTTCCTACATCTCATCCTGCTCTGTGCTGATCACTGACCCTGGGCTGGAAAAGAAAAGAATGAAGATCTTCCAGAAAAATCCACATGATGTGACCTGTGGAATATTACAAAGAATGTATAGAGGCGAATGTGTTCTGGTAATGGGGTTGATTGCTGCTGCTGCATTATTTATTTATTTATTTTATATATTTTTTTGCCTGACCTTTTAAGGATGAGCCGTTTCAAGGATGTTGCGATGTTAACCGGATTCATGTACAGTATGAATGCACAAATCAGATTTTTTTCCAAAGGATTTTAATGATTTTATTTCAAGGTGAAGTGAAATGAAGTTAGTTATACAGTATGTGCAGGCAGCATGCTGTTTTTTTTTTTTTTAGTATTGTGGATAATCATAATTAAATTAAATAAATGCACATAGAATGTTGTGAAGCACATTTTCAAAGCACTGTAAAAATAGTTAACATACCTATTTGGAAATGTAAAGTCATTGGAACTTGAATAAAAAAACAATCATGGAGTCACCCAGATGTAAAAAAAAAAAAAAAAAAAAAAAAAACGTTTACACTAAAATAAGTTTCACTAATAGATTTTAAATGAACTGTATTTGATTGTAGGTTCCTGCCTGCTTTGGCTAATATTGTGATCACCTGGGAGAGTTTATGCCGTTGACGGATGTGCGATTTTGAAGGCTGAGAGCTCGTGACAGGTGACACTTTGTCGATATTCATTATCACTTCTGACAGAAGCATTGAATAATTCTCATCATTAATGATTAATTTGTCTTCAGGGGAAGAGCAAGTCAATCACCTATTATAAGACTATTAAACATCAGTTTGTAATTTTCTCCATTAAGAATATTTTTTATAAATAAATAAAACAGCCTCATTTTGCAGTAACCCGAAAGTGACCCAAAAGACAGCAAAACCAAAAATGTCACAAGAAATTCATAAACACAACAAAACTAAAGACAGACAAAGAAGTTCATAAACGCAACATGAAAAACAAAAAACCTCTCAACAAAACCAAAAACAAAGCAGTAAAATCATAAACGCACCAGGAAAACCAAAAACATCACAACAAAACCAAAAAAAGAGCAGCAACTTCATAAATATCAACAAAACAAAACAAAAAACAGAAAAGCAACTTCATAAACACTACTGCAAAACCAAAAACATCACAACAAAACCAAAAACATAAAAAACCTAAAAACAGAACTGCAAATTCATAAATACAACAGCAAAAGTAAGAACACAACAAAACAACAAAACATGACAGCAAAAGCAAAAACATCACATCACATTCAGAAACATGACAACAAAACAAAATTAAAATAGCAAAACTTATTACTAAACACACAACGAAAAAACATATTATCAGACAGACAAAAACACAACAGCAAAACACCTCGTCTGCAAAACAAAACAAAACACAGCAGCAAATTTAGAAACACAGCAACAACAAGATCATCTTAACAAACCAAATGCAAAACAGCAAAACCAAAATCATACTAACGATGTAATAAAAAATCTGAAAGTCAAAGTGCATTTAAATAACATCAGCAGCAGGTTCTCCGGTAGGACCAGAGGATCAGCTGCATCTACACTGAGATCTAAAAACATGGCCAAACATTGACATACAGTATTAGATCCTGGCAGAGCCAAAGCAAAGCAAAAGCTTTGAAAAAAAGTTTGAAAGAAACTAAGGCGTAAGAAGTAATCAAAGAAGTGGCAGAAGAACACATCACGTGACACCAGCTGGTCAGATCTGTGATCTGTTTTAAGCTCAGATTACACTGAAAACATACTGCATATACAGGCTGAAAAAAACCCTACTTGGCAAATAAATTAGATACAGTATATGCCGCTTTTGCCTGTAGTGTGTAGGTAGCACTTTTCCGCTCATTCAGGAAAGAATTGGAGAGTCAAGGCTCATGTGCATACACGTGTTATACAAGCAGCCTTAGCAGTCGAGTAAAGTTATCCTGAAGATATGGCAGCGAATTAAAAAGAGCTGATCTTTTCACTCCAGCTTCACAATGACTTTTAATTAAGCTTTAGCTGCTTTCACACTAGGGACTCCGGCACAGATTCGAGTACACTTGATTCCAAAGTCCACTACATTGGAGTAGTGTGAGCACTCTGTATCATACCCAGGCATGAATCAGCCTGCTGTACTCAGGTCCCGGTGACCTTCAGCATGGTACAGTGTCCTTCAGCATAGTTTGTATCAGGTATAAAAGATAACTCTACCAAACTATGAGAGTGGACTGCTGTTTAAAATGTGCTATCATCACTACCACTGGGATCCTCCAAAAGTGGAGGATGTATGCAGCAAGAACCAATCACATCCTCGATCTGCACAGCCACAGCTGGTACAGTAGGAAAGAGGGTGAGATGGTTTTGCTCCTAGGATAAATATCTCCAAAATATCAATGATAGTAAGCTTAGCGCAAAGGCGATCTTTTTTGTACTTTTCTGCTGTTTGTTGGTGGATTGTAAACCATCTAAATGCATAGCGCCATCTAATGTATTGGATTACATGTATTGTACAGATTAAATTAGACAACAAGTATTAAAACAATGCTGTAAATAAAAACGGGCGGCACGGGGGTGTAGTGCTTAGCACTGTCGCCTTGCACCTCCAGGGTCTGGGTTCGATTCCCGTCTCTGTGTGCATGGAGTTTGTATGTTCTCCCCGTGATTGGTGGATTTCCTCCGGGTACTCCGGTTTCCTCCCACAGTCCAAAGACATGCAGATTAGGCTAATAGGCGTTCCCTAATTGCACATAGTGTGTGAATGAATGAGTGTATGTGTGTGCCTAGTGATGGATTGGCACCCCGTCCAGGGTGTGCCCAAAGCCTCCTGGGATAGGCTCCAGGCCCCCCACGACCCTCCATTTTTTACAGGATAAAGCGGTATAGACGATGAGTGAGAGTAAGTGAGTGTAAATAAAAACAACATTTTAGCAGTGAAGAGAAGCATCATGTGAGAAAATATACAACAGGATAAATGTACTGTATAAGAAAATATAATCAAAACAAAAAATCCTACATAAATAAAAAAGGTTTTGTCTGTACATTGGTCAGAACTCACTTATTTCTATGATATCTTTATGTTTCATGTATTAGAGGACCCGAAACCAGTCCCAAAATGTTCCGTCTGTACAGTATGTCTGCCTGACAGAATTCAATGAAACTTTGACAGTTGTTATGTATTTGCCTGAAGTTAAACCTGCACCATAAATGAAATCAAAATGTTGAATAGAAGTGAAATTATGAGCAGTTACTGTATGTGCCAGATTACGTCTAGTCCTTTTTTGCACAAATATAACGCTTTTTCTCTTGAGGTGGGCGTGGCTATAAGCATCACTCAACAGACCCAATCAGTGCAATAGTTTATTGTGTATCGACACTATATGAAAAAACACGGGTTGTTCGAGAAAACATACCCGCAGCAGTCCAAGGTAAAGGCACGGAAAATACAAGAACTGAAAGCCCAGTGTTATGCGCTAAAAGTGATGTTATGAACAGTTATGGGCCGGATTTAATAATCTACTTTAAAATAAGCTACTGCCTTAATGTAAACAAACGCCTGCACCAATAGATATCAATTAGAAAAGCTGAACAGAATATTTTTACTGGGATTAGTTCATATTTTTACCGCTGAAATAACAGTGCTGAAGTGGTATAAGAGAATTTTAATAAGCTGGAGTCACTTTAACACAAAACTTAATCTTTATCCGATCTACTTTTTGATTTCTCCTCTGTGATTCACTCTCCGATTACCGAAAGGGAGCTGACGATGAAAGAAGTACAACTTAGCGTAAACATGGCATAAGATACTCAACCTTACAAACTTTTATATGTACATGGGCTTCAACCTGAAATAATAATAATAATAATCACTGATTGCATTAAAGCTGATCAGATTGTTTTTAGCTTTAACCTTTAAAACTAACTATTTAAAAATAACAATAAATTCCCGTCAACGGCGCTAGTAAATCATCTGAAAGACAATGCGATTTGGTTCTATAGTTAAAATTAGCACACTTAATAAGATACAGGTTAAATAACTGAGGATTATAAGGTTTGCATTTTTAGTGTCTTGGTTCCATTTTTTTCTTCTTCTATGTGCTTGTGCCTCCAAATTGCATTTTTGTTTTTCCTCTTGCGTTGTGTAATTTGTTTTTGAAATTGCTGTTGTGTCTTAATGATGCTGGGTTGCTTTTAGTTCTGCTGTCGTGTTTTTTTTAGATTCGCTGTCTTATGTTCTTAAAAAAGAAAGATTTTTTGGTCCTTTGTGTACTAAAACTTGCTGTTTCATTTGGAGGTGTTTGCTCTGTCCCTTGCGTCTCTGACTTTGCTGTTTTGTCTCCACATGTAAGTGCGCTACTTCTATTGCTAGCGTCAACCGTTTTATTTGTCTCATGCCACTAATCCATTACTTCTTGATATTCTTCGGTTGTCTATTATCCTTTAATCACAGTAATTAAGCACCGATTTCCTTTTTTTGCGTCATCTATTTTGTTTTCCCTGCATTTCCCACCAGGTTCTGTACAGCAGATTTGGCACTGCCTCTTTCACTTGTCACACACACACACACGGAGCACGGCGGCTGCCACTAGATATGAGCCTGCTGTGCAAAATTACACCCATAAATCATGTCATGGGCAGTTTAATTTTATCTGCAAAGCTAACTAGGCTAAACAGCCAACAGCCAATCATGTGACACAAATCCCAGAGACGGAGGAATAAAAAAGCTCTTTGTGTTATTAGATGGAGATATCATCTATGTCTGACACAACACAAGCTGCGTATGTTTCATAAAACGGTTTGCGATTTCGAAGCGAGACTCCAAGAGAGAGAGAGAGAGAGAGAGAGAGAGAAGGGGAAAATATAGTACACTGTCTGTCGGTTTGGGTGATGGCAAGGTTGGTTGCAGTAAGCCTTTCTACCAACACAATTCATCACACACACAACAGCTCATGTAAGCTTTTTAATGTTGTTGTTCTTGCTGCTGCTTATGATTAATTATTTGAAACGATGAAATATGAAACGAGAGTAATTTAAACGAAGAAGAAAAAGAAACATTGTTGCTTTTTTTTTTCTTTTTTTTTCTTCCTTCCACATGACAATTATGTACTGGAGTGTTTTTTCCCCAATTAAGCTTTGCTTGTTGTCACTTTAATATGAAACTTGCTGCTTTTTAAAAGCCTGCAGGATCTCAAGCTGAAAATACCAGCAAGACAATGTGTGCACCTTCTTGCCAGGAGATTTCATGATTTTTATGGCTGTGTGACAGATGGATGCGTGCACGTCTTAATTGCACGTCTCACCGGATGGACTGTTAAGCAGCTGGACCACTTCCTGTACCTTCGGAGTCTAATACGGTTGAATACAGTACATCAATGAGCTAGAACAACGTGCCAGACATTAACGCCACTTGAGTATAGCTGCAGATAACAAATCCCATTTTACTCGGCTCTGCTCATTTGCTCAACCCGAGTCCTTCTCTAAATGTACTCTATAGAAGATGGCAAGCTCCGAGTGTCACATCTTTTGCAATCCATTAACCCCCCTACAGAGCGCCATCCTTCCCGGCGTGCGTTCTAGAGGATGGTGGGTTTAATGGCTCTGAAGTACACGTGCCATTGCACAGCCTCTAGAAGGTAGGGGGATGCCGGGGGTGGGTGCTGATGACCTGTAACATTTTTATTTCTTCCATAAATAACTCCATTAAGATGTCTATAAAAGCACGTCCAGATGCCAGAGATGAGGGAAAATAGGAGCGAACATATGTTGGGTTGCATTGAGATTCCACAGGACTGCCGGAAGGGAATAAATAGACGACGATCAATATGCTACAGTATCGAATAACAAGCAGTTCATCAAAAAACAGTCTGTCTGGCAACTGAGATACAAAGAAACAGGGGGGTCTTTTTTTGTAACGTATAACACGTAACATATGTGCCTTGGACAAAGGTTTCAACTTGCTTCCTTGTACAGAGATAATAAACAGAACACCTACTGTAAACTACACTATGTATTGGCTTGATATTCACTTCACATGGGAAGCCTAAGGGAAGCTGTTGAACTTGAATTTTGTATTTAAGTGTCAATTGGTGGCATTTTACAAAAATACAGTTTTCATATTTGTCTATATGCATTACAGGTTAATTTGGGGTAGTTTTCTGGTTTGCCAATCCTTAGGAAAAATATAAACGAAGAAAGCAAGCCATTTAGTGACTCTAGTTTCCTCCGGGTTCTGTTAGCAGGATTGACACCTTTCAAATTTCCTTAGAAAAGGGTACAGTAGGTGCTTTACAGATGTAACTGATTATTTAACATTATTTGGAAATGAAAGATTTTTATATGGATACAAATACAGGTAGGAATACAAGATACATAATGTTTTTGTTTCTTTAGAAAGCTAACCTGGGTGTGAGCTAGCGCTTAAATATGAGGCTTTTAGGATAAACATCATTGCAGCATTATAGCATCCTTAGTAACTGCCTGGTCAGGATGGTTTAAATAAGTCGACATACCATTTTTGGAAAATAGAAATAGGACAGAATTTAAATTCGTTTAAAAAGTGCTGTAACTGACCAATTGTACGGATCAATTTTCAGGGAATACGGATCAGGTGTCAGGGGCATAGTATATATACACTACCGTTCAAAGGTTTGGGGTCACTTTCTAACTCCATGATGGTTCCTGATTTTTATTTCTTTCTACATTGTAAAGGA
>JAQMYJ010000009.1:5905720-5950538 GCA_030014305.1 Clarias laeviceps | reverse complement strand
TTGAAATCCCCAGTATTGTTGTAGAATGTAGAAAATAAATCACTAAACAAAAACAAAGAAATTTGCAAGTGACCCCAGACTTTTGAACGGTAGTGTGTATATACACTCAGACGTTTTTTATACTAACAAAAGAGTTTGTTAGAATAGTAAAAGTTTAAAGCTAAAAATAATCTGATCAGTTTTAATGTAATCAGTGATATTATTATTTCAGGTTGAAGCCCATGAACATGTCTGACTGTCTTTCTATACAGAACTCTCTACAATGAAATAAACGTTTGTAAGGTTGAGTATCGAACACCTTGTTTACACTAAGTTGCACTTCCTGTTTGGTAATCAGAGAGTGAATCACAGATGAGAAATCGAAAAAATTAGATAGAATAAAGATTAAATTTTCTTAAAAAATTACTCTGTTACAATTCACTTATACAACTTCAGCGCTGTTATTTCAGTGGTAAAAATAAGAACTAAATCACAGTAAAAAGATTTAGTTTCGCTTTTCTAATTAATATCTATTGGTGCAGGTGTTTGTTTACATTGAGCAAGTAACGCATTAGTAGCTTATTTTAAAGTAGATTATTAAATCTGGCACATAACTGTTCATAATATCGCTTTTACTCAACATTTTGATTTATTTTATGGCGCAGGTTAAACTTCAGGTAAACACCTAACTACTGCCAGAGTTTCATTAAATTCTGTCCAGCCAGAACAGACAGAGACAGATAGACTAAACATTTTCTGAGACTGGTTTCAGGCTCCTCCAATGTATGAAACGACAAAGCCTGTTATTATGACTGGGCCTTAATGGCTAAACAACTCCACTTTAGTCTTATCTGTCCATAGGACTTCCAGAAGCCTAGTCGTTTGTTCAGATGTAGTTTTGTGAACTTCAGTCGTGCCTCCATGTTTTTTTTTTTTAGACAGAAGATATTTCTCCAACCCTTCCAAACAGACCAGACTTCAGCCTTCATTGTAATTCTGCTGTCATGGACTTTAACATTTTACATGATCAATGAAGTCTGTAGGGTCTGAGATGTACTGTAGCTTTTGGATTTTGTGTTTTTTTTTGTATTTCTCCAAACATTGCGCGGTCCGACCTAGGGGTGAATGTGCTGGGACGTCCACTCCGGGAAAGATTGACAACTTTCCACTTGTGTATCATTTTTCTCACTGAAGAGTGTTGAACTTAAAATAGTTTGGAAATGGTTTTATAACCCTTTCCAGATTGATGTGCAGCAAGAATTGCTTCTCTAAGACCACTGCTTATGTCTTTCCTTTTCGTCATTGAATGATCCAGACCAGAAAATTGCCAAGACTTCTGCTTTTCTAGAGGTCTACACACCTGCTGATGATCAATTAATCAAGGGCTGATGCTTAGCAGAATCTGGCTGCAACTTACCCTCTGAAAGCCTGAGGAAGCAGTCAGGGGATATTTAGTATTGCCTGCATGTTTCTTATTCGCTTAATTTTTGTTAAATAAATAATGGCACTGTGAGTTATATATTGTTGCTCATCTGAGGTTGTATTTGTCTAATATTAAGACCTGCTACAATCAGATGATATAAAAAAAACATTTTATATAATTTCACTGAGCTGTAAAGGACATCTGACAAATAAATGAATCTTTATAAATCTCTTTATAAAGATTAAGATAAGAGTTTCAAAAATATAAATATTTTACTTTCAATATACTAATACTTTCAATGTTCCAGTCTCTTTTTCAACCTAATCTCTACATCTTTAACCGGTGCATCTCATAGGTTTGGGATCTACATGGTTTGGAGGCTGGATCAACAACCTAAATCTAAAGTGGCTGGCATTGATTTTATTTTCAGTAATTTGGTGCTTCAGGGGCTTTTCTGTGGCATTGGACCTGACGAGCTGGCCTTTGAACCCCACAGGCATAGTTTAAATTTTGCCTTTTTTTTTTTTTTATTTGGTTAATTTAACAACCACTTTGGGCTAAATACGGATCCTTGCAGCACTAAACAGATACTTATAGCATCATTGCATGGTGCCCTGTGATCCAGGGTGCATTCATGCTTCACACCTAGTGTTCCTCGCATAGGCTCTGCATCCACCGCAACCCTGACCAGGATAACCCTGAACCAGACTGAAGATCAATTTTGTTTTCTACTAGAAATATTCCTTTAATAACTTGGATGGCCAACCTTTGCCCTTATAACTACCACTATCATCTCTGATGTACTCCGAACAGCTTCATAGTTGTAATATCCGGGCCCCTTTAGCCCCCCCCCCCTACACACACACACATTATTACTGACATCTCTACCAGGCATAATACAGTGGCCTCTTTAAATGAGGTTTGACTCAAAAACCTGACCTCGATGGTGCACTAAAGATGTAGAGA
This sequence comes from Clarias laeviceps, assembly GCA_030014305.1. Lineage (NCBI taxonomy): Eukaryota > Metazoa > Chordata > Actinopteri > Siluriformes > Clariidae > Clarias > Clarias laeviceps. The sequence continues at coordinate 5,948,170 of JAQMYJ010000009.1, read as the reverse complement.
TTAGGTTGAAAAAGAGACTGGAATATTGAAAGTATTAGTGTAGCATATGTTCACTGCTTGAGGGTAAAGTAAGTTATGTGTCTAAGCTCAGCTTTTGAAGATCTTTAGGCAGAAAGCGTTTATTATACCAGATCTCTGCACTTTGCTTGGCAGGCAGAAAAAGCCAAGGCAAGGCAATTTTAGTCTCAGACTCTGAGTTTACACAGGTCGCTACACATATAGTTGAGATATTGTGGTATTGAATATTGCAGATGTTCACCAAAATACAGCGGAACCACAGCATACAAATTGAATTTGTTCTGGAGGCGAGTTCTTAAGGAGAAAATTCATATTGTGATACAAATTTTTCCATTAAAAACAATGTAAATATAGATAATCTGTACCCGTCACCTAAAATTATCACCAATATTACAAAGCATTGGTATCATGGGTTGACTCTATCAAAAGAGTCCGGATGTACGGCTCCTGTATGTACACGCAACTTAGCCGGTGTTTGTTTCAGTTCGGTTCGTACAGTATGTCCAAAATATTTCGTATGCAGAGGCAAATTTCCTACAAGATTTCAAATCTTCAAATTTTTTTTTTGGGTGGGGGGGATTTGGGGATTTTTTTTGGGTGGAGGGCCGAAGACTATCACGTGTTTTCAAACTGCTCGCTCACGCACCGTTGGGGCGGCATAACACACTCGGAGGACAGCGCTATCCGCTCCTTCCACTTGCATGAGCTCACAGACGCTCCTGACTGGCTGTAGAGCCGTGACTAATGTGAGAGCCCTAAGCACCTCTCATCACTCCCCTCTGAGAGAGCTCGGCCAATCAGCTCTCTCTAGACCTCCGGCTGCGAGAGGTTACAGCATCACCCGGGAATCGAACTCGCGATCTCACTGCCCCACTCGGAGGCCCCATGATTTTAATTCTTATTCTCATTTAGAAAGTGTATATACTGTATGTATCCATGCTAGACGTTCAGTACAGCAGGCGTGCATGTTTTACCTCCATTTGTGTGCAAAAGCTTGACTGACAGCCGGTCCAGAAGCTTTCATGAACCCGGCACGTTTTTCAGATCCCGAAAGCACCTCATCGCTCCAGTACGGTTTGTGTTTATTCAACCTTTTTTGGTGGAGGAACAAGAAATGGATGAGATGTCAAATGGATTGAAATGGGACAGCGCATTTGAAAAGAGGCCGTATAAAGAACCTCGAGTGGCGCTGGATCAACAATAAGGGGATGAGTCGCTTTTTACTGACACTCTTCTCTTGGCCTTAGGGGTAATTTGCTGATGAAATGGTTTTATGCGTCACATAATGTGCATTTTTTTAAAGGCTTGGAGGGGAGGGGTTGGATGCTGTTTGCCATGGGCACACTGACAAAATGAGATTTATGAGAATATCTCTTGGCTCTTGGCTTTCTTTTTTTGTCATAAGTGGCTCGCCTTTAGAGGAGAAATGGGAGTTCTTGCTAAATACCACAGAGGCCACTACATCAACAATACGAAATTGTGTTTTCTTAAGTGCCTGGAGGGGGTGCTCACATGGATAGCGCGGTAGTTCTGAGATGTGCGACATGAATGGGAGGAGTAATTAGGCGGACACACTGTACAAAGAAAGAGTGCAGAGGGCTGAGCATCTTTTAGGGTAATAGCCCAAACAATATTGCTCACAGCCTACTGAGTGAGAGAGAGAGAGAGAGAGACATGGTGTATGAGAAACACAAAGGCCTGTGTGTGTGTGTGTGTGTGTGTTCCTGGGGCACTCAAAAGAATAAATGCCCCTAAATAATAATTTTGACAACCCTAGGGGGCACTTGATGTTATAGCAGACTCCCATTTATGCAGGTTTAATCTGCCCGCCCCCCTCCCGTTGCCCCTTTTCTCTAAATGCACTGATCTAATTATTGCATGTTAAATGGGCATCTGGTAAATGGCGCATATAATGATGCGTTCCCGGTGATCTGCATTAAGTGCCCTGCTTGTCCTGCTGCAGGCTCCGTCACACAAATCGGCCCCCTGTCTCCGTCTCCCAGCGTCCTCCTCTTCATCTCCATCACAGCTTGGAGCCTGGCGAGTAACCTCACTTAGAAGGCGGCCCTGGGTCCACGGTGCAATTAATGGAGCCACCGCTTTGATTGATTTAGTCCATAATGTGGCGTGCTCCGGGAATTCAGTTGACCAATGCTGGTGAAAAAAAAAAAAAAAAAAAGGGGAGAAGCGGAAGTGTCCTTGCTTGTGGCTGGGTTTATATGACAGAGGAGATTTATGAATCCGGCAAATTTTATGATTATTTTCTGATGCTAATTAATGAGCAAGGTGAAATATGAAAGCAGCTGCACAATGAAAAAAGAGGCTGGTGCATGGATCCCGCTCTCGTCCTCGACGACCTTCAGATTGCTGATTGACTTTGAGTCAGACCCCACTGCCCCGGGCTCGGGGAATGACATCGGGGTCTCAGCGGGATGAAGTGTTTTGACATTGGCAAAGTGGTGCAATCAAAGCCCCCAGTTTGTGCCATCCAGACATTCCTGGAATGGAGAAAATAATGGAATAACACGTTCTCTGTGGTTGCTATAATACGAGTGAGAAAAATATAGCTCTTCTAAGCGTTCCAACCCCGCTTCGTGTGTGGTTATTGTCGTATTGTCGTTTGAAGTGTGAAAAGGTAATTGGCTGGCCTGCCAGGGATACTTTTCAAGAGCATATTCTGTAAAGTATTCTTATTTATTATAAATATTTACTGACCAACTATAAAAAAAGAACAAACCTTGCCGAATGACCTTTATGCTTCTTAAATCTTTTGGTATTTTTGGTGTATTGGTCATTACTCTCAGGAAAACGTGTCTCCGAGCACCGCGATGTAACCACTCTTGCATTATTTTTATTAAGAGTCCTCTCCTTGGTCTATTTTTATACAGACGCAGATGGAGCTAATAAAACCTAATCCTTTATAATTCTTTTTTTCTTGTATCCGCTTCACAAAGTTCACCCTCGCTTCTGTTCTCGCTCCCTGACAATAAAGACCATAAAAAAAGAAAGCTAAACTCTATTTTCATAACTGTAATGAGCCTTTTTTCAAGCTGGAGCCGAACCAGTCGGTTGGAATCCCCGGGTGGTCTGCGGCGCCGCTCCCAGGTGAGGCATCAGAAGTCTGCGTCAGATCTGGAACATCTTGTCTTGTGCGCCGGAACACCGCAATGACCTTTCCTCACATTATATGCTATCATATTATTAACTTTACGAGCCTGGATTTATGGAACGCAGCTTCTCCTGATATTCGCTCTAAATGTCGAGAGAAGGACTCATTAGAAGACCTTTAGGCGGTTCTTTTCCCTCTCTCTCTCTTTCTTTTTTGTTTTATTCTCTTCTTGGTTTAATTAGAGGGCAGGGGACAATGCGTGTCGTACGTATTCGTCATCTCTCCATGGGGTGTCTTTGGTTTTCCATCATAGCTTGTCATTAAGTTCCTGTTCTTTATCCGAACCCACCGATTATGGGAACATTTTACGGAACCACGTGTTGTCCGCATGTTTGCTTGATCGCTCACAATATCGCGTAACAGTCACCTGAAAAATCTTTCATCACAATGCTGAGTTTGTCTGACATAACAGATGGATTTCGAGCGAGAGGAGGACAGCGTGCAGCAGTATGAATTATCGTCTCTCCCTTTTCTTTTCTCTTTCTCTGCTTAATAAGACGCAAATAATAAAGGGGATTGTGACAACAGGAGCGGTCACAGATCTCAACGAAAACGGACAAGCCAGGATAAAGAAAAGATCGTCTCTTGTGTTTTTTTCTTTCTTTGCGGGTGCATTTTGTGACGTGTCTCTTCCCTCGCCGTGGGGATCAGAGCGTGCTCCACACTGGAGTCACACTCCCCCATGCGCTTTAATAATCCGAGTTCATTGTTAGCAATTCATTATTAGCAATAATTGTTGACCTTTCTGCTTCGAGCGAGCTTGTGGTCGGTGCGCTAGTGAGCTCTATCAGCAGCTGTGCCGCTTCACTCTGTGCTTCTCGGAAACGCACTAATGAGACGTGATGTTTTGCAAAAACAGAAGGGTAACTGCACAGATCACAGGTCAGAATGAAGAGATAATTAGGTGAGGTGAACCGCCACCACACGAGGCAGCAGTGTGCAGCAAAACAGCTCTGGTGCCTCTTTAGAATACTGGAGATCCAGGGATTGGAAGTGTTTGCCTGGTGAAGGAGCCACTCCAGGGGTGTTTGAAGGACAGGCCAGCAAGGCAAACCATCCATCTTTGAGAACTCTGGTATTTAATGTTGCTTTCCCCCATGCGGTTAACTGGCGCAATCAGTTTTTTTCCATGATAGGAAATGTCTGTCAGTGAATAATTATCTCCAGACACCGTCCTGATACGATAATAGGTGACATGCGGTTGAAACGTATATGCTTATTGTCCTGGTAATGGACGTATCAGTCACACGGCTGCTGGGTATCATTAATTGTGACAGGTATGCAGATAATGGGAGGGAAAAAAAAGACACAGAGAAAGATTAATGCCCCATTTTCTATTGAGAGTCAGGTATTTACTGAGGAATGTGTTTATGCATATGGTTTAGGTCTATTGGTGCATGTTGTAAACACCTCTTTATTAAGGAGTGGACGATCTGAGTGTGTATGGAAGGCATGACTAACGTGTTGTTCTGTTTTATTGTCACATGTACTTTACATCACAGTGAAATTGTATTTTATTGTTTTTTTTCTCTCGCATATCCCAGTTAGGATATAAGGTCAAAGGGCAGGGTCGGCACAGGGTGAGCATGAATACAGCGCCCCCTTTAGCAGATAGGGTTAAGGGCATTGGTCACAGGCTCAACCTTCCAATTGGTACCTTCCAATCAGCAACCCTTATCATTCATAATAGCATTCATAATAATAATTTATTCTTTGTGGTTACCTGCCTTAGGATCTTAGCAACAAGGAGATTCTGTTGATATGACAAGTTGTGTGTTCGTGTTTTTTTTTTTCTAATAGTTTCAGTATTCTTACTGATAGTTGTAGTAATAATTACGGTGGCCGTGAAGTGCAAAACAAATGAACAAAACTGAAAACAAAATAAATAAAAAAACAAAATAACAAAACCAACAACAAAACCCAAAACAAAATAACAAATTCAAAACAAATTAACAAAACGGAAAACAAAATAACTAATTCAAAAACAAAATATCAAAACCCAAAACAAAATAACAAAACCCAAAACTAATTTGTTATTTTGTTAATTTGTATTAAATATAATATATATAATATATAATATATATTATATAATTATATATTATATAATATTGTATTATATAAAATATTTGAAACCATAATAAGGACAGTACATGTTTGCACATTTATTCACACACGAATCTACCGCTACTACAGTACTTCCTGTATATCTTGAGTGACAGATGTCTTATCCAATCAGCGGTAAGAATTTAATTTGCAAACTATACCTACCTTTTCCAGTTTGTATCTGACTGGCCGAGAAGTGCAATACAAATTAACAAAACGGAAAACAAAATAACTAATTCAAATCCAAATTAACAAATCCGAAAACAAATTAACAAATCCGAAAACAAAATAACAAAACCAAAAACAAAACAACAAAACGCAAAACGAAATAACAAATCAGTTTTGGGTTTTGTTATTTTGTTTTGGGTTTTGTTATTTTGTTTTGGGTTTTGATATTTTGTTTTGGGTTTTGATATTTTGTTTTTAAATTAGTTATTTTGTTTTCCATTTTGTTAATTTGGTTTTAAATTTGTTATTTTGTTTTCAGTTTTGTTAATTTGATTTGCACTTCAGGGCCACCATAAATAATAATAATAATAATAATAATAATAATAATAATAATAATAATAATAATAATTAATTCAACTTCTATAGCGCTTATTCTGTGCCCTGGGTCTCAGGGGCCTGGAGTCTATCCTAGGAGACTTGGGGCACGAGGCAGGGTACACTCTGGACAGGGTGCATCACAGGGAACAAATACTGTACACATGCACACAACACACTATGGGCAATTTGGAACCTAATCTGCATGTCTTTAGACGGTAGGAGGAAAATGGAGAACATGGAGGAAACACACCAAGCACGGGAAGAGCATGTAAACGCCACGCACAAAACCTGAGGCGGGAATCGAACCCAGACCCTGTTGATGCACGGCAACAGTTCTATAATAAAATAATAATAATATTAACAGGAAGAAGAAGGATTCTTTTTGCTGTCTCCTTATTTGCCTTGGCTTGGCTAATTAGTTAATGTGGGACCTAATTTCATTATATCCAGGGGGGCAGGTGGGTGTGTGTGTGTGTGTGTGTCTGTGAAGGGTGGGAAGCATTTTCAATTAGCATATTCATAGATTTTTCAAGGACGCCAAAAATAAAAGTGTTTTGTGAACAATTTATTGCCTTAAGTTTTAGGCAATTTCCTGTGAATTTGCAGATCAATTGTTCATAATTGCTTTTCGAAACAAATTTTACAGCAAGAAACCGGCACACCATGAGGAACAACGAGAACCCGGCGTTTGTATTACTCATGATGCCTCCTCCACATGGCACTTTATTAATAAAAGTCCAGTCCTTGGTGAGTTTTGGCACAGCTTCCACCAAACCAACTTTCTCCATCCAGCATCGCTTGGCTATGCTTTTCTCCAACACAAAACTCATCCGGCAAGCCTAATTTTTGAACAAAAGCACCAAACTCTGCAAGTCGATCGGTGCCCGGCTCGGTTTGAGGCCCTGAACACACCAGACTGGAGCTGTACACTTGAGTGAGTCGGTTTACTGACGCCAGCTGACGTGCGCTGTTATTAAGACACATCAACAGTTGGAGGAGGTTTTAGAGACACGGTGCCATTCCTGTTTTTCCCCGAACGTTGCCTGGGCCCCCATCAGATCCTTCACCTGGCTCTCTGGGTCTTGTCCAGGAGTCCGCCTGCTCCTTACACGCTCCGCTGGGCCGCAGCCTCGAGGGGGGAGGATAGATCCGGGGCTGAGGGAGACAGCAGGGCCGGCAGATCCACTCCTCTACCCACCATCCTGCCTGGAGCGCTGCAGATGCCACCTTGCCAGCAGGGATGGCACCGTCTATCAGGGGAAGCCAGAGCTGGCGGGTTTGCTTTCAGTTCAGCACAAAAAGGACCGTTGCGGCCAGATGGGGCACAATTAGTGTTGTTTGTTTGACAATTTTCGGGACCGGTCCTCACCTAGCCGAGTGTAAGCAGACGATGGTTTTATTGTGTCGTTTCTGAGCCTCGCTTGTATAATGCATCCAAACTGATCTGTTAACATGCTGTCAGGGCGGATGAATGTTTATGTATGCGTAAGAAGTGATCAAAGTAAGTGCTCAGAAAACGACGCTTATGGAGTGAAACACTGTCCCTCCCATTTTTTTTTTCTGTTCTTTTTTTTCCCCTCATAAATCAGCTTATGTACAAACAAATGGTTCTCAGCACTCACACAATGAGGTGCAATGAAGACGCGCTCTGTGCCAAGCGCGTGTCAGATGAACGGGGGCAGAAGGGGTGGTTTGGGAGTCAGGCGGCGAGCCCTACAAATTATCTCCCAACATCAGCATAATTAAAAAGCATAAATCTATACTGCAGGGACATTAATATTGTCAATCAATTGCTCCGAGACTTAAGATTAGATTGGATTCGTTCACGGCGTCTACTTAGCACAGGGACGTCTCGCAGCACCTTTAACAAGGGGAATTGTTCTTTGTGATGTCTCAGACAACGTGGCATAAAATCCCCCTGCGGAGAAGTCGAGCAAAAAGGATGATTGGTTGTCTCGCGCAGTTGAAGGTCGCTGAGGTCTGTCGCATACCGAGCATCATTGCATGGTTGCTCGGTACAAACAAACAGAGTTCTCACTTTTTCAGACAGTCTCCTCCACTGGGAGTCTATCAGCTAGGAGTATGACTGAGGCCTCTGGGATGTGAAGGTGACCTTTTTTTTTTTTTTTTTTAATATTTGACGGTTCCCCCCAGGTTGCATTCACACCTCAGAATCCATCACCTGGCGTGGAAGTGGTGATAGAGCGCCCTTCCCCCCCACCCCACACCTCCTCTCAGGCTCCATTTTTGGGCAGACTCACTTGGGACTCAGGTGCGCCTCCCTCTCTGTGAATTATCGACCTGCTGCCAGAGGAATGAGAAGGTTGGCGCTACCAATGACAGAGAGGACACTGGAACTCACGAGTTCTTTACGATCCTTCAGCGGTGTGCAGAGAGCGCTATATTCAGGGTCACTGGAGAGATCATTTTGTTGTTTGTTCCACTTCTGCTCCAGCTGAAAAGCCAACGGTGCATAATGAGTCAGTTTTCTTGACGAGCTAAGTACACGGCTCCATAAATCCTGCATGCATCCGGAAACGCTGCACCGGATCGAACTTGCGAATGAGTCGTTATTGAATGGTCATGGTTTAATGAGTGATAAATAAAATTAGCTAAAGGTGACGTCGGTCGATGAACAGACAGGAAAAGATGCTTACAAATCCTCTACTGATTTGCGACTTAGGCTGTGCTAATGAATAATGAAATCATAATCAGTTTCGGTGTTGACATCAAACTATTTTTTGCATCTCAACACACATTTCCGTTATTGTAACTTTTTTTTCATTCTGCTAATTTTATTTTCACACTTTGCACTCTAATCCCCGTAATGTAGTTAGAGATTTGAGGAATTACGCTTTGTATTTTTTCTTCGCTGTCTGACCGAGCTAAAGTATCCTTAATTAAAACATAACATTCTTCTCTGAGTGTATCCACTGTCGGCCTGACGTGATTACACTCGGCAGAGATCTACCTCTCGTGAATAGTAATGTGCCTTCGACTTGACAATGACAAAAGCCCGGGAATATGATTGTGTCACCTGATATATGATGCAGTATTAATACCCATGCATTAGCATGTCAGAGTAAATAAATGGAAGTGCATTAACGACTATTAGGCTGAGAAAAAGCAGGGTCACGCGTTACACTGTATGCTTGCCAGATAATTTTTTATTTGATTACATTTTTTTGCAAAAAAATTTGTATAATATGTGAGAAACAGACTTTCCCAGGCTGGTGTTTTATTAAAAAGAAAAGAAAAAAAAACAAAGCTTGAGTGCAAATCAGCTGCTATAGCAACGGCAACAGCAATATACTCCCCATTAGATTTCATATAAACCATAGAAAGTGTTGCTCAAATTATGATTTACTGCTTTTAATAGATGATGAAGGAAACAGTAATAGCAATAGGGCAAAAGAGTGCAGCGAACAATTACATGAGAATCCTCCAGAGCGTGGCCACCTATCATCAGCGGCCTTCAGATACAGTCCGCGCAAACATCAGTCAAGATCATGATCACTTCAAATTACCGTCCCCTGGAGAAGCACCATGGCTAACGTAATGCCATTTCCATTGATTGTTGTGATACTGACAAGCCATGTTTGGACAGAGGCCTTGCATTAATTTTAACTGATGATGACGTTGGTCATTTGTCCCCCTCGTAATTCCATGTCAGCTTCGTAGCAGCGAACGAATGGACTGAGAACAACCGGAGGAGAAAAAAGGCACACGCTGAATTCTGTTGTGTTTCTCATAGAAAATGTTTCTGCATTTAGAGTAAGAGTTATGGATTGTCCTCTGTCTTTTGCTTACTCTCATCAAGAGGCGCCACAGCAAACCACCCAACCCGCACAGGTTTTACGCCTGATGCAACTCTCTCATTTTATCCAGGCTTAGGACAAGCACTGAAGTCAGCAGCTTGGAATCAGACGTGGACCTTCCACATGGCAGGCGAGACACCTACAGTACTGTACCACTGAGCCACCAATGCCCACTAGAGTTATGGGTATGAGTGGAAATTTCATTTCTGTATTCAGACTTTTTCCTTGACTGATACTGGATTGACTGAGGACCAAAAAAACTTCATGCAGGATGTTACAGTATATTTTGGACACTAAAGACAAGCAATACGATTATGCTATTCTATAAACTATAAACTACAAACCGTCCCTTTGTTGAAATGTCATCTCCATGTCATCTCTTCTTTCCCCTTTTGGTATGCTTTGAGAGTGCTTCACGGGTCAGGTCAGCTCTGATTGATTGGTGGGAGGTGATCCCAACAACCAATGGATCGTTAATGGGTTAACTGACCTTAAACTATCCCCCCCCCCCCCTTTTTTTAGGAGCTTTATAGCCTTTGCCCTGAGGGTCAGGAGGATAGTTTCAGATTTAACCTCTTTCTAATCACAGCATTATTGACAGCATTACTATGATCTATGGATCAATTATGTACTATATTAGATTAAACACATGAAATAAATATTTTAAAAAAGCAAAAATAGTTTGAAAGAGATTGTGAGGAATTCAGTTGCCAGAGTGCCATTTATATGCGCTCCCGCCTGCACAGTTGAAGATTAGCCAGTGACATTGCAAAAATAAGGTTTCTATTCATATGCTAACTTAATATGTTCACCAAAAATAAATTACATATTCAAAACTTAGCCTTGGCACATTATCGTTATTTCAGAAGTCTAATTTATTCGAGTTGGTATGCATTGCAGAACCAGTTCAATTTGATGTATGCGAAGTGCAAAGTATATTATAATTCGAACTAAAAAGTTTTTTTTCTTATTAGCGAGTCCATTTCGGTGAAAAATGTTAATATCCCTAACAATTTTGACTCATTTATATTATCACGCTGTCTGTACATTTTTTTTCATTATTACTCATAACAAAACTTTATGCTAATTTGTCTTTTTTAGAGTTCTTTAGCCTTTAACCACTTAAAGATCGAGCAGATCATGTGTTTGCGTTGGATAAAATGCACCAGTAGAACCAGGAGTGTATTGATTCTTACTTATCGATACTTCAGATACTCATATTGCCATTTTAAAATCAATTCTAATATAACAATATAGAGACTCAAGAGTGCATATTTGTATATATGTTATTGAATCAAATTTGACCTTGAGAAGTAAAATATTGTAGGCGGTAACAGTGATGTGGTTCTGCTCCTTCTGCCACATCAGTTCTCTTTCCAGCCTGTTTCACATGCACACACTTGTCTCATATTGACATAATTATAAATTCAGCTAATTAATGCTATAAATGTACAATAATTTAACTCTAACACCTGCTAATTCATGCAATTACTTAATCAGAAAATCATATGGCATCAGCACAGTGCTAAACATCATGCAGACACTTTGGTTAATGTTTACATCAGAATGTGAACAAAAAAATGAGCTTGTTTCAGTATTTCAATACATCACTGTGGCTTTTCTGGGAATTTCACACACAACAATCTCTAAAACAGTCTTCATACAGTATATACTGTATATAGGCAGGGAGGGAGAATTTACATAGTCCATAGCACAAACGCATTTGCATTTAACACTCCAGACACTGAAACAGCGTGTTTAAAAAAGGAGTGAAAAAGAAGGAAACGTTAACAAGGTAAGCAGGCACCTTGAGGCACTAGTGAAATGCTGGGATACGTTTTATTCCAGTTTCCATAGAAAAATAAAGGGAGTTTTTGTACTCCCATAACTGTGTTCTGTTATTCTGTGCAATCAAAAGTCCTGGTTTGACTTGAACACCCTTCTACATAAACTCAAGAACGACAGTTTTTTATTTATTTATTTATTTTTACTGGATATTTATAAACCGCATTTATTTTGTAAGTGCTGAATAAATCCAGCTTAATGGAAAAGAACGATCATTGGTTGCATTATTTATTTTTTTATCTCGTCAATCAAGTCAATAAGTAAAATATTAAAAGAATTACTCATATGTGTTTTATATATATGTATGCACAAAATATTGATTCCAGGTGTAATTTTTATTGATTCTGTCCCCTCCCCATTGAAGCAGAAAATGACCTTCTTGTATAATTTATATTCTTTGCCATCCAATGTCATTTCATTGCAAATGCACCCCCGAGTGGTCAGGATTCGGGCCTAAGTGGACCACTTTAAAAGTTTAATGACTCTGTCAGGTTGGGTCTGAAGGTTGTTGTCTTTCAAAACCGACACTCTGTAATTATTTCTCCAATATTTGACAGAGATCCCACCAGCGGATGTCCACCAGGGTGCGGCATGACAAATCAGCTCGAGCATCCCATCTCGACGAAGCTTCGCTCGGAATAGCTAAGCGTAATTTTATGCCATCCACCCTCTCTGTCACAACAGTTTATTCATTACAGACTGCACTAATAGGAGCTGCTAAAAGCAATGTGTCCAGGATGGCAGTCTGTTGTTTGGAGTACAGGTTTTACTGTGGTCAGACTAATTTGCTGTAATTGGAGAGTTGGCCCGAGTCCTTATCGGAGTGTGTGCTGTCTCCCATCTCCACCGCGCACGCCTGTTCCTGGACTCGCATAATTACTGCATTCACTCAGCCGCCTTGGAGATGCGTGCAACGAATTTCTCAGTTTGATTAGACGCGCCAGGCCCGAGGGTGGCTCCTTTGAGGTTTTAATGAACACAATCTTCCATCCCTTGTAGATGATAATCTAAAAACTGAATGATGAGTTTAAGTGATCGTGAAAAAAAAAGCTCTGATTATTTGGAGGTCTAGGATTAAATTCTATAACGCAACATCTGTGCACCCATTAACATTAACTCATTAAGCTGGCTAGGTAACCGTCCTGGTAGATCTGTAAACTGTAATCTAAACATATCTAGGACTAAATTAAGCCAATATATATAAGCAGGACTGGTAATTAAGGCCTGTAAACATGAATGAAATTATCAATGTTAATCAGCTTTGTCTCTGAGAAGGTCTGGTGGGGCCTTGCTAATCATCTTTGGGTCCCTGATAAGCTCATATCAAAGCTTGGAGCTTGCAAACCTGATTAAGATGCTCCTAGACCCTGCTGATCTTTCCTAATCTTTTCCTGCTAACTGGTTAAGTCCTGAACTCATACTGACAAGCAAGGATTTCTGTGATTGAGAATGAACTTTTACCCTTGCTATTGCTAAGAATCGTGAGAAGGGAAATCAACAAGGTGGTTTCCTTTAGGAAATCGTGTATACCGCTTTATCCTGTATACAGGGTTGTGGGGGGGCCTGGAGCCTATCCTAGGAGACTTACAGTAGTGCATGAGGCAGGGTACACCTTGGATGGGGTGCCAGGCCATCGCATGGCACACACACACACACACACACACAAACACGTTCATTCAAACACTACAGGCAACTTGGGAACACTAGTTAGCCTAATCTGCATGTTTTTGGACTGGAAACCGAAGTACCTGTAGGAAACCCACTGAGCAGGGAACAGGCAAACTCCATGCGCACAGACCCGAGGTAGGAATCGAACCCTCGACCCTGGAGGTCTAAGGCAACTGTTCTAACCTCTAAAAAAAAATCAGAGACTAGACCAACATCTTTTAAATCAAGCACTTAACATTAAGCCTGAAATAAACTTAGGGATAGAAAATACTGACTGAAGGAGAAAAACTATTTTTGTTTACTTAAAAAAAAAGAAGCTGAAAATAAAACATCTAATGCTGTATGAATGAAAATATGGATTGTTATAAGAGTCTAGTGTTCTGAAAATTCTTATTATAACATCCTTCTTAACTTGACACTTTTCAAAAATAGCACTTGATTCATCACATTTATACCTTTTTATACTCTTTATCCCTTTTATTCGCTATCTCCAAGGTCGCTTTAAATAACACTTATACCGTACATATGTTTTATTCTTTAAAGTCTGAATACCAGTCTAAACAACTTTTCCTGTTAAATTCCTATCAGTGTCTGAACACTGAGTACAGCTCATTTAGCATGACTAGCAAATATGTTGCATTTGCTAGCTGTATTAGATCACGCAGCACTGTCAATGTGACCAAAGTGTATTGATGGCTTTAAACTTCCGCCGGGATGCCATCTGTAGCTCGGATATTCTCTTGACACGTAGCTTAGCGTAAGCAGGCCTGTCTCCAGCAGCCTATGATCCTCCTAAAGACGAAAGGCTGCGTTACTTCTCGGTGGCCGCGCTCAGGGGATGGACCGAGCTGGCACGAGAAAAATTAGCCTGATCCGTCCTAAAGCCTTATCGGGTTTGCTCACAAAGCCAGTTTGCAGATTTACACAGCAGTCCGCCGTTTGGAGAAGGCTTGGCTTACTTTGCTGGCAGCTTCCTGCCAAGAGATCCAAAGCACAGAGCAAAGCGAAGAAGAGAGATGAAAAACGCCTATGGAATGAGTTTCGAGTCTGTCGCATGAATCAATATTTGCAAACTTATTCATGCTATAATGTACAGTACATATTATGTACAAATTTATTATACGTGACACAAGGCATGCGTTTGACTCACTAATTCATACAGGCAGACTGCAAAATAACTACCCCGTTCTGCATATCCCATAAGCCGTAGATTTGATTGGTGGCTCCACTTAATACCTCCTTAGAGAGCATTCGTCGGCTGACAGCGGAACACACACCTTCTGGAGTGATCTAACATCGCCTCGGAGCCAAATTAATGTGACAGTGACAGCTACCTGCACAATTCATTATTCAGCCAGAAGAAATTAAGGTCATAAAACAAAAATGAAATAATGCGCCATAACTCATAGCCATAGTAACCCCCCCCCCCCAGTCCCCCCCCAAAAAAAGAAAAAACGGTTGAGAGAGGACGTTCAAGAACGAGTCACTTTGCCCTGAAGTTTGAGTGACTCAGTGCGAAATAAATCCCCAAATCTTCTTTTGGGTTCTGGTAATTTGGATGTACACAGGATGGCGACTCCTTGATAAAAGCCTTTCACTGTAGAGTATTACTTCACGTGCAATTTAAAACAAAATGTGGAACGGCTCAGCGGGGCTGACCTTTTGCTGAGATGTGAGATTGTGAATACCTGCGCTCTCGAGATGTCTTATCAAAAAATTCTGCACGGTCGTCTGTGGTGCTGTAATCAAAATTCGGCTTAAAGGAAATCGTTCCCCACGCATTCGTAATCAGGCTGACCAGGCTCGTTCTCGGGCTCGGAACAGAATACCTACATCACCTTCGCTCCTCCTGCGAGTTGCATATAATCAATCTCCTACAGCAAAGCGAATAAACAGTGAAGTCAGTACAACTCTCTGTTTTCTCACTGTTGACGAGAGAAAACACGCTGGAGGGGAAAAAAAAAAAAAAAAAAAACATGTCTTTTTAATGGAACGTGTTTATCTTGCCAGGCTTCTTCGTCTCGTCCTGCATGAGTGGGTTGTTGGGTTGTATTAGATTACTGCAGTGCCGGGTGAAGAGAGAAAAGCGAGTCGGGTGACAGAGCTAAGAGTTTTTCCCTCTTGCCCTGGATATTAGCCTCAATAATGGCACGGATTGTTTTTCCGACTTTCGCACAGCTGTATTCCCATCTGCCTCAGCGCTCCGGAGATGCTGCCTAATTGATAAGCACAATATGCATGTTAGCAGTTTTGATCATGAAGGCTCAGGCTCATTTACATAAAAAGTGGAAGGGAGCAAAAAAAAAAAAAAAAAACATGTCAGGGCTTATGTACATGGGATTACATAATATAGTTAAACCGATAGCATGGATGCAACTGAACCCGAATGCATTTTATGTAATGCTCACATAACGCGCTCTAAATAGATATACACGCACACTACTTTCTTTTTCCACTTGTTTTTTCACGTAGAAAGGCTCACAGGTCATCTGCTTGGAACTAGAGGTGCTCATCAGGACTACGGTCTGATGCAGGGGTAACTGAGAAGCTATACTGTATAATATGCTTGCTGGACCAAAAAAATGTTCCGTGGTTTAAATTAGGCTAGAAGTTTGTTTTTATATTTTTCGAAACATCGAAGCATAGGATATGGAAGGTATTTGAAGATCTAACCAAATGTGGATATCGCCATCCCGAATGGACAGACAGACTTCCTAAACCAGAAAGGAAAGAAATGAAGAAGAATATGAAGTACACACAGACTAGAGTAATATACAAAGACACAGATATATACATACTTTCAAGATCTACTTTATTTTTATGCGCGCACCCCCTCCGGATATATAGATCCAAGATTTTCGTTCGTCTTAGCTGATGTTTCCTGAAGAGGGCAAGATTTTGAATTACGCCCCTCGCCTCCACAGTAGTAATGAGAATACGGAATACATCATGAATTACACGGATATCAGAAAGGATCTGTTACCAAGCAGAGGCGGCGCCATTAAAACGATTAAAACAAGTGATTTATTTGCACATGAGCAGTTCTTTCTGCCTGAGTGGACTTTCATCAGTTAAGTCACCTCCTTTGCCAGGAAAGAAAGGCTGAAAAAAAGCTTAAAAGGCTTTTACACTGTCCATTACAATATGGAATAGCAAGTGCACCCATGAGCATCCAATGCATTCGACGATGCCACGTTCATTTAGTTTGACATTCAGAAAGCAATCCATCACCCGAGCACGGCCATTACTGTGAGCCATACGAAAGCATGCTGATATGTCGCATAGAGAGCTGTGATTCTTATAAATGTTTGTCACTACGATGGGAGAGCATCTGCCGTTTGCCCACGCTGTTTCCAAGGATACCATGGTGGAGAAAAAGAGCTCGGTAAGAAAGCTCCATCTGCTGTTCCTCTGTTCAGCCCACTTGCCCACGACCCATTTCCCCCCCAAAATTCATCTGCCAGCTTGCAGTTCATTAGTGAATCTTGCAAGCATCAGTTAAAACTTTTCCTCTCCGCCACCACGTTGCGCCACACCATAAATCACTGTCTCCTCCAGCGGCCGGGTGGAGGAAGCGCCACGAGCCTGCTGCCAGTATGCGCTGGAAACTACATTGCTTCATCCACATGATGTCATTTCTATCTTGTCAGAGGCCATGAAAACATAATGTGTGAAGAAATTGAATTTTCACTGTGAATGTTCACTCAGACCTCCTTAAAAGTCCAACTATGGGTCTTGTAGTTATATCATTCTCATATTACTTCCTAAATGGGTTCGCCTTGGAACCGTGTCTGGCAGGGATATACATAGAACTTTGCCTGGAAGAAAAAAAAAAAAGAAAAACAAGGAAATCTTTAGCATTTAACCTTTTCATTCCCTTTGGCCTTAAATCACAAAGCAGCGATGTTTTTAAACCTTACACTAAATATGACTAAGACCTTTATAACCTGATGTCCAATAATAACTGACTTCAGACTAACAGCTGTCAAACTGATTAAGATTAACTACAATCTAGATTCTAGTCCATGTAGGAGATCGGCTGCATAAATACAAGATGACCGTCGTATGCTCATTCTTATTCTGCACACTGCCAGCGCATTTTCTTCCTAATTCATTCCTTCCCCCG
This sequence comes from Clarias laeviceps, assembly GCA_030014305.1. Taxonomy (NCBI): domain Eukaryota; kingdom Metazoa; phylum Chordata; class Actinopteri; order Siluriformes; family Clariidae; genus Clarias; species Clarias laeviceps. The sequence continues at coordinate 5,930,877 of JAQMYJ010000009.1, read as the reverse complement.
GGATCTCATTGCCGAGTCTATAAATTCACATTTTTTGGTGTCAGGTTTGGATTCATTGTGGTGGGAGTTGGAGTGCAGGTTCAGCAGATCTAACGTGTTTGAGATAGAGGATGCGCCGTGGTGTGGCTTGGTAGTGATATATTACATTCTCGGAACCAACTGATAATTATACTCAAGAGTTTCTGCACACCCTCAGGCCAAAGCAATACGGTAGAAGGTTAACAGTTGATGGACTTATAATTATTTTAGCCTGAAGCCGCCAAAACTGGGGAATGAAACATAAAATATGTACAGGATTTTCATTTTTAAACTTTCTCAAAATAATTTTGCTACTTATGAAGGCTGTCAATATCTGCTGTCTGGCAAAAAAAGCAGTGTGTTGCACACAGTAATATTTCGTTGGATCACCTCTCGATTTGACTGCAGAGTGCATCCATCGTGGCATTGATTCAACAACCTTATTCAATGCCACAACATTTATTGCTTGTAGAGTTGCATTCATTTTTAGCTGAGACCTCGTATTGAAGGTTAAGGTCAAGGTTTAGTCAATTTATGTGTGAAAATGATTCCTCATGCTCCCAGAACTAATCTTTCACAACTTGAGCCTGGTGAACCTTGGAATTGTCATCCTGGAATATGTCCCGTGCCATCAGGGAAGAAAAACTCCATAGATGTGATAACCTAGTCATTCGGTACATTCAGGTCTTCACCTGACTTCATTTCATTGCGACATGATGTTGCTGAACCTAGACCTGAACAACCCCAGATCATAACACTGCTTGTACAGTGGCCACTGTATGCATGATGGGTGCATCGCTTCATGTGCTTCCCTTCTTACCCTGATGGACACATTACTCTGTAATAGGCTCAATCTGAACCCTGGCCAACGGGTCCCATCTGCTTGGGCTCCATATTCTTCTGGGTCCATTTTAAAGTGTCTCAAACAGGCACACCTGTGAAGGTAAGATTAGAAGTGATCTATCTAACTAGCAAACTTAAGCAAGGAGTTACTCTTATGTGTTTGGATTGTCTTTCATTCCAGTAGCAACACAACTTTTTTTAAACAAGCTTATAATGTTTTGGCACGTCCTTTAACTTTACTGTATTGTGTATACTTTTAGTGTCCACAATACAATCATGCCACCATGTCTAGGACCTCTTTTTCATGAAATTTAGTAATTTAATAATGAATAAAGTTATCATTGTTTCATCTGCCTTTGTGAAAAAACTAAGCACATTTCTCCGGATTTATTTATTTTTCTTTTTATGTCTAGACATACAGTATTGCCATCCACTACAGCACCGGCTATTAGAAGATGAAACCTTTACTCTTTGAACGAAGTTAATCAACGATTTATTTTTAGCATCTGCAAAGCCACAGTTCCCTTGAACTTAAAACTACAAGCACAGCAGTGCTACTGTTGCACTGGGAACTTGCACTGTTGCAAGGTGTCTCTTCTTTCTCCATAAAACTTACCAACGCTGAAAGTTATTCTAGCTGTAATATCCTTTGTCTAAAAACATATGCAGTGTTCATGCCTCTCTGTCCAGCCAAGTCTAAACCATCCAATCAAATAATTTCATATTCATCCTGTATATGGGGTCGGTGCGGGTTTGAAGCCTATCCCACGAGACTGGACAGGGGGTCAATCCATCACAGGGCACACACATATGTACACACACGTTACAGGCAATTTGGAAATGACAGTTCGTCTAACCTGCATGTCTTTGGACTGTAGGAGGGAACCGGAGTACCGGAGAAAACCCACCAAGCACGGAGAGAAGAAACTCACATGCAAACTCCATGCACACAGACCCCAAGACGGAAATCGAACCTGGGCCCTGGAAGTGCAAGGCCTCCTTGCTAACCACTAAACCACTGCGCCGCCTATAATTAATATAATTATTATTATTTTGTTTTAAATAAATTAGCCTAAAACATTTCTCTTTTAATGTCTATAGGGTTTAATGAACTTTTAAGGCATCTGATCACGGCCAATGAAATGTAAATTTATTCATTCATTATTAATTTATACTTTTGTTCAGGCAAAAGCATTTAAGATTTCTCCAAAAAAAACAAATCTCTATCAGGCTTGTATATTGATGTTATCAATTGCATTGACTTTGTTGTTACAAGTTGTGTGTAAAGTCGCTCAGTCAGATAGATACCCAGCAAAAATCAGTTTCTTTATAAAGTAATTTTGCACTTACAGTACAGTCCATTTTAAGGTAGTGGTTCTCAAGCTTATTGTTGGAGAATTATTGCTCTGCATATTTTACTGTTTTCTGTGTGCTCTACCACACCTTCAATGAAAAGACTGTTAATTAGTTGATTAGTTAAATCAGGTGTGCAGGCCACAGGTTCTCCAGGAACAGAGTTGGGAACCAGTGTTTTAGAGTATGTACATTGTATTTTGAGTAATTGAGTAATAAAACTTAAGTGGTACTTCTATTTGTAGTGGAGTACGGTTTTAGGCGAGTACTTTTACTCGTTTTTTTTTGCAATTTTGTGTTTGTGTTCTTCTGCCACCTCTGGGAATACATTTTCCAACATGGTTGTTTAAAGAATGAGAAGCTCCTCAATGCATCGTTTAGGGTTAAAAGAAATGTTGCCAGCTGAAACATATTAATTACTGCAGTAATGAGCCAATTAAAGCCTCTTAAATACTTTCTCATATAAATGAGAAAAAAGACTGGTGAAGGATGTCAGGATGTGTAACAGCAACATTTTTACAGATGTTACACAACATTAATGAATTCATTAATTAATTAATTCATTTATATTTTATAGTGCCTATCCTGTACAGGGTTGCGGGGGGGGGGGCTGAAGCCTATTCCAGGAGACTTTGGGCACAATGCGGGGTATGCCCTGGACATGGTGCCAATCCCATTACAGGCAATTTGGGAAACCAAATAGCCTAATCTGCATGTGGGAGCCGGTTGGGAAAACCCACCAATAACTGAGAACACGCAAACTCCAGCCACACAGACCCAAGAAGGGAATCGGCACCTTCGGTCCTAGAGGTGCCAGGCTACAGTGCACAACACTACGCTACTGTGCCGCCACACAGTGTTAAATGCAACTATTAATTGATAAATTGTTTAAAAATATAATAGCATCATTTGATAAATGTCAAATAACTCTAGTGAGCAGAACAGTATCTGCAAATGTCTGGAAATGTCAAACTTTGAGGCAATAAAGAAATCTGATGCTATATTTTACTTGACAAAAAGTGGACTATTGAACATTATATTGTATTATAAAATTATATTGTGTATTTATACATAAATCTAAATATATGTTTTATGTAACAGAGAAACGGAAATACTGCACATTTCTTTATTGATTGCTTTTGCAGTTATAAATGAAGGATCATGACATCAGCACTGGTGGCGAATCCACCGTATTGATCTACTGCATCAGTAATTACCGACTCATTCGGCTTGTATTTTTTTCATTCAGGCTTTTCTCGTTGACAATAAGCAGTAATAATCTTGGGTTCACCCTTAGTGGGCTAATATTTTTCTGCCGTTAATGTTTAGACATGAAATGTGCATACGCAACAAAGAAGACAATATAAAGATGATTGGACTTGAATGTGAGTCAGTCCTTGTCTGATAATGATAGGGCTGCATGCCAAAGCCAAGCTTTTGCATAATTTTCCCAGCATCCACATCAGTAGAACACGGAGCGGGAGTCTGAGAGCTCAGTGCCTGGCTCTCGTTGCTCTCATACGTTCGTGCCTGGGAGCACCGGATGTTTACTGTGCCTCTGCCAGCAGAATTGTGTGAGAGCTCCAAACCGGATCCCCCGGAGAGCTCACGGCTGGCACTGACTTGCCCGTCTGCACTTGTGCAAAATTAGCCCCTGAAAAAAAAAACATATATACATTTCAGGATGGGCTGTGAGTACACTCATTACATGCATTCAAGCACCATTTATCTTCACAGGCCTGGATATGACGTTCATTAGGTTTTTGCTTTATTTTGGGTGTTGGGTAATTATTACAGGTCACAATGTAGATATGTAGCTTGGTCGCGTCGCATGGTTTTCACACAGCGCAATCTGTTTCTGTATCCAGTCCAAAGCTCTCATCAGTGAGGTGGAGGCAGGTTGCCTTTTCAAGCTCCACTGACCATCCAAGAGTGCCGTTCCAGTTTTTTTTTTTTCCACTATTACTTGATTGTTTCTATCTTTCTAGTCAGATTTTATAAAATATTGCATATTTGATTCTAAAAGTCAGTGGTAGCGCGTGTTCCCTTCACTTTCTCACATTCAGAGGAGACACTCGAGCCTCTGTTGTGCTGCAGGTGCTGTAAAAAAATATAATTAACAATCGCTGAAAGCAAGCACTTAAACTTACCTGTCAATTCAGCGAGCACAATTTCTTGCACTTATATTCAAGCAGCGTAGTTTAATCTTTCCGGGCTCAGGATGGTACACAATTACACTATCTGTATCTGTTAAAGGTTCCACTTATCTTTAAAACAAAATTAGTTTTGTTCCTCGGTGCAATGGTTTTCCAAAATATGAAAAATCTATTAGCCATTAATTTAAAGCACCTTGACCAGGCAGGTACTAAGGACGAACGTTCTTGTTAATAAATGTCACTTTTGTACAGTGCAGAAAGCTTCATATCTAATTGTTGTGAAAAGAAAAAAGAAAAGAAAAGAATAGCTTGCAAAAATGTTTACCATCACCATATCACTAGATTCCACCAGATGCCTTGAGAACATTATGGCAAACCTGTGCAAAACAACAACAACACATAATAGTGCACCTTCTGCTCATATTTGTATTGTATCGGTTCATTCCAAATGATGTAGCTGTTTCTGGTTCCATCACGAATCTGGGCCTAAAGAGACTTGAACGGATTTTAAAAGACAAAATTGCTCACTGCACCTTTAATTCACCTTTAATTAACCTCATTTATTTTTAACTTTGCTTTAACTATGAATGAGGTTTTAAGAAAAGAAAAAGCTTTAATAGTTTTTTCCAAGTGTGTGAGTGTATATGAGTGTACTTACATAAAAAAATGTTTCATGCACAGTCTTTTGTGTCTATTTCCTACCATCAAAGGCATTTCCTTTTCTTTCTTTCTTTATGTTTCTCTATCATTTTCTTATTACTCTTGTCCCATGCCAATCCTTCAGCTTGATGTTCTCTCCTTTGGATTGCTCTTTATTCCAAAGCTGGTCATTATCTCAACCATCTGCTGCACACTGAAACCCCAGATTCAGCTTGTGTTGTCCTTTCTGCTGATCTTTTGTTATCAGTGTGCGTCTGGAGCCCGTCCAGGAAGAGAGACCTCGGGACGTGTCACTCTTGGGGCTTTTCAAGTGGATGCTCACTCTGGTTTCTGTATATATTTTTTTTCTTCTGAAAAAATACACCAATGCCCTTGTTTTTTAGTTTTTTTTTGGTTTCTTAACAATGAAATTAATGGAGTAGATAATGCAATCCAGATTGATGGTACCTTAAACAATTTGTTTTATGCAATGCATAATTAATGTCAGCAGCGCACTGAAAAGATTTAGTTATGCCTAGCAAAATGTTATCACACTAATGGTATTATTCAATTCAGCCATTTTTAAAGTACCAAAATAAAATTGACTTAAATGGCTGAAGGCTAATACATGAGAAAACTGATGCAGAGTGATGAGAAATTGCAATGTTTCTACTTAACTGAATGGGTCCAGCTCGTTCAGACTACAGAGTGTGCGCATTTTAATTTTAGTCAGAGGAATTATATTGTTTATATTCATCTTTTGTCATGCGAGGGGGAAAAAATGCTTTCCATTATGAGATGGCAATTAATTGCTCGCCTGCAGCATTATCCAGACTTTGCGGTTCTTGAGCTGTGGGTTCAAAGATACAGAGTCGAGTGTTGTGCAGAAAAACTCTGTAGCAGTGGCGTTCTCAGCGCTATCCCCGAAAGTCCTGGGCCATGGCTGATCCTCTGTGCCTGCCTCCTGTGACAGCCAGCCTTCCCACAGCCTGGAGCTGATTCCATACATTTTCTCTTCCTGCGCACCGTCGCGCAATCAATAGTCACCCTCAAGGGTCTCGGAGAGCAAGATCAAAGTTTCCAGTCATCATGTCTGACAAACCCCACCTCCCCCCCATACTGTTTGTGCTCCTCCGCTAAATCTGTGCTGTTCTGTTAAACTTTAAAAGTGCTCTCAATTCCAGTCTAAAAAAAGATAAAAAAAATAAAAAACTGAACGATAACTGATGAGAAATGTCAGGGAGGAAATGTAAAATGTCATCATCTCTCGCTTTTATACACGTTTCTCATGCGTGCATGCCTCGCTTTCATATTTGTCCTTCATATCATTGTCAGTCAAGGTCAAGTAGCTATCTGAAAATATTTGAAGTTCGTCTGGATACAAAGTGTGACATTTAAAGCACTTAACTTGTTTTAGATAGCTGATTTGGTTTCTATGACTCTGGATGTGTTTAAAACACTATTTAAAACATCCATTAAATACTTCTGCATTTAAAAAACACAAAAACATAAAACCTGAATGTTAATGGAGCTAACTAAGCTAATTTGAATAGATAAAATGTTTTTGATCTTGTATATTTAACAGAAGAAGCTTGTGTTAAAGACATTCCTGAGAAAACATACAGTATGTGAGCTACAGTAGTTTATTAGCAGTAACTAGCCTGCTAGCTACTCCTGCAATTGTTTTGTTTTTTCTTTTTTCAATAAAATCCCAGTCATGGCACATAATTGAAAGTTTGTCAGATCAGTGTGGAATCAGACAGATGATAATAAAATGCCACTGTGTCTAATTAGGACAAATGTTAGCTAGTGTAAACAGCTAGCTAGTCAGTTTTATAACTTACCTTATGTTCACTGACAAAACAGTTTTGATGTGGTGTATTTCACAGCTGTAGATGGTGTTGAATAAATTCCTGAGGAAACAAATATAAAAAGTAGAGACTTACAAACTAAGCTACACAGCTACACATGTGAGCTAATTTACTAGCAGCCGCTAGCCAGATTTCTAACTTTCTAACTGTAGTTAATGTTATAGAACAAGCCAGTATTGATGTGGTACATTTTAACAGGTTTACCTGGCATAGCATAATAGTCCTGAGGAAATAATAATAATAAAAAAAAAAAAGGTTTGAGACTGTAGCTAGCCACTATCTGGCAAATGTTGAATTGATTACATTCAAGCTTCATTCCGATCTGTTTTAGAATTCAGATCTTTAAGACTGACTGTCCACATTGTTATTTGAAAGTGATCTGATTGGATTTGGCTTTGTTCAGACTGGCAGCCCAACACATTGTCAGAACATTGTGGACCTACAGTATATGCATTGGTTGCTGTGGTAAAGACACCGGAAATGTGGGTACGCTATAGCACATGTGCTATGTGACATCAAATGCTGGAGACTCATAACAACAGACATACAACAACAAGCCAGATTTGACTGGAGATATAACATCTCAGCCTTTAGGTCATTTCGCTGTCTAGTCTCATCATTGTCTACATTTTTCAACCATGAATCCATGTCCCATACCATGTGATTACGTGGACTTGAACTTCAGTGCCATTTTGCGAGTGACGTACCGGACAGATTTCAAATGAAATCCCATTTGAGTGGGTAGAGTAGCCACACTGAGACACATCTTTACAGTAGGAATCTTAATTGAATCTTATTTTAAACAACCCCTGCATGTGGGTCAAATCAGATTTGCAAAAAAAATTTGATTCAGTATGTTTTTTTTTTATTGTTCAGAGTAAATGACAGCAATCTGAATGCAAACGGATTCCTATCTGGATATAACAAAAATCTGATTTAGGCTGTTTGAGCGAGGGCTTAGAGTTTGTTCTTGAGACAAATGCAAGCTACTGGGGGCATTCAAGTCAAACCGGAGCTTTTGATTGTGCAGAATAACAGAACACAGTTATGAGAGTAAACATTGCCTTTATTTCTCTATATAATCCCGTGCTACACTAATGCACTTATCCCAGTGTTTCACTAGTTCTTGGATACAATCAAGGTAGAAAGTTTTCTCAGTACACCGGAGCCATGATCAGACTGCCTGCTTTATATCTGAAACGTTGGCTTCCCAGCAACTCCTTTTTTGGCCCAAACATGTGGAAATTGATGTGACAATAAGGCCAGCTAAGTTCTTTTAATGTGCAAGTTGTACAGTTTGGAAGGATGGGGTTGTGCCCCTCGTAGTTTTCTAGCAGGCCATCAACTGGCTAGCTATAATGACTTGCAGAAAATATTGTATAATAATTGTATATGGTGTGTCAATAAACACCAAAGTCAATTAAGGGTAAACCAATTTTTACCCAGTTATTGGCTGTTGATATAAATGCCACAGATTTATTTATTTATTTGTTCCATACTTCTTTGAAGGACAATAAAGAGTTTTTAGCAATATATGACATTACATTTTCTTGTACTGGAAAGTACTTTTAAATAAATAATAATCATAAGATATATATTAGTAATACATAAGTAATACATTATTATTATTATTATTATTATTATTATTATTATTAATAATAATAATAACAATAATATTATATAAAGAAATAAACAAATGAGAACAAATGTATACATTTTTGTGTGTGGTGGTCAACATCCAATATATATGGTAAAAAAAAAAAAGATACAAAAAAGGAAGTACAAAACATTGAGTAAAAAAATACAAAATAGCAGAAGATACAGAGCAGCAAAAATTGCATGGGAGAGATGAGTAATGGATCTGGTGTGAATGTGTAGAATGAACAACAACAAAAATATACTGAATTATTGTTCAGCTAAGCATATGTTGCTTGCTATGTGTGAGTGTTCATATAAACTAATACATATGCAGTAAAAATGCAAACATTAATGAATGTTGCATGGTTCATTTAGAGAGGTGAGATTCATAAATTAGGTCAGTAGAAACTGCTTTTTGCTCTACTGCCCCTCGAGCAATGTCAGCCTAATTATAGGCCACAACACAAATTCTGAAATCTGCTGTCTTGAAAGTTTTAGCTTGGCTTCGCAGTAAAACTCTGGTTTTGCAATAACTATGGCTCTTTGTGTGCTTGCAGAGCCTGCCATGGCGTTATCCAGTTTCCTCTCGTCATATTTCCTTAGCGTTGATGTAGTTCACGTTTACTGCCTCTATAAATATGTCAGGGTGTGCTTATAAAAGCATGCCACGAGTAATATCAGATGCACCGTATGCAGTGTGGTAGGACTTTTGACCTTAGTTAAGAGAGCTCTCATACGTTAAGAGGATCTAATGGTTAGACTGAGTGATGCAGCGTGTTTTTTAGATCCCTGCGCGAAGTATCGTGAGTGCACTACATGTGCTGTCTAGACCTGTTGATGGGAATGATTGGTGCTCTTGTTTTAGTCAAGATCACGGCGAGCTCTTTAATAGCTCAGTCAGGGTCCAGGACATGAGGCGTTATTTCCCTGCTCAGGTTTGGCCTTTCTGATTAAATTAAATGGTAAATTATAAATGAGGCAGCTGAGTTTAGCCTGGCTGCTCCATAATGATCTCTTGCTTGGATCTCCATTATCTTGTAATTCCTTTGCCCTTATTTAAGTCCGTATAAGGAGTGATAAAGGAAGTTAAATAGAGATGGCGCCGATACATACTAAGTTTGACCACCAAATGCCCTTGCAGAAGATGGTTTATTACATCTAGTATTTAGGCTGATTTTGTGAAGTCAAAAAATATGGCTTGTTATGGTTGTTCATGGGGGCAGTTATGCATGCAGCTAGATGTTACACATCATAGATACAGTAGTTATACAGTATACTGTGCATTATGTCACTGCTATACTGTACATGCATTCCTGTTTGATCAACGTTTAACACATTAAATTGAATACTTATTATGTCCACATTTGATTTTAGAAAACGGTGAGTGTTCATTTATTTATTTATTTTTAACCAAATGTGATATTAGTTTGCCAAATGCTGTCATGGAAAAAAAAAATGAAAATTCATCTGCAGTCCTCCAGGTGGCAGCCCAGCTGTTTACTGTCATGTAGTCCAACATGCAAATATAATAACAAGCTGCTCTCCACATAGACTTTCCAAAAAAAAAAGAAGCAAAAAAAGTCTAGCTGAGCTTTATACTGTAGTATTCACATTTTCAGAGCTCATATACAGTAAATCTAACCCTCTGACCACCACATCCCCCCCCCCCCCTTGTAAATCTGCCGTCCTGCTGAGTTTAGATCCAGCCCTAATCTCACACACCCGTTTTAGCTTAATCAAGGTTTTCAGCAGCATCTGAAAATGGGAGCCAGGTGTGTTAGATTACAGTTTGAAAAGTCAAAAAGAGGGCAGATTTTCTACAAAATGAGGCTGTGTTAACTTCTGGTAGAGTGATCAACAGATACAGCACGGAGTTGTGTCTCAAATCTCATTCTGTGACCTACTATTTAAAGTTTTCTACTTCTAAATTTATGCATTTACATAAATTGTAATTACTTTAATTACTTTTTTTTTTGTCACCCATCACCTAATTTAAGCTAGCAAACCCATTATTTGCTGAAATATGTGTAGTTTTCATTTTATTTCACTTGCACTACCATACTTCCACAGTCTGGGAACTCCAACCCCCAGAATCCTCAGTCTGCCACCATACCCAATTCTGTAGTTTTCTTCCCCTCATACAGCTTTATCCTGTATACAGGGTCACGGGGTGCCTGGAGCTTATCCCAGAAGACTTCGGGCACAAGGCGGGGTACCAATCCATCACAAGGGACACACACCCACACACACACTACAGACAATTTGGGAACACCAATCAGCCTAATCTGCATGTTTTTTGGACTGTGGGAGGAAACCGAAGTACCCAGAGAAAACCCACCAAGCATAGGGAGAAAAAGCAAAAAAACTCCATGCACAAGGACCTAAGGTGGGAAGTAACCCTTGATCCTGGAGGTCCAAGGCTTCAGTTCTGATCACTAAGCCACCATGATGCCGTAGATTTCTCTCGTCACATGAACTCATTCTGAATGAGATCACCTGTTACTTGTTACACCGTTAGTGTGTGTGTGTGTGTGTGTGTGTGTGTGTACACACCTCCATCCCTTTTATTTCTTGGCCGTTTGTTTATCAGTCAATATTTCTTGTTTGTTTCCATGTGAATTAAGACTGCTATCTTTCTCATTCTTTTGCCTTTGCTTTGTTGACTGATATTGTTCTCATTTTCTCTTTTTTTCCTAATTTGCTTCTGCTTGACAATTTACAAGTGTTTGCCTATATATATTTTTTTGTTATGGTTGAAGAACTTCGATATATCTATCAGGAGCAGCTAGCCAATGTAGAACGGCTCACCAGGGAACAAGAAGGCAGCTCAGCATGGCTGATGCAATCCTTACATATTATCTTTGCTTGGGATTGACATACTGTAGCATTAAGTAAGGTTTGGACATTGGCTGGGACCTACTGTAGGTCTTCCATATGGTAGGTGAAAAAATCTACTACTGAGACCCCAATGCCCAATTATAAATCCCAAATAAATTATAAATTCTGCACTCTTTGGACATCACTCTTGATAAGGAACTGATTCACCTGCTGAGAAGAAACTTGAGTTCTGTTTTCTGGCTTCAAGTAGCAGATACCCCATTTAATGTCCTTTAGAAAGGGGCTTTAAGTGGTACTGGTTAGCAGGTACACTTAAAGTGATGATACCTCTAGCCTTAATTCTTGAATCAAATTTGGCATCCATTTGGACAGCCCCCTTCGAGAAAATCACATTGAACCACCTACTTCAAATATATAAGAATTGCATCTTGTCTTGTCTAGGTTGAAAAACACTGGTGTTTGGAGTTGGGTGTTATGTTACCCTTATCCAAAGCAACTTACATTTAGATCTAATTATACTATACATCAGAGAAGTTAAGGTTAAGGCCATTGCTCAAGGGCCCAACAGTGCCAACAAGGTGGTGGTGGAGTTTGAACCTGGGACTTTCTGATCAGTAGTCTAATAGCCTAACCACTGAGCTGACCCTACCCATACCACTCAGTATTTCCTCTTTGTCAGTGCCACACACAAAGATGAAATTTGACTCTTTATCTCTTGGGAGACACAATACTTCCCCTTGGGTCAATAAATACAATACATACTGCTGTTCAAAGAACCTGGACATTACCTTATTGTCTGACTCATGAATTAAAAAGCCCCAATTACTCATTGCTTCAAAGTTGGTAGAGAGCCTCTTTGACAATCCTATATAGAGAATCCCATCCAGTAACATAACCTACTGTAGATTATGCTAACAGCTGTAACATGTCACCAACTTCCACAGTTTTTCATATCTTAAATGTAAATGTAAATCCTTTATCCTTTCCCACTAATACAATCTACTTTGGAACAGCTTTGATGCGTCCTAAACTTTCCATGCATATAACTTAGAGGATGAATGGAAGAGATAGAGATGAACAGGAAATGGCTATCATTACTAATTCAGGTCATTATGAATATTTGGTGAAGCCATACGGCTTTGTAAATGCTTCATGTGCAAGGTTTTAAGAGACATGTTGGATCCTTTTGTAACTGCTTATATTGACATTTTGATTTACTCCCCATCTGTCTATGAATGTTGAAGACATGTAAGGACCGTGTTGAAAAGACTCTTGGAAAAAAATCAATTTGTTGATATTCAGCTTACTGTCTGTGTGTGTGGAGTTTTGGACAGGATGTTCTTTCAGTGTCCAAAAAACAAAACTCTCCCGTGCTGATAGATGGATTGGTGACTCATCCCATGCAGGATGTATTTGCACCCAGAGATCCAGCCTGACCCTGTCCAGGATAAAGCCAAGGCAGAAGATAAATGAATTAGTGAATTAATGAAGATATTGAATTTCTGGGCTGAATGTCTTTACTCTAGAGGGGATCACTATATACCCATAATAGATATTAATAGATACTCTTCAGAATGAATCTACTCTTCCTAATATCTGACATTCCTGTTTCACATGTTTTAATTTTAATACATCATACGGGCAATATTGTTTACTTTCCAAAAATTTCCGACTACAAACATGCCATTTAAGAAGAATGTGAACGGACACTACTACAGTATAGGCTTTTAGATGTCTACATAATGCTATAATGTATTGTCAATCTGTACTTTTAAAATCTGCACTCTGTTTCTCGTCCTGTCCTCCAGCTGTTTTCAATTCATGTCTAAATGCAACTTCACCCACACACTGTCTGGAGAAAGGGGTAAGATTTAGAAAAAAGAAAAAAAAAAACTGCGAAAACTAGAGTGAGTATAGTCTCCAATGAAAGGATAAGGCTATGCAAAGGCCATGTTCAAAAACAACGGAGCCCACCAGGCCGGAAAAGCCTGCTGGGTAATACGGAAGTGTCCTGGTGCTGCATCTGCACTGGATTGAACCCAAAAATGTCCTGTATAGTACAATTTGATACAGAGCCTTTTAGTTTGATGGGTGATAGTTAATGGGATTATTCTGTGTAGATAAAATTTCGACTAAACTCAGCTTCTTGCTTTGTCCTGAGTAGTGTAGAACAACAGAAAGCTCACAACTATATGATATACATACACGTGTATTCATTTTCAAAGCAAATTTTTGTGTGCTTTGATTAACTTAAAAGAAATGTTACTAATACTATGTACTAATACTACTATGGTACCATACAACTACTATTATACAGTACCATAATATCACCATGGTAGACACTGTAGCACGTGAGTGCCATGGTAGTGGATACTATGGTGTGTACCACAATAGTGGGCTGAATCCCACGGTACCTATTGGGTAGGTATGTTGTTAGATACGTTAGTACATACTACTGGTATGTTGTAGTACTGTGGTACCTGATGAGTATCATGGGATTCAGAAAAGTATTGGGTATTATCCTTTGGTGGCTAAGATAACAGGTAAAATGACATTGCAGAGGATATTATATAAATATTACCATTATAGAATATAAACATGTGTATGTCAAATTTTTGCCATATTTTAGTACATGTTCAAAACTACTACCTTAATACTATGCATGGGAAAACCATGAACTATAATATAGTACATTGTGGCAAAGTATATATCATGTTAGAACCATGCACAATAGTGTGATATAGTGTATGTACTACCAGCAAAGTATATACAGTGGAACCTTGATTTGCGAGCATAATTCGTTCCGGAAATGGGCTCGTATTCCAAAACACTTGTAAATCAAAGCAAATATCCCATAAGAAATAATGGAAAATTGGGGCCTCTGAGTGGCGCAGTGGTAAAGTGCTTGTGCTATCATCCAGAGATCGCGAGTTGATGCTGTAACCTCTCACAGCCGGAGGTCTAGAGAGAGCTGATTGGCTGAGCTCTCTCAGAGGGGGGGGATGAGAGGTACTTGGTGCTCCCACATTAATCACGGCTCTACAGCCAATCAGGGGCGTTTGTGAGCAAGAGGAAGGAGTGGACACCCCCTTTTTCCGAAAAAAAAAAAGGGGTGTAAAGGTGAGAGAGTGTGTATGTGTGTGTGTGAAGGGGCACGGTGTCAAATTAAGCACGCGCATACACATAACGACAGGCTGAAACAGGGAGGGAGAAAATGGATCTTTAACCTCTCTAATGAGACTTTCTTTTGCTTTACATGCGTGCACACACGTGTGTTATAAGAAACAGTACACGCACGCTGTACACACATGCTTACAAACACACATGGTCACAGTGTTGTAGTAAACAGTACACGTGTGCACGGATGTTGATTATACCAGTAAGAGACGCGCACTAAGACCCAGAAGGGGAGACGATTACCCACAATTCCGCAGCGCAAGAGAGAGAAAAAAAAAAACGCTCGCCGTCAAAACAAGAAGCAAATGCATGATACATGATACTCGGTACTCGTAAAGCAAGACTTGTTAGTTTTCCAAATCAAAATTTATTAAAAATCTTTGCTTGTCTTGCGGAACATTTGCAAACTGCGTTACTCGCAATCTGAGGTTACACTGTATCATGTATCTGTATATATCATCAAAGCATACAGTATATAATCTCAGTATGTACGCATGTATCAGTACAGTATATATCATCAAAGTATACATAATGTTTCTTATCGTAAGTGTATATATGCTAGAACCATGCATGTGTAATATGTACTATATCATCAAAGTATATATCATGTATCAGTCTATATCATGCTTGAACCTTGTACAATATTGGGGTATACAGGTACATACTATATCATTAAAGTATGTATCATGCTAGAACCATGTGCAATGTTGTGATATACATACTACAGTATAATATCAAAGTGACCCAATGTTTTTAAAGTTAGCGAAACTTTTGCGCTGACATGAATCTGTTCTTAAATTTACAGCGTCAGGTTAGTGACTATCAGTGATAAAATGACTATTGAACAACAAACATATAATGTGCCATCTGTTATATTGGTGCAGTGCATTATCATTACCTCAAACAATCTGGTGCAGCTCAAAGAATTTGTCAAGGAATAATATTTACCAGGGGGCAGTAACTGGGTAATTGGTTTCATCGCCACTAACTTTTTCAGGGGAGAACATATGGGAGTACGTCTGCAGTCAGACGCCTGGCTCGGGTTCCGAGGGGAAAAGGTGCTCCTTGACATGTTTCGCTTTCATTCCTCATAAAGCTGTTGTTCATTTTGACATGTTTCCTTTTGTGTGTAAATATAAGATGAAGCAAATTAAGTCTTTGAATGTGATTACAGCATTTTGTAGCTTGGCTTGTGTTTGTTTGGGTGACTTTTAAACTGCAGCAGACTTTTCATGATGATGTTTGTATGCGTTCAGTTGTGTGGGGTTTTTCTCTCCAGTAGACTCAAATCTGTGGGTTTTTGATTGGAAGCCGAAGCTTTCGATGTCTGGGTTCATTACAGAAAAGAAACAAAAGCTGATGCATAACAGATCAGGAAAACAGGAAGGCAGGCATGCTTGATGATGTGAGCGCGAAGCCTTCCAAAGCTGGCAATCAAAGACGAGACCGAGACGTGCCCGAATTCACCAAGGCACGATGCGAGACCTAGGCTGTGCGATGCTCCACTGACTAGCACCCGTGTCTGCTCTGGCCCGGCAGATTGATTGTCGGCATGTAATTGACTGCAAAATCTCTAGGGTTTTGTCTCTCCTGGCCAATCCTGGTTAAGCAAGATGAGGAAGGAACGCTATGCTACACTCCAGCGATAAATAATGGGCCGAAAACGAAGGAGTGCATCAAGTCCCAGCGCCCACTTTACATTGCGATGTCTTCTAATTGCTTGATCTTGAATTCTATTACATGACTCCTGTACCTGTTCTCGTTCCCAGACGCATGTGTTCTCCCTGGATTTGAAATTCATGTACTGTCAGAACCGTCAGTCATGCTGACAGCTCCAGAGGAGGCGACGCTGCAGCTGAGAACTTGCAAAAAGGAAAAAAAAAAAACATTCCAGTAGAAATATTGCTTATATTAGAGGTAATTTTTCAAAGGTGGAAAGATGATGTGGGGAAATGTTAGAAATTGCACTGGAATTCCCCTCCCAAACACACACACACACACACACACACACACACTCATGCACGACACACACACACGCACACACCCAGTGAAACTCAGGGATGTTTTGAAATATGATGATGCATAACGCGACATGACCACTTTTATTCATTTTTTCCCCCCTATTCAACTTGGAAATCTTTCATAAACAGATAAATAGCCCTAGAAAAACAATATCTGTGTGCCGTGAGTGGAAAGGAGCACCAGGTTTATTCAAGGTGCATACAAGCTTGTCTCGTCAAATTTAGTCTATATTTAGTCTATAAAAGGGAATCACACACTTTCACGAATACACACGTTTGTCTTCCTATCCTCGCAAGGACCAGTCATTGGCGAAATGATTAAAGATTCAATGCTATTACGCTTAAATCTAACACCAACCTTAACCTCATGACAAAAAGGAAACCTTTTTTGAAACCGTTTCATGGGAAGTCAGACATATGGTCACCACCAAGAGATAAAAACATCTTCTTAACCCAAATCCCTTTCATTTAACCTCATTACAGTGAACATCAAATGATTCCTTCGCACGACGTCCACGCAACCAGGACCTGTCATGCCACTTGATAGTTTTTCTTTAGAGAGTAAACATTCACCAAAGCTTTTTTTCTTTTTAATGAGAGCTTTTTGGAGTAGTTTAGCCAAAAAAAAAGCTAGTGTATGTTTACTCTCTAAAGATTATGTCTTTATTAACAAGGGAAGCCTATAACCAAAGTTATGTGCCTTTTTGGTTTATTTTAAGTATTTTAAGTCTGTGGCCCGAAGGAGGTGTGGCTAAAAATCTATTTCATTAGTATTAAGAAAGGACAAATAATAAATTCATTAGGTTGTCTAATGAGTCAAAAACAAATTTCTAGCTATAGTGATGAAACAACTTATGGTGAGCTACTTGGCTATGTAATGATTTGGGGATTTGAGGATCCCGGTTCGAACCCTGCCATCAGCCTGTCACCATTTATTACCCAGCCACTGGATGCAGTGGGTAAAATGGGAGGGCCGTGCCAAGTTATGGGCGGATCGCATGGTCTACATAATTCACTGTCGCGCCTCCTCGATGGGAGCAGCCAAAGAAAGTTAGTTAGCTGAGTAATTGGATCCTTACAGTTTAAAATAGAGAGTATATTCATTTTTAATATACTTTTAATTTTTAGTATTGTTATTATTTGAGTCTGGTTAGTGTTCAAATATTCGTAACTGTAAGGGAACTGATACATACAGTACCGTGCCAAAGTCTTGATCCATCCCTCATTTCTTCATTTATTTTTCCTTCCAAAAATCCAGACTTTCTTATATATTTAACGTAGTCTTGAGAAATAGTTCTTCATTCCTCCTCAAGGACTTTTTGGCTCATGCTTTTGGCCCAGTTTTGGCTCTCATTTTTAGTCCAGTCTCCTGTACATGAGCAGTTTTAGAGGAATGTTTTTTGTTTGTTAAACCACACAGTGATCTATGAATCATTTAAGCATAAAAAAAACATCTAACTTAAAGCATGAACCAGTGAGAGAAACAGGTACAGATGATGATAGATGATCAGGCCGGTGATTAGTACTGTATACTGTACTGGTGATGCTGAATTCTGAGTGGTTGGAACAGACGAGAGGGGAAATAAGGTCGCTGCTGAGGTTTTAACATGAACTACCAATTTTTTTATTGGGTCTTTAGGCACGTTGCTGCCTGTTGCAGGAAAACGTTTGCTTTCATTTCTTATTCCAAAGTCGAATCTAATCTAATGACCTAAATCAGCCATTGTGGGCAAAAGTAAAATTACGATTTTTATTCCTAACAGTCAAGTCCTCCTCCAGCATGTTTGCAGATGACATCACTGCTTGGCCCTGATTCATATCCGACAGTCCAGAAACCGCCGCCATTTTATTCATTCAATCTTATCGCTAGCTTTGTGTCTCTAAAACCATCAATGTGAGAGAAATGTTTGCACGTCTTGATGTTCCCAGCAGGGGGACAAAGACAAAAACATTCATTTGTACAGAATCCCTGCTGAGACTGACCCAGACCGCAGATCCAGGGGAAAATTATTATATCAGCCCATTCAATATATCTAAACCGAGATACTGCTCTGTCTGCTGTGTGCCTTTAATGGGTTTCATCTCTTATATTTTAATCCTCAGAACAGTTAGTGCAATAGAACGATGTGACCTGTTCTTATATTGTAGATAAATGCAAATCCTAGTGTTGGGAATGTAAAATGATGACTTTTCCTCTGGTGTCTTGTAGATGAAATTAATCTGCCAGCCTGCTCTTTTTCCCTTCCACATCCACACACCTTTCATCTTATATGTAGGTAAATTCACTACTTATCATGTTCATTATTTTAGATTAATATTGAAATTACAGCGAGGCTTTGATACAGCAGTTTTTTAAAAAGCAAATTCTGGTATACAGGCGTGACTGAACCGTCAATTTGACATGCCTGCAAACACTCTATAATTAAACAAAAACACACTTGTGCTGAATATCAGCATGACTGTGATGCAGTCGTAGGCATGAGGGCACAGACAGAGTACCAAAATATCACAGCCGTGCTGGTATTCAGCACAACAGCACAGCCTTGAGTGTGATATGGCTTTCATACCACAGTTCCACAAACCCAATTTATCATCAAAAGTTTATAATTTGTTTGTTTATGTAACCAGTTGCTTAGGTTAGACATCACATACACTTTTTACGAAAGGCGGAACTAACTAACTGTGATTGATGGAGCTGGCGATTAACAGTGTAATTAACGTTGTTTGAAATTCTTAATTGATGTAGTTTTAAATTCTTACCAATTCTCTTTATCCTGTATTCAGGGTCGCGGGGGGCCTGGAGAATATCCCAAGTGACTTAGGGCACGAGGCGGGGTACACCCTGGACAGGGTGCCAATCCAACACAGGGCACACACACACACACACACACACACACACACATTCACACGCACACTCACTATGGGCAATTCGGAAGCAAATATTTGCCTAACCTGCAGGTCTTTGGACTGTGGGAGGAAACTGGAGAACCTGGAGGAAACCCACCAAGCACGGGGAGAACATGCAAACTCCATGCATGCAGAGATGGGAATCGAACACAGACCCTGGAGGTGCAAGGCGACAGTGCTAACCACTACACCGCCGTGCCGCCCTTTTACCTACTATGTAGGGAAAAGATGAGGAAGAAAAAAAACATAGATGTGGCGGATAGTCCTAAAAAAAAACTACAAGATTTACTTACAAGATTTTCCACTTTAGAATATCAGCTAATTACCGGGTTTGAACTCCACATAGTGTTAAACGGAAAGCTAGTGCTGTACAATCTCTTGTTCCACACACCAAGTAGTCAGGGGTTAGAGGGGGATTTGGGATTTAGCTTTGTGTTAGAAGCTAGTGAACAAAACAAAACAGACAGTTCAGAAGCAATAATTAAGGAGACACAATGTTGTTTAAGATGACGTAATGTTATCAGTTGCGCTTTTATATTGATAATGTTTCTGTGACTGGTTTTGAATGTGACTTTTGCGACCGACTGTTAGCGTCGTTACTTATAGTGAGACATATAGTTAAATGCCCCAGTGCTGTTATGCTTTATCATCACCACTGCTCCAATCAGATTACTAATTGTTGTATTACGACCTCTATGTTCTTGTACGGATGTTCTTGTATGTAAACCACAAATAATTAACAGGTAGCACTTACAGCAAGCATCAGGAGAACATCATAGGAACTTGTGTCTTGGTGGTGTGCTGTTATAAGAAAACCATCAAAGACTTGTGGTGTGATGCACGTTATGCCTAATTACTGTGACCACAAATCAAATCGAGTTAATTATTTCACTGTAATTCCGAAACTTTTCATTTATTAAAGAACGACATACATTATTTATGTTCTGAAAAACATGTATAAGGGTAGATTTTTGTGTCAGCAGTCGGGGACAGAAGCAGTGTATTCAGTAAATAAATCCTCATATATGGCGCTGTAATAGCTGTCATAGCCATTAATACCACGAGCAGAGGGAACATCACAACTGTAAATCTTTTGGAAAAAAAATATAATAAATGCATTGAACCGCAGTGTCACGTCTAAGCAGTATGGGCATTCTTCATTTTGTTGCTACAAGTTTTTTTTCCCCTCCACAAAGACACACTATGCAGGTGTTCTGAGCTGGAATGAAAATTGAGTGCTTTCACAGTGACGGGACCATTACACTTTTAACCGCAAGAGAAAAATGCTCCATTCAGGCATCTAGGATTACCACGAAATTACACGAAACATCTTACAGGGCAAGTCTCGACAACATCTTTGTCGACAGACGAAGGTGGACCTGCAGGTTGGAGCTGGCTCTTTCTTGAACTTAGGAATCGTCGACAAGCTTGCATCAAGCTGACAATCGCCACTGCTTGAAGAGCAGCCTAATAACAGTGCAGCGGTGGTTGAACTCTTGCTACTGCTTTTTCGCCGGGATAATGCACAGAGCACTCTTCGATCAGGCGTCCGTGTCAAGACAAAGAGCACACGCCTCTCATGATCTTTACCAGAACTGTTTTCTTCCTCTTGCTTTTTTAGCTGACGTCTGCTTTCCGGCCCCTCCTCCGTCTTGAGCCTTAAATCTTTACCCCCCCCACAGGACATCCCTAAACCTGGACTTCGATCTAAATCCTGAGCATTCTCTGTACTAAAGTCTTTTTCTCGACATCAATTATCGTATTGCCGTTTCGACATTCCGCAGAAGAAAGGCATGGATAAAATGGCTTTGTGGCACCAGGATGGCTTGTGTACACACGAATATCAGGCATGAAAAAAAAAAAAGACAGTGTAGGCCTGTATCATCCCTGCTGAGTATTTACATCAAAACACAAGCTAATCTTCTTGGTCTGCGTCTCTGTTAGGAGCGCATGGTGTGTAAATCAAGAAAACAGCGCAGCGCACATTTAATGATAATCCTCCCAGAGGTGCTTTGAAGCAAGAGTCGTCTGCTAAAATAGAAGTAAATATTATTAGTATTATTAGTATTTTTTTTTATTTAAATGAAGACATCTTTAGAATGTATCATCAGCCATTACATACGGTGTATTAAGTCATTAGTAAGGAAAAAAACATTTCCACTTTCGCTCTTAACATAATTTTTCATTAATATAGCAGAAAAGGTTACAGTTTTTTTAAAAAAAAATTTTATGAATTAAACAACATGTTGCACTTTTTATGCTACTTTCAATGCTACACGAATGCTAAAAGAAAAATAATAAAGCACTGAAACTGGAGACTCCTTCCATCGAAAAAAAAACTTTGTTAAATAACAACACATTTTTCATAAGTTTTTGATTTAGTCTTCAGTTACGTCGAGGGTCCATGTGAATGCGTTGTTGTTGCTATAGAAACAAGAGCTTATTAGAATGAAAGCACTATTCCAAGTGCAGTGCAGCTTAGAGAAGTTAACCATGATATACATACTGTATGTAAACAAGTATAAACTATAAATGTTTATTCTTTACCAGCATTTGCATCCAGAAACCAGGTTTTCTCACAGTTGGGCTACCTGAGTATAACCGAAACTGGATATAACACCCCCCCCCCCCTCTCTCTCTCTCTTAACATTCACTCATTCTTTTTTTCCCCTTTAGAGGAAACAGTGTTGTCACGCTGCTTATGTTAAGAAGTTGAATCCGCATAATGGTCCTGGTGAAGGGGGAGCTATAATTAAAGTTAAGTGAGCAGATGTCGAAAGAGAAGCATTTTCTCTCATAATAAATGAGGTTTTGAATTTAACACCTCTGGGCAAAGGAACCCTACCTAAATGACCCCGAGGCCCCACGCCTCTTAAATAGTGGTTTGTAACCCTGGAAGTGGTGTAAAGCCCCATGTCTCGAACAACCCCCATCCCCACCCCACCCCACCCGACCCCACCCCTTTCCGCTTGCTCTCTCAGCCCTCTGGACAAGGTTGAAGCCCTTCTGTTTCAGCACGGATCGAATGTCTGCTCTTAAGTGCAGCTACATTGTAAATGAATCTGAGATGAACAATATTTGCATTGTACCTACAAGATGCCTTCTCTTGCTCGTCGAAGCGAAATGTGTGTGTGTGTGTGTATGTATGGGGGGGGGAGTTTGAATCTTTAGTGTGGCTCCAACATTACAGGATCGTGTTGCCGCCCATTAACAGCACGGAGCCTGCGAGTAATTGCGTTATGTCGAAACCAAGCCCCTTTTTTCACCCCCAAACTGTCAAAAGTGCGACTTATCTTCTGCCTGTGAGTCGGAATGGTTTATTCAGAGTGTGTCTCATTTCGAATGAAAGTAGGTCGCTTCAGATTGGCAGAAAAAAAACATGCCTCTTTTTCCTCTGCCACTAGAGTTATAATTATGGACTCAGAACAGCAGGGGTAAATCTGTGTTTGTGTTTATTGACAGGGCCCACCATAGTTCACTGCTTGAATTGTTTCCATCTGAGCTGAGGAATGGAAATCTCAGCAGTGAACCGTTGATGTCGGCCATTCTGGAATGAAGTAAGCTTTGTTTCTTTAGCCTCTTTTCATAGCTGTTTACAGTCTCTGAGCTTAGGTAATATATATTTATATTGAAAAACATGGAACAAGCTGTACAGAAATGCATGTGGGTGTGTATGTGAAAGAAACATGCAGTATGTGTGCGGACTATGACTTTATACTCTGGAGTTGTATGTGGTCAGTAAATAAAAAAATTTGGCTTTATTGACCTCACAGATACTCCCAGTGTCCGTGTGTGTGTGTGTGTGTGTGTGTGTGTGTGTGTGTGCGCCACCTCCAGGTCATGGACACAGTCCATTAAAACATATCTGACATTCGTGTACACCAAGTACGGCAGTCTGTGAAAACCTGATCTGATGTGGCGCAGGCTGAGTTTTTCATCTTTAGTCTGGAAATGGTTTTTTTTTTTTTTAGGCTACGACTACGAACTTGGTCTTGTTGCTACGAGAAAAAACAGTCAGTCTGGTTTCAGGTGTTTCAGGTTTTTGGAAAGGTGTGTCTCTTAATGTGTCACAATTCAGCTTGTAATCAGATACAGGCCATCAAAATGTCTGCAATGCTCTTGTGCTTTAAACATCATGCAGAGATTATAGTGAATAGATCCGTTTCCATTCTAGGACTTTTCATAGCTATAAATACTTTATGTCCGAAAGGGTGTGAACATTTCAGTGTTGAACATCTCATTCCAAAAAGGTTAATGATTTTAGACTGTGACTGTGACTGTCGCAAGATGACCAGCAAGAAGGTTCATGTATTCATTGACCTTCTTTTGTGCACAAGGGTTTTGTTTAGCTGGGACAGGCTTGGCCCTTTTAATTCCAGTGATGAGAAGATTGTAATACCACACAGCGTACAATGGCATCCTATATACAGTAATTATATGCTTTTCGTTTGGGGAAGAACCACATATGGGTGTGACAGTCAGGATATATATAAATAAAAGTAACGGCTTTGTCTGTACATTGTCTGTTCAGAACTCGCTTTTTCAATGATATCCTTATGTTATCTGTCTGCATGTCGCTCCAGCCAGATTTTTTTCACAGTGTCCCAAAAAAAAAACTGGTGGACAGGATTTAATGAAACTTTTTTTAATAAAACTTTTTCTGCAGTTCTTACTGTAGATATCTGCCTAACATTCAACCTGCAGCATAAACGAAATCAAAACGTTGACTAGAAGTGAAGTTATGAGCAGTTTTGTGCCAGATAAGAAATTTTTACGTCAAACTGTGGGTGTGTCTTAAATCGACCGCTGGACAGAATTTAATGAAACTTTTGCAGTACTTAGATATCCGCCTGAGGTTTATTCTTCATCATGGGTTTGTTGAATACAAGTGATGTTATGAACAGTTATGTGCCGGATTTAATAATCTACCTTAAAATAAGCTACTAATACGTTATATTGATGAATGTAAACAAATGCCTGCACCAATAGATATTAATTAGAAAAGCTAAACTGAATATTTCTACTAGACTTTTATTAGGATTTGTTAATATTTTCACCGCTGAAATTACAGTGCTGAAGTGAATTTTAACACACTGGAAATGTTTTAGGCTTCAACCTGAAATAATAATATTATCACTGGTTACATTAAAGCTGATCAGTTTATTTTTAACTTTAACCTTTAAACTATTTCTACAAACTCTTTTCCTTCCAACGACGGGCACTAACACTAGTACTGTATAAGATTCTGGCACAGACACCAAAATTCTGTCCTGCTACTATACAGGAAATAAAGTTCTGTTCGAGATATTTAAATAAATATTATTTTACTCTGGCAGCAATTTTTCTGGCCAAAAAATAAAATCTCAAGTCAAAAACCTTCCCATTGCATAACATTCCACCAGCATTTTCCCCCAGACTACATGCTGCTACAGTATGTACTGTACTGTAGGACAATGTATTCTGTACTGTAGGACAATGTATATTGTACTGTAGGACAATGTGTACTGTACTGTAGGACAATGTATACTGTACTGTAGGACAATGTGTACTGTGCTGTAGGACAATGTGTACTGTACTGTAGGACAATGTGTACTGTACTGTAGGACAATGTATAGTGTACTGTAGGACAATGTGTACTGTACTGTAGGACAATGTGTACTGTACTGTAGGACAATGTATAGTGTACTGTAGGACAA
>JAQMYJ010000009.1:5867132-5892270 GCA_030014305.1 Clarias laeviceps | reverse complement strand
TTGCTGCCTGTTATAAGGCAGTTCCAGCTCTGACCTATTTGCTACTTGGTGAAATGCTGTTGTTGCATGTTTTATATATATATATATATATATATTTTTTTTTTTTTTTTTTTTTTTACATGTATGTATGTATACAATTTAAATACCCACAAACAATATGCGTGAATAATGCATCTCGGCTTAATGCTATGCTTTTTTTTTTTTTTAAACCATGAATTCTCAATTGTAACTGATGATTTATTTTCTTTAAAAGCTGCACTGACAGTAGTTTTGTTGTAAATCATTACCGTGTAATCCAACAAAACAAAAATGCTTAGAAGCATTTTCAGCCACATGACTAACACAACAACACTTGAAACTATTCAAACCAATCAATGAACCGTTTCTCCCCTATTGCTTGAATACAATAGGAACTTATTGAATGCAAGTTTCAAAATTCTTTCATTCACTTCATTCATCTTTTGTGCCAGGAAGTGCATTTATACCTCTTCTTGCATACACTATTACATAATGGCTCCTCTTAATTCTAACATGAAAATATAATGCTAAGTCACAAATGCTCCATTGGACAAATCCTCACAAACAAATTGGTTATAAAAGACCAATGAAGGCATGTAAATTACCACTGATTCACAGCCTACCCGTGTAAAGCGTCTATAATAAGCAAAAAGAGGTCACTTCTGGAGTTATTTTGTTGACACTGGGCCCAGGAGTAAACAGAGAAGTGTGTGAAAGTAGGAGTAATGGATGGAGCGTGTAGAGGAAGAACGAGAGGGGTGTGAATGTGTGTTGGCTGAAAGAACAGAGAAGATCCCCAGCTATTGTTTCGCTTTTAAGCTAATTATAGGCTAAGAATAATTACCGTACTAAAGATTACAGGGCAAATAAGTGTTTACTAGTTCATTAAGTTTGATAAAATAATAGGTTTGCGTCAATGGCAAGAGTTATGCGTGTGCCGTAGTGTACTGTAGGTGACTGCGCTGCGAGAGACAAAGAGCGCTAGTTAGAAAAGAATTAACTCTATGATTGTAACATTAACTCATCTTGCAGCAAGCTGCCTTAAACAACCCCGATTTTTTTTTTTTTTTCTTAGAACGGCATGCACCCCAAGTGTTTTATTCCTTCCCCTACAGTAGTTAATGGATTCCATTTTGTGTGACTAGCACATAACCGGAAGCAAATGGCTTCCAATAAAAATCCTGACACGTTCTGTGGTCAAGCTCCAGTCTGCACTGTCTGTATCAATAATGCAAATGGAGAAAATGCCTCGGGGGGAAAAAACTGCAAAGGAAAAAAAAAACAACAACCTCAAAATAATTATTACACAAAAAGTCACGATTCCTTGGTTCGGAACTCGTTGAGGCTCGATTATTTTTTATGTTTTCTTTCCATCGCCATTAGTGACCTCAGTTTGACCTCATTTGACAACTTCGATGTGAGATCACTAATGTGACTGTAGGGATAGTTTAATGGCTCTCTGACAGAAATCCACTTATTGATCACCTTCTTCTCTGAATCTATCAATATAAATGGTTTTAAAGGCCTACTTAAGGATGAGGACACATGTGACGGAACGAAACGGCCCCTTTTAGCGGCCTGATGGACGTCTGGTAAAGAACAGACAGCTCTTTATCTGTCACATGATAAGCTTTATATACGGCGGGCATCTGGGCTGCGCTGTGTTCAAAAAAAAAAAAAAAAAGTTGTTTAAAAAAAGTCCAGGTGCACGGCAACGCACTTGGTGTATCCTTTGTTGAGAAAGTTTTCGTGATGATTATGCACTTAATGACCGCGTGTGGTAATCTGTCATGGGACGTGCAATCGGAGCCGGCGCCATCCTCGCTCACTGTTGCGTTCGGAAGTTGTTGTGATTAATAAAGTTAGACCTCACAGGCTGCCCTTGACACACTTTTCCAAGGTGGGCAGTATGTTGACCTCGTCAGCTGGCGCGGTGCAGCTCCCCCAGGACAGTAAAGCCTCGCGCCCCTGCTGCATCGATCTTCTCACTCCGACCCCCCCATACCCTCCCCCCCCCCATCCCCCCGCCTTCAAGCGCCTTGGGCTCACCTCCTGCTAACACCTTCCCCAGGTTTGATTAATGCGTGTTTACTTCAGCAGGTCAAACCATTCATTCGTAATGTTGAGGAGAGTAAGTATTAAGCCAACAAAAAAAAAATGGAAAAGGGAAAGTGCAATTACTCAGGGTTTTGTGATGGTTATAGGAGAAAGCCACTTTTTGCAACAAGCAGTGAAAACTCATTTCTAAGGTACAAGTGGCTTGAATTGTTGCCCCCCTCCAAGGTTTCACAATTTCCCCTTATAGAAGCGTCTCCGAAGTGAAGAAGGTTTTCTTTCCTGAATCAGAAGGAAGCTTGTTTTGTGCTGGAAGCGTGTTTATCGAGTGTGCATGTGCGTACGTGTATTTATATTGGTAAGGGATCGAGGGAGATATTTGGACAGCGTTGAGGAGGAGTGAGCGAAGCCTGTGTGCCAGCGTTTGTGTGGGTGCGTGCCGCGGATAGAAGAATAAACAGAAGCTTTCATGCTCTTAAAAAGGTTACCGAGTGAATCTTTGATAGTGACTCATCCTTGACTTTTGGAGGCTGAAAGGCGATCAGGTCCTCCACGGGCACATGGCGATACGAAAATGCCTTCTTCTGTTCATTGTCATTGGAGGTCTGTGTTCGTACAGTGTTCATCCTCAGGCATGTTTTCAATCGGTGCCAATCTTTTTTTTTTTTCTTTCTTTCAGTTCAGCACCGCTTTCACTCACTCGCTCATCTTCTATACCGCTTTATCCTGTATTCAGGGTCACGGGGACATGGAGCCGATCCCAGGAGGCTTAAGGCACGAGGCAGGGTACACCCTGGACAGGGTGCCAATACATCGCAAGGCACACACACACACACATACACATACACACACTCACATTCACATTCACACACTATGGGCAATTTGGGAACACCAATTAGCTTAACCTGCATATCTTTGGACTGTGGGAGGAAACCGGAGTAACCGGAGGAAACCCACCAAGCACGGGGAACACATGCAAACTCCAAGCGCACAGAGACGGGAATCGGCCGGGAATCGAACCCGGACCCTGGAGGTGCAAGGCGACAGTGCTAACCACTACACCACCGTGCCACCCAGCACCGCTTTATCCTACACGAAGACATGATGAATACCAGCCTTTCGTTACAGTGGACATGGAGCCGCGTAGGTGTACTAGGCGAACGTTATGCCACACGCCACTCTCGTTATCTCTGATAGATGAACACGGCACAAAAACCGGGGAGCCAGCTAATGATGTCCGGATCCTTGTAAACAGAAAAGAGGTGACCTTCGAATCCTCCCACGACACGTTTACAAATGACTACAGCGCCAATATACTCCATACATTCAGCACTTTGAAGGGAGCCAATGAGCACAAGAAAAATACTTCCAGCTTCTGCCTGTTGTATTGGCAAATTCCAGTTTTATGGCTGATGTGATCTTTTTACTCTTGTAGTTGTACTCATCTGTTACAAACTGTGTAGCCGCCTCCTAAAGTTTAATATCAGCCTGCAGATGAGTTTCAAGAATGTTAATAAGTACATTGTGTGTCCTGAGATGCTGTTCTACTCACCATGGATGTAAAGAGTTATTATTTGACCTTGACTGTAGCCTTCCTGGTAGCTCAATTCAGTCTGTGCATGAAAATCCCATCCGCCAAAACATGGTATTGGTGCTAAAAAGCATTTGCAACTTTTTTTCAATTTAAATCTTTCAAATGATCTGATCTTAATTATCTTCTAAGACTTCTTAATTATCTATAAATCTTTCAAATGATCTGATCTTAATTAATTATCAATTTAAATCTTTCAAATGATCTGATCTTAATTAATTATCAGTTTAAATCTTTCAAATGATCTGATCTTAATTAATTATCAATTTAAATCTTTCAAATGATCTGATCTTAATTATCATTCACAAGAATCTACAGTAGGTCGATTTAGATTTCACATGAAAAGACATAAACCTGAAAAAGGTGTATTATTCTAAAATGCAAAATTCTTAAGATATTGCAACATGAATTTGACATATTTTGGGGAATTCTTTTTTTATTTTGCACAAAATGCTTTAATTTAAGCAACAATATTTACAGGTCAAAAGCTTCTAGAAGCTTACACCAAGTTTAGTATCAATACTAAACACCAAGTTTAGTATCAATACTAAAATATATATAAAATATATAAAATATATAAAAAATATATAAAATTATCTCTCCAAAACGGAATACTTGGTATTTTTAGGGAAGCAAGATTGGTCACTTCCATGCTGCATAAACTTCAGAAGTAGCTGCTTTGGCACACACGTTTTCTGTATTATATGTATAACATAAAAAAACACAGTACATCAGGTTCTAAAATAGTCAAATCTGCTCATGTGATCCCAGCCATGACATTCAACACGCAACATTTTTAAGATCAGGACTTTAAGCTGATTTGATGATGGCATGAGTGAATGCAAAGGTGGCACAGCGGCTTATTGGTTAACATTGTCACCTTGCACAATGTCAGCACTACAGTACGTCAATACTTTTTTTTGTTCTTGTAATCAATGAAATCAATAACCAATAATGTTTTATTAAAATGTAATTAGACACTTGCAGTGAGGATAAAGAAAAGTGAGCTGCTAAGAATGTATTTTCCAAAGTCTAAGGCCTGTATTGAGAGACTGTGACTTAAGCCCAACAACGTTGTTAATACAAGGGGTTGTTCAGGTCAAACTGGGACTTTTGATTGTGGCTGACTAACAGAACACAGGTATGAGAGTAAAACCTACCTTTATTTCTCTATATGATCCTCTGCTACACTAATGCACTTTTCACTAGTGAACAGTCTGAAACGCTGGCCTCCCAGGACCTCCTTTAACACCCAAGCATGTGGAAATGTACAGTGGATGTGGCGATAACTACCAATCGAGTTCCTGTAATGTGCAAGTGGTGTCAAGAATGATTTATGATTATTGTGTCATTCCCCAATAGATTTCATAACGAGTCCCAGTTTGATTTGAACGGCCTTCATATATATTTACAAAGGAAAGTTCAGAATTAGCTTAGGCATGTGCCTTTTGTCAAACAGAGTAATAATTATAGATATTATAATGATAAAATGTCTGTGTCAAAAAAAAACAAAAGAAAGAAAGAAAGTATGTCTCATGGAACCCTGGGGTAAATCAAAAACCTATCCAGCTTTTAAAGAACAAAGAATTACGACACACAGTTTAATTCTACATCTGGAAAGTGTTGATTTATTTAAATGTACTTTTAGGCTGCGAGCAAATCCCAAGATTTATTTTCACTCCTTAGAATGCGTTGCCGTTTCTATAGTAACAACCCATTCACAGGGACTGCGAATTGACTTAGCGACATATTCGTGGTATCTTCTCAATCGTGAGGCCCACACGAGATGAGTCGTAGCTGTCTGGCTTTTGTCTATGCACACGTGCCCTCTCTACGGTCTAGGAAGCTTGGCAGGTGACCTGGAAATGGCGTTTTGAGAGACCATGATTGATGACATCATTTCACAGGCAGTGGCCTCAGCTCCAGCGGCTTCTGTTTCGACGGTGATGGCGATGATGCAGAGAAAAAAAAAAAGGAAAAAATTTTGCATGGTGTCCTGAGAGGATCTGTCTTCCAGGCTCGTATATCAAACTGAAAATCTCCTTGTTTGTTGGAATCTTCAAAGCAAACAGAAACCAAATGCCACGGAGGTGGCTCGAGGCAACTGATATTCCGGGAACAGGAGGAAAGATCTGTCAGCGCGTCTGTCTGTCACTTTCATGCACATGCTTTTGCGTTTGTGCAGTCAGGAATATAGATGAAGGCTATCCTAAGTGAAAACATGTCCTCCCTGGTTGGTGTGTGTGTGTATGTGAGTGTGTGTGTGTGTGTGTGTGTGTGTGTGAGGTCCTGTGTTAGGTTTCATGTGTGCTGACCTTTTTTTTTTTTTTTTTTTATGAGTGTGGTAGAGCTTTGATCCCACTGCTGGAGCTGTTCACACTGGACCAGCGTCATGACGTTTTTAAATGTAACAAACTGACAGCAGCCCAGATACAGCTTATGGGTTTTGACGTATCACAGAATAACGATAAATTATACATTAACTTACTGTAAAGTTTAAAAAAAAAAAGTTTCTTCTTAAAATGGCAAAGGTCACACGGCGTTGTTGTAATTGTGTTTTATTGCTACAACATCACAGATGTTGTGTAGCATCTGTTTAGCATCTGGTTAAGCATATTTGCATTATAATCATTATGATTAGATATACAGTACTGTACACCACGATGGCCAAGCTTTTTTCATTCATGCCCTTTATAGCTTCAATCATTTACTTTAAAAACGAGTGCATGTCACATGGCTCTTAAGTGCATGTGTCCTATTAAGAAGAACACAACTCCCAAGAGCACTACAGTACATCCACATTCCTGAGTTGCAGGAGTACACTAGTATTCCACTCACAAGGAAGAGGGTAGACACTGACCTACAGGGGTGCCAGTTCATTGCAGACTACTACAGTAGTGGTGCCTCAACCGGGTTATTGGAAGGTCGGAGGGTTCGAGTCCCAGCACCACCAGGTTGCCACTGTTGAGCCCTTGAGCACGGCCCTTATGCAAGCCAAGGCAAGGCAAGTTTATTTGTATAGCACATTTCATACACAATGGTAATTCAAAGTGCTTTAAATAAAAGAGAAGAAAATAATTATTTAAAAAAAATAATAATAATAATAATAGCACTCAAACTTTTAAAATTATTTAAATTTGATTTAAAATAAAAATAGAAACTGCGTAATGACGCTTTTAAAACTACTTAAAATTCAATTGAGAAGTAGTTAAAAAAAAAAAATAAATAAAAAATAATAAAGTAAATGTAAAATACAGTGCAGTCAGTTCGGACGTAGCACAGTGCACATTCAATAAATGCACAGCTTTTTTTTTCATATATATATATTTTTATCCCTATCTGCTCCAGGGGCGCTGTATCCTGCACTTTAATCCCAGTTTCCTAACTGGGATATGCGAAAAAGAAATTCTTATAATGAATTCTTATAATGTGCTTAAAGTACTTAAAAATTTAATATTTTTTTTGTTTAATGCTGAACAATCCAAAATTCGCATTCGACTGCCACATGAAGGAAATAGAATTATAAATAGAATTAACATTAAGGAAACTAGAAGTAAAAATAGAATTAAATATAGCACACAGTACGTTACATATTGCACTAAAAATAATGAATGCAATATCGGTATATTAATTATTTTAGTGCTATATTTAATTCTATTTTTACTTCTATTTATTGTTATTTTTCTTTAAATAAATTTTTTTCCTTTCTTCCCGGTAAATTAATCGAAGCAACTATATAACCAAGACAAAGCAATTTCCCTAAATAAAGTTTAATCTCAAATCTTGAATTTGAAATAAACCACTGCTATTATCATATTATAATCAACAATATCAGAACTGAGTTGTTCTGATGCATCCTGACTAAAAAAGGAAGTTCCACCCTGAAGTGCATTAGATAACAAAAGTTTTTAAATGCACCACAAGAAATGTGTTGCACGTTATAATTTGTTAAACAATGACATGTTTTTTCCTGACCGTTATCAGCAGCTATAAACGATCTTTCCTTCACCAGCCTTTCTGGTTTTTTTTTTTTTTTTCATTTATTTTTAAAAGCCAGCTTGTTATTACATGTCTTCAAGATTTCATCATGATGGAACACCTACTAAACCTTAACAAAGCCCTGACACTGGAGACTCCTTCCTCCTTCTACATGCAGAAAGCTTGTACATATCAGTGATCACACTTTTTTCTCATTTACTGTATTTTTATAGTCTTGTTTATTTTTAGCCTTTGATCATGTGGAGAGTCTGCAATATGAATGGCATTGAAGTCAAATCGGCACACGGTTATGCAAGAAAAATACACTTTTATTTCTGTATATACTGTAATCTCCTGCTACAGTAATGCACTTATCCTAGTGCTTGGTTGCCATCAAAGTTTCCTCAGTACGCCAGAGCCGTGATCAGACTGCCTGCTTCATGTCTCAAACCCTGGCCTCCCAGGAACTCCTTAAATGGTGAAAACATCTGGAAATGACTTAAATCGAGGTCATGAGTGTAAGTGGGATATAGCAATAATTCCCAGCCGAGTTCCTTTAATGTTCACGTGGTGGCGGTGAATGATCGTGTGTTCACTTCCAACAGACAGATGCGTCTCTTCCGCAAGTCGGCGGCATCGATTTTCGAGGCTCACACGTTCCAGTTGCTGAATTTTCACAGGAACAACTGCAGTGGGCTCCGAGCCACCTCGTTATTCAGCCTTCTTTGCACCTTTTGAATGTTTGACTGTGGCAAAGCGTCTCATCACCGTACTGCGCTTGAAATCTTCTGTAAATGTCAATCGCTTTTACGTCTTCATTCACAAGATGGTTCATCACAAATCCCGGTTTGACTTGAACGCCCCGTGTGTGTGTGTGTGTGTGGGTTGTTAAATGCATAACTATTAACTTAAATTTAATTATGACCATAATTGCTGTCAACGCTGACCTCAACTACCGAATAAACACCTTCTGACCAATCAGATTCTCGTACTGAACGTTGTCCTGGTAAAGAACTAACACACAACTTACCGGACTTTTAAACAAACATAATGCACGCCGTGGGGGTGCGCTGCATAAAAGGCGCACGAGGGGAGTACCGCTATACTGCTGCAGTTTATTATTTCTGTATAAGTGCGCAGTGTGTTGTGTGTTATTTCACTTTAGGATTAGGATGTTTCATTTATTATTGAACAACACTTTGTGCATTTTAACAGTTTATAGTTAGATTTAATGTTGTGAAAGTTAGTTCCTGTTATCACTCCTGTTATAGCTGCGATAAACAATCATTCCCTCAGTAGACTCTCTTTCTTTCTTTCTTCTCTCTCTCTCTCACACACACACACACACACTAAAAAAGCACAGCCTGTCATTTTACCACGGAAACAGGATGCGTAATCGAGACTGAGAGCGCTGAGAGTGCAGGAGTCTCACTTTCCATAAATGTTAAATAAACGTCTGCGAACAAAAAGATTCACCGCAGTAACGATTCTTAGAATTACTTTGTTAAACAACACGTTTGTAGATCCATTTATTATGAGTCTATGACGATATGTGGTGCGTCTGCTGTGCAAGACTCTGTGTGTGAGCTGTTACTATAGAAACAGTAAAGCTTTAGAAAATTAGGGCATAAATCTTAACCTTTACGCCATACTACAGTGTTACTATGAAAATAATGCACACCTCGTAACCAATCATATTGCCAAATTCCGGAATAAACTGTTGCACAGAATTTGCCTGGAACACTTCTGACACCAGGGTGTCTGTATAAATAAAAGAAGGTTTTGTCTCAACTCACTCTTTCAGTTATATCTTTACTTTTCATGCATTGGAGGACCCACAACCAGTCTCAGAAAAATGTTCTGTCTGGATATCCAGCCAGATGTTCTGTATGTCTGTCCAGCCAGATGTTCTGTATGTCTGTCCAGACAGATTTGTCACGGCATCACGCAAAACTGGATGAGCAGAATTTAATGGAACTTTTGCAATACTTTGGTATTTAAACCTGCACCATAAATGAAATTAAAATGTTGAGTAGAAGTAAAGTTATGAGTTGTCATGTTCCAGATTATAAACCACAAGTCAAACTGTGGGCGCGTCTTAAATCGACCGCTGGACAGAATTTAATGGAACTTTTGCAGTACATTAGATATCGGCCTGAAGTTTAACCTGCACCATAAGTGAAATCTAAATGTTGAGTAAAAGTGATGTTATGAACAGTTATGTGCTGCATTTAATAATCTACTTTAATATAATCTACTAATGCGCTACTTGTTCAATGTTCAAATGTAAACTTTTTAGAAAAGCTAAACTGAATATTTTTACTGGGATTAGTTCACATTTTCACTTTGTGGTATAAGTGAATTTTAACGCGCTGGAGTCGTTTTAAGACAAAACTTCATCTTTATTCAATCGAATTTTTTTGATTCTGTGATTCACTCTCTGATTACCAAACCGGGAGTGTATTTAAGTACAACTCGGTGTAAACAAGGCGTAAGATACTCAACCTTACAAAAGTTTATTTCTTTTATTAATAAGTTAGAACCTGAATTAACAATATGAAACAATAATATCACTGATTACATTAAAGCTGATCAGATTATTTTTAGCTTTAACCTTTTAACTGTTTCTAAAAACCCTTTAACCGTCCATGACGTTTTACTTACACTAGTGTTCAATATATATAACAGAATCTTTGACTTCTTTGAATGGCATCAGTGTGCATTTCTATTCCTTCCTATTTTGATTTCTAGCTGCTGTCATTCACATGAACAGCATACGTCCTGTAAATACACTGTGGTGTGAATAAGAAGTACCATACACTTTGTTTTTAGCATCTGATCTGCCCTTAGCCAGTAACACCACGTCTCTGGAACAGTCTGTGCCTCCTCTCTGCTGTTTTTATAGCAAAACTTTAAATATATTCCTATTTTCAGCTTAAATAGAGCCATGATGCTTTCTGTCTCTTTGGCAGTAACAACTTTAACAGTATGTGTTTGTAGCGTACTTGAAAAATGGAGCGAGTATGAGAACAGGACATTCATATTTTAAAATTTACTGAGGGTTTAAATCAGTTGGAATAAATAAATTGACTCGCCTTTGATTAAATAAAATGTCACTGAATAATATTTAGATTATCTATTATATGCGAATTACTAGGTGTTAATATGTTCCCCTTCATTACCTGTTTCATTTAGACACTGAGGCTTCACAGAAAACGGCCAAGTAGTACAATAACGAAAATACAATAAGAGAGAAGTTAAAAAATATTTCAAATCTGCTCTGGATATTGCATGCACAACTGTTCAAGTCAAACTGGGACTTTTGATCACGCCAAATCAACAGAACCGTTATAGGAGTTGAAACTCCCTTTATTTCTCTATATAATCCTCTGCTACACTAATGCACTTATCCCAGCGTTTCACTAGCGCTTGGACACAATCAAGGTAGAAGGTTTTGTCAAAACTCCTGAGCCATGATTGGACAGCCTGCTTCATTTCTGAAACCCAGGCCTCCCAGGAACACCTTTAATGTCCCAAAAATGTGGAAATGGCTTTGAGCGAGACTGTAGGTACCGTCTCCCATTGATGAATGGTTTGTGTACAGCTTCCACAGACAGATGCATCTCTTCTGCAAGTTGGTGACACGGATCAGGCGTTCCACTCGCTGAGTGTTCACTGGGACAACAGCAGTGGGCTTCGAGCCACCTCGGCTGGGACCATCATTCTTTTAAATGTTTTACTGCGACTAAAAGTCTGCACTACCATTTGCCAGAAATTTTTATCACAAGTCCCAGTTTGACTTGAACGCCCTCACACTTATTTTTTCATTCACAAACCATTAAAAACTGTTGCACTGTGTACCTTGTTGCTTGTCCACGTTCATTTCACAAGTGATTTATCAACATCAATCACTACTTAAGCAGCGTAATGTTTGTAAACATGTCCTGATTTTAGATTATGTCATCATGCACATGAGGGAAAATATATTAAGCAATATTATCATGTCATGTTTCATCTCCCTGTCCCTTTACTATCATCAAAACCTGTTTTGTGCTGAAAAAAAAATAAGTTGAGATATGTAAGATAAATGTGTTTTGGTTTTCTGTTTCATGTTCTCTTCAAGCAAACAGTTTTTCTCATAAAAACTAATAAATAATTGTTGAGATAGTGAAGTTTTCAGTTTTATATGATATTATATGATATATATAAATAGATTATATTTATTTATTTATTTAAATTATAAATATTTAACGTAAATTACCCAAAAAATCATATCTGCATGTCTCTAGGTCCAAATTTAAAATCTAAGAAAATTTAAAGATATTTAAAATTCGTTTTACCGCCTATATATTATATTATTTATCGATTTCGTAAAGAATTAAAGTAAAGAAAGTCCTGGTTTGACCTGAACACTCCTTGTATAAAAGCAGTACACATTTTTATATCATTTTGGTCCATATAAACATAAACATATTTATTAGAACTAGTCAAAATTCAGAGTGCACTGATAAGGCACTGTGTTTTTAAATAATTTCCGCATTATATATTATATAAATGGATAAGAAATAAGACACAATTGTGTAAAAGCAAGATAAAAGTAGGTACTGTAACAAATGAATGAATGACTCAATCAGTCAAAACCCTCTAAATTTAATCTACCTTATCAACACTTTTCATCATCATTATTATCATTATTATGAAATGAAATTATTAATCGATAAAGAAAATTGATCTTTGTCCTGCTGTGCTTCTCATATTATTTCTAAGCTCCAGTATCTCGGGTTCGATTTTGAACTCAGGTCAGTGTGTGTATATATATATATATATATATATATATACAGTACCAATCCATCATCAGACACACACATACAGACACTCACAGGCTCATTCACTGACATGTGCATGTCTTTGGAATGTGGGAGGTAACTGAGGTATCCAGAAGAAACCCACTAAGCACGGGGAGAACATGCAAACTCCATGCACACGGACTCGAGGCGGAAAATCGAACCCGACCCTGCAGGTGCCAGGCGACAGTGCTAACCACTAATCCACTGTGCCGTCCAAATAAGATCACAACAAACCAAATATAAGATAATTAATCCCATTTCTAATCAAAATTTACAAAAATGTTAAGTAAAAATGGGTTGTTTTATTGGCAAATAATTTTTCTAGTTGTAAGAAGTTATTTCTTGGAAGAAGCAAAATTCTCTGCAAATAAAACAAGAAATTGACGTGCACAATTTTAGACATAAGCAACTATAAATACACTTTATAATCCTCACCTGCTAATATGTATTTTATTTTTTGTAGTCTTCTTACTGAATATGAATGAATGATGAACGTCATTTGTTGTCTGAAAGTCTCAGCAACATTTCTTTAAACATCCGAATTATTCCTGCTCACAAATCTTATCACAGCTTAGACAGACCTCATAAATATATATATATATTTTCACTAATGCATCATGACATCATGACATCATGACTTTGGCCACTTTTTTGACACATTAAACTGATAAGGAAGTAAATCGATACTTTGACTTTGGCTTGTAAGTATTTTTTCCTTATAGGACGTAATGGAGGAGGACAGTAAATAAGTGGATTGTGTGTCGGGGGAGGGGGGGGGGGATTCTTGACAAATGAATCCATTAACATTTTCCTGTGTCGCCTGGCACGGAGATTTGCCGTTTATGGGACAGAAAAAACAGGCCCATAAATCTGAGCTGGCTGTGCGCAGAAAGAGGCATGGAATACTGCTGCCCTGGAATACACCAGCCCATGATGCAGCACTTTATCCCAGCCAGAAATGGCATCTTTATCTGCCTAAATTAAGTTTTGATTCCTTGCCACATACGGCACCGCAAATCACTTTTAACACCGATATCAAGAGCTGCAGTAAAATATGCCTCGGGCAGTGGGGAGGGTGTGCTCGAGGGATGGGGGGAGGGAGGGGGGGTGTACTGTAGGTATATATTTTTTGCATCCGCTTTTGTCTCAAGCCAGAATTCTCGCAGTTGCGCCAGTTATCTTCGTTCTTCTCACTACAGCAAAAAAAGAGGAAAGAGTCAAGGTTTACAGCCAGAATAAATTCCCAGTTTAAATTCGTTTCACCCCCACTCACCCCCCCCCCCCCCCCCCCCCCAAAGCAGTATATCAAAAAATAGGTTAGTATGACTTCTGTTTCAGTTGACTGCATCGTGCGCCACGCGCCAGCTCGGCAGTTTTGGGCCCAGGAAGATTGATGGAGTGTGTTCAAGGGCGCCGATGGCTCGCGCAGATTGTTAATGTCTTTGTTAAGTGAGTTGTGGAGTGATGGGAAGACTGACTGACAGGTCTTTCATCATTAAAAGGCTTTTGAGTGGCAGGTGGTGTTAAAGTGCATGCAGGAGTCTTGAGAGGAGGCAAAATAGGCTTTATCAGTACAATATCGAGTTCTGAGGGAATCGCTGCAGGTGTGTTTTTTGTTCTGTGGGAGGCTGTCGAGGGCGAACACTTCAGTAAAACCGTAAAAAAAAAAAATCGTATTCAAGAGATTGCGGTTCTAATGGTTATCTGAGTAAATGCAATAAGGTTTTAGTCCTTGATTCCACCTTTGACCCATGTACACAGAGCTGCATCATCGCAAATTACAGGGATTTTACAAAATGTATCTAGAAATCTGACAGGAGCATCAAAATGTACACAAACATTCCTGGCCAGAAGGCAAGTTTGCAAAGTGGATTTTTTTTTCCAGCTTCTTAATATACTTGTGTATTAAGTGCCTGAAGAAGTTTAACATTGGCTTAAACAATTTTTTTTATAATCTTTTACAAAATTATGCATATTATTTGTACTAGCACAAAGTTAACCTTAACCATTGTACTGTTACAGAAAATTCACAGACTTGAGATGACATAAACGAGATCTTGTGTGAAATTATTACCAAATTTTCACTAATAACGTTTACTTTCTTTAAATTAATAGCTATTGTTCATATGTTTTAAATATGAAAGCCAATGAAAAACGTTTACATTTACAGCCAGTTTAATTCCAAGCCATAATGTCTAAGGTTTACCCGAAAATTATTATATGCATTAAACTTGACTTAAGTTATGCCTACCTAAAAATGTCTCTTTATATAATAAGGTTAAATTCATTCAGACCTCAGGTTTTTTGAATTACTTTTTACAAAACTCACAATTTGAACAAATTGATTGTTTCACTGTCACCTTGCACCTTCAGGATCCGGGATCGATTCCTACTTCTGTGTGCATGGAGTTTAGGTGTAGTCCCCTGTGCTTGGTGGGTTTCCTCCAGGTTCTCCGGTTTCCTCCCACAGTCCAAACACATGCAGATCAGGCCAACTGGCGTTAAAAAAGTGCCTGTTATGGGTAAATATGTGTGTATGTGTGATGGATTGGCACCCTGTCCAGGTTGTACCCTGCCCCGTGCCCTGGGATAGGCAGCTGCCCCCCCCTCCCCCCCCCCTCCCTTCCCCAACCTGTATACAGAAAAAAGTGGTGTAGATGATGCATGAGTGAGTGAGTGAATAATATTTTCATTAAATACGGTAAAATTTCCAGTGTTGATTTAAAACTTTCAGAGCTCGTTTTTAGTTCAACTGAACGTGTATAAACGCTGTATGGTGTTAATTCAACGCTGGAAATTTTGCTAGGTACATCCACTGAATCCATACAGTATGAGGGTGTATAAACTTTGGAATATGCAGACAGATTATGCGTCCTAAACTAATATAGATATGAAATCTAAGCACAAATACATATAAAAAATTATTAGCTAATAAATAAAAAGTGTATATCCATCCATCCATCCATCCATAAATCAATCTAGGAACCTCTGTAGTCCAACTAGGGACCGTGGAGGCCAATGGACTTTGGGAGGAAACCTGAGTACCCAGAGGAAAACCAAAAGCACGGGGTGAACATGCACATAGACCTGAGCCGAATTAAACCCTGGACGAATATTTAATATATTTTAATAAGAATATATTAAACAATAAAAATAAATGATACACATAAAGATAGTAGCATTGTATTGCACTCCCAGATATGACCTGGTATACACAGACAACTTCACTAGCATGTTAATGCAAATGTATAATCTGATTTGTCATTAGTCCAGCTACTAATATGAAGAGGTTCTGTTGTTAGAACCAAGGTACCATTTCGGGTACAGTCTGTAGTCTCAGTGTACAGTACAGTACAGGATAAGCAGGATATAAGATCTACGCCTTCTCTGTCATGTTATATACATTATGTATTTATTAACCTGTATAGATGACTGATACCTTCTGTTCATATAAGGTATACGCTGTAAGTAATAATTTATGGATTACCATATTGAAATTAAAGGCAGAGTATTGATTTAAGTAAAATATCTAAGCTAAACAGAAATAAATTTGTAAAAAAAAAAAATAATAATAATTTATGTTCACTTGTTCACTGTTCAATTTACAAGCTGAATTTATTGTAGTAACTGATATTATATTAATGTGTAAAAGCTATGTGAGGCAATAATCCTTAGTGGAGCGTATACACATGGTTTCTGTAGAAATGTTTGTCCTTGTGTTATAACACAACTGCGCTATAGAACAAGGAATTACTTCTTTCATTATTGACTAAAAGGGGTAATGAGACTGTCGAACTCGTGAGGAATTGTATGAACTGTGTCAATATTAGGGAACGACCCAGTGTGTGTTAGTGGTGAGATGGTGATGTGAAAGCATGTGCAAGGTTATTAAGAGAAAGCAAAGCAGTGTATATCACTATGATATCAAGTTCAGAAAGAATAGCTTTCAGTGTGTGCCTGCATTATTGCTCTCTCTCTCTCTCTCTCTCTCTCTATGTCTCTCTTCTGCATGTGTCTTCGTCTGATTAACGCTGGCACAATTCATTAACGTATAATGGCCCGTTAACAGGTTTACCACCGCATCAATTAAGGGAAAAACTTCCCCTAAAAGGCAATATGCAACAAGCACTTTGTTTTATTTATGCATGAGTGTCTTGCTTGTCTGGTTGCATTTTATCTTTCCTCTTTTTATATCGCCGCACCTCCATTATGTACTAAAGAATCGGTTGATGCAGTTTTAATATGGTTCGTCCTGAGGTTGAACACTCAAGAGATGCATGAACTCCATTCTTTTACTGTAAAAAATATCTAATGAAAAAGAACTGTCTCACCCAATAATCGGGTTTATAAGAGTGTAGCCATAACCTGCTAAAAAAATTAATAAAAAAGGGGTTACTGAAATTGTCATAAATACTGGATCCCACATGTTTATGATGCATAAACTGATCAACCATAACATTATGACCACCCGCCTAATATCGACTGGGTTTCCCAAGTTTTGGAG
Source organism: Clarias laeviceps (assembly GCA_030014305.1). NCBI lineage: Eukaryota > Metazoa > Chordata > Actinopteri > Siluriformes > Clariidae > Clarias > Clarias laeviceps. The sequence goes on along the minus strand of JAQMYJ010000009.1, from coordinate 5,875,277 downwards.
TTGCTCTGACCCAGTTGTCTAGCCATAACAAGATGGCCCTTGTCACAGGAGTTACAGTTACAATATCTCATTACAACGGCACCTGAGAGTGTCTGGGATATATTTGGCAACAAGTGAACCTTGAATAAAATGGGCAAAAGCATAAAGATTTGAGTGACTTTGAAAAGGGCCAAATTGTGATGGTGAGACAACTGGGTCAGAGCAACTCCAGAACTGCAGGTCTTGTGGGATGTTCCTGGTCTGCAGTGGTCAGGACCTACCAAAAGTGGGCCAAGGAGGTAAAACTGGTGAACTTGTGACAGGGTCATAAGCAGCCACTGATGCATGTGGAAAGTGAAGGCTGGCATGTGTAGTCCAATCCAATAGAAGAGCTACTGTAGCTCAAATAGAAAAGTGAAAAGTGGCAGAATTTACCAACTTAATGTTAGGTGGGTGGTCATAATGTTATGGCTGATCAGGACACATATATATATATATATACATACATACATACATACAGTACAGGAAGCTCTATTACTGTAGCAAAATAAGTTCCTTCAAATCATGTACATAGGTTTATAATTTCATTATTTTTAAGTTGTCTGAAGCTGCAAAAAAAAAGGTCCAGGTTAATTGGGACAGCCTTAAACAGAATTTAAATTAAAGTAAAACACACTGACATTAATCTAATATATTCTTGCCCTCTTATAACATAACTCATTTATTGCATAGTTAAATGGCACAAAGGAGGAACAGTGAGAGACAGCTTACGAAACAAGAGGGGAAAAAAACGCTTATGCACCGAGATTTTTACTTTGTGTATTAAGTTCATATAATTACAGAGATTTATATTTTTACTTTTTAATCCTGTAATATGCTGCTACTGCAAGGAATGAATAATAACAAAAAAATTACTTACCTTTTTGTGTGTGTTTTTACGCTGTGATTTTAAGCCTGTGAGCTCTTATTCAATTTAAGAAGAAAAATGTGTTTACTTTGTCCAACATTTTAATATGTAGTCATTTTTATTTAGACCACCATGTTTTATATACCCATATATTTTACTACTGTATGAACATGGTCGTCTAAATAAAAATGACTACATATTAAAAATTTTCAAATTTTATTTAATTTTAATTTATTTATATTATGAGTAAGTATCCTAATTTGTGTTATAAAAGGGTTATAACCTAAAGACAACCCTTTTTAAACTCTTTAATTGTTACACATGTCCAGAAACACGGTTAAGAATTTAAGATTACTAAATAGTGGATTATATTTTATTTTATACATCTGAAAAATCTTATGGGATTTTTTTTCTGTGACATTCTGTTCAAAATCACCAAACATACTGTCCTATACTGTCCCAAACCTACTTCCTCATACTGTCCCAAATCACCACATATACTGTCCCATGCTGTCCTAAATAATCAAACACACTGTCCCATGCTGTCCCAAATCACCAAACATACTGTCCCATACTGTCCTAAATCACCAAAATTACTGTCCCATACTGTCCCAATATGCCCAACATACTGCCCCATACTGTATCAAATGACCAAACATACTGTTCTAACAGATTAATATTGTTCTAAATAACCAAATATACTGTTTGGTAAAATGACCAAACATACTGTCCCATAGTGTCCCAAAACACCACATACTGTCCCATACTGTCCGAAAACACCACACATACTGTCCCATACTGGTTCTAAATAACCAAACATATTGTCCCATACTGTCCAAAATCACCACACGTACTGTCCCATACTGTCCCAAATCACCACGCATACTGTCCCATACTGTCCCAAATCACCACACGTACTGTCCCATACTGGGTCTAAATAACCAAACATATTGTCCCATACTGTCCCAAATCACCAAACATACTGTCCCATACTGTCCCAAATCACCACGCATACTGTCCCATACTGTCCCAAATCACCACACATACTGTCCCATACTGTCCCAAATCACCACACATACTGTCCCATACTGTCCCAAATCACCACACGTACTGTCCCATACTGTCCAAAATCACCAAACATACTGTCCCATACTGTCCCATCCTGTGGCAAATCATTACACATACTGTCCCATACTGTACCAAATCACCACAATACTTTCTCATACTGTTTAAAATCACCACATATACTGTCCCATGCTGTCCTAAATAACCAAACATACTGTCCCATGATGTTGTAAATAATCAAACATACTGTTTCATACTTTCTCAAATCACCACACTTACTGTCCCATAGTGTTTCAAATCACCAAACATACTTCTCATACTGTCCCAAATCACCACATACTGTATACTGTCCCATGCTGTCCTAAATTTACCAAACATACTGTCCCAAATTACCACACTTACTGTCCCATGCTGTCCCAAATAACCAGTCATACTGTCCTATGTTGTCTAACATCACCACACATACTGTCCCAAATCACCAAATACTGCCCCATACAGTTCCTAATTACCAACCAAACTGTCCCATACTGTTTTAAATGGCTAAACGTACTGCTGCAAATCAACAAATACAATATTGTATACTGTCATAGAAAGTACCCAATTACCAAACACTCTTTATATTACCAAATATGATGTCCAAAACTGTCCCAAATTACCTAATATACTGTCCTCAATGACCAAACATGCTGTTTCATACTGTCCAAATGTACCAAATATGTTGTCCTATACTATTCCAAATGATAAATACCAAATGATACTGTTCCAAATAACCAAATATACTGTCCAGTGGTGATCCAGTGTGATGAAACATACTGTACAAAATGATCAATTCTGTTGTAGTTGACCAAACATAATGTAAAAAATTATTAATAATGTTCTAAATGACCAAACATACTGTTCCATGCTGTCCCAAATGAGAGAACATAATGTTCTATGCTGTCCCAACACACTATTCCATACTGTATCAGATGACCAAACATGCTGTTCTAATTGATTAATATTGTTCTAAATAACCAAATATACTGTCCAATAATGTTCCAATATATCCATACTGTCCTAATATGTTCCACGTTCTGTCCCACACTGTTCCAAATAACCAAACATAATGTCCCTTAGTGTCCCAAAAAAAAACATATAGTTCCAAATTCTGAAACATATGGTCCAATAGTGTTCCAAATGGCCAAACATATAGTCCCCCCAAAACATACAGTACGGCCTCAAATTATTGAAAAAAAATACTCCAAATGATCAAACTGTGCCAAATAACCAAGCATTCTTACTCATAGTGTCCCAACTTATCAAACATACAGTTCCAAATAATTAAAACTGATGGGAACATATTGTTCAACATTGTCAAAAATTACTGTACATACTGTTCCAAAATACAAAACATGTTATTTAAATGTTTCACCCTTTTCCTTCAAGTTTTGGCAGAAACCCTAAGCATTCATGAAATTTATTGTATTATGTGTTTGGGTATTTGTTTTTACCCAATGGCAACACGGCTCATGCAGTGTGGAAATTCAAAACCTGTCCAATTGTACAGTACGGAGCCTTAGGCATGTGCAAAGAAATGCTTTAATGCTGACAAAATCCTTCCAGAATAATGCAATTAAACCTTTTCTACATTAAAAAAAAAAAAAAAAAGCTCCTGTAAAGCGTAGTAAAGAGTAATAGACAATTTTTTTTTTCGGTGACAATTTTGTGCGTCTTTAAAAATGCATCAGCACTCTAAGGTACATTGTGCAGTTTCATGAGCAAATTGACTGCTTGCACAAACTTGCACAAACTGATATTGTTCTTCTGGAGATTTTGACTGATAAATATTGTTTTTCTGTTTTTATGGATAAAACCTGACAGCCAACATAAATTTCTTTTTGTCTGTTAAGTGGACTGTTACATAAAATAATACTTGCTTCCTAAAATGATACTTCCATGTACTGAGCTTTGCTGGTAATATTTCATTTTGGTTAGAAAAAATTTATTTTTTTGTACTAATATTATGATGCAGTAGTCTTAAAATAATAAACGTCAAGCATAAAATTAGTATTTAAAAAAATCAAGTTGATTTACACGGTACTGTATATTCACTTTAGTTTTATATTAAATTTACAATAAAATTTTTTAATTAAAAGCTTTAATTCTGCCCTCTAGAGGTTTAGTGCGTGGGAATGCAGTTTATGCACGCTGGTAGTGTCTCATTCTTCATTAGCAAACCATATCTCATTTTCATTTAGATGTAAATAAATATGTTCACAGAGCAATAAATGTGAGGATGAGCTCACACCCACTGTGTGTATTAAGCAGCCTCTGATGCATCAGTATGCACCCACTGCTTTTAGTCATCCCAGGGCCATAAAATAAACATACACCATCTTTTTTCGGATGGTGTTTCAGATATTATCCCGGCATGACATAACTGCATTGTTGCTGAATGAGAGAAAATAACACCAGGAGCTCATGTAATGATCGGAATTATATCATGATACAAACACTAACTCTAAAAACTGTGTAACAACAAAGGAATCTGAAATTTGGAAATTCCTTCGGGATCGATATGGTACCAACCTATTTACATAAAGCACAGGAATTTACTGTTTTTTATGTCAGAACTCCTGGTACATAATAGCCTCTTTAATTAATTATTATAATTTTTTTTTTTTTTGGTTTACCAATGTAATAAGGATGTCGGACCCAACATACACTCGGTGTCCACAGCCCCATCACTGGCACAGCGGCAAAGCAATTTCCCCCCGTGGCTCGTAATTCAAATTGAAATGCCAGGGAGATGTCAGCCACTCATCGACATCATTGTTCGCTTCTAAAAAAATAAAAAAATGAAAAAAGAGAGCTGATGAGAGAACACCAAGGTAAATTGCACTTCCATTTAAATACAGCGCAATTCAGTATTCTGTCTTGTTAGTTGTTAAACTGACTACCACCCACTTGCTTCTAAAATCATCATCAGGAAGACAATAGAGAGTATATTTATACATACAGTATATGGTGGTGTTAATGTTATGGCTGATTAGTGTATCCAGTATATATATATATATATATATATATATATATATATATATATATATATCACTGCCTCATCCATGCATCTTTGCACCATAACCTATGTTTATCATTGCACTACTGTATATTCCACACATATATTTTTTTCTGCATATTGTACATTGTTTCATACTGTATATTACTATATATACCATATTCTTATTACATTTCACTCTCACCCCCATACATATGGACAAATACATGGGTCGAGTACATGGGTCAGGGGTAGCTCAGTGGGTAAGGCATTGGTTTGGAAGATCCCAGGTTCGAACCCCATGACCACCAAGTTACTACTGGTGGGGCCACGAGCAAAGGCCCTTAACTCCTCACGTGTATAATGTAAGTCATTCTGGATAAGGGCATCTGCCAAATGCCTAAATGTATGTTTCAATGTAAATACTCCTCATTTACTGTTTTGCTCTGTCACATTGCTCTGTCTCCTCAGGCTGTGTCTCCGTACTGCCTCTGGGGTTGTCCTGTGGAGTCAGGGACCAGGACATTGGCAGTAGATCCTTTGTGTGCTCTAGAGTGAGGGGTGTTGCCTCCGTGCATCAAACTTTTCAGCGGCCTTGGGCTGTTTGCTTGCTGATCCACATGTGGTGCACGCTGTGATGCACCGGGTGTTCTGGTGTCTTTCTATCATAGCTGGCATTGCTTGTTTTTGCTTTTTTTTTTAACAGTGGTTTTTGCTACATTGGACTTTCGGTCATAAACCTTTCTGTAAATGTTCTTCCAAAATCAGGACTGTAATCGGTTTCCCTAAAAGCATTGCAAAGTTATGATCATTTTAACTCCGAGAGGAGAAATGCATCTATAAGGCTCCCTCTACCATTTAACAATGACCTTTGTGCTGAGATGCTTTTTGGGAAAAGTTCGTCCTAAAGAACAGCACTTATGTTTCACTAAGATGGTTTATTACATTTTGTATACAAGGTAAAGTGCTATAGACGATGAGTGAGTGAGTGAATGGAATTGAATTGAATGAATTATTAACACTGTGTATTAAGGTTATGGATGTGTCATTGTTTGAAATATAAAAGGAACAACAGCAACAAAAAAAATGAAAAAGAATGAATGAGATATTCATACTGTATGTATTAAAAATTTATACAAAGCATTACATGGATAAGCAGTCGTTCAAATGCCATGGTTAACCTTCTTACAAATCCAGTATTTCTCTGGTGTGTTTTTTTGCAAAAACTTCGTGACAGTGAACATTCAGAGGGTGCACTTAAATATAAAAATGCATTGCCATCCCAATATGTTTTACTCCTCTCATACGTACAGTATGAGGCCATATTGCCATCATTAATTTTATTCCTTCCATAACACCATGTACTTTTTATCCATTTATAGTTAAATGGTCTCTACATGTTATTACTTATGCTATGGCATATAAAACCCCTATAACTCTCCCGTTTCCCCCACCAGAATCCAACCTCTTGTTTTTTTCTCCTCATGATTCAAAAACGGCAGCTTGTCATATTACCAATAAACCGGAAACCCCCACAACCCATTGCAAAAAAGGAGCCTCCTTTCGAAAATGCTCCATAAACGTCTCCTCAATGAAAACTTTCCATATTTTTCCTTATGTGGAGCTTTTGAATGCCAAGTCGCTGTGAATGAGCTGTTACTATAGAAACAATAACACATTAGAAATGAATGCAACCGCGCTGCACCACTGTCAGAGTTGCTGTTGCAGAAAATTAATCAACACCTTCTGACAAATTGAAACCGAAATTCACAATTGTTCTAAAGACTTCCGAGCATTTACATTCCAGTCTAGTCCCAGTGTAACAGCTCTGTCCTTCACACTCACTTTCTGTACTCGCACACAATAGTTATACAGACTATATCACACTGCTTCACGGCTGCGGCTGCTACCCTTTAGGACACACAACCTTCAGTGCACACTTTCTGATTACACCGGCTGCTACGAGGATATAAAGTGGAAATTGCACTAGATGAAGAAGACAGATTAAAGGAGCCTACCTTTGCTCAGTGTTCTATCCTCCTTCTTATTGGGGACATTGAGCAGAGGAAATGATGTCAAGGCGAGTCACCTTTAGTGTTCGCTGGGACAAAAGCGAGGCATTACTCAACAAAACACAGTACACACTCCTCCCCGTGTTCTCATCAGGGTGCTTGCTTCCTAGTTTTTGAAAGGCAGCAGGTCAGTACACACTGGCTTCATGAGCTTTAGTTAACACTGAATACCACAGCGCTGGTCAAGAAAGTGTTGATTAATGGCAGCTCATGGGTTCAGAGTTGTGCACTCTTTTTAATATGTTACTGGTTCCATGGTAACAGCTGATTCACAGGGACTCACAAGGCACATAAACCAAGTCGTAACAATGAACGGATTTGAAGAAAGAAAGAAAATTAAGCACAAAAAAAAAAAGCACGGACATGAAGCGTTTTTGTGAGGAGACATTTAAAATTTATAAGACTTCATTCATTGTCAGCATTTAATGTTTCCTCTGTAGGAGAAGTCTTTGGAATGATGGAGTTACTAGACTTGCCTTTTTTTTTTTCTTGTACTGGAACAAAATCCCTAATAATAGTCATAATTTACAGAAAATGTCAGCACAGCAGGACAGGCAGGTGGGATCATCACAGGAATAACGCTAATCCTAGGTGTTAAATCAAGCAAGACTCAGACCATGGAACTATAAACTGGAATGTGACGCTCATACAGAAAAACAAATGACAAGAACAAATTGCAAGCCCTGGTTCAGTTCTCGGTGGGGGACAAAGTAGTTTTAAATTCTTACTTGTACTATGTAGCCAAAAGGCAAAGAGAATAAACCATGGAGGTGCTGGACAGTCCTGTAAATCTTGTAGGTTTCTCTTTATGTCTCCACTTATTCCACTTTAAAATCCCCTTTGTTAAGTAACTGTTTCAAGGCTGAATCCCAAATAGAATAAAATGGAAAGCGAGCTTTAAAAGGTTCTTGACTCACCTTACGCTTTGTTCACTGTTAAAGTGAGCTACAAGCTAACAAGTAAAATTTAATATCCATAAGGGTTTATATATATATATACTCAGCAAAAAAAATTTCAACAATAATGTTGTAAAAATCCAAATAACTTTACAGATCTTCATTGTAAAGGGTTTAAACAATGTTTTCCAT
>JAQMYJ010000009.1:5828888-5861593 GCA_030014305.1 Clarias laeviceps | reverse complement strand
TTTTTTACTTGTTCAAGGTCAGGCCATCATAGTGCAACCATGTTGACCTATGTGTCTTTTAGCTAACATGGTTTACTACCCCAAGGCCATGATATAACAGTTAAATGCAGGATGAGATATTCATTCAAATTGCTTTAAGGTATTTGATTCTGAGTTTGTATCAAATCTTAAATTTATAATTTACTTTACAAGATTTGATCGTCTGCAAAATATAGACTCTTACAGCCAAAGCCATCCCAGAAAACATTCCAAGTAGAATCTCTTAGCCTATATAACACTTAACAAACCAAAGACACATTGATGAATGCATTTTCAAAGTTGTGCTAGCATTAGCATGTGGATCCCATCCAAAGATCCATTAAGGAAACCTTATCTATCTAAAGATCTATTAAGAAACAAGTGTAACAGTACAAACAATGATTTGTTAGCATTAAAATGTGGCTTAGATTCAGGCAGACTATCCAAAGGACGATTGAGGAACATTTAACCATGCAAAGAAAGATCCATTGAAAAACTTTTTTCTTCTAAAAGTGTAGCTGTTCAAGCTAACTTTTCTTAATATTAACATTCTGTTCGACCAATCTAAGCATCATTAACCAATAAGTATCCATAGATCTAGTGACTATCCATTAACCATGATAAGACCCACTAAGGAACCCTTAAAGATCCCAAGATCTATTGAGAAACCAATAACTACACAAAGACACTATTTGTTTTATGTGTAACTTAAAAGTATTTGGTTCCCATTTTGTTATACTGTACCATTAAAATACCAAGATCAACTGAGGAACCATTGAAAATGCAGAGATTCATAAAGAAAGCCCATTTCTTTCTCTTTTTTTGTTAACATTAGCATGTGGCTTTCTTTCTCGTAGTCCATCTCAATATGAAATGAAGAACCCTTACCCATCTGAAGATCCACTGAAAAATCCTTAACAGTCTGGAGGAAATCGTTTTTTCTAAAGGTCTGGGCATTGGTAGCTCTTAATGCTCTGGGGTAGTAATCAGAAGGTCAAGGGTTTAAGCCCTAGTTCCGCCAAGCTGTCACTACTGGGTACTTGAGCAACACCCTCTCTGCTCGAGGGGCACCATATCATGGCTAATAATGCTCTCTGATTCCCGCTTCCAAACAAGCTAGTATATGAGAAGAAAATTATTCCACAAATAATCCCATACAGTATATGATTCTTCTTCTTCATCAAACAACCCCACAGGTCAACCCACAGTTCTTTAACCATCTGAAGACCTATCAAGGACCCATAACCATCCAAACAGCCACCAAGAAACTCTTCTTTCTTAAAGCGTTGCTGTTCACACACGATGTTCAGCATTACCATACCACTTCCATCCTAAGAACCACTGAGGAACCCCAGAATTCACTAAAGAACCCATGACTATCTAAAAATAAATTAGACTAGAGTAAGTCACAGGACGGATCGCCTTTCCTGTATGTTTTAGTGTTTTCCCTTCTCTATCACACTTGCTTTGGTTCATAAAAGGCTGTTAATTTGCTGATTAATTAAGTCAACTGTGTTTGGAGTTGCGAAAACACTAAAATGTGCAGGGCAGAGGGTCCTCCGGGAATCTGTGGCAAGCCAAAGCTTTTCAGGAAATCAAGGAAAAGTCTTATGTCTTAAAGCTTATGGAAAAAAGTAAGATTACGTACATTTACTGATTTATTTGTCCTTATACAACTGTGTGATCAGCATTGTGGATGATTAAGTTACTGCATTTTAATTACAAAATATATATATATATATATATTTGAGGTTTAAAAAATAGATAAAAACAGGTTTTTGAGTGTTTCATAGATACACCACTACTGTTTACCCAAGAGCAGATGGAATTTGTATGTTTAGTTATGCAATGCAGCAGTTTCCCCCCTTATTGAACCATAAAAATGTAACCTGCCCCCAAGATAGCGACGATTGATGAGGCCATATTGCAAGATACACCTTCTCTTATCACGGCTTTAGACAACAGGCACCAAGGCCACGGGGCCAAAAATCTGCATGCTCAGGTTATCTAGGCTTGTGCGTCTCTTCCTGCCATAATTATCGATTTTGCCCCGTGACCCGAGAGCATGTTTTCCTCAGTTAGCAGGGCTGAATGAATATCAGGAGAACAACGATAAGCAGTGCAAATGTAGGGCTTTGGTGATTAGATTCCTGAGAGTCCCGCTTCATCCAGCCTGCTTAGTAATCCAGACGTGGCTAATAGGTGAAATATTAACATGATCATCGTTTTCTCGTTTCCGTCTTAATGTGGCTGTGCTTTTTTTTGTCTAACGCTCTGGAGAAATTAGGTCAAGAAAACAGTTGTTGGAAGCAGGATGCAGATGTGTAGATGGACTGCTAGACTGTAACATCTGTCTAGTAAATCTATGGAAAAAAGATTTAATAATGATGTAAACAAACATTTTCTCTGCTTGCTAACTGTTGAGCCAATCCAACTTCACTTTATTTTAGCTAATCAAGGCATACAGTGTGTTTGTGTGTGTGTAATTATACATCATTCAGTTTGGTTGTTACACAGTAGTAGTAATAGTATGTATGTATAGAAGTAATGAAATTATTCAAAATTATAAGTGCTAAGCCTTCTGTTCTGAACCATGACCCACCATGTCACCTGGTTTCCTTTAATGTATCATTAAAAAAAAAACTGCTAGTACGCTACCTCTTCAAAATTGTGTATGAGTGTGTGTGAGCATCCTGTACCATGTGTGTGTGTGTGTGTGTGTGTGTGTGTGGGTGTGTGTGTGTGTGTGACCTCTCCTTCACAACCAGCATTCCAGGGACAAAGCTTGCATGCACTGACACCAACAAACAAATGAGCGAATGAATGAATGAATAAATTTAGTTAAAATATTTGCACCTGAAACAGCACACTACAGTGGTACCTTACCGCGCCTTAAGAACTACAATTTTGCAAGAAATTAGGCTGGGTATGAGAAGCATTTTTTTTGGCATATGAGTGACTGAGTGGATCGCACATACTTCCGGTTGTGCATACTTTTCACTTAAATTGATAATTGGCTTAGTGATTGGTGGTTTAGTCATTAGCAGGGTCCGGGTTTGATTCCCGCCCTGGGGTCTGTGTGCATGCAGTTTCTATGTTCTCTCCATTCTTAGTGGGTTTCCTCCGGTTACTCTGGTTTCATCTCACAGTCCAAAGGCATGCAGATTGGGTGTTGCTAATCGGCATTCCCAAATTTCCCATAGTGTGTGAATGAGTGTGTGTATGTTGACCGGAGGTCATACCACAGTTGTGAAAATGGAAATGAATACAACGGTCACCATGGATGGAAGTTGGTAATATAAATTGGTAATATTTTTGGGTGGCTGGAACAGATTATCTGTATTTACATTATTTCCTATGGGAAAATGCATTTCGCGTAAATTCGGATTAAATTTGTATGCCGATGTATCACTGTACTGTACGTTGCTATATGGGAATTTAGACCTGGGAACTGTCCTGTTTTTACTAGTCAAGAAATTTAATACATTTGAAAAAAAAAAAAAAAAAAACCAAGGTGAAAAAAATTAATAAAAAAGATTTCAAATCAATCATTAATAAAGTGCACATTGTTTTTATGCAATGTGCACTTTATTAATGATTGATTTGAAATCTTTTTTATTTATTTTTTAATCAGTTTAAACTTATTAAGCGGCCAATTAGCCTAAACCATGTGTCTTTGGACTGTGTAGGGAAACCGGAGTACCAGGAGGAAACCCACCAAGCACAGGGAGAACATGCAGACTCCATGCATCGGAAATCAAACCTGGACCCTGGAGGTGCAACGTGAAAGCGTTAACCAATAGGTAAAAAAAAACTGGTATGCCACCTCATTGAAATTGTGTATAAGTGTGTGAGCATTCTGTACCATCTGTGTGTGTCTGTGTTTGTGTCCTCTCCTTCACAACCAGCATTCCAGGGACAAAGCTTGTCATGCACCGACATGAATGAATTAATAAATGAATGAAGCAATCTGGTGAAAATATTGGCACCCTACACCTGAAAGCGCACTACTCTGATATACGGGAACTTAGAAATGTAATGAATTTTGAAAAAGAAAAACGCAGATTGAATTGAAAAAAAAAATGAGATCCTTAAAATTTTTTAAATCCTGATTTATTATTATTATTATTATTATTATATTTGTATCTACATGGAATTAAGCAGCTTGTGTGCGGGTTGATCATCCGTTCCGTTATGATGATGTCCGCATCGGGTTTTCTCCTCGCCTATATAGTGTGTGTGTGTGTGTGTGTGCTCGTGTGAGCGCGCGCGCGTGTGTGCGTACGCGTGTGCGTGTTTTGGATTGGTGGAAGCGGCATGGCGCTGGCGGAGAGGCGCGCGCGCTGCTCGCCTGCTCAGGCACTCGGTTCAGAACGCGAGGCGCGCGCGCTTGACTCGGAGGTGCAGGGAGCTCGTGCGACAAACCGGATGAGGAGCAGAACTTCAGTGTCTCACCTTCAGCGGTGCTGCTGCTCATACTGAACATGATCACGGCGCTGGACGGCTGATTTTTTTTCGTCGAGAAAAAAATAAAATAAAAAAATCAACGCAGACGAGAGCGCGGAGGATATTCACGCTGAAGCGTTTTATATGTTTCGAGCTGCGGCGTAAAGGAGCCTCCTAGCAAGAGTGTTTTATACATACATATATATTTATAAAACACAAAAAAACAACAAAAACAAGAACTTTTGGGTTCGGGTTTACAAACCGTCCACCATCACCTCGTCGAATATTTATTCATTTTTTTTGCACTGCAGTGTAAAGTTTTGGGTTTGAACCTGACGCGCAGCGCGACTCCTCAATCGAACCCGGCTCTGACGCGTCTCCGCCGGCGCGGTCTCTCCCGGTGCTGTCATGGGGAAAACTAGTGCAAAGACTGTGGAAGAGGACAGAGGGTGTACTGGATTCTTAGTGCACGTCGTTCCAACGATTTTTCTTCTCGTCGCCTTCGTCGGTAGCACCAGAGCTCAAGGTAAGAGAGAGAGAGAGAGAGATTTCGGTTTTTTGCTTCTGAACGCGGAGAGGCGCGTGCGGAATGACGCGCGCTGTGCGTAAAGCGTTAAAGCGCTGATGGAGCCTGGCGAGGCGCGAGGGGCAAACTTCACTAATGCCAACTGATGGAGGGGTATTGGGGCAAAAACAAACAAACGACTAACCATTGCAAATACGACAAGTGAACGGTTGTCAGTTGAAGGAATGCGTGCTTTTGATCTGATTAGATTATATTTGAATTCACTTTTGATGTGATTGTTGTTTATATAAACATGCATGTGCTTGTTTATATATACATGCTTATATACGCGTCTATCTATCTATCTATCTATCTATCTACACACATATATATTTATATATCCATACTTATATATCTATATATACAGTACGTGGGTGTGCACACGCACACACACACACACATATATATATATATATATATATATATATATATATAGTGTATTTATTTATTTATTTTGGAAAAACTTAAAAACAGTAAAATAAAGAGATGTTTTTCTTTCCTGTTGGGGAAATTTTCTCGGCTGGTCTGCAAAACCTAAAGACATTTTTTAAACAAAATCCATCCATGCTAGACAAATATTATTCTATACAAGCTATTATTATTATTATTATTATTATTATTACTACTACTAGTAGTGTTTTTATTGCTTTTGAACCTGCAACTTATATTTTGATTATTGTTATTATTCTTGCCTTTGATCCTGTAACCTATTTGTCATCAGAATGACCTCACTGGTGCTCCTCGCTTCTCTTCCTATTGTTCGGATTTTGCTCATGTATACAGTAGACACACATCATTTCTGTACTGCTCAAAACCTCATTTATGCCTTGTGTTTGCTTTTTTTTATTATACACTGTAAAACTTTCGAATAAAGCATTAGTGTGTGTGTGAGAGAGAGAAAGAAAGAGAGAGAGAGATAAATAGTACTGATAGGTGAAGTGTAATGACTTCGGAGTCATTAACCTCAATTCGTATGCTACTCAGACTTAATGATTTTTATATTATACGTTCTGTATTTGAGCTGTGAAGCATAAAATGTACTACCTGAACAGTTAATTGAGTTAATGTAAGATTTAACATGTTTTAAGTGATGTGTATTAAATTTAGGATCACACAAGGCTTTGTTGGCACACACACACATACACACACATACACTCATGCTGCTCTGGAATAAGTGTTTACGTACATTCTTTCTAGCAGTTCTTGTTGATTTCAGGTCTCGGGTTGAACCTTTAAGTGTACGGTCCTTGAACGTCTCATTATTGAGACAGATGTGCTAGAGTTTTTGGATTACATTGAGACTCTTAACAGTTTGTTCTACAAAGAACAATTGCTTCCTACACTTCCTTTATCAAACTGCCAGATACAGTATTTGGGTCTGAATATATTTGATTTATAGGAATTATGCCTAAAGGATCAGAAATGACGCTGAGGCAACGCTGTGTTCACTCACTTGGCGTATTCTCTACCTGTTCTCATCAATAATTCAGAGTTAAACTATTTTTTTTGTTCTTGTTTTATTTTAAAGCTGGATAGGATGGTGCATCCCTCGAATGTCTGTGCTTGTGTTTGTTAACTTTTAATGAATCTTCCCTATAATGCTTGACAGGGTTTTACATTTGGTCTCTTTGTTTGTCTTGTGATGCTCCAGAGTCATGTTTCTCTGTGTGGTATGTTCCAGATGTCACGTTAAGACACGAAACCGTCACATCTTCATTCTTTGCCATTTAAAGCAGACACTGCAGGGGCCTCAAGGTTTAAGGGGACGGAGTCGATTCTTATCTGGGTAAACAATCTCAGTCTTCTCGTTGATGTCGAAGAGATAACGTAAAGACCCTCTCCTTCCATTAAAAGCCAGTTTGCTTAAGCTCTACTCTGGCAAATGTTTGGAAGAGGCTTAAACTGTCCCAGAGTGGAGCTTTCAGATAGGTCTAGTGTGTATGTGTGTGTGTTTTTTTTCTTTTTAGCTCAGTGCAGGTGGCCGACTTTTTGCTGATCTGGTAGTTATGACGATCACAAAGGGAATGTAATTATGGTCGACCAAATCCAGGACAACGAAGTAGGGTGGCGGAGTGGGCTAGGTTTACACAATGCTCGTGTTGTTGTCGTTGAATTTCATTTCATTCTCAAAAAAAACAACAACAATGTGTTGGAAATTGAATATGAAAATGAATAACCCCGAGCCAAGGCCATCACTAGGACAGATAATATTTGCGAGGAAAACCGAGCCAATTCCAGAAGGTTCGCATGGTTAATGCTTAACATGGGAAAGGAAGAAGGCTACCCAGCTCCGGTTTCTGAAGGACACTGCAGGATGACATAATCCTTCCATTCCAGACCCAGTGGCATCGACTACAAAGGAAACATGAACCAGGTTGCATTCGTGTCCATTAAGAAGTCAATATTCACTGAAAACATTGTTTGCACCTAATTAATGGACTGGGCGTTTTATTATTTTTTTCATGTTGCCAAATAAAAAAAAATCGCTCATGATGTCTTTACAGCACAAAGTGTTCTACTGGTCTCCTGACTGTAAAGGTTCTTTTTGCTCATCTTTTTCCCCTCCTGCTCTGCTCCTCAGCTTTTCCATCACTCCTCTAATTTTCCACTCACTATCCACTTGTTTTAATCAAGTATCCCAAATCCAGTTTTCGGTGGCTCAGAAATTGAAGTGCTCAATCCCAGATTGTCTCGGTGCTCTCCTGACACTGGTGTTTCAGCTTGCCATGGAGAGGAAGAAAGAAAGAGAAAGTGAGAGAGCAAAAATAGAGAGAGAGATATAATAAACCAGGGTGGATCTAAAACTATAGCAAAATAACTGATATGTCAGGCAGAAAAATGTCTGAATTTGAATGAACGGCACAACAGAGAGAGTTAGACGGAGAGAGCCGACTTTCTGGAGAATTTCACCAATCTCTGAGAATCCTTCATGGAAATGCTCGATGGTTGCTCTGGCACCCAGATGGAATGGCATAAGGATTTGGGGTCTAAAGTAGCCCGGCTGTCTGTTTGAATATGTAGATCCTCCGTGAAATCTGAAGACGCCAAATGTGTGTAAACGCTCCTTGTAAAACGTATTCGGGCCCTCTCTGACTCTGTGCTTAAGCTGTGCCTTCTGGTTAGCTTCTTTCTTTCATTATTCATCGAACAGTGTTATAAAACCTTCAGGAAGCATCGGGGGAAAGCTGCGCGTGTAACGTTCCAGACAAGGTCTCCTTGTACGTCCTCGGGGCGTATAATGACCGCAGAAAGTCGCACCCGAAGCGAAAGCCACAGAGCCTGCCGAGTCGGTCGTGGCATGAGTTCACTTTTTCCGCTCCTCTTTTCTTTTCGTATTTTATTTGAGATTTGCCCTTTGAGCTTTTGTTTACGGAGCCTAATTGCAATGAAAATATTCCCGCCACAGGGTCACGCATGCAGTCTAACACTCGCTATGTGTATGAACATCCGAGTAAGCACGAATGTTATTGCTATCAGGTTATTACTCCGAGTATTTCCCTCGTTGCAAAAAACGTTGGCGTCTCTAGGGCACTGCTAAGGTTACAGCCGTCGCACAAAGCCGGCATTGTACGCGCAGAGGACTATCACGCAACGACCTAGCGTAGGTAATTCCCAAAGGATGACATGATGTAGGACCATTTTTATTCTCAGGTTTGGGAGGCCACGGGTGGCGCAAAGAAGGAAATGCTGTCACCAGAAATTTCAGAGCTCAGTCTTCTCTCTAGCTTTGCCTCCCTCTGCGAGTGTGAGTGTAAGTGTGGCCTGCTTGTTCCCATGCTGAGGAGATGGGATTTTTTTTTTGGTGATAATTACTGCGAAAAAGTAGCTTGCTGAGTTTGCAACTCTCTGTCCTGACGTCACATAAGGACTTGGGTATTACCCGATGCAAGAAACTAGCTGTTTCGCCGTCCAGCTGTGCAGGTACAGTAGGTTACCCAGGCAAAGGAGAAGGTAAGGAAAGCCGTCTCCTTTTCCTCGGGTCTTTGTTGCTGAAAGAAAAAAAAAATTGGAGCTGAGAGAGAGAGAAGGACTGAGTGCAATTAATCACCCACTGTCACTGCCGTAACTACAGGGAAGGCATCAAAGTGCAAGCCTTCAGTTCTATTAGCAGTCCATTAGCGGAGGCCGGCACAAGTACCAACACTTCATGCGAATTCCAGTGCAGAAGTAACTGACCTGTCTGTCAACACTGCCAATTCCTCTCTCTGTAATGACTCCTCTATCTTCATTCATATACACCAACGTACCACCACTTTTTTTTTTTTTTTTTTTTTTTTTGAGGATACTACATGAAACAGCACTGTGTGTGTGTTTCGCACCTGTCTGATGATTGCACAGAAAAATCACAGCCTGAATGCCTCTCTCTGTGAAACCCATACGGCTCTTTGTTGCTGTTCGCTTACGCAGGATCCTGAGCTTCACCGAGGATCCTCGGTGCCCAATTACAGGCATGGATCAGAGGAAGGTAATTGATGGTCTTTACTCTGCGTGAAGAGGGTAATTGTGACCAGGAAGTGGAGAGAGATGTGAGAGGTATTACCACTTAAGAGGCCTCTTTTCTTGGGGCCAAAGAGAAGACTGACATGGTTCCTGTTTTGGAGACAGACCCGGTCATTCACTTGACATTTTTTCCCCCCTGGAATGTGACCACAAAACTTCTACACTGTATATAAAATGCATCTTTGTCATTTATTTTTAGGGACAGACCGTGAGAATGAGTTCATGCAGGATTTGTTGATGATGCTATAATGTCAGTATGTCACACTACGCTTTTCTGAGATATAATGCATTTCTTTTTATTAAATATTATATTATATAAATATTTTTAAGATACATTTAAATATAACTGATTATTTACAAAAAAATTTGTACTTCTTTTTATTTTTAAATGTTTTAATTTATCTTCAAATAAATCTTTTGCTTTTTTTTACTTTTTAGTTCATAAATCAAAAAAATAAATGAAATGATTTGTGTAGACACTAAATGAAAATTAAAAAAATATATAATAATGAAGTGCATGGTGATACTGTACATGTCGCATATGATATAAATTCCTTTTAAAACCGTCACTTTTATTATATTTTTGTCACATCGTCCAGACATGTTTTTTTTTTTGCTTCTTCTTGAACCCTCCTCTAGTGAAAAGCCAAGCAAAATGCTTGACCTGCATGTCCTGTACATTTCTATTGCGGATTGATTGCTAATAAGATGCGGGACGAACAGGGTTAAGAGTGTGCTCCATATTGCTTTGTTGAAGCCTGAAGTGCCACTAAAACAAGTGCTACGCTTTTATTCTCTCCTTCGCATCCTCCGACGGCACTCTGGCTACACGGTCTTTTGAGATGTCTACAGGGATTGCATCACTGAGTGGCACAGAGTGGTGTTAAAAGCAATTTGTTCTCCAGCCTACCTCACTGAACTGTCCCAAACCCGCTTAATGCACAGAAATAACACGGCTCACTAGACTGTTTTTCGCAGACACCTGACGTGCCCTTCAGCTGGATGGCTGGGTGTCGATTTAATTTAGATCAGTATATTTATTCAGTGCAAAGCCTCTTAGTATAGACTATTACTATTTCCTTTTTAACTAATGAGTTGCACTTGAGTGCTGGCCAAATTGAACCTTATTATCTGGCTTCATGTTGCATAATGATTAGTGGCATAAACCTCAGACTTCCACATGAGATGATTTAGATTCAGTGATTTGTTATTTGACGCTATCACTGAATCTGCTATGATGTGATATGATGATTATATGATTTAATTAGGGCCCAAGCACTATAGGGTGCGCAGGACCCTCTTGTTTTCCTAAGGATAATTTTTTTTCCACCCATTTGGACTCATTAAAATTGTCAGACAGGTTGGAATCTGGTGCCATAAGAAGGCCTGAGAGTCGCGTGGCCCGGGGCCCCAGGGGCCCCCACACGAGATTTTGCTGGATAGCTCATACACACTTTCACGTAGGCACACGAAACTCAGTACACATTTAGAGCTCATTGACCTGAACAACTTTCGCAAGTTTGTCCTGGGTTCAACTCAACAGGAGGCCAGTTATATTTGGTCGTTCGAAAAAACGCACCCGATGGATTTTGATATACTCCTCCTAGGGAATTTACGGTGTCCCTGGGGTATCGATGGCACAGGGTGCTTGGGCCCACCATCGTTGCTTGCAACTATATTTTATGACTTGGTTTTATTCAATTTGCCCAGCTGTACCAATTAAATTCTGCCAGTGCATTTCTACCAAGTTTCAAATGCACAGAACTAGTACAGAACCAATTATATTTTTATAATATTTTATTTTTTTTAAATGCTCATTTTGGGAAAAAAGCCTTTTGTTTTGGTTCTGTACTAGTTCACATACCCGTTGTTGACGGGAAAAGAGATTTGAGAAATAGTTAAAAGGTTAAAGCTAAAAATAATCTAATCAGGTTTAATGTAATCAGTGATATTATTATTATTTCAGGTTGAAGCCCACATACATGTCTACCTGTATTTCTGTACAGCAGAACTCTCTGTATAACTTATTAATACAAAGAAATACAATTTTGTAAGGTGTTTATAAAATTTTGTTTACACAGATGAGAAGTCCAAAAAAGTAGATAACAATAAAGATTCGGTTTTGTCTTAAAACGACTCCAGCTTGTTAAAACCCACTTATACCACTTCAGCGCTGTTATTTGATGAAAATATAATATGAAAATATGAACTAATCCCAGTAAAAATATTCAGTTTAACGTCTCGTTATCTTTTAAAATACTCACGATGCTAACATGCTACAGTAATACTAGAACTTAACTCTCATAAGACCTCATTACTGAGAAATATAAGAGAGGAAAGCCATTGTTGTACTACATTCATAAATGAAAATCAGTTGAATTTTGTGTGTTTACAGTGTTCAGCATATAACTTTACTTTCAAGCATCTAAATGGCTAATCATGTAGCTTAAAATTCTAATGTTGCTAGCATGCTAATACCAGAGCCTAAAGCTGAACACGCAACACAGGACTATTCTCATAAACCAAACAGTGAATTTTTATACTTTGTGTTATAACTTTGCTTTTAAGCAGCTTAAAGCGCTATATGCTATTAGCAGAGCCTTAAAACTCATTAGAAGGAGAAACAGGAGAGCTGAGGCACTCTTGACTATTTAGTTGGTTGAAAGTATGCGATGTGAGGGGGATGTGAGTCAAATTTAGGATGGTTATCATTTTTAGCATTGTTATAACTTGGCTGAATGGGGCTGAATGGCTTGTCATGTAGCTTAAACGTTAGCGATGTTAACATCCCCTGTTGAAAGGCTTCTGTAACAAATAGACACTGCTGTTGTTCACCTTCCAGGAAGGCAGGGTAAAATTCAAACGATCTCCCCCCATGGGGCAATTGGAAACCCGAGAAGTTTCCTATCTCCAGTTTATCAGTGTGTGTTCCCTCCACCAGCCCCCCGTCTCTGTTATTCTTCAGCCCTGCTGACGGAAGATGAAAGCATAGCACAGATAAATGTTTGCGCTTTCCTGTTTTTATGGGGCTTAAATAAAGAACATACATTTGTTCCACTACTTTGAGGTTTTTCTCCCCCCCCACACACACAGCTCGTTTAAGTTCTGCTTTCCATTAAGGACATCGTACAGGTCTGTGATGATAAGAGGACAATGTTGGTGCCCCTACGGGCTGGACCCTGAGGTCAGAGCTGTAGAACGGCGATTGTGAGTCGGGGTGTTTTTTTTTTTACATGCTATAGGCCAGGCTCTGTGGGATAATGTTGGGTAATTAGAGCAACCCTGCCTTCAGGGGGTGGGCCTGTTTGGCCTGATTGTAGTCCGTGTACAGCGCAGAACCTCAGGGCTCTTATTACTGCCAGCAGGTGCTTTATGGGGAATGTCAAAGCCGTTTGGGGGGAAATGCTCGGTTAACTTTTGGGGCGAGGTAAATGAGGAGAAAGGCTCTAATGTTTAACAGGCCTCCCGTGAGACGTGTGCGTGTATGTCACGAAGGTTACGCTGAGGGTCTGCTTGGGCTTCTTCCTCTAATCTAAAGGCTCTGCATCTGGACTGTATCACTTCTCAGCCAGAGATAAAGCACTGCTGTCATGTCCTTATGCCCATTTCCTCCAGAATGGGGCTGACAAATCCAGCCAGATAAAGGCGCTCAAATATTTCAGGATCGATTTTTATAATTCCCTTCATAAATCTCGTTCTTGGTTTATGTACAGAAACAGATCTTTAAACTGCTGTGCAGGCCATTAGCAGACGACTTCACTAAATGTGTGTCAAAATGTAAATGATTCTTTTTTCCCCCCCCTGTCTGTTAAATGAAGTGCTAAATTAGAGGCACATTGTGTGATCAATTTTGTACAGGGAAGATGTGAAAAAGCTAGTGAAGAGGATGCACGCCGCAGTTCTTTTATTCTTAATTCATGTTTTCTCACATCGTTGCCGCGTCACGTTCCTGCCGTCACTACATTTTCAAAATGGAAAGTATAAACGAGAGTCTCGAGAGCCATGTGTTTTTGTTTCTGCTTTTACACTCCAACTCCCTAATTTGCTTTTTTTTTAACGTTTTTGCTGAAATCCCCTCATTTTTCCCGCCACACATATGCTCATCCCGGGTCTGAAACGCTGCCCTTTCTTTTTTCAAACCAGGCATTATCTTTGCTGCGGTGGCATTTTTGTGTGTTTGTGTTTCCTGCATGTGATGTTCGCTAAGCCTTGCACTCAGCACATTCGAGCGCAGCCACGGCTCCACGTTTCGGTCTCCAGGGCTCGAGGAGCCGGTAAGTGCTTAACTGGGCCATCCTCGCTGGGGCTAATTTTACACGTGCCTGGGCGACAGTGGCACACTAGCTATTGCGTTTCCCTGATGAAGGCTTTCTGCATGACTTGCCTCAAGTTGTACCGGAGAGATGTGCTTATCACTTCAGTCCTGCGTGTGCATGCTGCCCGTAAAGGGACCAGGGGAGTGAGTGCAAATGACAAGCTGGCCGAGGCAAAGCCTTCATTGAGAGAGTTAACCACTGTTAATCACGACCGCGGGTAACGAGGACAGTTTACAGCGACTGGGACGCTGTTAATTCTGACCTTCCCCGCTAGCATTAAATCCAAGCCCGGACGGAAAAACACCGTCCCCGTCCTGTGATTACGGCTTGAAGGAAATAAGTAGCAGGAGAAGAATCCAGAAGAATACGACGAGCAGATCTCTTTCTAAGCAGCAGTAGTTTACCAGCCCACACAAGGACCTCCAAACACAACGGAAAGTGGATAAATAATAAATCCTGTACTAAAGTACTAATCTAATGGATATGTTGAGCCCTGTGTAAAGTTGAGACTCAGCAGTCTGCAGCGGCTGGATGGGGACAGATAGCGAGCTCTTTTTTTTTTCTTTTCCCTTTTCTTCCTTTTTACAGACTCAGAATAGCAAGCAACCATCTGCAATCATGTGTGCAATAGCTCACTACCTACCTCCCTGAAGTGCTTTCTATTTGCCACATATGCACATCTTTCCATTTAATATTAACTCCAGTTTCTTTCTGTTCAGAAATGCGGGCTTTTTCAAGTCAGGGGTCATAAAGTTGACCGTGTGAGGTGGAACACATGAGGTCTGCTAGCTGATGTAAACTGATATGCCATTATGCAGAGCGTTAAACATTCCCCTTGCTGTTCTTTCATCGTGAAACAAATGATTCGCCTACAGTCTATGAAACATATGAGCAAGGGGGCTGCCGCTTTTTTGGCCGCTGTCCGACTTGAGGAAAAAAAAAAAAAGGCCAACAAACGTGCGCTCCATTCGCAGGTTTGATCTGTGGTAGGGCCATTCCTACCAGGGAGTTGTCAGATTTGAATTACAAGTCATGAATGCTCGCTTTTAGTAGCCAAACACATAAATCTGGGCTCTACACACCTCTCTTATGCCTCTCATTTGTGAGAAAGGGCCTCTGTAAATCTCGCCGTGTTAGTTGTTTCAATAAACCGCTGAAAGTTCCTCTCTTTCAGTCGCGTTCCGTGTTTTATCAAAGGTATTTCAGTGGTTTATTGTGCAGGCTCGTGCCAGCACTGACAAGCCTCACCAGAAGAAGCACCACTTGGGCTTGGAGGTAGAAGGGAGGGCTGTGGGTGTGAAGAAGAACAGAAGAAGGGGATGATAGCGATAGCACGGGCGCTCGTGTCTTACCCATAATCCCTGTAAGGAAGCACAGATTCAGAGACATTAACTCCAGCTATTGTGGATCACTTTGTTTCTGGTGCTCTGCTTTGTTTGCTGCAAAAGAACCTTTAAGACTGAAAGGAAAAACAAAAGCAGAACGACATTAGCTCAGTCAGCATAAGCGGGCGTGTATTCACTGGTGGCAAACGTAACGTTTCTTTTCTCTCCTCTTGTCATGTGCAAATGATTTTGTATGGAAATCTGATCTCTTTTGTGCTGCTTATGGGGAGATTGGAATACAAGGGGCCTACTGTTTGCAGGCCTCGCTATGATTTGTCATTCTGGCAGTTGTTTCCACAATGATTGGATTTCAGGGACGTGGACTCGTGAAATATGGGCATAACTATTTACATTTTAAGGCCCAGACCTTTTACTCTGTTTCTTCTGTTTTGCTTCAAGAAGCACTGGACAGAATGCAGGGTTTATTTCATAGGGGGCGTACAAATTATCGGACATCGAGAAGGTTCAGTGCTGATGAAAGTTGGCAAAACATAAAACGTTGTAGTCATGGCTAGTCATGTACATGTCTCTTGGCATTGTAGCAAGATGTAAGGCAACTTGTATATAATGTAGGTAGATTATTGACGTATATTGTGTACAGTATATGACAGCAAAACACGATAAAATGCCATTTTGGCGAATTATTATTCTCTGATAAACAAGGTTAACTGTAGCAAAATTTTTAATTTGTAAACTGCTATATAACCTTATTTAAGAAGCTTTAAACATCCACATTTTTGTGGCCATCCAAGCTTGCAGATTTTCGAGCAACAGCCCATTAGTGTCATATGATCAGTGAAGAGAAGAAACTTCCTGAGCTACATAGTGGCTGCTATTAGTGGTTTAAATGTGTAAAAGGGTTTTTGGAGAATGATGAGGCCAAGAAAGGAACCTTTACACTCCAGCAGTTTATGAGAAAATGTTCTCATAAAAACTCAATCAACATATTATTGATACTAAATTGTATCCTTAAATATCCACAAACAATATAAATTGTGGCAAAAACTGCAAAAGATGGATTTATAGCATTTTGAAAAATTTTACGCTTCTAAACTCAAAGAATTGTAACTATTTTTTGACATGTTTTCTTTTTATCACTCATGTGACCAAAAAAAAAAGTGCACAAAATATTGTTGGTTTTTATTGTTGGTACTTCTTGTTTTTTCCTAAAACTGCAAAAATGGAATTATCTCATTTTGCTGTCAACCTGTTCACATATGAACAAATTTTTTTTTTGTAGTTCCACCACGTCTCTGCACTTAATTTAATTTATCTCGAAGGCTAAATGGCTGTTGTGGAAATCTGTTACTTTTTGTTTCAAAAAGAAATGCATCAACATTCAAAATCCAATCATGGCTCCCATTCCATTCCATGAGCCCTTAAAAAAAAAGAGAGAGAGAAAGATAGAAAGTCTATGCACTTATGAGTTATACGATCTTTCTAATTCCTAAGGCAATGTCGCATCTCATCTCGCCTCCTCTCTCTCAGTCTCTTCCTGTCACTTTTTCTGTTTGCTTTTATCTTCCTGGAAATCTCACCAAGACATTACAGACAAAGCGGATTTTTTTCCACAGTTATTCTGAAATTATATCCTCAAAAAGCCCTAACAGGCTTGGCACGACTCAGTGCCCCTTTTTTTTCCAAAGCGCTCTCTGGTTTTTCACGCAAAAATTACAATCAGTCTCATGATCTCCAAATGACTATAATGCTCCCGAAACCGTATACGGTTGTACGTGTGTTTCGGTGCCATATTGTTCAGATTACTCTTGTGGGTTGATGTTCTTGCTTTTATGCGGAAACAGTAGCCCCATTTTCTTTCACGCTTAGCCTCTGGAGAAAAAAGAAAGAACTTTTGCTTGAGCCACCGTGGGACAAAATTGCTGTTTCTGTTTCTCTGTGAGATATGCTAGAGATGAGTCTAATAATGATTTGCTAACTAGCACCACACACTGCAGATTTCAGCGAGCTTCCACGTCCCATGAGGTGAAACTTTTCAGTTTAGTAGTAAAATGCCGGTAATTGATTTGGACTCGCAATGTGGCTCTTTACTCAAACAGACCCTTCTATGCAACAATGGGTTTGGAGTACAGATTATGTTTTCCTTACGCTTTTTTTTTTTGTTGTTGAAAGAGAAATAGGAATGTAGGCCATATGCAGATTTCCGTTTGCATCCTCCGTTTTAAAATATGCAGTAGGCGCTTTAGATTTTACCGCCTTTATTCTTTCAGTACCACTCTCTCTCAATTGGATCGAGTTGATAAGGAAAGGCATTTCATGGGCTGTAACTGGTCATTTTCCCCAACTGTATCACACTTACAGTAAGCAGGGCCGGGCCTTGGATTAGCCTAGGGTGGCTTTAGCCAGAAAGGCCCACTATTCTTCCCAGATCACAATACATTAGGTGAGAGGAGGACAAATTAAGGCGACCCGGTTATATACATCATTCGGATGGTCCTGAGCCAGAAGCCTTGTCTAGAGTTGTAGTGCTGTGTAGGGCTGCATGAGAATCACGCAAGTCGATGCCATTTTCCCTTTATTAATCTCATTCAGGCATTGCTTTGTCTCATCTTTTTTTTCTTCCTTGCCCTTTAAAGATAAATAACCATTCAGCAAAAGGTTTCGGATGGTAATTGACAGGCCATGTTAAATAAATCCACTTGCCCTCTGCGGGTGCCTCCTCTTCTTCCCTTCCCCTCCTCGTCTTGCCCCATCTAATCTAACTAATGCTCTCTGTTTGTGTGCTGGAAAGTGAATTAAAAACAGCCTGACTCAATACCTGATCTATATCGCCCCAGCTAGTTGCATGCACATTAGCTGTTTCTCCTCAGCTCCTGTAATTGCATTACAGTACTCCGAGGCTGTAACTATTAAGGACTTACACTGTCTTGGCTGTTGTTAATCATAGCCTCCACAGGCCTCAAGGCTCTGATTAGGGGACTGATGGAGGGAGGGAACGAGGGCCAGGAGCCTGCCCCCAAAGCGCAGCAGAACTGTGTAGATGTTTCTGGGAAGTCTTGCTCTAATCAGCATCTTTTCTCTGGCCACCATTTTTCATTCCTTTTGTGATTCCCCACCCAACAACGTGGCCTGCTTCCCTTACTATTTTTTATTTTTTTGCTTTTTCTCCAGCTGCCCCTACTATCCGTCTTCATTCCGGCATCAAGAACATTCTCTCGGCCACACCGTGTTTATAAGCTTTTTTTGTTCCCCGGTGTGTTTTTCCTATTTTCTGATTTTGATAAGTGAAGGCAGATTTTTTTTCCTCTTCACTCAGGAAACGGCTCTAAAACTGTCTATTAAGTAGAAATATATCTCGAGGCACTCTCTGCAGTTTGACGTGCATAAGAAGTTGTTTTGCGCCCGTATCCGTATCACTCCTTGCGCAGTTGGATTTCAAGAGAGGAGACTGTTTTAAAAAGGCTGATAGTGTCTGACTTAGGCGGGGGGGTGGTGGTGGTGGTGGTGGTGGTGGGGCGTGTGGTGTATGCGACTTCTCACTGTAATCAGTAGATTGCTGCTGGGAGTCGTCTTTCATCATGCTCCCTGTGCGTCCTGCAAGGAGATGCGTGGCTCGGCGAGGATCCGCTTACACATTACAGACCCTCTACTTTTTTTTCCAGTTTAGGGATACGGTTTCTGGGCGTATAAACGTTTCTACCCCCCCACTTAGTTTTTTTTTTTTCCTTCTGCTAATGTCGGTTGTATGTAATTTATCAAATAGCACTGATTTGGGGTTCGAGTAGAGTGGAGAATAAACATTCTGCTGCCATCAGTTTCTGCCTCTTTTATAGAGATATTGAAGTGAACCCAAGGTGCAGCGTTTTAAAATAATTTTATTACTTTCTAATTGTCTGATTTGTAATGATGGGCAATAGGGGGGGTCGGAGAGGAAAAGAATATCTGTCAATACCAGAATAGAATGAAGAGACTCGCAGAACAAAGGCATTTCTTTCTTTTTATCTTTCTTTTTTTATTTAGTGTCCTTTATAGAAGCACAAAGACAACTCGATTATTTTGGTGCAGTCAGAAAGGGCGAAAGGCTGCAGCTCCGTGGCCCTGACGCTGCAAAGCAAACAAGCGCGCCCTACATGCAAACTCCCATGCGACCCCTGTGCCTGCTCCCCTGACCTCCACAAAGTCACTTAAATTATTATCTTCCCAGCCTTTTCTTTCCCAGAGAGCACAGTTGGTCTACCTGCCAGCTGACAACCCGTGATCAATTACAGCAGACAGGGGTATCTGTGTCTGGGAAGCTCCCCGGGGCCGGATTTGTCAGAGATCAGGGCAAGGGGTGTGGGGTTGGGGGGGGCGATCAGATATGCTTGTGAGGAGGGATCGCGGAAGCGTCGGGTCGGTCAACCATCTCGCGCAGTCAGACAGACGGGAAGGTTGTTTTGTCTTTGGCCTCACTCAAAAACTTTTTTTTTTTCAGTCATCATCTTAAATGATGCTTTTCTGTTCTTTTGTTTGATTTAGAAGTCTGAATTTTACAGGGTTTTTTCTTTATTCACTTTATTCGTAAACATGGGCGTGTACATACAGTAAATGATATTGTTTGACTAGTGATGTTAACCGATAATCTTTCAAATCAAATCATTATCATAAATCGATTGTTTTGCATAATATTTCTCCGTAGCTTACAAATCTATTCGTTTATACACCACAAGAGGGTGCACTTGCTGTTCACGTGATGCGTCAGCTGTTTAATTTGTCTTACATAACTAATTTGTTTGGCTAGTGCTTCTAGTTTAGAGCGAGTGTCTAAAAAAAAAACTTAAACTGAGAAAAAATGCATCTTATTATCATTAATTACTAATGAGTCATCGATTGATAATGGTCCAAATGTTAATAAACCTTTGTCCAATTATGTTATGTGTTCCATTATTTTTGACACCAGTCAGAAGTCAGCAACAGGTTTGTTTGCATCCTCAAATTAAATCTCAATATTACAAATGAGGATTAAAAACGATAAACCAGGTTTGGAAAAAGACAGCTAAGACAGAGTAAGGAAGCAATTTTTGGTCCAAAGACATAGAAAAAAAAATCTAATAAAGTTAAAGACATGACGTTTGGTGAGTCAGTCTGGCTTTGACAAATAATCCCTCAGTGAGTGAAATCTTTGGACAGATCTGCCATTGAGACGATAATCCTCCGTGTTAATGCTGTTACTAGCCGTGTTCTCTCAGTCAGGTCAGGAGAGGTGGCCAGAACCTTCACTAACTACACCCCACACACATACACACACACTTCTCGCTCTCTAAACGCCCCCCCCCCCTCCCCCTTCCTCCTCCCCCCATCATCTTTGTGTCTCGCTTCTCAGCTGTTCGAGCTCTCCACCCCGTCCACGTCTCGTCTCGGCACCCGTCTCCTTCAAAGAGCTGTTTGTTTTTTCCGCTCAAGTGTTTGCTTGACATTAGCCTTCAGTAATCCGGTTGAAAAGCCCTTGCCAAGCCGCCACCATTTTTTCTTTTTTTTCCCCCGGAAATCTCAGAGACGGATAACTCGTCTGCTTAATTAAGCTCATTAGCATTCGCTAAGTCTCATCCTGTTACTCCTTATGACTAATTTCACATAGGTTGGTATAAAAGCCCGGCTGTGGAATCAGGTTAAATTAAAGCAGCTCCGGTACATACACTTGGCTGACGAGTTGGCATTTCCGTGTCGCCGTCGTTCTCATCCTCCTGATTTGATTCAGGTCAATGCCAGGGGAGGAAAGCGTACAGCTTCGTCTGACCCGCGTCCAAATTTTGTAATTAAATGCCTGAATACACTCAAGACTTTCTTCCGTTGGGAGAGAAGGACTAGTAGAGACCTTCATCACTCCTGCGCTTGGATTACAGCGTTCAGGAAACCTGTTGTTTGTCATCGAGCCTGCCTGTTTAAGCCTGGTTCTTGGCTTGTTTTCACTTGGTACAGGGTGAAATAATCATCTTAGTCTGAAAATATCATAGCTATCACAGGATTAATCAAAACCACTAAAGACAAACATAAAAAGTTGTAAAATACTTATTCATCATTTATTTATTAATATTTATTAATGAAGTCGAGCAAAAGACAAAAAAAACTAAAAAAATCTCAACCCAGACTTGTTCTTCTTTTCATGGGTCTAGTTTCACACACAAAGATATTCATGTGTGCGCTTGTTAGTCAGTCACATGACCGTGATACATGTAGGGGAAGAACTCATTTTTCTTCAAGTCCTCTTGAAGGGGACCTATTATGCAATTTTTTTTGTTATTTTCAGACATTCACTCTCCAGTCTGCATGAACACCCCAAAAAAATGTCATGACAAAAAAAAAACATTGCTTGCTGTTTGTTGTTTTTCCAATTAAGCATTGGCCGGGGCTTAAACAAGCTCATTTTCAAGCAGATTTCTGACCCTGATCATCTATAGCATTAACAGCAGGGCTCACCCATGCTCATGGCGACCAAAAGGCAGCTCGTCCAGTCTGATCCCACAGATAAGAAAATGCAGTTTACATCACTGAAAAACATCAATGACGGCTACTATAAAAAGTCACTAGAACATTAAGTGCACCATAGCTGGCCACACCTGGTGTTGTAGGCAAACAGAAAGTTCATAGCTCGAGCTCCAAATTCCCCAGATCTCCCATTGGATGCTTTGGATGGATAAATCCACAGGTGTCTTATGGAGTCATGTCCTGAGTGGCCAGGTGGAACAAGGGGAACCTAGACAATACTGAGCATGATTTTTAATATAGCTTATCCGTGTATGTATGTATAGATCGATAGATAGAACTTTGTCATTGCATAGTACAGGAACTCGACAACAAAGTGCATCTACCAGAAGTGCACATATAGGCATTGAGCAACTTATAAGTTGCAGGTTAAACAAGTAGATTTATGTACATCTCATCCACTCTCATTCATCATCTATACTGCTTGATCCTGTAGTCGCGGGGGGTCTGGAGCCGATCCCAGGAGACTTAGGGCACGAGGCGGGGTATATATTGGACTACACACTACAGGCAATTTGGGGAACCGAAGTAGCCGGAGAAAACCCACCACAGGGAGAACAGGCGAACTCCATACACAGAGGCGGGAATCGAACCCGGACCCTGTAGGTGCAAGGCGACATGCTAACCACTAAGCCACTGTGCCGCCGATTTATGTATATATTATATTTTATATTATATTAAATAACATGGCATATATTACATAACATGGCACACACAGTGCCTTGCAAAAGTATTCATACCCCTTGAACTTATCACTTCTCTTGTCAGCTTTGCAGTTGTGCCGTGGGCTTCATGATGCTGTTTGTTCACTAATGTTCTGTAACAAACCTATGAGGTCATCATAGAACAGCTGTATTTATACTGAAATTAAATGTACAGATGTTGATTATACCAGTAAGAGACGCGCACTAAGACCCAGCAGGGGAGACGATTACCCACAATTCCACAGCGCAAGAGATAGAAAAACTCGGTACTTGTAGACTTGTTCGTTTTCCAAGTTAAAATGTATTAAAAATCTTTGCTCGTCTTGCGGGACACTCGCAAACCGCGTTACTCGCAATCCGAGGTTCCACTGTATATAATTTTGAAAATCATTTATCATTTTCCTTCCACTTCACAATTACGCGTCATTTTGTGTTGGTCAATCAAATAAAATCTCCATGAAATAAATTTGTGGTTGTAACGTGACAGAATGTGGAAAAGTTCAAGGGGTAGGAAGACTTTTGCAAAACACTATATATAACAAACTTGGGAATTTCTGTGAAGGTCCCAGACATGGACAGTTGCAGAAAAACTTCTTCACTTCTTCAAAGGGTTATTTGGGGCCGATCAGTGAGAGAAACAGAAAGAATTTCATATATACCAGACTGAAAAAAATGAATATGTGACCTTTAAATGCTGCCTGTATTTTCTTGTTTTAGTTCACATGTTTGAACTTTTTTGTTTTTTGGCAGTCAAAAACCACTTTCTGGAGTGTCTCTAAGCTGAAAAAAAGAGAAAAACACAAAAGGGGATGTGCAGAGATTTTTACCGCAAGATATTTTGGAGTTTTTCCATAAACTAGTTCATGGTGTTATTTATCGCGTCGTCATTATAAGATGACACAGAGAACTAAAGAAGCTAAAAGAGTAAAATGCAGTAAGTCAGGAGTTGTTAGATCATCCAGTATGTCACATGGTGACACTGTAAGACTCCTACTTGTGCTAAAAGTGGTTCGTAGCATGAATAATGTTGGACGAGTTACTACTTAAGTCTTTTAGTGTGTGTGTGTGTTTTAAAAATTATTATTATGAAGAGAAACATGAGAAATGAGTGAATAATCCCTCAAATCCTCCACAATGGCTGCTTTTGTTTCACTTGTGATAACATAATTGAGCCCCAGGTACAAGCCGTGCCGGCAGGAATTGGTTTTCGCTATGTGAGGTGTAGCGAGATTTAATGTGCCATGTAGTAGAGCAAAAAAAAAAAAAAAAAGGGCAAAATTGCACATGGTCTTTCCCGTCTTTGCATCGCTCTGGCTTTCAGACGGGAAAACGAGTCATACGTAAACAGGCCTGTTCTTCTCGCTACACGCATCTCTTAAACACATTAAAGCTGCAGCAAAGGCGCTGTGTTTTCTGTTGTTTGTATCAATTTGCCTGGTTTCCATTACATATGACTCTACCCACAGTCCACCCCGGGGAGACTGACATACTATACGCCACCACAAAAGTCACTCTGCAATCAGGGTCTGTTTACCAGCTCCAGGTCAAGATGCTCTTGATGGCGTCCCCCCCCCCACCTTTCAGGCTTTCTGTGTGTGTATATACTGCAGGACACACACGCAAGCTCTCTGTCATGCGCAAGAACGAGGTTAACCGGCTGCTTAAGGTCACGGCCAGTCGTCTCTTTTTCTGTAAATAAGAGCGAAACAAAAGGGCCCTTCATCAGCTTTTAACGCCCCATGGGCCGAGCTGCCCTCCAGCCCATTACCTCTGTCCGGTGTTTGTTCTTCCATTCCAAATATTGTTTTATCACTTTGAAGGAAAAACAGCAACAGCAAACCGAGGGTGTCTCAAAAGCCTGTCGTTTTTGGGGCGGTCCAGTTCCTCCAGTCCACGAGGCTCCTCACTGTATGCAGAGGCACATTCGCTCTCTTACACACAGCTCTGAATTGGGCTTTTGATGCTGACTGCCCCTGACGTAAACAATGTAGCCTTTCACGGTATTTTCTCCCTTATAATTAACTTACTGAAACACCCCCACCGCCCCGACGTTTATTTTCCCGAGCCCGCCTTCCACCAGGTCTGGAAAAGCCACAAAAAGACACAGGGAGAGCCTCCATAAAGAGAGAGAGAGAGAGAGAGAGAGAGAGAGAGAGAAAACACAGGGTGTGTGAGAGGAATTAGACAGACCGAAAGAGAGAAAGAGCCCCTATTGAACTTTTCTCGTCTCGTGCCCTTTCTGCGCCGCCACAGAAAAAGAGAAATGACACAGCAGAGCAAGGTACCGGCTCTCACAAACTTATCTGACCCCAGTGTGCTGACTCGGAGACCCTCAATTCTTGTCTTTCTAATGTAGAGCAAACAGCTCTTGAGGGTGTAACCAAAAGGAAGAGAGAAAGAAAGAAAGAAAAAAAAAATTCAATACTGCAGGCAAGCTGGCGCCTCTAGAGCCTGTCATCTGTAATGCTCCCAAGAAACCCACTATGTCATAAAATAATTGTGGGAAGACTTGTGGAGTATTTATATAGCGCTTCCTGGAAACAAACGAGAGACAAACGGCTTGAGTGTCCAGTCATAATGACTGGAGAGTCCAGTAATGGAGGGAGCGTAGAGTATTTTAGTAGAAGTGTGTATCTGCATCAGAGAGTTAGCGCTGAAATTATTGTTACACACACACACACACACTGTGTATATATATATATATATATATATATATATATATATATATATATATAAAAACTGAATAATTTTTGTGATCATACAATGGCAAAAAAAAAGTCACAACATGGTTAAGGTTTCCCATGTGGCCCAGAAGACCTTTTCTCCCACAGTTAGAAGTGAAGCACAGTGTAATTAACTCTAGAAAAATATCAAGCAAGACGGCGATAGTGCCAGAAGTTGAGCATAATTTTATTTAATTTTAGTTTTTGCTTAAACTAGCCTGTTAATCTATCTGAGTACTACTTTACTCTGTGTGACATTAACACAACCTTTTCCAAAAATATTGCACTTGTATGTGTTGTGCATAATGTTAGATAGATTAAAAAAAAAAAACATCATTGACGTGATAAGGCACTGCTCTGTCCAGACCGATCCGTCCACAACAAGAAGTTATTCTTCTTATTATTCTTCTTATTCTTATTATTTATTTTTTACCTAAATTGCCTGTTACGACGAGCAATGCAGAGAGCACAACAGATTAAAGGTCCCATATTTTACAATTTCTTTCTATAAGTTAACATAGGTCTCAGATTCCCACCAAAGTGTATCAGTTAATACTCCAGCTGAAATATTTCTCTGATTATGTTTTTTTGTAAATACCTCAAACTCGTTCTGGTTTTCTATTCTTCCAAACACACCATTTCAGTGTATATATAAATGGGACCCCCCCCCCCCCCCTAATGAGGTCACATTAGCTGGAACATATTATTGGATAATAGAGCCAATGTTATAGAGACCCAGCTAAACGTCTAGAAATGGCTAGATGAATTTTGCACAATACTCTTTCTTACATGCACTGCCATGCACATTCACTTTATGCACATTGCTGAACAAACTTGGATTCTGATTCTGATTAATGTTCGGAAAACTAATGTAACTGGTGCCTTTAACAGAATGCCTGGCCTAGTCCTGGTGCTTGGTCCAGAGCTGCCACTTAATGTAATATCTTTCCCCCTGCCTCCCACTTTCTCCTGTCAGAAGCATACTGTCTGCTCTGCCCTTTTCCTTTTACTCACAATTGATAAGGTTCATTCATTTATCATAGACCATACACTATAGCCACAGACCACAAAATAAGCATTATCGACGCATTCGCCTTCAGTAATGTGTGTTTCCGCACCTCTACACGACCTCTGTAGTCCTCCGCTGCACCACACTCCAGTGAGCCGTCAGCCTTAATTATCACCACCATTTACCTATCCGGCCACATCGGGATTGCGGATAGTGCTCTAACGTTTACTCGCTCTGACACGAGTCCATACTCCCGGCAAATTATTGTGCTATGCTAGGTCCTTTTCACGTGGGGCCTATCCACAGGGACGGCATGATTACTATAGTTTGCGGTCGCCAATCACTCACTCAACCAGCCCCCGACTCGACCCAGCGTCATGAATGTGGCTCTTTGTGTGGACAGCTTATTGTTTTGTTCTTAGATGTGAGGTAAGATATGACTTCATTAGGATGATGTGTTGAGACGTCTAACCATAGCAATGTTTCATCTTGGGTCGAGTGGTCTTAAAACTCTTCAGTTTTATGAAGACCTTTGAGGAAAGGCGAACTAAACAGGCTTGGCCAAACTATAATCGAGATGAGAAGACCTTCATTGTCAAAACTACCGTGTTAAATTTTTAAAAGCGTTTCATCCACCAGAGATTTGACTCAATTAGATGCCACTGATTACCTTCTAAGGTCCCTTTGCCCTGCTTATGTCTCCTTTTTTGCTTAGTCGAGATGAGATGTCTCAGCCAGCAACTCTGTACAGCCAGTGCTGATGAATTATAGTTGACAAAGCTCTAGTACTGTTGCCCTCCCACCCCCATTCTTCTGCCATTTGCTTTAAAGAAAGTCTTTAAAAGACCTGTGAGGACAGCTCAGGGAGCGGCGCATTCAGGCAGGATATAGCTTCCCCAGTAGTCCGCTGATGCCAAGCCAAGGTGGTAGTTATCCTTGGGAAAAGACATTTCAGGATGCTGCCAAAATCCATGTAGCTTTAAGGTAGGAGAAGCCATCATTGCGGACAGAGCCCTTGCGAGAACAATTGGCCCTGAGAAATGTTTGTCAAGGGCAAGGCGTTGGCGAAGTTCTCACCCCCGCAACACCATAGCTAGGAGTGTAAGCAGGGAGTCTTGAAATTCATTCGAGCCGATGTTTGAACTGTGTGGTGCTTTCAGTGGTACTTCAGTGGTTGCTGCTTTTAAAAACATCTCACATGAGGTGAGAAAAGAAGAGCTCTGGACCTCTGAACCTGCTGAGAGTCAAAAAAAAGGAATATTGCTTTATGGTAGCCTCAAACCTATTAATTAGTACCTCTGATTACACCTTTAGAGTGCTTTCACAGCCTCCGCCTAGGCAAAGTTCAAGCAAAGAGAAATTCCAGCTTAAAATAACTGAGCTTTTAATAGTGCCGCAAACTCAGCCATTAAGATGAGCATTGTTGAATTTGTAATTTTAGACACCCCCTGCACCCACCTCCCTTTCTCCATAGAGAATTCGAAATGTGAGAACGGGACTTCGCCAAAGAGATGCTGCGAGTTATTAGCAACAGTAAGTACTTAACCTCATCCAGACCTTCTGGCTTCCTCCCCTCTGGCTGAACTACTTACCCTCTTTTGCTTGGGGAACATGAGAAGAGTGGTCACCTTCTGGAACCCACTGCTCTAAATGATTGAACAGGTCTCGGTCTGAGAGTGAGGAAATGAAAAGCAAGGAGCGAGCCAGCGCTCCTGCACGGCCTGAACCGCACTACCTCCTCCCTACTCGCTGTCAATCTAACTGGGAATGAGCTGAGCTGAGGCATCGGAGAGGGGTTTTGCCGTTGCCCTGAGCACCCAGTGTCAGAGATCAGCTCATTGTTTCACGAAAAATAAAAACAGCCCACTGTGCTACATCATAGACCTACCTGCTGTGTGAGGGGCCTCAGTCAATTCTTGGCGGCTCATGTATTTTTTTCACACTATTGTTTTGTTCAGATATGGCATGGTATATTGAGCCTGAATAACTTTCATAACAATGCCACTATTTACTCCATTCTGGAGCACTCAGAACCCTGTATAGGAGCCTTTCGTGAAGTTCATAAGTGAAGTCCATTCTTTTGAATCCTCACCACAAATATCCTCGTCATGTTTTTTTCCACGTCTGTGGTTTAAATTTGTTTTTGTAAGAACTTGGCTTGTGCACTGGGCACCAATGATTTGGAAGCTCCCACCCAAGCACATCATCCATTCAGAGAGCTAAGCATGAGAAAACTAAGTGCAGCTTTTGGAAAAAGGTCAGATCTGAACGCTTTCCAGTTGTTGCAGCAGACTTGGGCCCTGTGCTGGCACTCATATATTCAAGTCACTCTGAATGGAGGCGTCGGCTTTGATAGTCTGACCTGCTTACCACCCAGTGCCTCCACGGCCCACTTTGATCAGCTCCAAATGAACTGACCAGTAAGGGAAATATTTATCATCTGTGTTCTCAGTTGGCCTCTCGTGCCATTGCTTGAGAAGGGTTTTTTTTCCCTTTTTTTCCTTTTTTTCCCCAACCAACCTGTTTTATCTTGAGTAAATGTTTGCTGGTATGTAGCCCTAAGAAATATTTCACTAACTTGCAGAAAACTTTCACCAAACTTTATACGGGGGGAAAAAAATCAATGTAGTGTATTATGCTAATCATATGGATGTGGAAGCCCAATGCAAATGAAGGGGAAAAAAGAAAAAGATAGAAGGTTATTAATTTGCGGTGGTATTCTTTCTGTCGAGCCTTATGGGAACGCAAGTCCGAGAGTCCAAAAGACACCATGGCTTGACCTCGTTTTTTTTTTTTTCAAACTTCAAAAATCGTGTGGATTTATGAGTCCTCTGCTTCCCTTCACACATGGGCTCCGAAGTGTATTCTTTTTCTTTTATAATACCTTATTGTTCTCTTAATCCATGTGTTGTTCATGAATGTGCTCCCTGCAGATGGTATTCTAGGCATATGTAATTTATAGACGGTGTGGCACAGCCTCCACGGTAACGCTGAAACACTGTGCAGTCCCTATCAAGACCCTTCCTAACACTGAACTGATTAATAGCCTCCCATCGCTGTGCCATTCATCATCTTTAAAATGGAGACAGGGAAAAAGGACATAAGAGTAAGGAGAAGCACAGAGGGGGGAAAAAAAGAATGCGAGATAGATCCTTTAAATCACCCTTTCTGTCCTCTTTTCTGTATCTCACCTTCCAATTTCTTTTCCAAGTGTTCTTGGTATCTTGCTTTTCCAGACACGGTATAATTGTTTGTCAGTGCGAGTGCGGTGCACAGGCACGCTGAGAAAATGCACCGTAGCCTAGAATAAGAGCTGGCAGAAAGGTGACTCACATATGTTCTCAGCCTGAGCTGGAACTCTAGGTATCAAGGTCAGTTAGAATTTTTTATGAGGCGCATCCAAATTCCTCTGTTGTAGTAAGTCAGGGTTCATATGCTTTGGCTCGCAGTTATCAAGAAATAAAGAGGCTCGTTAGAGCAAATCTCAATTTATGCCTCTAATTTATTTTTCACTGCTTAATGTCATCTTTCAGTGAGGTTATATGGCAGCCATCAGCGGTAGGAGTGGAGCAATTACGACTCCCATCTCCTCAAGGAGAGAAGATAAGAATTAGAAATGAGAAATCTACAGTATCAGACTTCATCTAGAACCGTTTCTTAGCGCGCCTTCCAAGTTGACCGGAAAAAAAAAAGTAGGATTGCCCGAGCGCTCTAAAAAAAATTGGCTGAGAAGTGCTCGAGCTGACAGATCGTTCTTTTCAGGGCTCAGCTTGTCACAAGTATGTCCACATATCCAGTGCCCAGCGTTGGTGGCTCTGAGCTTGGCTCTGCTTCCAAACCTCCTCTGTGCTAATGCTACCCGAACTCCATCAGCCCAGTGTGTGCTCTGGCATGCCATTGCAAATGTGCCTCCCCCATTTCTGTCCATGCCTTCGCCACTGCAGGGCCAGACTGAGAACCTCCGGGGCAGCTGGTCTGCCTGATGGGTCCAATTCATCAAACCGGTGGAGGAGGGAGGTCCAAGGGGGCCCGTGAGCCAGGGGCCTGTTGTTGACTTTATTGTGATAGTTATTAAATAAACCCTGATTAGAGGGCAGCGATAAGAATGCTTTCAAGTTGCACAGTTGGGAGGTACGTTCCAGACCTGGGCCCCAGCCACACAGGAGGAGATAAAGAATGAGGAGCTCATAGAACATGCTGAAAAAAAGAGACAAGGGGGGGAAAAAAAGAGAGGGAGAGGGAGTGTTAACAGTTATCCAAAAGACGGATGACTTGCCCTAGGCCTGGGCTGAATGTCAGAACACCCCTCACGGTGGTGCGGTGCAGCGTCCAGCCCCCCGGCATATACAGGCTTTCATTCCCTCAGCAGGAGAAGGGACAGCTGGGAAGGAGGAGGGGCAGGAGTAGGCTGACTCTTCAGTCGAGGTATTAACCAACAGCCAACAGTTGGCATGTGAAAATCAGTTCGGTTGTTCCCCCCGCTGCTGCTCACAATCCCGACTGCATTGTAATTGCAAGTCGCCTCCAGTTCTACAGTCCCCGCTTTCCACACCCTGCCACCCAGCTGCTGGAGGACGAGCAGGCCCAGGCCTAAAAAGACCCCAAGGGTAAAAAGATGGCAGACAATTTGGGACCAGTCCCCACAATCTAGATAACAGGAATTGTGATTTGGGACTGTTTATTAGTTGTTTATTTTTTTTTTTCCATACAAGAATTTTAAATGCTATTTCTGTAAACACTCCCTGGACGTCTATTGTGTGTTTATTCGGAGAGTTCATCCATGTTGCTGAATGCCAAGTTCCAAGAAGACGGCGCTTCGGGCATACGCTGTGAGACCGGGATTGAGACAGCTGCTGAATAAGGAGGGTTCTCCGGTTCTGCTCCAGGGGACAAGGGCGGGGGCAGATTAAATGCAGGTGGGGGGTGAGTGGGTGAGGGGCTTCGTTATACCAAATTATTAGTGTAGTGAATTACCCATGTGGCGCTTCATTACCAATAAACAAACCTCAAAGACCAGTGAACACACACACACACACACATATATACACGCACATAAAAGAGAACTCCTCCCTCTAGCTTTAGTCTAATTGTCTGCTTAATTAAAACAGGGTGGACAATGACAAAATCATCTGCCATAATCAATTCATTCTGCCTCTTATTTCCTTTACATTAAATACATATATCTGTTTTTTTTTTTTAGCCAATATCACCAGCAGCTGGCTTATTTATTATAATTAATTTTTTCATTTAAAATATCCAAATGCATTGTGGACTTCCTTATATTTCCATTTTAAGTGGTGTGCATTTAAAGTCCTCAACAGTACAGCAAAATAAAGGAAAAAAACAGCACTTTTTCCCCATAAGAATCTTGATCGAAGTATGAATAATAGTGTTTCAGCGAAGCCAGTTCCACGTGGGAGCACAATGGATTCAGTAAACTACATTACCGAGCTTCTGTTTGGAAAAAAAGATGCATGGCTTCCTGTCAGCTCCAACATGGCGTTGTCATGTATCTGCTAAAGCTATTGAGCGGCAATGTGAAACAAGAGTCCCTTATGTCTGCCGTAACGGCGTGAAGTAGTTCGATGGCATTAACACAATGTCTCAGTGCAGGTGTGCGTGAGCGGGAAGCTTTCTTCCCACATTTACAGTTGTGCATGTAAACAAGAAATAAAATAAAAATATCCAAGAATGTGAATGTTTCTGTTTTAGTGTCAAGAAGTTTGGGTATAGACTTCAAAACCTGTATTGTTTAATTAAAAAATTGTGCTAGCTGAGTCACTAATAGGGTCTATGATCTGCCTAAGGCGTTTTCATTTTTATTTTTTTTACTTTTTTAAATTAATATTTTTTCCGGCCGCCAAATAAGAAATAATGGTCCTGCTTTTTTTCCCTTTTTTTGTATTGGCCATATTTTTCCCTAATGTGACCTCATATAAGGTTTGACCCCTACGACAAAAAAAGGCACAAAACACTCCCCTTCCCCCAAAAAAAGTTACCATCATCGTTATTTTTATTTTTATTCCACCTACTTGTAGTAATGAAGTCGGAATTTAAATGCCCTCCAGAGAGGTGCGAGTAGCATTTGAGAACAGAAATAAATATAATGGGGAGCAGGGCTAGACCGAGGTAACCTTTTAAAACGTGTACCTGTCTGCCTTCAGTGCTTCGACCCAATAACAATGACAAGGTTGTTCAATTTCAGAGATCCAGTACTGGCCTAACATACAGCTCTATACAATCAAATACCATGGTATATTGAGAACAGTCAGGAATGTAATGCAATGCAAGCCAGAAATAAAATAAGTAACGATAATAATAATAATAATAATAAAATTGATGTAATAATAAGTCGATTTAATGACGGTTTGCTTCAGAGTTGATTTGTCACTGTTATTTTTGTACGAAAATGATTTAAATCATATTTTCATATAGGTGAAAAATCTGGATTAAAAAAAAAAACTTTATTAATAGTGGCCTATTATACAGTGTGGGCCATTTATATGGATACACCTTAATAAAATGGGAATGGTTGGTGATATTAACTTCCTGTTTGTGG
>JAQMYJ010000009.1:5788047-5820335 GCA_030014305.1 Clarias laeviceps | reverse complement strand
TGGAGAAAACTAAAGTGTTTTTTGACCTTGCATACATGTAAACCTGTTTTAAGAGACTCATTAAGCAATATTAGCAATCTTTAAAATGGCATAATAGGACCCCTTTAAAACTTTGCAAATATTTCAATATTTTCAGGGTGGAGTTTTTCCTTCTTTAACAGTGCTTTAACTTTTTATTTTATATACCTTCAGTCTTTTTTTTTTTCCCTCACTCTCTCCCACTCCATCCCTGAGTACAGTGTTTTTCAGCGTGCTTGTCGCATGTAGGCTGGAAACAGGATGTGTGCTATTGCGATTTGTCAGCCTGTTTGAGCGACAGCGCTCTGATGAGGCCTGTGCCTGCGTGAATTGCGAGCGGCGAAGGAAATCATCACAACGATATCAGGAGGAGAAGGCGAAAAGAAAAAAAAAACTATCATGAGTAATATGACCCAATTTCCTGCCATGCTTCATTAAAAAGCCAACGTAACATCTCTGTGATCACATTAATTTCCTAACAGCTTTATTTAATAAAATGGGACAAGGACTCGTACAGCTATTAGCATAATATGGAAATCCTGGTCATTACCGTCACGTAATGTATGAACCGAACCGAGCGCCAAATAAAGAAGCAGCAGGGAGTGCAGGAGAGGCGCTGTTGATCCAATATTGAGAGCTGATTATCAATAGGGAATTGGAAATTAGCCTGAGAACCAGCGTGAGGACGGAAATCAAGAAACGGAAGGCTCTCTCCGTTTGGCAAAAACGCTGAAGCCGTAAGAAGCCTGCCTGGCTCTGCGAGCCTGCCGTATGGGCCGTGTAAATAACTAATTAGAGCCAGTAGCAATTTCCGTGATCTGCAAATGACTGGACGCGTTAGGGGAGGGGGGAGGACACCCCGCTGCACTCCACCTCCCTCAGCTCTTCCTTCTACCGCTCGACTTTCATCTTGCCTCACTTATGGAGACATCTCATC
Organism: Clarias laeviceps; assembly: GCA_030014305.1. Taxonomy (NCBI): domain Eukaryota; kingdom Metazoa; phylum Chordata; class Actinopteri; order Siluriformes; family Clariidae; genus Clarias; species Clarias laeviceps. Next base: position 5,819,380 of record JAQMYJ010000009.1, on the reverse strand, counting down.
TGGCTCCCTGCCTCTCCCCCGTCCCCTTCTCGCGCTATCGTTCTCGTGCACGCAGTCTTCTCATTTCCGCACTGCTTGGTCCCCACTGAGAAGAGCAAGATTGTTGCCTATTGCGCATAAAGAAAAGGTTGAAAAATTTCAGGCAGTTGATAACGTGGTAATAGAAAACCTTCCACACACGGGACCATCTTCATAGGCACACAAGCACCCGAGGGTCATCACCGTGACGTAGGTTTTTGGTCAGGGGGGCGGTTTTGGCTTTGGTTTTTAAATGAAATATGTTTACTGCGGGATGTTGTGCCCGAGCCATTGGTGTTTATGAGGTGTTGCTCATCATGGAGAGATAAGAGCACATCTTCGTAAAAAGTATTGGAAACTTCTTTTTAAAGGACATTCATAATTTTCTTGGCGAAGAATGGTCCATCGTTTTAAGAATGAACCATAATTATTTAGCAATTTGTACTCAACTAACCATCCAGTTACTCATCTAGATAAATTCTTGGAAACATTCTGATGTTGGCTCCAATGCCACAGTTTTCACCTAAAATGTCACCATAAACCATCAGGCCAAAGATTTAAGCTGAAATGGCACGGTAACCTATCAGCCCATAGATTTCAGTCTAAATGGCAGCATAATCTATAGGGCCACAGATTTAAGCCTACACTGTAGTCTATAGGACCATAGATTTAACCCTAAATGTCACAGTAACTGCTTGAGTCACAGATTTCAACCTAAATTGTACTGTAATCTATCAGGCGACGTATTTTACTCTCAATGCCACGGCAACCCATTGGGCCACAGATTTCAACCGAAATTATACTGTAACCTATTCGTCCACAGATTTCAGTCTAAGTGGCATGTAATCTATGGGGCCACAGATTTTAGCAGGAGTGACACTACAACCTATCGGTCCACAGATTGCCCTCAGTTCTCTCTGTAATGTATTGGAACACAGCTCCTGGCCATAATGATACCACTGTAATCATTTGGGCCACCGGTTCCAGCCAAATGCTACTGTAACTAGTAGTCCCCTGGCTTCCAGGCAGAATACCATTGTAACCAACTGGCCCATAATGCTAGTCAAAATGTCGCATTACCTAGTCAGTTGATAGTTCCCAGCCCAAAGGTTTTTTAACCAATTATGCCATGGTTTCAAAATGAAATGCCACTTTAAACAATTCAGCCCTGCTTGACAGCCAGAATGCCATCATACTTAAATGAGGAATAATTTCTAGCCCACATTCCACTGTAACCAGTGAGGTCATAGTTTCTAGCCAATATGTCATTTTTAAACAGTTGGTAGATGTTATCTAGCTAAAATGCCAATTTACACAATCGGGCCATAGTTGCCATTTAAAATGCCACTTTAAGAAACTCAGCCCTGGTTTCCAGACAGAATGGCACTGCATCCATATAACCAACACCCATATAACCAATCGGGACATTGTTTCAATCCAAATTGCCACTGTATACCATTCAGTTCTTTTTTCCAGCCAGAATGTTGCTGTAACCAGTCTAGGCCCAGTTTTTTGTTTTGTTTTGTTTTCAACCCCAGTTTATGGCAAAAAATTTTCTGTTATCAATAAATCATAGTTTGCAGCCAAAATGCCTTTGTGACCTGCAAAGTGTAAGGGCCTGAAAAGCATTGGCTGCTTATCAGGAAGGAATTATGATTTGCTGTTTGGCAGTCGTCTTTAATCACTTTTGATGTATTGTTCGATAAAAGTTAAACAAACATTCATTCATAAATCTTTCTATTCTATCATGATGCCGCATGATGCAATCACTAAAGCCCACTGCTTTAAACTCTCTCACTGAAGCGTTATAATGATTTTACAATGCTGTCGGGTAACCAAGCAAAAAGCTTTGCATTTCGTATTTAATTGATTTCTTTACCTTGTTTCATGTAGTACACCAAAAAATATCCCTTTCACAGTACTTTTGCATTAGAAGGACTAGCCAGTGATCCATTTCTCTTCGTTTATGATCAATGATGAGGTCTCTTAGCGAGGAGACAGCACTGCTGTTGGTGATTTATCGATTTTGTTGGAGCCATACCGCGTGCATGATAATGAGCGATTTAATACGTTGCAAAGCTGTGAACGTTGAAGTGTTCTCAAATTATTATAACACCGCCTCAGTGCCTTTTCATCGACTTCTCCTTCCCAGCTATCTTTTTATGTGGTTCGTGTGTCGAAAGCCACACTGGAATTACATCCATCTGTTTACAGGGGCTCGGGCCGGTGGATAAACATAGTTAGCGGATTAGCATGTTGGCAGCAGCCAGACGAGTTAACGTGTCGGAGTTTGAACAGTTTTTATGGCAAAGAGGGTGTAAAAGTTGGTGTAGGTTGTCAGGATATAGTATGCACATGTGTAAAGATTTTTTTTTTCCATTGATCTGTGATGTTTTATTATTGTAAACTCTGGACTTCAACCGATACTTTACTCTTACTTTACCCTACTTTACAAGTATCTATTTAATTTGAAGTGAATAACATAGCATTTGAATTTTTTCGACTGTATGTATTATATTGGTGTTATTTCTTTTGACTTTGGTGCTATTTGTCTAATATCCAGCGTTGTGGAGAGGACAGCTTGTTCTGAATTAATTCTGGTGAACCTTGGCACCGTACATCCAGATAGAAGGTCTTGACTGACAAATGCATATTTATAACTTCTCCGGTAATGCTTCTTTTTCTTGCCTGAGGGCTTACATCTACGCTTTGATCTTGCAATGTCTGTAGGTGCTGAATCAATAGCACAGTTCGACAGGACTCTGTTTCTGGGGCATATTTTATATTCCCGGCGTTTTCAGATCATCCGAATCTAATGCTGTTTTCAAATTCAAACAGTTTCCTGTCGTTACTGTACATTGCGGAAGCAGATACATTCTCTGCCAAAGCCCACTTGCAATTCAGGTCTGAATGTATTCAAGCCACTTTCCCCTGCTTGACTAATCCCTATTGTGGCCACAACGTCTCTTTCCTGCTCCTCTCTTCATGGTTTACTTTTGTCTCTTACCAAAATAAGTGAACGTCAGAGGAAAGGCAGGTGACAGGCTACAGACCCGAGGACTTGTACTAATTAACTTGTTTAAACAAACTTGACAAGGGTTCGAAAAAAAAATGCTTTCAGTGCTCCCCCTTCTTCCCCCTTCAAAAAGCCATTACCAGGAAGGGGGCAGGAGGACAGCGAGGGGGCCAAACAGCTGTGTCACCATTACTAGATAGACAGAGAACGCATACCTCTGTCTTCTCCTCTCTTCCTCTAACTCTCTCTCTCTCTCTCTTTGCTTCTACCTCATCTTTTCTCCTTTGAGATAGAGTGCTTTGAAGACCCAGAGCTAGATTATATGGTGCTTAGGGGTCAGGGCCTGTCAAAAACTGGGAGCTTTGTGAGCAGTTCCAGACTTCTGACAAGCTGACCTTTCATCCCTAGTAAACAGGAGCCAAATTTCAATGTTTATCACTCTGAGAGGGTCTGGGGAAGCGAATAAGGGAGGGCTAACACAGCAAAAGCAGCCAGCAAAAGGTGAGTGTATACCCTAAGGCCTTTATTGAACAGGATGAAAATGGGGGGAAAAAAGGCTCCATATGTGCTCACCTAATTCTGATCTTCTGCAATGTTTTACCTGAAGGAAATGTCCACCGTGAAACAGATAGAATGTGCTCGTATTTGAATATTTGCAAGACAATTATGATTTGGGTGGAAGAGGATGATGACAGAGATGTTCGTATGGGAACGGGACGAGATGGAAGTACTAAAGGGCCGCTGCACTAGGTAGAAATGAAGCGGATGTTGATTGACACTTGAATGACATGTTGCACATGTAGAAAACCGACAAACACACCAACTACAAAAGGACGCCCCTGAACATCACACATTTCCTGCACGCGTCCTTATAATTTTCTCATTAGTACTACCTACAACAGGGAGAGAATAAAGTGGGAGGAGAGGGGATGGTGGAAGGAGGAAGCGCATGAAAAATGATCTCATGAAAGTGGACTGTGTTCTTTGCTAGGGGAAATTACATTACAGTTATTGTTGACGCTGCATCAGTAAAGGCCGTCCCAGCTCCTTTGTTCCCACAGGATTTTTTTTTTTTTTTTTTTACAGCATGCTCTGCATCTTAACCTTTATTCTTCTCCAACGAAAGACCTTGCTTCCTCCAACGACAAACCCTGCTTTTGCAGTCACAACACGATAGTATCTAGTCAGCTCCTGTAAATGATTAGATACTTGGCCCAACTAACTCGGCTAACTCATTCGCAGTTTGTTCCAGGTAAATTACGCCTCAATTATAGCTACTAGATACCAGGAGAACGCCGAGTAGCAGAGTCAGATGAGCACTCTGCGAGGCGTACGTGTTCGAGTCCTGCTGTTGAAGCCTAATAGAGACGTGACAGGCGGAAGATTGAAGCTGAGCGTAAGAGAGGCCGAGGGAAGGACCTTTCGCTCTTCAAAGGGAAGTGGTTCTGAGGATAGCGCCAGGCGCAAGCGATCACACATATTGTAATTAGAGAAAAGACCATTATCTCACAAAGATGTTTTCCTTCACAGGCCAGCAGAATATTTGCCTTGAGGATTTGCTGCCGTAAGTTAATAATAGAAGTGTTCAGGTTCATTAGCGAATGCACTTCCAAGGGGCTAGATCTGTAATAGGAAAAGTCTTTTCAGCTCTCTGCACACATATATTCCAAGTCATGCAGCACTTTCTTTTTTCTTTTCTTTCCTCTCTCCGTCTTGTCACACTCACACTTGTAATCACTTTCTTTATATGCACTTTCTTTCCTGAGACCGAGATTAAGCCTTCTAATGAATTTCGAGTCTCTCTTTACAGTTAAACGTTAGAGCGACTGAAGAAATTAAGTCAGGGCAAATTTATCTCCAGTGATGTCGCTGTTTCTGCCATTTGGAATTAACACATTTATTAAACCAATGATCTGAGACGTTCCTTATTAATTGGCGAAACCACTCAAAGGCGCTGTTGGGAAAGCACACAGCAAAAGCTAGAAGCGAAACCCGGGGCTGTTAATTAGCAACCAAAAATCGCCCACTCGGTCTAAAGCCCCATCATCAACCCTTTGCAATTGTAGATTAATAGCTCAAGCTCATAAAAAAAAAAAAAAAATAATAATAAAAAAAGAAGCTCATTTCGCATCTAGCCGTAATAGCTGCCGAGATCCTCGCAGGCCCTCCGAGGGCAGTCTGGAAACAGTCGCATCTCCAGCTTACGTAGTGCTTCGCTCCGAGGCTTTTGCTTGTCAGCATGTGTCAGTTCAAAGGCAGCTGCACCAGGAGGCACATGGTAGTATTCAAGGTGGTGGTGGTGTGGGGTGGAAAGGTTTGCGTCCATGGGTCTTGGAATTAGCCTAAGTGCTGCGCTAGATGTGGGAGGTGCTAACGAGAAGAGCAGGCCGCTGAGCTCTGATTGAGTTGCAGCTGTCAGACATGTCAACGGCAGTCGCTCTGGGCTGGACTCGCCCCCTGCGCGTGCAAACCTAGCCTGGGTGGTCACATGGCTTTAATTAGTCGGGGCAACGTGCACACCGTGGAGTTGAACTGAAACAGAATGATTTTAAATTGCGTGCTGCTTGTCAACAAATTGATGAGCTGCCAAAAGGGATCGGTCGAGGTCGCAGGAACGTTTCCTAAGGATCGGACGCCAGTTACTTAACAGCAAAATGCGGCAGTGTCTCTGGGTTCCCATTCTGATTGGTAGTTTGATTGGACTCATTACCTTCTATTTTGTTTGTTTGTTTTAGCAAGTACCCTTTAACATCACCCTCTTCTCTAAATGCTCCCACTCCACACCTCCGACCTGCCACCACCACCACCACCCCCCCCAACTCACCCCTGCAGGCTGAGCAGTCATCTAGGCTAATGGAGGCACTTACCGACCCTTTTAAATCCCAACAGTTCTGCTTAAACCCTTATTGATGCTTGCATGCTCCTTGGCCTGTGGGCAGTTGAGGAGGGGAAAAAAACATCTGTGGGGCTGTTTTTCACATTGTCAACCAAAAGCAATAAAGCAAAAACTGTTGTAGCAAAATGCCGTTATCTACTCAGACTCATAAACGGTGTTCGGAGTAGGGCAGCGTTGTAAAAAGTTAACTCCTGAACTCAGCTTAACAGGAGAAATTAACTACCTGAGGAACAAATGAAGTCCATGATGGCTTTCCATTATGTTCCCTAAGAAGACAGGGACCACTTAAAAAATGTTTAACAACATCGAAGAATTTAAATGTTTATAATAAACTTGCATAAAAATTTTTTTTTTTTTTTTGGTCCTCACTTTAAGACCTAAGAGTGAAACAGGGACAATGATTCCTAACCAACTTGGCATTGATCCTTGTGAAAGGGTGACCCCCTGGAACAAGTTTCAAACGTTAATAATAATAATGAGGCGCTGCTGCATTTCGACTGCCTGTACGTACACAGACTGACGAATCGATAAGCGGCGCAGCTTGTGGCGAGCGCGAACAATGAAAAGCTGTCACAACCCAGTGACGCGTGCTAACTCGCAAACTCAAACTCAGAACTTAAACATTCTTAAGGCTTTAAGGTGTAGGTTATTGACGGAGCATTTTTTTTTTCTCCTTGGGAAACCTTTAAAACATAATCGTACAAATTAGAAGATATGAAATTGTGAACCTTGGGAAGATTCAAGCATCTGAAATACTAGTCGTTGCAACACATAGCGTGAATATTAATATGCTCAGGATACATCTGCAATGCAAATAAGTCTCGTATATCAGTGCGATATAATCTATCAAAGATACGTTAATGTTTATGTCATCAGGATGTACAGAAGAGCACCCGGTCCCTAGCGTTATTAGACAAAGTGGACATGTGTTCCACGTTAGCCGGCTGTTAAATTAAAACCTATAAATCATGCAAATGGAATCAAATGCAGGGAAATAAGTTTGAGCATAATTCAAGGCAGTTCCTGTAGCACATGTTTCCTCTACAGGGAACGGGATACTGGAACATGTGTCCTGAACTTCAGGAGAAGTGTGTGTGTGTGTGTGTGTGTTTTGGGGGGGGAAACGGGGACTGATGTACAAGCGTAAACACCCGTGTGTTTTGAATTTGCCACTGACCCGTAGCTTACCTCAACCTGTCACTTACAGCATTAATAGCCTGGATTTATGACCTCATTCGACCACGTTGTCGCTAAGAGAAGCGTTTGAAACATAAAAACGTGAAGTTTATTTTCCAGCAGCCAACGCTAAACTTGTTTTTCTAACCCAAAGGCCCGGCTTGCTCAACAGCCGTGCTGCGGGCTCATTAATTTGCATTCAAGCGCGGTCAAAAAAGCGAGCGTTCTTAAGCAGGAGTTTCAAGACAAAAGGAATAACACACTTTGATTAGAAACACGCCGGCAGTTGTGCTCATTAAGGCATTTAATTGCTTATTTGCATGGATTGTAGCGACGGAGATTCTTTGTGCGCAGCGCGAGACTCGTTTTCACATACATCACACAATAGCGAACAGATTTATGGAATCAGGGCTTTATTTTATTTATTCATAAAAAACACACACACACACACACACACACACACACACACACACACATACAGCCACATGGGATGTGTTCAGGAAAAATGAGAATGAAATTATTACGTAACATTTTGGATAACTGGGAACTTTACATTATGCATGCAAGCAGGTTTGCAACAGAGCTGATCAGTCGAGTCCAGCACCTTGAAGGATCCTTCATATGGGGAAACTGGGAATTTACCATCATGCATAACAGAACATACAGAGCGAAAATGGAGTGTATGAAAATTTTATTCCAGTTCAGTCTATAGATACTCTGCATCTCTCAATAAGTGCGACCTGTAGTATGAAGCGAACATTTTCAAGAATGATAAGTTTGTAAGGAGAAATGAAAGAAACAGTTTACATTTTTTTATCCAATCAGCTGCCTTATCTGAGTTCCTAATTCTTAGAAAACATACTGTATGATAATTTACCACAATTTTGATTCATTACAAAGGTCACTTAAACCAGTTCACAGTTTTCAACAAATCTGCTTTCATAAAATAGTATGTATGCAGGGGCTGTTCGAGTCAAACCAGGACTAGTGATAAAATTTCTCGTGAATGAAGCCGTAAACCCAGTTGGCATTTACAGAAGCACAGTACGCTGATGAGACGCTTAGTCGCAGGAAAACATTTGAACGGTGTAAACGTTGTAAAGAAGACTGTAAGTTCGTGAATGACGATCCCAGCTGAGCTGGCCCCGAGCCCACTGCAGTCAATCCTGTGAACATTCAGCAAGTGGAACGCCTTGATCCCTAAAAATCTACGGATAACTTATCCTCAACCTGCATCTGTCTTTCATATTACAGGAACTAGGCTGGGAGTTCCAGTACAGTCCTGACGTCGCTCCGAGCCATTTCCACATGTTTGCACCGTTTAAGGAGCTCCTGAAAGGCCGTTGTTTCAGAGTTGAAGCAAACTGGGAGAAAATTTTCTACCTTGATGGTATCCAAGCACCAAGCAGTGAAATACTGGAATTAGTGTAGCAGGGGATTATATACAGAAATAAAGGAAGATTTTACAATCATATCTGTTATTCAGCACAATCAAAACTCCCGGTTTGACTTGAATGCCCCTCCTGTATGTATATCTTTTTGAAGGAATAGTGTAAGTATATTCTAGAGATACAATTCATTACTTTCTTCATTTTTGGCTACACCGATTAATGCGCTCGCAGATGATCGACAGACTGTTTTGCATGTCGTAAAGGTGAGGGAACCATTCACCAGCCCAGCGCAACCAATCATACACCACTATATTCGATTTTATAAACAAATCTTTCCAACCAAATTCAAGTACTTTTATTTCAGGACTGTATGATCATCAAACGGCATCACGCTTTAATGTCTTGTGTCGACTGCAACAATCATTCCCTTCACTTTTCACAGCCAACAGAAAATCAAAGCTTGACTGCTCTTCTGACAATTGATTCAGCTTCAGATCACAGCGTTTGTACTGTGTTCTTGCCAAGTCAAGATAAAACCATGAGAAGTACACCGTACATGTGAGAAAAAATAAATAAATCCAGGAGATTTCCAGTCCCGGTGTTATCCAATCTCGAGACGTTCCGACCGAGGCGACAGATTGATGCATGTGTGACTGTATTACCTGCATTAGCTTTGACATCCACCATCAGCCAGGAAGCACTTCTTCATTTTATTGATTTTTTTTTGTCCCTGCATTTTCAGCGTAATGACCATTTGGCGCATTACTTGATAAGAGCCTTATTGAATTGCCTGTCAGAAATCATATACATAAAACCTGCTGATGAATTAAGCTAAAGAAAATAGAGAAGAGCTTGTAGTAGTTGACTGCCAGGATGGAGTTAGTAATGGCTGTGCTAATGGCATTAATATGATTTAATTTTTTTTCTTAGGAGTAGAATAAACTTACTTGGTTCATTTCATTATTGGTGTTGTCCTGGAACACTGACATTCTCAAATGCACAACGGCTTCATCAAAAACGTTATATGCATTAACAACACTTAGTGATCTCCATCAAGAGAAATGGATCCATTCATTGGCATCATACCCAATCAATCACTCCTGGCAATTTGGAAATGCCAGTCAGCGACCAAGCATGTGGAGAAATCCATGCAGCCAAACAGACATGATTCGAACCCCCAACTCTGTAGGTTATATGCTGTTTAATTATATAATTATAATTATAAATAATTCATATATAATTCATAATATACATAATTGGATAAAGCTTTTAACTGTATATACAGTGGTAGACATCAAAGGTGACAGGATTTTACAGGGTTGGATTTTAGTTAACACCATCATTGGACTAACCAAGATCCAATCAGGATTGAAGCCATTTGTACATAAAAATCACTCTATATAAAGGCAATAATAAGACCCTGACATTTTTCCTTGCTTTTTTTTGCACACAGAACCCACAAATTCGTTGGTAAGCCAGTTGCGTGTTTGCTTTCAAACAGCATGTGGCTTTCCCCTATTGTTTACCACCATGGTGTCAGCGTCTAGTGTGAAATGTACCACATGCAGTGGTGGCGCAAACGGTTAAGGGTCTGGGTTACTGATCGGCAGGTTGGGGGGGGTCAAGCCCCAGCACCGCCAAGCTGTCGCCGTTGAGCCCTTGAGCAAGGCCCTTAACCCTATCGGCTCTATTATTATTGTTCTTCAGTGTCAGGTATGCTTACATATTTTCATCCTCTGATACAGCAGAAGGCAGTATGGACCTAGTTCGTTGGCGAGCCACCACTAAACACAAAGAGAACTTTAAGTCTAAAAAAAAGGCCAAGAGCAACGCTCTCGTGTGCCTTCCTAATTTATCAGATATGGCTGTGTAGGTCAGAGGATGAGATTTCGGAGAAGACAGATGACGCTGATGACGTCACGTCCGCTTCTGTGTTTAGGTACGATTCGGGTTCGATCCATGCCCGAGTACTCTGAATCGTTTGCGAGACCACAGATACGGTTCCCGAGCACGAAACACTTGCGTTCTTACCGATCAAAAAGAACCAGCCTTCGGAGTCAATTGCCATCAAGACCACTGAATCAAATTCTTCTCAAAGTCAAGCTTCTACTTCAGCTAATTTGCATAATTCATATATTGCGCCAATTATGAGGTTATATATCTTATAAGAAGAAAAATACAACAAGAACATTATTTTAACAAGCTCTCTTCCCAGACCTAGGCTAATACCAAAGGTAGGATGACATCTAAGTGCAAATGCCAATAAATCCAATAAGCCAAAGTCAATACAAAAAAGATCTGGAGACATTCTGGAGACTTGAGTCCTACAGCTCTATATTGGAATTCTAAATCATTACTTGAGTCTGCTGCAACTGTGTACAATAAAATAAAATCCTAAAAGGAAACTTCAGTATGAGAAGGTTGTCACAGAGTATCGAGTTTCTATCCCTCGCTGATTTTGAGTCAGGATTGTAGATGCCTTCACATGCTTCGTTATTTACTACGATCTCTAATCCTTCATTGAATTTTTCTTGTTTTAAAGTCTGAAGCAGCATGAAATCCTCCCACCAGCTGCTCAGTGCCTCAGGGTCACCTTCATGGAACAGAGAGTGCTCTGTTTAAAGCTCATAGTTGCACACTTTTTTTAACACAATAGATCATGTATAAAAGCATAATTGCAGAGCATTCCAGTCTAAATTACTCACTCACTCATCATCATTACCACTTAATCCTGTATTCAGGGTCGCAGGGGGCCTATCCCAGGAGACCCAGGGTACACCCTAGACAGGGTGCCAATCCATCGCAGGGCACACATACACTACAGGCAATTTGAGAACACCAATTAACCTAAGCAAAACCTTCAAAACATCTTACGTGGCGAGACGTCCACTCACACAGCTGGTCTTCGTTCGGCAAGTCGGATTTCTCCGTTTAAAGATTTGATATTATTATTATTTTCAACCAATAAGGGGCGAGGCAAAAGAGAAGAGAAATGTGATATTAAAAGAGATTAAGAAAGGTTTTTGATTCAGTGACAGCACAAGCAGCAGAAAATCCTCCCACTCAGCTGCTTTGCTCAGTGACCTTTCCAGGGCATGAAATTCTCTGCTTAGGAATGATGATATTAAGGTTTAAAAAAGATTTCATCCAAGAGCTGATACAAAATAAAGGAAATTTTTTTTTTTTTTTTTTACAACCTTAAATCATTCTGTTTCTGTCAGGAGGAGCCCTTGGGTGTATTATAAAGTATCTCCGATATCCAGTCCCCTTGATAACAGAATTACGACCACTAGACTTTTTAAACGGATGACTGAAAACAAAAGCGCTCATCTGCGGAGATGCGCTCGAGTGCGGAAAGAGATGAATGTCCTGTATGCTGATGAGAGGATGTTGGCTGGAAGCGAGAATTTGTGGGAAGCGGCGCACGACAGACAGTCCGATGTGGATTGCAGCTTCAGGAGCAGGGGGAAAAAAGCTTGCTGACCCATGGCAGGGTTCAATTAGCATTTGCAAATTACACCTGGTCTCCATGCTGCCGCGGTGAGAGTAGAGTGCCCGCAGAGCCGGTGGGCACAGCAGGGAGGGGGCGTGGGTGGCCGGTGGGGTGAGATGTTGTCGGTGTTATTGCATGGGTCTATGAAATATTAAAGTGGCAGCGCTGGCTCTCAGAGTCTCGTCGCTCATCAAAAATAGAGCAAGGAACGAGGGGGTGGGGTGGGTGGGGAGGAGAGCATGAATGCGAAGGCGAGAATGAACCAAAGAGAAAGAGAATGCCGAGGGCGTCGCCACACCGCCCGAACTATAATGAGTTTAACCTTCGCCCTCATCCTAACCAGATACCAAATGACCTAAGCAGCTGTTCTTCTCTTGACTCGTGGAGAAGAAAGGTAAAAAATAAAACAATGCTTTATCAGGGATTCTGAAATCTCAGCTGGCATTTGTAAAGCCCGCCTCTTGACTCTGCTCTGCACACGGGCTTTTCTTTAACGATAATATATTTAATGCGTAATATATTAGAATTCATGTATTTCTTTTTTGGGGTCCTCTTGTGCATACTTTATGAATGCGGAAATCAAATAGCAGCCCCTTAATTAAGCAGAGCGTGGACTTCAAAGTGGACAATTTGTTGTCTGTTTCTCCATTTACTGCTGCTCCGGCTCACATGGCAGACGAACAGACGATGTCTGATGAACCGTTTGAAGTGAAGAATGTGCTGCTAAACGCCGCGAATGAACAAAATCAGCGATGTAATTATCGTGCCGTCAGCGTATCATTTTCTGAAATTGGAAGGCAAACAAATTGTTACTTGAGGTACTTCCTCATGCGTGCCCGCCCGAGAATGGAAATGGCACTTAAACTGCGCGGCCTGGCCGTACACATCCAGACACTGTTTTGGATTCAGAGAGGCATGCTGGGAAGGAAGCCCATATTTCCTTTTGCAGTTCTGATGTGGCTTTTGTGGCTATGAGCAAACCAGTTTTGTCATGCGCAGCCTCTGTATGTATACACTGGACATCCTATTGAAGCAACCCCTTTGGGGCGTCTTTGATGGGAAGACACCATATGGCACCAGATCCTGTATCCCTGTTTTAAATCATGCTGAATTTGCAGTACATTACTAAGCAGAAGGGCAAATATGTGCTGTTGCCTGGGAAAGGCATTCACGTGGTTTCGAAACCAGTATATTAAAAAATGAGAACAGACAAACACAAAATTGCAATAAAAAAGACATAGCATGATTAAAGAGAAACAAGACAGTGATAACCTAACATTGGGTCAGGGGTAGCTTAGTGGTTCAAGCATTGGATTATGGTGTGGAAGGTTCCAGGTTCAAACCCCAGCATTACCAAGTTGCCTGTTGGGCTTTTAAACAAGGCCCTTCAACTTCGCAGCTGTAAGAATGCCTTCAGAAGGGTGTAAATGTAAAAGCTGAAGTTTAAAACTTATAGCAACCCCCACTCACCATGCTAGCAGCTATGACGCATGCAAAAGGATGATAACCACCTTTCTTACCATTTGGGAGAAATCTATGTGTATTTTGAAGAGAATTTGGCAACAAAAACCCACAATTTTGGTCTTTAATAATTTCCTAGCCAGCTTCTTTAATCTTCACGAAAAACTGTGGAGAAAATGAGATTAAAGATAATTTGTGGTATTTTTTTTTGTAAAAAAAATAAATAAAAAACAACATAAAGCACTTACGAAAGTCCTGTGCGCTATTTTTCTATGTGTGTTCCTGGTTTGTTCCCTCAAGAGGCACTAAGAGTGTAAGAACAGGAGGGGCATGTGTCCTCTGAAGGACAATTTTCCTGCCAGGCAGGATGGAGGTTTTAATGGAAACCGTCACTTAAGCTCCATTTGTGATTTTAGGCTGCCGGATGGCACCTGGGCATTGGGTTATCAAGTGGCACCACAGTGTCCGGCCGAGATGTCGCATTCTCACCTCAAAGAACACAGATGAGAGGTAACATCAGGTCACTTTGAAGGACACACCCTGATAGAAAATGGGCTCACTTTGCAGACGAACTCCATGTGAATATAATTCCCTTGAAGCCTCCCCCTCAACCCCAGTCATTTCTTTATTTCTTTCTTTTATTTTTTTATAGACACTCTACGTTTCTGTCTCATGGCACAGGGCCGATAATGTGCGAGACCTGCCTCGCAGAGGAGAATGGTTAGTAAGGACATCCCAGGGCGATGCAGCCTTTCTCCCCCCACTTGATTAGATGTGTGGTCTTCGGCAGCCTGGAAATCTCAAAGGCCGCCAGGAGACGCGTTCGGGCAAAATTGCATTTTTACTGCATGGCCTTTTGGAACTCCGGAGTGTCCATCATCATGTACAGGAGTAGGCTTTTGCTCGGGTGTCGATGTGAGCCCATCCGTTGCTACAGCCCTTCTTGGCTCCAGCTGCTCTACTGAATTATATCAAGCCACAAATGGTTCAGCATGGTGATGATAATCACAGTACAGTGGGTCACACGCAGTATAAACAGTTATAGATCCTGAAGGACCCTGTCACAAGGTGTGGGCTGTCTTCGGCGGCTTGTTCTATTGCCTTTAATACCATGGCGGTGAGATAGTGGCTGTGTGTGGGAGGACTAAGGGGAGCAAAGCCTATCGATCAGCAAAATTACAATATAACTGCGACTGTAATCTTGTGCGATGGCTGTTCGGATGAGATATAGTTCCTTGCCGAATGTATATTCTCTTTGTTGCTGGGAGGAAATATGATTTCACGCTCGTATGTAGTGTTTGTGCGATTTTGTAACAAGCAGTCCATGTGGTACCAAATGTTTTCAATCTTCACATTTCAACCTTTTTTAAAAAAAAATTTATTTAACTCTAAAGCAGGGATCCCTTGACTTTAAAATATTAGATTATATTCATGGACATGATCTAAATATTCAGATATTCAGCTCACTATTTTAATGTGTACAATAACATTGCATTCATTTTAATATCACATTCTCACACCATAGATTTTTTTTTTTTAAAGACCAGCTAATGTCCGGAGACACCAAAGGGCCTGCATGAATAGTGGAAGGGGCTCAGGGCATAAATCTACTCCCCCCCCCCCCCCAGTCTCTGTCTGGCCAGTATTCTTTTTGCGATTAGAGCCCGAAAGTTATGATAATGTTTAGCGCATTCGCTGCTTGAGCTGTTCGCTGGAGCAGATAGTGCATTAATCACAGCTGTCTTGGCCGCCTGCCGCTGCCTGCTCGTGTGTCTCCCGCTGCAACTCAGGCTTGCCCATCAGAATACCCCCACTCCGCAATAATTGAAGTCCCAATGCCCCACCGTCACCGTCTGTCTATCACAACGTGTGCGCGTTTGCGCACATGTGCATTTTTCCCCGAGATCCGCACCAAACGAGGGCTGTTTCAGGCTTGACTCATGTACATGAAGTCAGCATTATTTTAAACAGATGCCATCACACCGGGTATCTCCCAGCACGCAGGCTTTATCGGAGGAAGCGCGGGCGTATATGCGATAGTTATCCATTCCCAGGTTCTTCGATGATTCAAACACCGAGTGGCGAGATCTCTTCTTCACCGAGCCACCTAAATATGCAGGGCGGCGACGTACGCAACCTCGCAACATCAGCGTACTGCAGGAGGTGCTTGAGGACATCGAGGATTGGAACTTATAGCATCATTAAAGTTTTTGCTTCAGGACCTTGACACCTTGACTCATCTTTGCTTGATTCGTGGCATACAGATCAACGAAAGCACAGTTATGAAACTGGGACATTTGGGTGGGATTCTCCAGACCACAACTTCCATCTTTGAAGGTGCGAGTAATGTGTGAAAGAGAGATAGAGAAGGAGAGAAGTGAGTGTGACTTAGTGACATCAAAGAAAAAAAGTGTGAGACACCAAAATCCTTACAGGGCTCGGTTCAGCCTTTAACCCATTTCCATGGCAACATGGCAAACTCGGGTGGATGCCTTGTGTCAATTAACCTAAATTTTTTCATGATTAATTTGGTGTAAAAAAAATTTTTGAGTTGAAACAAATGTCAAGAGTATTTTTTATTTTTTTATTTCCACAACTGAACCGTGTATTCCATTCTCATGGGACCAACGCTCTAATTCTGTATCCGTCTTTTTCATGTGTTTTTCTGTTCCTCATTCTCTTTTTTTCTTTCTCTGAGGAAGCTAGAAAAGAACCTGCTTCGTCAGATAGGCCTTTAAACATCTCCTTTGAAAGAGGAAATAGGATGACATGAAAGATGTCAAGCCAGATTGATGGATAAGTCAAATATTTGGATAAATGTGTAGAGATTTGGTTTTCTGATTAGTGAAGTCAAATGAGGCATAATTAATATCTACAGGGATTGGGTGGGGGGGACGATTAACCCCACACATTGGATTTGAACAGGAAGTTCTAGGCATGGTCAAACATGGAAATTGCTTTGGTGTTTTATTAGCAGTATGTCCTAGAATATAGATTATAGAGAATATAACAATATCTATTCATATCTATATCTATTCATATCTGTATCTCCATTTCTGTACAGCAATTGGACAAAAGTGTGACTTGTAAGCAAGATCTTCTACTCCACTTATTTATTGAATCGTCTATATCTTTGGATTTAATTAACTTACCTGCTGAAACTGGAACTGCACCATAGCTAGTTTGTGCAGAAATCCCCCCCCTCTTTTTTTTGCACAGGTAACAAATCAACATTTAATACCCAGTCCCTATTAGCTTCTTTCCACCTCAAACAAGCCCTGGCTCGAGAGGTGCTTCTCCATAGCCGGGTCTTATTGGTCTGAGTGTCAGTGCGTCCTCTAGTCAGCCAGCCAGCCAGTCAACCTGATGAGAATGGCCTTTCCTTTCCCACAGAGCCTCTTAATGAGATGGTGGTTGAAATCCCTTGCTCAGTATTTCTGCTGCAGATATTATTCTCCTTGCAGCCTGAAGCCAAATGTGAAGGAGAAGGAAAAAAAGAGAAGAAGCAAGAAAACCACAATTGCCAACATGATTGGCAACAGAGTCTTGGGAAGCAGCGGGTTCGGTATGCTCCCCAAATTGGTCCAATGAGCAATTTTCTTTGCAGGAAAAAAGCCGAATAAAATGGTGGCAAGTCTGGCCCTCTGTGTCTATCTCAAACCACCGTTGTGGCCAGACATTTACCCGCTGAACAAGAGAAGGAGTGAGACAGCGGCGTGTTTCAGTGGCCGTCTGTTGCAGGAGCACTGTTCTCCAGGCAGCCGATCACATCTACAGGGAAATGTCTTACAAATAAGTAGGAATGGATGCTTGAGTTTTAATACATTTGAGAGCACCTTTTTGCTAGCGAGACTGTTGACTGGTTATGGGTTGTATATGAGTCTGGATACTCGCTGCACAATTCGACCGTGGTTCTGCTTGTGCCAGCTTTGTATTCGCTTGGTGCTGATTCAGCACACGTCTGTTCAGAGTCAGTTACGAAACAAATTCACCTTGCCGCCTACGACTGACTGCGATCTTGCTGTTTATGTGGGTACTCATTCTGTTTTGGGCCCGAGCTCCAAACATTTCAGACTTTTCTACGTCTGGATGGTGAAATTGGTTGTCTCAGAGTGGCCTTAAAAACCTGGACGAGTCCACCAAATAAATACCGGATGTCCAGTCACTAAGTGGTCTCTGGAAGCAGCAAATGGTACCCTTAACAGACCTTGCTACTGTTATAACAAAATTCAGCATCGACAGGTTTGCTGTACATCAAGCTATAAACTGGTGCAAAGTTTGATTTTATTATTTTTTTTGTCCAGTACACAGGAGCTCTGATAAAAGTAATACATATAGGCAGATGCCCTTATCCAGAGAGACTTATGTTTATTATCTCATTATACATCTAAGCAGTTGAGGGCCTTGCTCAAGGGGGCCCAACAGGGACAACTTGATGGTTGTGGGAATTGAACGTTGAACCTTCTGAACCGTAGTCCAATGTCTTACACACTGAGCTACTCCTGGGCCTGCAATTATGAGTGAAAAAGAAAAAGTAGTTTGCTGAAAAGGAACGGACACAAGCCATTCCTGGTAGAGGTCACATCAACAAACAGGATTCACAAACTTCGGTCTTGGGAAACTGTAGAACGTTTAATTGTGTGCTGTTTGGTTATTCCAATACTACTTAATATGGCAGGGCGTTATTGTCAGGATGGAAATCACCCTATGGATTGTTTTCTTTGGACATAGTGGTATCTCAGAGTTTAAGGCTCTGGAATACTGATCAGAGGGTTGGAGGGGTTCAAGCCCCAGAACTGTCAATGTTTGGTCCTTGGACATGGCCTACACCAGGGGTGCAGTATCATGCCTCTGACCCCAGCTTCCTTACTGGGGAAGCTGTGATATCTGAAGGAGAAAAAAGTTAACCAAGTGGACCTTTAAAATTTGGATGCTAACGCTAACACTCTACTTGGCAGCCAATCAGCTGAGGCTCTGCTAAGGTACTTCACTATCTATGTGCTTTGTGTAGACATGATCCTGGGTTACTCCAAGGGTGAAGTTTTGTCTGTTTTTTTTCTCCAGGTTCTCTGGTTTCCTTCCACTGATCTGTTATGGTAAATTGCCTCTAGGTAGATGTGTGTGTGTTTCTGTGTGTGCATTAAGTTGTCTAATGGACTAGAATCCCATCAAGGATATACTGTATAGGTATAGTATATTCCCCTGCCTTGCATCTCCTGGGATAGATGACCATGATTGGCTAAGATTGTTCTAATCTGTTCATTACGTTATGTAATAAGGGATGGGAATCACCAGATATAATCACGATTGATTAATCTTACCACTCTGTGGTATTACGATATTTTTTTTTTTTCACATACAAACTCCATGCACACAGACCCCAAGGCGTTAATCAAACCCGGAATCTGGAGTTCCAAGGCAACAGTGATAACCACTACGCCAATGTGCTGCCTATTTTTAAACAAACTTCTTCTACCACACGGGATGCTGAGGTGTGAATAGTTTAGAGCACCACCCGTAGGATCAAAAAGAAACAACAACAAAATACCGTCTCCGAAGTTGTGTAAAAAAAGCGTCCCTGTTGCACCACTTTGAAGTTCGTGCACTCGACACAGAATCAGTTATGTCATGTCTGATCAAGCTGAAAACAGCCAATTACAATCACAGCTGATCGACTGGTCTATATTTATTATAAATGTAATAAGTCTATTTTTAAGTTATTGTGGGGATACATGCATCGTCTCACAAAGAATCGTGATTCATAGCTGGATAATGTTTTCCCTCCTCATTTCTATTGTGTAATGTTTTGACTCAAAAACTCGTTTTAAACTATACCCGGGATCTTGACATGGAGCAATAACAGATTTAATAATGCGGCGGCTTGAGCTCGGGTCTTCCGAGTCCAGCTTTGATATTACCATCTTGATCCAGTTCAGGTTATTCCAGTCTGCTTTGACATTTCTTGCATACATAAGGCGTTTCGGGGCACTGGGGGCACGTGCTTCATCAGAAGAACCCTTTCTCAGGATAGTCTCACTGTTCATGAGTTATGCATGAGGAACAGGATCCTCTGGCACTAAGAAGAGCTGGAGAAGGAAAGAGAGTGAGAGCAGACAGACGAGAGAGGTCAGAGACAGACGAGAGGAAGCGCCAGGACGGACGCAGTGGCCTGGAAAGCAGCCTTTGTTCCCCGGCCACCGACGAGCTCCAGTGAGCCCTGCCTGGTGGCGCGGAGTGGCTGATACGGGGTTTGTTGTCTTTTACCCGCTGCTCGAGCCTTGCATCGTGGCAGGAGCTCAAACATGACACGAGACAACTCGTAGCTCTGCTCGGAATAATCCTACGTTCTGGATGTGTTTGTAGAATAAAATTCCTAGCATTTGATTGTGGGTGTGTGTGTTTTTGTATACATGCTTTCAGACATGTGACTCATTGTTTGTGTTCACTTGTCCTTTAAGTTTCTTGCGGAAAAGCAAATAGGGAGGTACAGGCAGTTTAATAATAGTGTATGGTCTTTATGGGTACGCATGTGCATGTGTGTACAGTATGTGCCAGAGTGATCTCTATGTGTGTGTGTGTGTGTGTGTGGCTGGCTGAGTGAGTGTTGTGACTGGCCAGTGATGTTTGGGTCTCCATCAGCTCTCAGCCTCAATAGGGGATCCAACATCTCCAGATCTCTCTCTCTCACTCTTAGTGTCTCTCTCTCTCTCTCTCTCTCTCGCTGTATTTGTCTCTTCCTCTTGCTCTTTTCTCTTTTTGTCCTGCTCTCTGTCAATATCACTTGCTCTGGCTCTCTCTTCGTCTGTCCGTCTCCATCTCTGAGTCTCTCTCTGTCTTAGTATCACTGTCCCTGAATCTTCTTTTTTCATCTTTATGTCTCTCTCACACCCTCTGTCTCTCTATTTCTCTAGTTGTCTGACTGTCATGCCTCTTTGTCTCTGTCCCCTTTCACTCTCTTCTAAATATATCTCTTTAATATATACATCTTAATATATGCCCTTTTTTGCCCTTTCTTCCCCTCTTTTTCACATTTTGTCTCAGTATTTCTTTGCTAGTCCCCGCTCTTTATCTATCTATCTATCTATCTATCTATCTATCTATCTATCTATGTATCTATCTGTTTGTCTGTCTGTCTGTCTATCTATCCGACTCTTTGTCTCAACCCCTTTCAGTCTTCTATTGCCATTACTTTTTTTCTTTCCCCTCTTTCTTTCCCTGCTCCTTTCACTCTCTCCCTCCTATCTCTCTTTATATATCTATCATTTCATCTCTTTAGCAGTTTTCTCTTGCCATTGTCCTTTTTCTTTACCCCTTTTTCTTTGCTATGACCCTACTCTCTGTCCCTCCGTCTGTCTCTCTCTATCTTTCTGTCTGACTCTCATGCTCCTCCATCTCTTTCCTCTTTCACTCTCTCTCCTATCTTTGTGTATCTCTCTCAGTTTTTCTCTTGCTTTCACTCTTTTTCTCTCCCCTCTTTCTCTCCTTCTGGCTCTCAATCTCTCATGCTCTGCCCCCCTTTTCTCTCTCTCTCTCTGTCCATCGTCTGTCTTTCCCTGTTGATTACTCTCTCTCTCTCTCTTCCTGTATCTTTCTCACTCTCGTCCTTGCCTCTTCACCCACCTCTTCTTCTGTCTCTACACATTTCGTGTTCTGTCTCTCTCCTCTCTGTCTTCTGTCTCTGTCTCTTCCTTTTGCTCTTTTCTCTTTTTGTCCTGCTCTCTGTCAATATCACTTGCTCTGGCTCTCTCTTCGTCTGTCCGTCTCCGTTGCTTACTCCCACTCACTCTCATTCTCTCTCTCTCTCTCTATCTATGTATTTCTCTGTTCCACTCTCTTTCTCTCTCCCACAGTTTTTCCTCTTATTCTTGCTGTTTCTCTCTGTCTCTCTATCTCTCTCTCTCTGTCTCTCTATCATCTGTCTGTCTCCGTTTCTTACTCCCACACCCTCTTTTTCTGTATCTCTTTGTTTTGTCTGTCATTGGTTTGATCTTTTTCTTGCTTCTCCCCTCATTCTGTCTCAATATTTCTTCATCTGTCTATTGTCTGTCTGTCTGTCTCTGTTGCTTATCCTCCCCCTTCTCTCTCTCTCTCTCTCTCTCTCTCTAATGGCACTTTGCCCCTCTTTGCCCTTCTGTTATATCTGGTTGACCTACTTCAACAGTGACCGAACGACTGAAGAGAGGCCAGGTCTTCTGACTCCAGCATCTGTGTGTGTGTGTGTGTGTGTGTGTGTGTGTCTACTCCAGCCACCTCCCCTCATCTCCCGTCCACTCTCGCTCTCGTTTTTACACTTAACACCTCCATTACTGGCACACACTTGAGCTCACTTCCTCTCGCCTTTCATCGTTTCACGCTGTACAAACAAACACCTTCGTCCTGAACCGCACACAAACACACACACACACACACAAACACACATATATATATATACACTCACAGGTGTGTGATGAACAGCTATAAAGATGGCGTCTCCCCCCCGCCCCCGACAATGACAGAATGAGGTGGAGCGGTTCTGCGGTCTCGCCCGCGGCTCAGATCAAGCGGGTCGTCTCATTAGCTTAGCTCGCTCTACCTCGAACCTGCCTCTCCCCGTTCCTGCGCTCACTTCCTGCCTGCTTCAGGCTCAGATTTGCCACTCAGGCTCTCACGTAACACCGCGTCGCATTAGCACAAACATCAACACTCTCCTCTCAGCTACACAGCCACCTACATTGTCTCTGATGAGTCTGAAGTGTGCTTAAAATCCGCAATCCTCTGATTTATCCCCCCCCCCTCCCCTCTCGCACACACTTCATCCACACAGACGGCCCGGGGTATTAATTAGAGTTGAAAAGAGAAAGCGGGGGAAAATGGGTCTTTTCGAGGTCGGGGATGATCTCTCGCTTTTTTTCTTTTCTTTTTCCCTTCACGATTTTTTATTTATTTATTTTTTTAGATAGGGTTTAGGAAAAAGAATGTGTGACAGAGAGAGGATTTTCAGCACACTTTTTTTACACTCGCTTAATTCAAACCGGAATGAATTTGAGATTGTGGGAGAGGAAGAGACAAGACAAGACAGAGAGAGAGAGAGAAGAGAAAACGATTTGACTCTCATTGCCAGTGAGACTGACTCTTGCAGTGTTTTCACATTAGGCATGATTGATTCAGACTGTGCCCAGGAACTCCCCCTGCTGGCCAGCGTTTACATTGTTTTTTTTTTTGCTTTCCGTACTTGGGTACACTTGCGTATTTACATCTCCGATACAGCAGGTGGCAGTACAGTATGCACCTACTTGGTCAAGAGCAACACTCTTGCGTGCCTTCCTACACCATCAACTATGGCTGTGTAGGTCAGAGGATGAGATGGGCGCGCATTACGTAGTATTATTTGCATATTGTGAAGTGAAATTACATACACACATATTTCGGAGGAGACTGACATCACTGATGATGTCACATCTAAACGGACATATACTTCCATGCTTAGGTACGATTGGCTGATTCGATTACGCCGTACCCTCAAGCAGACTCTGTCACAGTTCCCGAGCCTGGCACGATTGTGTTCTCACTGATCAAAGTGAACCAGACTTTGAGGTCAAGTGTTCTTGGAGAGTCCCTAATGTGAAAACGCCCAAAGAGCGTACCCGGCTCCTGCTTGATACATGACACATGGCGTCCTACAGCTCGATTATAGTGACAAGCTCTGGCACATATGTCAGAAAGAGTGTGTGAGAGCGTGTGCGGGAAATTGTGACGGGGTGTGAGGTCGTGCTAGGGGTCAGAGCTGTCTGATATACATGCTCGATTAAACTGTTATGAGTTATGAGAGTCATTTCAAGTTCAAATTGAATGTAGAAGTTGTAGAGATGTTAGCGTCAACGTCGAGCACGAAGATCCAGAGGACAGTGCAGGTACATTCCCCTAGATGGGATATGACTTTTTCTTTCTTTCTTTCTTTCTTTTTCGGTATTTGTAAATATATTGACACTTTTACCATAAAGTGACATCTCAACCGTTTGGAAGAGGACAGTGCAGGTAAATAACCCTTGCTACCTGGGGATCTACGTATAAGATGCCCACTGTGTTTACGTAGACATGAAGCAAAAAGCAATTTACACCCCTGCTTTTATGAAAATGCATAACAAAGTATTAAACAAAGTGAAAATGTGGCTTAACCTATAAACTGCCAAATGAGCCTGAATATTTAGATTTCTATTCCTAAATAAATATCAGAATCCACTGAAAGTTATGTTAATTAGAACAAGTGATGTGCGACATTCATGGTGGATTGTTTCCTTCAAGGAATGTCTCATTTTTCATTTAACTGACAAAACAATTGGAAAAAAAACATCTTTGATATAGTATTACAGTAAATGATCCTTATCAATCATTCCATTCCAGCTGTTCTTCCTTATTGTTATTTGGAGATTAACATCTGCCTTTTATTTATTTATTTATTTTAAGGAAATGAATGTGATGCCCAGACACATACTGAGGCAAGGAGGTGTGAAAATCAAAAAGTCTGACGTGGTAATTGTTCTGATGAAGTTGAAGAACACCATCATTAAGAGAGATGTTTCTGTCTATATAAATATATATGTGTGTGTGTGTGTGTGTGTGTGTGAAACTTCCGTCCCTGATGAGCAGGCATGAGGAGACTTTCATCTCCTCGCAGTGGCCTTTTGATGCCACGTGTGAATTGGTCATCGCTAATTGCCTCCAATATTTAGCCTTCGTTTGATTTGCAAATACGCTTTAAACTTTTGCTCTCTCTCATCGCCGCGTGGAATACTAAACCCCAAAAAACGCTCTGATGCCGGTGGGCAGACCAGTGCCGAGTCATTCTGCAATCAGACGTGGAATATAAATAGTTTAATTAGGCTGTTGGTTCTGCACTTGGTTGGTTGGTTAAGCTCTTTGGGAAATGCATAAATCATAAACAGTAATATTTCACTTGAATGTGGTGTGAAAGGTGGCGCATGGAGCTCACATCTCCAGTGACGGCATCGTTTTGTTTCCTCGTCTCGATAAAAATGGTAATGCCAGTGATCATTACCGATCCAAATGCAAATATCAATACCACAAGATATGCTACAAGATATGCTGTAATGTTGTTTTCTTTTTCATAGAGACAGATGATGTGGAAAAAATATTATATAATATTTTAATATTCATGGAAAATTACAAATGTTCTGCTTGCATGGAATGCAGGAATACACTACTACATGATTCAGTGACAGACTGGTGTGACGTGGATTAGTTCCTCTTACTACCCTGAAGTGCTTTATTTATTTATAGTACAGCAGTTTATTTTCCAAAACGTCACTGTTGTTTTCTTTTGTCATTATTGTTTTCAGTTTGTTTAAAAAATGTATTAACCAAAGAAATGTCTGGCATTTGATCCATCTCTAGTTGCATTTACCGCTTTAACATTCTTACTCGACTTTTTGGTGTCGCAAAATTTTGAGGCACTATCAATCATAAATGTTAAAAACTAACCTAATTGAGCCATCTCTACCATTTGGTTGAGATATGCAACAGTAGGTTAAAAAAAACGTGTCTCATACCATGAGAAAAAAAGTTGATCTAATGCCCAAAGAAATTCGTGCTGTTTTACCAATACATAACAAGTAGTTATTTTATATGATCTTTCTTTCTTTTTTTTCTTTCTTTTGTTGTATTCATAAATGTATTGACATTTTCACCATGAAGTGACATCTCAACCGTTTGGAAGAGGCCAAAACAGGGGTCTGTTAAACGAATAACTAAATTAATAATAATTTAAAAAATGGATATTATAATTGTCCCTAAGTAAAGAAAAAACACATTTAAAAGAAAGAATTTTTCATAGTGAGGATGTTGAAGGGTTAATATTGTGATCCTTCGGTAATCACTTATTATGACATATTATAGCAGCTATAAACACTTCTTCCATCAACGGCTTTTTAGTTTTCTTTCTTAAAGTTAATCATTATATATTTTTTTTCTGTGGACTTTCTTGTGCACTGAAACCGGAGACTCCTTCTCCTTAGAGACTTTGATTATACAGAGTGTCCTCCATAAATAAATGTCCCTTTGAACAAGCTGTTACTAACTGTGATATATATTATAATGTGCATATTAAGACTGACTTGGAATTTGAACTAAGTAATACGATCAAGAGTGTCACAGAAGAATTAGGGTGTTTAGCCTTTTTTTTTGGTGAAAAAAGGTGATATTTGTTGTATAAAGTAAAAATAGTAGTATAAGTAGTAGACGTACATTAAAGTATGTACAATTATGTATAAGAAGCACCAGGTTGCATTATATTCTGAACCTGGGTTATATTTTTAAATGAAAAAATGCCCTATGAAAGGGAAAAAAAACACATAATTGAAAAAAAAAAGCTTCAAAATGATAAAATATTTAACAGAATTGTAATATTTTTGTTGTAAAACTGCCTTCATTTAAACTGGCCTTTTGAACAGTAACCTTTTGTGTGTTCGTGTCAGTTCTCTTAGAAAAACATTAAAAGCAGCCACTGCATTAATTATCTATTTCATCACGTGTGTCTCCATGTGGCCTGTTTTATTTTTTTTTTCATTCTTGAGGTGCAGTAATGAGCGCCAGCTCGCCTCGTCCAGCCGACCAGGCCGCTAGCAGAGGTGGAGTCGTACAGGAGTACCACTCTCGCCAATTAGCAGCTGGCGGCTCAGTGGGCACAGTGTGAGGTCACAGGGCACTAGACGGCTCCTTCGAGTCGCTCGGCTCGGCTCGCTGTAGGAGCGAGACATCTCTCCCTCTCTCGCCACCCCCCCCCCCACACACACGCTGCAGCGTGACATGTGTGACAGGTGATGAGATGGCAAGGGGGCAGTACGAGTGTGGGGGGTTGCGGGAGGAGGGCAGGCTGCGAAGCTGTGGCTGGCACCATCATTAAATCCACACATCAGTCAGGCCGTGACCTCGGCTCGTCTTCTCAGCTGCATTTTAAAAAGCTTCTGGGTGGAGCTGTCGGCTTTGTTTGTCGGCGAAGGCGACGCTAATGATGTTCATGTTTTACTGGCGTTTACCGACAACCACCCACGACCCGGAGAGATCAAGGTGCTCACATGCTCTGGCTATTATCGTTTATTTTTTAAATATTCAAATTAACTCTTTTATCTGTTACCTGTTAAAAGAGAAAAAAATTGACATTGTTTAAAAACTGACCTGCTTTAAAAAAAAAATCGAAACAATAATAAAATAAAAAATAATAAAATAAAAAAAATTAAGGTCGCAGACCAAATTTTGAAAATGACTCCTGCGGAGTATATATTAAGAAACAGCAGTAGACTAAACTAAGACTAAATGAGACTAAACAATAATATATAAATAGCGAAGACAGCCATGAGGCGCGGTAGGGCCAGAAGTCTGTATCGTTCTGTGTGTATAGAGTTTCATCGATCGTGTAGTTGATGGTGATGCACCGGCTCGGGGAAGTGCGCTGCTCAGCAGTCCATCATGAAGCCGAACTCTCGAGCGGCAGACAGACAGGAGTCAGAGAGGCTCGCGTGATCGCTCCGACTTTGAGCGGATCTCTGCGCGGCCTGCTACGCCTGCGTACACGCGGCCGTAAATTAGTCCCAGGCGGTGACACGCTGCTCGCTGGGTAATTTGGACAATGGGGCATTTGACAGCCCACCCATCACAGAGACTGCGCCCCAGGGAGTCACATCCCTCTCCCTTGTTTTTTCCCCCCTTCGGCTGATGGTGCCACGCTCTAAGTAGCAGCATCATTCTCCAATCAAGCAACAAAATAGCTTTTCATCCGGAGAAACCGAGCAGCAGTGAAGGGAGATAAAGTAGAAAGCAACAGATTTTCATATGTTTCCTTTCCCTCTGTTGTTCATAAGCTTCCCCGGATGCCTTTTATAGCCGAATCTCTGCGCGTGTCTGCCACAAAGTGAGACGCGTGGAAAAAAAACAGAAAAAAAAAAACATCCTTTTGCAAGGCTTCAAAGAAGAATGCCCAGCTTTGCAATTCCGTGCAACAATGCAGCTGTGATTGTACAAGAGTTGCGCCGAGGTTTATTTTGATATCATGACAACTTTGAGCTACTTTCCTCATCACAGTACGCGTTTTGTTTCCATGACACCCCAGGAACGGATTTTTCCACAGCGAGCGATGCGAATTCCTCCCAGTGGTAATAATGCAGGAATGTATGTCCTTTTACGCCTCTCTCTCTCTCTCTCTCTCTCTCTCCGAATGGAGATCGCAGATACTGAAGGAATGTGATACGTGCGGTAATGTTCCTCTGCACGGAGACCCAGTGTGTATTTTTCGAGCATATGGTCCCAGCAGGTCATACACTGGGTCAGAAATGAGCACACGAACCATGGACGGGGGTGTCCTTGGAATGCCCTTTTTTCAGTTTAGACCTCTATTGCTGGTGCGCTTTCTGCCAGGTACCTCATCTCTCTCTCTCTCTCTCTCTCTCGCTCTGTGTCACTTACTCTATCACTCTATTGCTCCGTTCTAGGCCATGTAAGTCACAGCCTTTTTAAAGACGAAGCATCAGCCTTTTTTTTTTAATCCCTTGATCCTAAGTGAAGATGGAGCTCCAATCCCGAGTTTTCCTCTCACTCCGCCTCTGGAGAGACGCCAGCTCTGTGATGGCTTTCCTCCCTGTAAGGTCGCCACCTATCAGCAGAAGCTCCCTAAGAACTCGGGTTATGCACATTTCCAGGCGAAGGTCGAGCTCTTAACATCCTCAGGGGAAATTTGTCACACATCTTTCTGCGTGATCCGGTTCAAACTGGGTTTTGATTCAAAGGGAACGAGTTGAAATCAGAATAAACGTCAAGGCCATCCTGTTTTTTTTTGTTGTTGTTGTTTTTTTTTTTCATATGACATACTCATCTCTGAGGAGCAAGCTCTCCGTCTCTGAGGTCATACACCAGGCACGCTAATCACATGGCTTAGCTCTCTCCAGACGACCACACACACACTCTACTGCCCACACACACGCTAGTTCTTACCTCTGGCTTTAACCACACAATTTTCCCCCAAATTAGCAGGTTTCCTATTCTTACCTCTGGGGTTTATGTATATATGAGGGTGAGTCAAAAATTATCCGCAGTCCAGATATATAAAAAATCTTGTCTGTCATGTGTCACTGTCTTGTCAGAGCTTTCGGTTCAAGGCTTCTGTCTCCCCAGTCATTGCTGTGCAGGTGTGAACGTGTCACATCGGTTCTTTTGTAAAAAAAAAAATGGATGCGTGTGATTTGTATGAAAGAAAAGCAGCATGCAGTGATTCATTTCTTTTTGTAGTCTGAGGGAGTACCTGGTGCCGAAACAACTCACAGATGAGCGTAAACAGAACCGTTTGAATATTTCCAAATAAAACTTGGAGTGAAGGGAAAATTTTCTTAAAGTGAATCAATACTGGTGGATTCATCACTACGAGCCTGAGAGTAAACGAGAGTATAGAAGGAAACATCCTCAATCACAGACCGAGGAAAAAGTACAAAAGTCAGTGATCAGCTGGGAAATGATGCTTTGCTGGGATTTTCTGGGATTCTCAAAGACCATTATTGGGATATTATCAGGAAAAATGTTCAAAAAATCAACAGGACTGCTGTTCAAGAACGTTGTGATCTTACATGACGATGCACATCTGCACATTCCAGCCCACAATGTCAAACTTGGCTTTCAGGTGTTAAATCATCCTCCCTATAGTCCTTTTCTCTTTCACCTGTTTGGTCCCCTGAAAGCCGCCCTACGAGGACGGAGATTCACTTCTGAAGAAGACGTGAAGGCAGAGGTGCATTCGTGGCTCGAATGTGAAATAGGAAACCTTGTCGATCATTGACAGATGAATGGTAGTGTATTGAAAAGCAAGGAGATTAAAAAATGCTGGCCTTTTCTAAAAGTTCATTACAATGAATTCTGCGGATAATTTTTGACTCACCCTTGTATTGTTCCCTAAATACCACTGCTTCAACATTTGCAAGGAGGACTAAATCAATTTTTGCACATTAATCTTGTTCATACTTACCTACAGTATGAGAGGTGTGTGTTTGTGTGTAGTGGAATTTCGCAGTGCACCTCCACCATTACCACTTCGACACTGAACCCTGTTTGAATAATTCATTTTGTTTTATTTAACTCTGCGGGAGAATCCGAGGTCCCGTTAGGCCGGCCAGTGTAATGGAATGTTTCGCCAAGGGATTGATCGGACACATCTCTCGGTTAATGATGCTGCCTTCTGAGACTTAACTTTCTGCCTGATAAAGGGAGTGGTGGCTGGGTGGACACGTGTGTGTGTGTGTGTGTGTGTGTGTGTGTGTGTGTGTGTGTGTGTGTGTGTGTGTGTGTGCGTGAATGCACGCGTAGTTGGGCTGCTTTTTGCACAGTAGAAACAGAAGCGTGTAGAAGAGGGGGTCAGCCAGATGCTAATGATGGTCGATAAACATTCGCATGAGTGGGTCTCCTCCCTGTTACTACTGCAAGGCATCCCATAATAAATGTCTGTGTTAGCGCTCGGAAGCCAGCAAAGAGGAGATTAAGATTTTAACTGGATTACTTCGCCCTTCAGCCAGGCCCCGGGCTCCGGGTTGAAGGCGAGCATATGTTTATTTATGAAACGGGTCATGTCGCAAGGCCGAGGGCACGCGCGCGCTTCAAAACGCATCATCTTTCATCTCGGCTGTATACGTTATGTCCCGTGAATCGTAAGTTCATTCTTTATCACTTCTTTCTCTCTCTCTCTCTCATTCTTTTATTCTCAGCCTCTCTCTCTCTCTCACTCTCTGGGACAGGCACGATTTATGCTCGCGCCCATCCGCATTCACGCTCGACTGTCCTCAGATGGCAGGGGAAAACAGCAGCTCGCTTGATACACTGCCTTCTTGGGAACGATAAATCTGGTGATAGAATGGAGCTTATCTTTTACAATGTAGGGAGTGTCAGGGAGGAGCATCCTCCAGCTGCTGTCACAGCTGTCTAAAGCATCGGGGAGCAAAAAAAAAAAAAAAACAGGTCTGCAACTGTGGGTGTCAGGAGTGCAGCATGGAGATATACAGGTATACGTACGTGCGCTATAGGAGAAAGTAAGCCATAGTACGTCTACGCAGTGACACGCGCTGTCCTGTGATTCTGATTGGTCAGAAGGCAAAGATTTGTTTTCATGTAACAGAAAAAGAAAAGTAGGTTTCTGATTCCAGTGTCAGAGCTGCGATTGGAACATGGCACAGTAAGACTAACTAACTCCACTCCGTCACACCACCCTGTTATGGGTGTTAATTTCCTATAACGGCGCAACCGAAGCGTTTTATTCCTCGCTTTTATTTCCGACCGCGCGAGATCTCCATCTGGTATTCCTAAAGCGTTCGACACGATTTTCTTTCAGAGTTTAAATCAAACACTTAATTCCCGTCCTTCGTCCACGCTAACCTCCCGGAAAGTACTCCCAAGGGTGCTATCGAAAGTCATGGCCAAAAAAAAAAAAAAGGCTTTTTTACAGCTTTTGGTCTTCTATCCTGCTCTCTGTGATGTGCCTCAGATGTAAAGGTACAACATCATAAAATGCGTATTAGATAAATTGCTGATATTTTATTGCAGCTGTTGGCTATTTTTTTCCACTCTGAGAAAATCCATCGATGGATTTAAACCCTCTGAGATAGGTGGATGCTGCTCGAGGGAAGTCTCCCTTCAAGTGAAAAAGTAATTAAGCCCGATGACAGTGAGGTTTTGTTTCTGAGGTTCTCCCCTGAACCTGAACTAAGAGGCCCTGATTTCGACGGTTTACTCTGTCTGACCTCATGTTAGAAGAGTGTTTGTGTGCCTGTGTGTGTGTGTGTATTTTAAAGACAAGTATTTCGGCTTTGAAGATTTCAGAAACTCGGTGAACTACAAAGCCCAGACAGCACCACTGATGG